>NC_069418.1:43308507-43528507 GCF_026875155.1 Cherax quadricarinatus | reverse complement strand
AAAACAATGTAACAGCAACACATAGAATGCAGTGACACGCAGACGTGGGTCACAAGGATCCGGGAACCTTAGTGTTTTTAGGGTGTGCATTAGCTGCTAGCAGCAACCAGTGGTAGTGACAACATTAAGTGAACAACCCTACAAGTGATAACCAAAGTTATTAGTAGGAAAAAAAAGGGAAGGAGAAGCCTGAAATTATATAACAAAACTTCAAAGTGCCAATTCGTTAGGGGCCTAGTAGGTACCCATTGCCACACAGTTACACATATAAAAAGATCAAAGTGAGTGTGAAAGAAGGTGTTCAAGAATTACGAGAGGTTGGTTAACAAATGAAATGGGGGGCAGCATACAGTGAGGGTGAAAAAGTTAATAAGTCAAGGGAGAAAAGAAAAAATATATAACTAGGGAAGGTGGCAGGAGTAGGCTTCTTGAAGCAGTGATGTCATAATAGGTTTTGTGCCATTATAAATAAAAAGTGCTTACTGAATGTGAAGTGTATTCTACCAAAAGTTGACAAGTGAAAACGCTTGAGGAGCACGGGATGTACGAGCATAAATGGATACAGCATCACGGGTGATGGATTTTCAAAATAGTGTTAGAAGGCCTACGTGTATGACAACGAGATAGCAACTGGCACTTTGTCATCGCCCCACTGCCAGCGCAAGTCCTTCTCACTTATTGTGGTTGCATGTCGTCACATTATGGTCTCTGCACAATGTTAGATACTTGTCATTCACTCCTGCAAGCTATTACAAGAATTAGAATAGAAACAGCGTAGATAAGGTGGAGATAGGATTGAGTGCATGAGAAGAGGGAGATTGGTAGCTAGCGAGGATTACCCAAACGCACGCACACACACAAACACTAGCACAAGTGTAGACACTACTAGTATTACTAGTATTACTATTGGTATTTTATTAGTAGTATAGATTTTATTAATAGTATGGATACTTAGAAGTGAGGAGCATTATTTCTGGGCACACACTAGCACAAGTGTCAGGCACTTGTAGAAGTTGAGAGAGGCTAAGCTTTAGAATTATTAGTATTACTATTGGTATTTTATTAGCAATATGGATTTTATTAGTAGTATGGATAAGTTTTAGAATTACTAGTAGTACTATTGGTATTTTATTAGTATGGATAAGTTTTAGAAATACTAATATTACTATTGGTATTTTATTAGTAAAGATCAGTAAAGATCGAGAACCAAAACCTAGTCATTGTGGTAGTCTACAAGCCTCCAGATGCAACGTCCCAGCAATTCCAGGAACAGCTGTCAAAAATTGACCACTGTGTGGAAAATCTGCCAGCTCCTACCCCCAACATCTTGCTCCTGGGGGATTTCAACTTGAGGCATTTAAAATGGAGGAATATAGCAAATAATGTTGTTGCAGTGATAACACCAGGAGGCAGCTTTAACGAGAACTCACACACATGAGCTTTTAAATCTCTGCACAAAATTCAACTTAAACCAGCAAATAATAGAGTCTTACTAGACTGGAGAATACACTAGACCTCATCTTCACTAACAATGATGATCTGATGCGAAATGTTACCATATCAAAAACAATATACTCAGATCACAACATAATTGAGGTTCAGACATGTATGCGCGGAGCCCCAGACCGACATAATGAGATTAGTCATGAGGGAGCCTTTACCAAACTCAACTTCAATAACAAGAACATAAAGTGGCACCAAGTAAATCAAGTCCTAAACGATATAAGCTGGGAAGATATACTAAGCAACACAGACCCCAACTTATGCATAGAACAGATTAACTCGGTGGCACTCGATGTATGCTCAAGGCTTATTCCTTTAAGAAAAAGGAGGAGTAGATGTAAAATAGAAACAGACAGGCGCTCCCTTTACAGGCAACGGAAAAGAATAACAGAGCGGCTAAAAGAGGCCAATACATCTGAAATGTGTAGGGAGTCACTGGCCAGAGAAATAGCAAACATTGAACTTAACCTAAAGGAATCTTATAGGAGCCAGGAATCGCAGGAAGAACTAAAATCCATAAATGAAATCGAAAGAAACCCAAAATATTTCTTTTCTTATGCCAAATCAAAGTCGAGAACAACATCCAGTATTGGACCCCTACTTAAACAAGATGGGTCCTACACAGATGACAGCGAGGAAATGATTGAGCTACTCAAGTCCCAATATGACTCAGTTTTTAACAAGCCGCTCACCAGACTGAGAGTCGAAGATCAAAATTAAATTTTTATGAGTGCCACAGAAATTGGTTAACACAAGCCTATCTGATATTATCCTGACGCCAAATGACTTCGAACAGGCGATAAATGACATGCCCATGCACTCTGCCCCAGGGCCAGACTCATGGAACTCCGTGTTCATCAAGAACTGCAAGAAGCCCCTATCACAAGCTTTTACCATCCTATGGAGAGGGCGCATGGACACGGGGGTCGTCCCACAGTTACTAAAAACAACAGACATAGCCCCACTCCACAAAGGGGCAGTAAAGCAATAGCAAAGAGCTACAGACCGATAGCACTAACATCCCATGTCATAAAAATCTTTGAAAGGGTTCTAAGAAGCAAAATTGCCACCCATCTAGATACCCATCAATTACACAATCCAGGGCAACATGGGTTTAGAGCAGGTAGCTCCTGTCTGTCTCAGTTACTGGATCACTACGACAAGGTTCTAGATGCACTAGAAGACAAAAAGAATGCAGATGTAATATATACAGACTTTGCAAAAGCCTTCGGCAAGTGTGACCATAACGTAATAGCGCACAAAATGCATGCTAAAGGAATAACAGGAAAAGTTGGTAGATGGATCTATAATTTCCTCACAAACAGAACACAAAGGGTAGTAGTCAACAGAGTAAAGTCTGAGGCAGCTACGGTGTGCCACAAGGCACAGTACTCGCTCCCATCTTGTTTCTTATCCTCATATCTGACATAGACAAGGATGTCAGCCACAGCACCGTGTCTTCCTTTGCAGATGACACCCGAATCTGCATGACAGTGTCTTCCATTGCAGACACTGCAAGGCTCCAGGCGGACATCAACCAAATCTTTCAGTGGGCTGCAAAAAACAATATGAAGTTCAACGATGAAAAATTTCAATTACTCCGATATGGTAAACATGAGGAAATTAAAACTTCATCAGATTACAAAACAAATTCCTTTCACAAAATAGAGCGAAAAAACAACGTTAAAGACCTGGGAGTGATCATGTCGGAGGATCTCACCTTCAAGGACCATAACATTGTATCAATCGCATCTGCTAGAAAAATGACAGGATGGATAATGAGAACCTTCAAAACTAGGGATGCCAAGCCCTATCTAGCTTCTTGTATCTAGGCTGGAATATTGCTGCACACTAACAGCACCTTTCAAGGCAGGTGAAATTGCTGACCTAGAAAATGTACAGAGAACCTACACGGAGCGCATAATGGAGATAAAACACCTCAATTACTGGGAGCGCTTGAAGTTCCTGAACCTGTACTCCCTGGAATGCAGGCGGGAGAGATGCATGATTATATACATCTGGAAAATCCTAGAGGGACTAGTACCGAACTTGCACACAAAAATCACTCACAACCTAAGCAAAAGACTCGGCAGACGATGCAACATCCCTCCAATGAAAAGCTGGGGTGTCACTAGCACGTTAAGAGACAATACAATAAGTGTCAGGGGCCCGAGACTGTTCAACTGCCTCCCAGCACACATAAGGGGGATTACCAATAGACCCCTGGCTGTCTTCAAGCAGGCTCTGGACAGGCACCTAAAGTCGGTGCCTGATCAGCCGGGCTGTGGCTCGTACGTTGGATTGCGTGCAGCCAGCAGTAACAGCCTGGTTGATCAGGTTCTGATCCACCAGGAGGCCTGGTCACAGACCGGGCCGCGGGGGCGTTGACCCCCGGAACTCTATCCAGGTAAACTCCAGGTATACTTAGAAGTGAGGAGCATAATTTCTGGGCGCACACACACACACACCGATAGCCATTAACAGTACACATACACACGACTGACTGTGCATCCACAAACACATACACAGCTGTGTAAACGGTCACTTCACAACCATACACCCCCCAACCTACCCACCCACTAGATATTCTGTCCCACTCTCCATCACTTTGTCTCCCCCTCTAACCTTCTCTCCCCTCTCGTAACTCCCTCACACACATACAGACACACACACACACACACACACACACACACACACACACACATACATAAACACACACACACACACACACACACACACACACACACACACACACACAATTAGGTGAGTACACACACACACACACACGCAACAAAGTGCAAGGAGGCAGAGGAAAGTTTTGTTCCCAAGGGAAACAGAAATAATAGGAAGACCAAAACGAGTCCTTGGTTTACCGAAGGTGTAGGGAGGCAAAACTAAGTGCAACAGAGAATGGAAAAGGTACAGGAGGCATAGGACCCAGGAAAACAAGGAGATTAGTAGAAGAGCCAGAAACGAGTATGCACAGATAAGGAGAGGAGGCCAGCGACAGTATGAAACGACATAGCATCGAAAGTCAAATCTGACCCGAAACTGCTGTATAGCTACATTAGGAGGAAGACAACAGTCAAGGACCAGGTGATAAGGCTGAGGAAAGAAGGTGAACTCACAAGAAACGATCAAGAGGTATGTGAGGAGCTCAACACGAGATTTAAGGAAGTATTTACAGTAGAGACAGGAAGGACTCTGGGGGGACAGACCAGATGTGGACACCAGCAAGGAATACACCAACAAGTGTTGGACGACATACATACAGATGAGGAGGAGGTGAAGAAACTGCTAAGGGACATCGATACCTCAGAGGCAATGGGACTGGACATCTCCCCATGGGTCCTTAGAGAGGGAGCAGATACGTTGTGCGTGCCACTTACCACAATCTTCAACACGTCCCTGGAAACTGGGCAACTACCTGAGGTATGGAAGACGGCAAATGTAGTTCCCATTTTTAAAAAAGGAGACAGAAAAGAGGCACTAACCTATAGACCTGTGTCATTGACGTGTATAGTATGCAAAATTATGGAGAAGATTATCAGGAGGAGAGTGGTGGAGCACCTGGAACGGAACAAGAGTATAAATGCCAACCAGCACGGATTCATGGAAGGCAAATCCTGTGTCACAAACCTTCTGGAGTTTTATGATAAAATAACAGAAGTAAGACACGAGAGAGAGGGGTGGGTTGATTGCATCTTCTTGGACTGCAAGAAGGCCTTTGACACAGTTCCTCACAAGAGATTAGTGCAGAAGCTAGAGCATCAGGCGCATATAACAGGAAGGGCACTGCAATGGATCAGAGAATACCTGACAGGGAGACAACAACGAGTCATGGTACGTAATGATGTATCACAGTGGGCACCTGTGACGAGCGGGATCCCACAGGGGTCGGTCCTAGGACCAGTGCTATTTTTGGTATATGTGAACGACATGATGGAAGGGTTAGACTCAGAAGTGTCCCTGTTTGCAGATGATGTGAAGTTAATGAGGAGAATTAAATCAGATGAGGACCAGGCAGGACTTCAAAGAGACCTGGACAGACTGGACACCTGGTCCAGCAAATGGCTTCTCGAATTTAATCCTGCCAAATGCAAAGTCATGAAGATAGGGGAAGGGCACAGAAGACCACAGACCGAGTATAGGCTAGGTGGCCAAAGACTGCAAACCTCACTCAAGGAGAAAGATCTTGGGGTGAGTATAACACTGAGCATGTCTCCGGAAGCACACATCAACCAGATAACTGCTGCAGCATATGGGCGCCTGGCAAACCTGAGAACAGCATTCCGATACCTTAGTAAGGAATCGTTCAAGACACTGTACACCGTGTATGTCAGGCCCATACTGGAGTATGCAACACCTGTTTGGAACCCGCACTTGATAAAGCACGTCAAGAAACTAGAGAAAGTACAAAGGTTTGCAACAAGGTTAGTTCCAGAGCTAAGTGGAATGTCCTATGAAGAAAGATTAAGGGAAATCGGCCTGACGACACTGAGGACAGGAGGGTCAGGGAGACATGATAACGACATATAAAATACTGCGTGGAATAGACAATGTGGACAAAGACAGGATGTTCCAGGGAGGGGACACAGAAACAAGAGGCCACAATTGGAAGTTGAAGACACAAATGAGTCAGAGAGATATTAGGAAGTAATTCTTCAGTCATAGAGTTGTAAGGCAGTGGAATAGCCTAGAAAATGACGTAGTGGAGGCAGGAACCATACACAGTTTTAAGACGAGGTTTGATAAAGCTCATGGAGCGGGGAGAGAGAGGGCCCAGTAGCAACCGGTGAAGAGGCGGGGCCAGGAGCTAAGACTCGACCCCTGCAACCACAAATAGGTGAGTACAAATAGGTGAGTACACACACACAAGACTAGTCCCAGAGCAAAGGGGTATGTCCTACGAGGAGAGGTTAAGGGAAATCGACCTGACGACACTGGAGGACAGGAGAGATAGGGGGGACATGATAACGACATACAAAATAATGAGAGGAATTGACAAGGTAGACAAAGACAGGATGTTCCAGAGATGGGACACTGTAACAATGGGACAGTTGGAAGTTGAAGACACAGATGAATCACAGGGATGTTAGGAAGTATTTCCTCAGCTACAGAGTAGTCAAGAAGTGGAATAGTTTGGGAAGCGATGTAGTGAAAGCAGGATCCATACATAGCTTTAAGCAGAGGTATGATAAAGCTCACGGTTCAGGGAGAGTGACCTAGTAGCGACCAGTGAAGAGGAGCTAGGACTTGACCCTTGCAACCTCAACTAGGCAAGTACAACTAGGTGAGTACACACACACACACAACCTTAAGGCACCCCCTGTTTAAGCAGTCACTCTATTCCCCTCCTTCCCTCCCCCTCCCCCTCACTCCCATCTCCCATCCTATTACTTTGTCTCTCTCTCTCTCATCCTCACCTTCAATCCATCTTCCCTCTCTCTCTCACCCCCCTCTCTCTCCCTCCCTGTCCCTCTCTCCTCCTCTCTCTGTCTCAACCTCACCTTCCATCCATCTTCCCTCTTTCTCACCTCTCTCTCTCTCTCTCTCTCTCTCTCTCTCATCTCTCTCTCTCTCTCTCTCCCTCGCTCTCTCTTTCTCTCTCTCATCCTCACCTTCCATCCATCTTCCCTCACTCTCTCTCTCTCATGCTCATCTTCTATCCACCTTCCCTCTCCCCAGTCTCTTTCCCCCCCTCTCTCCCCCTAGCCTCTCCGACACTCCCTTGCTCCTCCCTCCTTATACCCTCTTGTAACCCCTAAAACCCTCCTTGATGCTGCCCCCCACACCCCATATCCTTCTACCCCCTGCACTACCTCCCTACCCCTCCCCCTACCTACAACACCCATCCTTACACAAACACCCACTCTGAAAATACATAAACTTCGTTCTGTGGTACAATGGGGCCAAAAACAAGGCCGAGAGCCAGGGGTATGGCAGACGAAGCTGGGGAGGATGGTTGGCAGGCAGAGCTCAAAAATTGGAGGAAAACTGGGGAAAAAAGCCTAGAAGAGCTTGGAAGGAGGATGGAGATGATAGCTGCAGAGAGCAGAACGTTGGAGCAACATGCCATAGTAGCAGAAGCCAAGATACAGTGCTAAGAAGAGGAACTGAGTTATCTGAAACAGCCTAAAGGAAAAAATAACAGTAGAGACGTATCAGCAGGAACTTCTACATCAAACACAGACAAAGGGACTGGAGGGAGAAAGGAAGCTATACTGTATGCATAGGTCCTGTCAGACCCACGTGGGGCTAAGGCAAAGACAAGGAGCACAGTAGGAACAAATGAGAGGTTGGGAGACATTGAAGGAGCTAGAATATATGCAGGGACTCTACCAGACTCCTGCAGGGGCCAGGAACAGCTGAGCAGGAAAGACAGACCAATGAGCAATGGGGCCTCAGCTAGGGA
Organism: Cherax quadricarinatus; assembly: GCF_026875155.1. Classification (NCBI taxonomy): domain Eukaryota; kingdom Metazoa; phylum Arthropoda; class Malacostraca; order Decapoda; family Parastacidae; genus Cherax; species Cherax quadricarinatus. Next base: position 43,520,589 of record NC_069418.1, on the reverse strand, counting down.
AGGGATTTAAGGAAGAAATGCTCCAAGGGAAGGAACTAAAACACCTCACAGGATGCAATTGGATACACAGTGGGAAGAAGAAAGGGAGAGATCAGTTTTTGTCTACAGGCTCCAGGAAGCCGAATGGGAAACCTACGATGAAAGAAAACATGAGATAAAAGCGATTGAAGGTATCATGAAGGCAATAGGCGAGGGCGACATGACCCAGGTGGCAAATTTTAGGAGAATTGGGTGGTTCACAAGGAGAAGGAAGTGGCTTCTCAAAGTAATTTTCAAGGCAGAATCAACTCGATCCATGATCCTGCAGAAGAAAGCACGACTGAGAGACAAGCTAAAATTCCAGAGTGTGTGCCTCGACCAAGAAAGAATGCAAGAGGAAAGGAGGATACTGAAAGAGAGAGTGCAAAAACAAAAGGAGGAATGGAAGGAAGTATCAAAGAAAAGCAGAATAACCAAGACACAGGCGGAACGGCAAACACACTCACCAGAAACACCCGCAGAAGGAATCCAACCACGACAACCCCCAAGGCAAATGAACAATCTAAGCCAACAATCACACACCGATCCCTCTGTCCCCACCCCCCACACCATGAACACTAACCCTACAGCAACCCCCTATGGGAACTCTGCCCCCACCACAACCCCCCCATAGGCCCCCATCAAGGCTCCTGCTCTCCCAAGCCCAATATCCTCCCAGGACCACAGTTTAGTAACAGAAGTTGAAGGCTTAGTACGCAAATGCTGATGGAATAACGAACAAATATGAGGAGTGGCATGAAAGAATCAATGAGAAGTCCCCAGACATCATAGCAGTCAAAGAAACGAAACTCACTGAGACAATAACAGGTGCAATCTTCCCACCAGGATATCTGATCCTGAGGAAAGATAGAAGGAGCAGAGGGGGAGGAGGGGATGCACTGCTCTTAAAACACCGATGGAAATTTGAGGAAATGTGAGGTATGGACGACATTGGAGAAAGAGAATACATAGTAGGTACACTTCAGTCTGGGGAGCACAAGGTAATCATTGCAGTGATGTATAATCCACAGAACTGCAGGAGGCCGAGAGAGGAATATGAAGAGAGTAACAGAGCAATGGTGGACACACTGGCTGAGTTGGCAAGAAGAGCTCACTCGAGCAAAGCAAAGTTACTGGTTATGGTGGATTTCAATCACAGGGAGATCGATTGGGAAAACCTGGAGCCACACGGGGGTCCCGATACATGGAGAGCCAAGATGACGGATGTGGTACTGGAAAACCTCATCAACATGTTAAGGATATTACCAGAGAGAGAGGGGAGGCTTAACCAGCAAGACTGGGCCTTCTGTTCACCCTGAGGAATTCAGACATTGAGGACGTCACATATGAGAGGCCCCTAGGAGCTAGTGACCACTTGGTTCTGTGCTTTGAGTACATACTAGAGATACAAGTGGAGAGGGTAACAGGAGTTGAATGGGAAAAGCCCGACTATAAACGGGTGGACTACATAGGTTTGACGAACTTCCTGCAAGAGGTTCAGTGGGACAGAGAACTGGTAGGAAAATCGGTAAACGAAATGATTTAATATGTAACAACAAAATGCAAGGAGGCAGAGGAAAGGTTTGCTTCCAAGGACAACAGAAATAATGGGAAGACCAGAATAAGCCCAAGGAATGAGTATGCACAGGTAAGGAGGGAGTCCCAGCGACAGTATGAAAATAGCTTAGCATCAAAAGTCAACTCTGACCCGTAACTGCTGTACAGCCACATTAGGAGGAAGACAACAGTAAAACACCAGGTGATCAGGCTGAGGAAAGAAGGTGGGAACTCACAAGAAACGATCACAAGGTATGTGAGGAGCTCAACACGAGATTTAAGGAAGTATTTACAGTAGAGACAGGAAAGGCTGTGAGAAGCCAGCACAGAGGGGAACACCAACGGGGAGTATACCAACAGGTGCTGGATGACATACAAACAATGGAGGAGGAGGTGCAGAAGCCGCTAAGTGACCTTGATACCTCAAAGGCGAGGGGTCTGGACAACATCTCATCGTGGGTCCTTAGAGAAAAAGCAGAGAAGCTCTGCGTGAGACTAACCACAATTCAATACATCCCTTGAAACTGGGCAACTACCTGAGGTATGGAAGACAGCAAATGTACTCCCAATTTTTAATAAAGGAGACAGAAACGAGGCACTAAACTACAGACCAGAATCTCTGACGTGTAAAGTATGGAAAGTCATGGACAAGAATATCAGGAGGAGAGTGGTGGAGCACCTGGAACGAAACAATATTATAAACAACAATCAGCACGAATTCATGGAAGGCAAATCCTGTGTCACAAACCTTCTTGAGTTTTAAGACAAGGTAACAGAAGTAAGACACAAGAGAGAGGGGGTTGATTGTATTTTCCTGGACTGTAGGAAGACCGTCGACACAGTTCCTCAATAATGATTAGTGCAGAAGCTGGAGGATCAGGGGTATATAACAGGAAGGGCACTGCAATGGATCAGAGAATACCTGACAGGGAGGCAACAACGAGTCATAGTACGTGATGAGCTATCACAGTGGGCGCCTCTGATGAGTGGGGTCCCACAGGGGTCAGTCATAGGACCAGTTTTACATTTGATATATGTGAATGACATGATGGAAGGGATAGACTCTGATGTGTCCCCGTTTGCAGATGATGTGAAATTAATGAGAAGGATTAAATCGGATGAGGATCAGGCAGGACTACAGAGTCCTGGACAGACTGGACACGTGGTCCAGCAACTGGCTTCTCGAATTCAACCCCGCCAAATGCAAAGTCATGAAGATTGGAGAAGGGCAAAGAAGACCGCAGACGTAGTATAGGCTAGGTGGACAAAGGCTGTAAACCTCACTCAAGGAGAAAGATCTTGGGGTGACCATAACACCGAGCATGTCTCCGGAAGCACACATCAACCAGATAACTGCTGTAGCATATGGGTGCCTGGCAAACCTGAGAATAGCGTTCCAATACCTTAGTAAGGAATCTTTCAAGACTCTGTACACTGTGTACTTCAGGCCCATACTGGAGTATGCAGCACCAGTTTGGAACCCACACCTGGTCAAGCACGTCAAGAAATTAGAGAAAGTGCAAAGGTTTGCAACTAGGCTAGTTCTGGAGCTCAGGGGAATGTCCTACGAAGAAAGGTTGAGGGAAATCGGACTAACAATTACGTATCATTATTCTGAAATGTTTCGATATCTAGTGTTTTTTTCTTATCTAGTAGGGAGAAGAATGTTGGAAGATGAAGAGGAGTTTGAGACAGTGAGTCTCTCAACACGGAGTTGATATATTCAGTATATCAGTCTCGGTAAGAGTATGTTGCACGCAACAGTATGTTGCACGCAACAGTATGTTGCACATTACAGATAACACAACAGAATTTTTCGTACGTCACTGTGTTCAACTCTTAACTGTTTGTTCTTTCTACACGTTCTACATATATCATTCCTTTTCTTTTTTCTACAAAACAATTAGTGGTACTCACGTATTTACGTTCCTCATAAAGAAATGTTAAACAAGCAAAATATAAAAATACGTTGCAACAATAATCAGCCAGAGTGTTCCAAACAGAACATTGTTTTCAACACACAACATTCTCATTATATTTCACCCCATAACACATCGTTGCCCAAGTCATTATTAAATGTCTCATCAACATTATGATTCATTCAAAAAATTTCTCTCGTCAGGTAACACGTTTAGGAAATCCGGTTTTCTTTACTGATCGTGAAGATAAAATTAAAACTCTGGGTTAATGATGAGCTTGAAGAAAACCATCATAATTTACCCAGTTGCAACTTATATGGAATTAACTTAATAACTACAAGCAACTCTAAGTTCCTCGTTTTCGCTTAGCCGATTTTATGGTACTGAGGGACTAGATTGGTGAGTTCAACTGGTGGGGTCAACTGGTGGGGTCAACTGGTGGGGTCAACTGGGGGTCAACTGGTGGGTCAACTGGTGGGGTCAACTGGGGGGGTGTCAACTGGTGGGGTCAACTGGTGGGGTCAAATGTGGGGGGGGTCAACTGGTGGGGTCAACTGGGGGGGATCAACTGGTGGGGTCAACTGAGGGGATCAATGGTGGGTCAACTGGTGGGGTCAAATGTGGGGGGGTTCAACTGGTGGGGTCAACTGGTGAGGTCAACTGGTGGGGTCAACTGGTGAGGTCAACTGGTGTGGTCAACTGGTGGGGTCAACTGGTGGTGTCAACTGGTGGGGTCAACTGGTGGGGTCAAATGTGGGGGGGTCAACTGGTGGGGTCAACTGGTGATGTCAACTGGTGGTGTCAACTGGTGGGGTTTGACACGTCATTATTCTGTGGGTCAGGTAGGTGGTGATGCTTGCCAACATGACTTTTTCGAAGTACATTTTTTTCATTTGATCTAATTTCCCAAATAAGGAAATTACGTCAAATAAAAATGACCCTAAATAAATGAACAATAATTAAAACATCTCATAGGTCATAAGAGAAGCATAAACAGGTGAATCAAATGAGAAGTCGGGTACATAAGGAATCATTATATAGAATTAGAGAGAGAAATATTGAAGGAATAAGTAAGCCAGAAGAGATTATGAAGTTAAATGTTCTTCGCCTGCTGCAATATATATATATATATATATATATATATATATATATATATATAATAATATATATATATATTATAATATATATATAAACATAATTATTTTTCATTTATGTTCATGTACGAAATTAATAATTTTGTACATGAAGAACCTTGGAAAACTTACTAAATTTATTATAACCAGAGCAGTTAAATTTAGCCTAATGCAACTAAATATATTTTAGAAAAATTCACAATAATTTAGTAATAAACACAATAAAACATATTTTTTTCCGTTAGGTTCAGAATGATTTTTACGAAATTATTTAAAACATAAATTTTCGCGTAGTTTATTCGGCAAGAAGAGCATTGCTATTTACGACACGATATATATTATTTATTTTGTTAACAAATCGGCCGTCTCCCACCAAGGCAGGGTGGCCCGAAAAAGTAAAACTTTCACCATTTTGGAAAAAATAAAAGCAGGGGTACACAAACCAGGATTCAGTTCTGCTCTGGCTGCCTGAGAAGACACATCAGAAGCAGTGAAATGGCATCAAGTGGCTGCAGTCATTCTCCAGATGCATTCTGCTACATATGTGGTCAATTCATTAAGACAAGAGCAAAGAAGTTCTCTCTAACATCATCTAAAAAAAATATGTGAAGCTTAAAAAACATATTTTGGAATGCCAGTTTTGGACCAACACTAGACCTGGTCGCCTCATGTTGCTTGTCAACATTGTAAGAGAACATTGGAAGGTAAGAAAGTCAGTAGTTAAATGAAGGGTAAAATCTTGCAGAGGAACATTTTTTAAATGAAATGTATGTAACAGAAACTAATTCTTTTGTTCATTTACAGGATGGTATAGAGGAGAAAAAAGACACATAAAGTTTGGTGTTCCTAGAATATGGCGTGAACCCACTGATCACTCAACCAACTGTTACTTCTGCCTGGTGGATCCTTCCAAACACCAACCTGGGAAAAATACACCTGCTATTTCTTATCCAGACCTTACCTCTTCTATTGCACCAGTACCACATAGTGCTGATCTTCCTGTACCTACACCTCCAGAAAGAAGTCAACCATCAGAAGAAGAAAGCAGCAAATCAGAAAATGAAGAGCACAGTGACAAAGACTATGATCTCACAGATGCAGCTGTTGTGAGGAATCCTTACTACCCATAATAAACAGTCCTCAATGACCTTATCAAAGATCTTGGTTTGACAAAGTCAAATGCTGAGATTTTGATTACAAGCCTCAAGGGACTTGATGGATTCATTCATTCATTCATTAGAGGTTTGCCGGTACTTCCGGCCCGGGTCTTCTCCATATGGTGACCCGGCTGTGGCCCCCGTTGGGGGTAAGACTTGATGGATGAAAGTGTGCAAGTGACGAGCCAAAGAAAACGTCACCAACATTTCTCAAGCTTCTTCGCTAATGAAGACAGGTTATGCTACTGTAATGATGTATCAGGCCTGTCTGATGCAATTGGAATTGCATGCAATCCAGATGAGTGGAGGCTCTTCATTGATAACTCATCCAGAAGCCTAAAAGCTGTGCATCTGCACAGTGGGAACAAGTATCCATCTCTTCCATTGGCTCATTCAGTGCTTCTTGAAGAGGACAACCCCAGTGTCAAACTTATACTGGAAACTTTGAACTGGCATGTTATCAGAGACTTGAAAATCGTGGAATTTTTGATGGGGCTCCAATGAGGTTTTACCAAATTTCCCTGTTATCTCTGTCATTGGGATAGCAGAAACAGAGCAGCACATTACCAGAGAAAGCACTGGCCTCAAAGGACTGAGTTCTCAGTAGAAAGACATATCAAACATAAACCATTGGTGGATCCTCATAAGGTTCTGTTCCTTCCATTATACATCAAACGAGGGCTAATGAAACAGTTTGTAACAGTTCTTGACAAAGAGTTTGCAGCCTTAAAGTATTTTTTATTATCACACTGTCCGATTCCCACCAAGGCAGGGTGGCCCGAAAAAGAAAAACTTTCACCATCATTCACTCCATCACTGTCTTGCCAGAAGGGTGCTCTACACTACAGTTTTTAAACTGCAACATTAACACCCCTCCTTCAGAGTGCAGGCACTGTACTTCCCATCTCCAGGACTCAAGTCCGGCCTGCCGGTTTCCCTGAATCCCTTCATAAATGTTACTTTGCTGACACTCCAACAGCACGTCAAGTATTAAAAACCATTTGTCTCCATTCACTCCTATCAAACACGCTCATGCATGCCTGCTGGAAGTCCAAGCCCCTCGCACACAAAACCTCCTTTACCCCCTCCCTCCAACCTTTCCTAGGCCGACCCCTACCCTGCCTTCCTTCCACTACAGACTGATACACTCTTGAAGTCATTCTGTTTCGCTCCATTCTCTCTACATGTCCGAACCACCTCAACAACCCTTCCTCAGCCCTCTGGACAACAGTTTTGGTAATCCCGCACCTCCTCCTAACTTCCAAACTACGAATTCTCTGCATTATATTCACACCACACATTGCCCTCAGACATGACATCTCCACTGCCTCCAGCCTTCTCCTCACTGCAACATTCATCACCCACGCTTCACACCCATATAAGAGCGTTGGTAAAACTATACTCTCATACATTCCCCTCTTTGCCTCCAAGGACAAAGTTCTTTGTCTCCACAGACTCCTAAGTGCACCACTCACTCTTTTTCCCTCATCAATTCTATGATTCACCTCATCTTTCATAGACCCATCCGCTGACACGTCCACTCCCAAATATCTGAATACGTTCACCTCCTCCATACTCTCTCCCTCCAATCTGATATTCAATCTTTCATCACGTAATCTTTTTGTTATCCTCATAACCTTGCTCTTTCCTGTATTCACCTTTAATTTTCTTCTTTTGCACACCCTACCAAATTCATCCACCAATCTCTGCAACTTCTCTTCAGAATCTCCAAAGAGCACAGTGTCATCAGCAAAGAGCAGCTGTGACAACTCCCACTTTGTGTGTGATTCTTTATCTTTTAACTCCACGCCTCTTGCCAAGACCCTCGCATTTACTTCCCTTACAACCCCATCTATAAATATATTAAACAACCACGGTGACATCACACATCCTTGTCTAAGGCCTACTTTTACTGGGAAAAAATTTCCCTCTTTCCTACATACTCTAACTTGAGCCTCACTATCCTCGTAAAAACTCTTCACTGCTTTCAGTAACCTACCTCCTACACCATACACTTGCAACATCTGCCACATTGCCCCCCTATCCACCCTGTCATACGCCTTTTCCAAATCCATAAATGCCGCAAAGACCTCTTTAGCCTTATCTAAATACTGTTCACTATATGTTTCACTGTAAACACCTGGTCCACACACCCCCTACCTTTCCTAAAGCCTCCTTGTTCATCTGCTATCCTATTCTCCGTCTTACTCTTAATTCTTTCAATTATAACTCTACCATACACTTTACCAGGTACACTCAACAGACTTATCCCCCTATAATTTTTGCACTCTCTTTTATCCCCTTTGCCTTTATACAAAGGAACTATGCATGCTCTCTGCCAATCCCTAGGTACCTTACCCTCTTCCATACATTTATTAAATAATTGCACCAACCACTCCAAAACTATATCCCCACCTGCTTTTAACATTTCTATCTTTATCCCATCAATCCCGGCTGCCTTACCCCCTTTCATTTTACCTACTGCCTCACGAACTTCCCCCACACTCACAACTGGCTCTTCCTCACTCCTACAAGATGTTATTCCTCCTTGCCCTATACACGAAATCACAGCTTCCCTATCTTCATCAACATTTAACAATTCCTCAAAATATTCCCTCCATCTTCCCAATACCTCTAAATCTCCATTTAATATCTCTCCTCTCTTATTTTTAACTGACAAATCCATTTGTTCTCTAGGCTTTCTTAACTTGTTAATCTCACTCCAAAACTTTTTCTTATTTTCAACAAAATTTGTTGATAACATCTCACCCACTCTCTCATTTGCTCTCTTTTTACATTGCTTCACCACTCTCTTAACCTCTCTCTTTTTCTCCATATACTCTTCCCTCCTTGCATCACTTCTACTTTGTAAAAACTTCTCATATGCTAACTTTTTCTCCCTTGCTACTCTCTTTACATCATCATTCCACCAATCGCTCCTTAAAGTATCTTCAAGATTTCTTTCCCAAGCTATCAGAGGCAAAGATGAAGACTGGCATCTTCACTGGCCAGTCAGGAAAATCATGGAGTGCTCAGAATTTCCAAAGCTCACAGAGAAGGAAAAGGGAGCCTGGGAGAGTTTTGTTGCTGTAGCACAGAATTTTCTGGACAACAACAAGGCTGACAATTATGTGGAACTTGTTGAGACCTTGGTAAAAAGCTATAATCAGATGAGCTGTAGGATGTCCCTTAAGGTCCATATCCTTGATGGTCATCTTGCCAATTTCAAGTAGAATATATTAACATATACAGAGGAGGAAGGGGAGCCATTCCACCAGGATAAAATGGACTTTGAACACAGATATCAGTGATGTTATAATGAAAATATGATGGGAGACTATTTAGAGGCTTAAAAGGGAAAGTGAGTTGTTACATGCTTCCAATTCTAGAAAACTGCTCATTTTTAACTTTATAAATATGTTTCAGAGAGTTTAAAATAAAATTTGTGTAAATTTTATGTTAATTTTATTTATTTTGTTATACGTTTTTGTTTTACATCTATAATTAGCAAAAAATATTCAAATTTAGCCTTTTTTTTATCAAAAATTCACCCTGTAAGCCACAAAGCAAAGTTTAAAAGAAATAATGAGCATTTTCTATTTTCTTTTTTAATAAAAGGATTTGGAAAATAACACTTGCCAGGAAAAAGTATAGTGATACATAGTGTTATCTTTGTGACTGACCTGCCCCACCTCTCTGCCTCACCAAGAGATGGTGTTGGGACAAAATAATCCTTAACAACACTATGAGCTCTAGTGTGGGGATGTGTCCGTTCTCCACCAGCATCATGCAAAAATAGTAGGATAATTAGTCTTCACATCAGGTGAAATTCTGGAAACACTGGATGCAGGTGCTTGGGTGAACGAAATAACTCACAAATACTGTTCAGAACTCATAAACAATCCTCCAATTTTTATTTTATTTCTGCAGATCACATATTCATACAGATTTTGACTTATGTATATCTGCATACGCCTATATTTACATATACCCATGAATACCTACATGTTCATCAGTATATGTATGAATGAATCTTGTTACATTATGTAATAATCTGTTATCCCCTTCACTGCGCATGATATAAACCAGTCAGTTCTTGTACATATAATTCCTGAAACACAACAGGAAACTTTTGTGTAAACAGTCTTCCAAAAACCAGTTTAACTCTTACCTTCGCTCTATACATTTTCCCAGCAAACAATTTACTCTTCAATAATACTACGATCACGAATACTCCATATAGAATATACATAATCAGTCACCAGATAGCCTCACACTCATTCCATGTCTTCGTTAAACATAAAGAATTGAAAATTAATTGCATGTTACAACTACTTCTTGTACTGTAACGTGTGGTAATACATTCTTTATCCAATTCCATACTCCAGTATTTCTATTATAAAAATAAAGCTTATGCCAGGCTCTACCTAATAATCCACATCTTTAGTACTCTCCCTCCATGATCACTGTTTTCATTAGGAGAATGGCTTTAGATGGTAAAATAACATGCATATATTTATACATTAACTAGTCGTTAATGTTCCTGGATGATGGCACACTAGCAGGTACAAAGGAGTCCTAGATGATCTTACACAGGTGATGACACGGGGACAGGAAATAGGTTTCATCCTGAATCCATCCAAATGTGAAATCATCTCAATCAACAAGTGATAGATGCAGTGAGACCCAAACTACCAGGAGCATCGGTAGTTTGGGTCTCACTGCAAGTAGCGCCTTACTTGGAGCACCATTGGGAAGAAACTGGAAGAATTGAGGAGAATGGAACAACGAATAGGCAATCTTGACACCCACCATGCCTTGTACCATCTCACAAAGTGCTTCAGTCTGCCAAGGTTGACATATTTCCTATGAACTGCACCTTCATTTGACAACCCAATCCTGCACAAATATGACAGTATCTTGAGGCAGATTTTTACGAAAGTACATAACCTTACTCTAAAAGATGGGCAGTGGGGCCAAGCTACACTTCCAGTCAGAGTAGAAGCCATTGGTGTCCACAAGTCAACACAAATTACACTACCTGCTTTCCTTTCCTCAAGTGTTGTATCCAGAGAGCTTGTAGCAGCAATTCTCCTTGAATATCTTAGTTCGTTGATTGAACCATAATCTTGGATAATCTAACAGGCTCTGAAACCAGACCTGCTTCCTCGAACAACTACAAACAGTCACACTGGGATGCCGCAGTAGTGGAGAATATGATCTCAACAATGCTTCAGAGTGTGCCAGGGAGTGATAGTGTGCCCCCCTCCTGCAGTGATAGCTCATGCAGGGGACTTTCTGTTGGCTGTTTCCAACTCCAGCCTTGGCACACGCCTCGACCCACAGACCATCCGTATTGGTGATGTCCTTCGACTTGCCGCCCCTATTCTCGCCGAACACTGGAGAATTTGTGGCAGTGAAGCAGCAGACCGATTCGGGTACCATGGTCTTCCGTGCCGTAAATCTGAGGAAAAGATTGCAAGGCATGAGGAAGTTAATAACATTATCAAGAGGAGCCTCACAACAGCCGGATGCCCAGCAGTAAGGGAGCCACCCCATCTATGCAGATCTATTTCCAGCCAGAAGCATCCAGATGGTATCACCTTTAAAGCCTGGACAGACGGCAAGTGTGGGACTGCACATGTGCCTCTACGTTTGTTGATGCGCATCTCCTATACACCAGGGAGGACGGAGGGACAGCTGCCGGCTTCAGGGAGTCCCAAAAGTCTAGAAAATACGAGAACTTGCCCAATTATATTTTGTTCCCATAGGCTCAGAGACACTTGTTCATGGGAAAGAGTGCATCTATGTTCCTTAAGGAGCGAGGCAAAAGAGTGAACAAGGTAATTAGGGATCCCAGGGCAGCTAGTTTTCTGTTCTTGCTACTCATCGCTGCTGTTCAGAGGGGAAATGCCTGCTGTATTTTGGGCACTTGCAACAGCTCCGAGGAGCTAGATGAGATTTTCGCATTATAATCAGTGACAAACACGTACCTTTGATATACCTTTGAAGAATTTCGAGAGTATATCTACTCTCTAAGCCCGGCCATGGGCCAGGCTCGTCTGGTGCTTGCCTGGTCAACCAGGCTGTTGCTGCTGGAGGCCCGCTGCCCCACATATCCATCACAGCCTGGTTGATCTGGCACCTGGTGAAGATACTTGTCTAGCTTCCTCTTGAAGGCTTCAACACTTGTTCCAGCAGTGTTTCTGATATCTTCTGGTAAGATGTTGAAAAGTCTGGGACTCCGGATGTTGATACACGTAACAATATGCACTATACACGTATCTCTCACATCTCGTGTACTGTATATGCCATCTTTATATCAACAATGTATCTCTTAAACTTTCTGTACCATATTATGTAATAAAATATACCTATTGATAAAAAAGAATGAAAAAATGGGGTGGTAGGGGAAGTGGAATATTTAAATGTCCTCAGGATTTATTATTATAATCATGGGGAGCGCTAAACCCGTTTACCTGGAGAGAGTTTCGGGGGTCAATGCCCCCGCGGCCCGGTCTGTGACCAGGCCTCCTGGTGGATCAGCGCCTGATCAACCAGGCTGTTGCTGCTGGCTGCACGCAAACCAACGTACGAGCCACAGCCCGGCTGATCAGGAACTGACTTTAGGTGCTTGTCCAGTGCCAGCTTGAAGACTGCCAGGGGTCTGTTGGTAATCTCCCTTATGTGTGCTGGGAGGCAGTTGAACAGTCTCGGGCCCCTGACACTTATTGTATGGTCTCTTAACGTGCTAGTGACACCCCTGCTTTTCATTGGGGGGATGGTGCATCGTCTGCCAAGTCTTTTGCTTTCGTAGTGAGTGATTTCGTGTGCAAGTTCGGTACTAGTCCCTCTAGGATTTTCCAGGTGTATATAATCATGTATCTCTCCCTCCTGCGTTCCAGGGAATACAGGTTTAGAAACCTCAAGCGCTCCCAGTTAATTGAGGTGTTTTATCTCTCCGTTATGCGCGCCGTGAAAGTTCTCTGTACATTTTCTAGGTCGGCAATTTCACCTGCCTTGAAAGGTGCTGTTAGAGTGCAGCAATATTCCAGCCTAGATAGAACAAGTGACCTGAAGAGTGTCATCATGGGCTTGGCCTCCCTAGTTTTGAAGGTTCTCATTATCCATCCTGTCATTTTTCTAGCAGATGCGATTGATACAATGTTATGGTCCTTGAAGGTGAGATCCTCCGACATAATCACTCCCAGGTCTTTGACGTTGGTGTTTCGCTCTATTTTGTGGCCAGAATTTGTTTTGTACTCTGATGAAGATTTAATTTCCTCATGTTTACCATATCTGAGTAATTGAAATTTCTCATCGTTGAACTTCATATTGTTTTCTGCAGCCCGTGGGATTATACAGCGCGTAGGAGGGGGGGGGGGTGGAAGGTATTAAGGCTTGATTCAGGGAACCCGAGCACAGATCAAATTCCCTATAACAAGAGCCCCTCACCAGCGTCAATGAACCTCCCTTGAGGGGAAGAAACCCAAATATTCTTCCTTGAAGCCTTTTTATCCCACAATTTACACCAGAGATGGATTTCATTACACACACACACACACACACACACACACACACACACACGCACACACACACACACACATACACAGACACACACATGCACACACACATACACACACACACACATACACACACACATATATATACACACACACGCACACACACACACACACACATACAAAAAACTGGAGGACCAAGCAGGGATAACAGGGAAGGAACTACAATGGATCAGGGAATACTTGTCAGGAAGACAGCAGCGAGTCATGGTACGTGGCGAGGTGTCAGAGTGGGCACCTGTGACCAGCGGGGTCCCGCAGGGTCAGTCCTAGGACCAGTGCTGTTTTCTGGTATTTGTGAACGACATGACGGAAGGAATAGACTCTGAGGTGTCCCTGTTTGCAGATGACGTGAAGTTGATGAGAAGAATACACTCGATCGATGACCAGGCAGAACTACAAAGGGATCTGGACAGGCTGCAGACCTGGTCCAGCAATTGGCTCCTGGAGTTCAATCCCACCAAGTGCAAAGTCATGAAGATTGGTTAAGGGCAAAGAAGGCCGCAGACGGAGTACAGTCTAGGGGGTCAGAGACTACAAACCTCACTCAAGGAAAAAGATCTTGGGGTGAGTATAACACCAGGCACATCTCCTGAAGCGCACATCAACCAAATAACTGCTGCAGCATGTGGGCGCCTAGCAAACCTCAGAACAGCATTCCGACATCTTAATAAGGAATCATTCAGGACCCTGTACACCGTGTATGTTAGGCCCATATTGGAGTATGCGGCACCAGTTTGGAAACCCACACCTAGCCAAGCACGTGAAGAAACTAGAGAAAGTGCAAAGGTTTGCAACAAGACTAGTCCCAGAGCTAAGAGGTATGTCCTACGAGGAGAGGTTAAGGGAAATCAACCTGACGACACTGGAGGACAGGAGAGATAGGGGGGGAATGATAACGACATACAAAATACTGAGAGGAATTGACAAGGTGGACAAAGACAGGATGTTCCAGAGATTGGACACAGTAACAAGGGGACACAGTTGGAAGCTGAAGACACAGATGAATCACAGGGATGTTAGGAAGTATTTCTTCAGCCACAGAGTAGTCAGTAAGTGGAATAGTTTGGGAAGCGATGTAGTGGAGGCAGGATCCATACATAGCTTTAAGCAGAGGTATGATAAAGCTCACGGCTCAGGGAGAGTGACCTAGTAGCGATCAGTGAAGAGGCGGGGCCAGGAGCTCGGACTCGACCCCCGCAACCTCAACTAGGTGAGTACACACATACATATATATATATATATATATATACAAACAAGTCGGCCGTCTCCCACAGAGGCAGGGTGGCCCAAAAAGAAAATCCCCTAAAAGAAAATATTTTCATCATTCAACACTTTCACCTCACTCACACATAATCACTGTTTTTGCAGAGGTGCTCAGAACACAACAGTTCAGAAGCATATACGTATAAAGATACACAACATATCCCTCCAAACTGCCAATTTACCAAACCCCTCCTTTAAAGTGCAGGCATTGTACTTCCCATTTCCAGGACTCAAGTCCTGCTATATAAAAATAATCGGTTTCCCTGAATCCCTTCACTAAATATTACAATACTCACGCTCCAACAGATCGTCAGGTCCCAAATATCATTCGTCTCCATTCACCCCTATCTAACAAGCTCAAGTATGCTTGCTGGAAGTAAAAAACTCTCGCCCACAAAACCTCTTTTACCCCCTCCCTCCAACCATTTCGAGGACGACCCCTACCCCGCCTTCCTTCTCCTAAAGATTTAAATGCTCTCCATGTCATTCTACTTTGATCCATTCTCTCTAAATGACCAAACCACCTCAACAACCCCTCTTCAGCCCTCTGACTAATACTTTTATTAACTCTACACCTTCTCCTAAATTCCACACTTCGAATTCTCTCCATAATATTACACCACACATTGCCCTTAGACAGGACTGCCTCCAACCACCTCCTCGCTGCAGCATTTACAACCCAAGCTTCACACCCATTTAAAAGTGTTGGTACTACTATACTTTCATACATTCCCTTCTTTGCCTCCATAGATAATGTTTTTCGTCTCCACATATACCTCAACGCACCACTCACCCTTTTTCTTTCATCAATTCTATGATTAACCTCATCCTTCATAAATCCATCTGCTGTCACATCAACTCCCAAATATCTGAAAACAATAACTTCTTCCATACTCCTCCTCTCCAATTTGATATCCAATTTTTCTTTATCTAAATCATTTCATACGCTCATCACCTTACTCTTTTCTATGTTCACTTCCAGCTTTCTACCTTTACACACACTCCTAAACTCATCCACTGACCTTTGCAACTTTTCTTTAGAATCTCCTATAAGCACAGTATCATCAGCAAAAAGTAACTGTGTCAATTCCCATTTTGTATTTGATTCCTCATAATTTAATCCCATCCCTCTCCCCAACACCCTAGCATTTACTTCTTTCACAACCCCATCTATAAATATATTAAACAACCATGGTGACATTACACATCCTTGTCTAAAACCTACTTTTACCGGGAAGTAGTCTCCCTCTCTCCTACACGCCCTAAAATGATTATCACTATCCTCATAAAAACTCTTTACAGTTACTACCTATTGCATATACTTGCAACATCTGCCACCTTGCTCCCCTATCCACTCTATCATATGCCTTTTTGAAATCCATAAACGTAATGAAAACTTCCCTACCTTTATCTAAATACTGTTCATATATATATTTCAAAGTACACACTTGATCCATTCATCCCCTACCCACTCTAAAACCTCCTTGCTCATCCACAATCCTACATTCTGTCTTACCTCCAATTCCTTCAATAATAACCCTACCGTACACTTTTCCTGGAATACTCAGTAAACTTACTCCTCTATAATTTATTACAATCTCTTTTGTCCCCCTTCCCTTTATATAAACGAATTATACATGCTCTCTGCCAATCCTAGGTACCTTCCCCTCTTTCAAACATTTAGTAAACAAAAATACCAACCACTCCAACACTATATCCCCCCTGCTTTTAACATTTCTGTCATGATCCCGTCAGTCCCAGCTGCTGTACCCCCTTTCATTCTATGTATACCTCATGCACCTTCCCCGCACTCACATCCTGCTCTTCTTCACTCCTAAAAGATGGTATACCTCCCTGTCCAATGCATGAAATTACCGCCTCCCTTTCATCGTCGACATTTAAAAGTTCAAAATATTCACTCCGTCTACCCAATACCTCCATCTCCTCATCTACTAACTCCCCTACTCCGTTTTTAACTGACAAAACCATTCCTTCCCTAGGCTTTCTTAACTTGTTTATCTCACTGCAAATTTTTTTCTTATTTTCATTTAAACTTCTTGACAATGCCTCTCCCACTCTATCATCTGCTCTCCTTTTACACTCTCTCACCTCTCTCTTCACCTTTCTTTTACTCTCCATATTTAAACTGCTCTTCTTAAAACACTTCTGCTTTGTAAATACCTCTCATATGTTACCTTTTTCCCCTTTTATCACACCCTTTACTTCATCATTCCACCCAAACCCTTCCTCTTTCCTCCTGCACCCACCTCCAATAGCCACAAACTCCTGCCCCACATTCTAATAAACTGCAATTTTAAAACTATTCCAACCCTCTTCAAGCCCCCTCCACTACTCATACTTACACCAGCCCACCTTTCTGCCAATAGTTGCTTTTTATCTCACCCGAACTTCTTCCTCCCATAGTTTATACACTTTCACCTCTCTCTTAATTGTTATTGGCATTTTCCTTCTGTCCCATCTACCTCTTACTCTAACTGTAGCTACAACTAAATAATGATCCGATATATCAGTTGTCCCTCTATAAACGTGTACATCCTGCAGCCTACCCACCAACCTTTTATCCACCAATATATAATCTAACAAACTACTTTCGCTACGTGCTTTATCATACCTTGTATATTTATTTATCCTCTTTTTCATAAAATATGTATTACTTATTACCAAACCTCTTTCTACACGTGGCTCAATTAAAGGCTCCTCAAATTTACCTTCCATTCCCTCCATAACATTTTTACCCACTTTAGCTTTGAAATCCCCAACCACAAGTACTCTCACACTTGGTTCAAAACTCCCCACACACTCGCTCAACATTTCCCAAAACCTCTCTCTCTCTCTCTACAATTCTCTCTTCTCCAGGTGCATATACGCTTACTATAACCCACTTTTCACATTCAACCTTTATTTTACTCCACATAATCCTTGAATTAATACATTTATATTCCCTCTTTTCCTGCCACAGCTTATCCTTCAACATTATTGCAAGTCCTTCCTTAGCTCTAGCTCTATTTGAAACCCCTGATCTAATCCCATTTACTTATATATATATATATATATATATATATATGTAATATATATATATATATATATATATAATATTATATATATATATATATATATAAATGTATATGTCGTGCCGAATATGTAAAACTGTCAATTAGCAAGAAACTCATTTAAAATTAAGTCCTTTCTAAAATGTTTCTCTTATACGTTTAAAGATTATTTTTTTCATTAATGTTGATGTAAAAATTTATAATTTTGCACCAAAAGAATCTTAAAAAACTTACCTAACCTTATTATAACAAGAACAATTTATTTTACGCCTAACCTAACTAAATATATTTTAGATTTGTTTACAATAATTTAATACTAAACAAACACAGTGAAATATATTTTTTTTCGTTAGGTTCAGAATGATTTTGGCGAAATTATTGCATACGCAAATTTTCACTTGTCCTATATGTCAAGATGACGTTGCTATTTAAGCCAAGATCGCAAGTTTCTGCCTATTCGGCACGACAAATAACAAAAATTGGTATATTATATATATATATATATATATATATATATAGTATATATATATATATTATATATATATACATATATAATATATATATATATATATAAATATATAATATATAATATTATATATATATATATATATATTCCATAATAATTATAAAATTGTATTTATCTATAATATATATATTAATTTTTTTATATATATTATATTTATATGAACTTATGGAAAATATTATATGACAACTGATAATCTTATAGAGTAAGGGTGATAGTTGTATATTTTACTTATATATTATATATCATATACATATATTCAAAATAACACGTAACACAGGTGATTGGAATTACAAGCTATTCTAAAAATAGAGAAATTCCTATTCGCTTACTCGACTACTCACATTATCAATAATGGATAATGTGAGTATCCCAAAGCGGCTTGGAATTTCTTATTTTTTCAGAGTGGTCTGCTTGCAAATATATATATAAATGTTTATAATATATATATTATAAATTATATATATTAATATATATATATATATTAATTACTATATAATAAATTAAGATATATATATTCCCGTCAACACACACATTAACACACACGGCTGTGTTGTCACTTCTGAACACTAAGCTCAAAGTTACATTTTAATGATTATCTTGAGTTAAATTTGATCAAGCTGAGAGAAAAACTTGCTTGCTGTCACTTGGAGCTCCATCCCTTCAAGAGGTAAGGCGGTGATAGCTTGCTAAGTTTCCCACCTCTCCACCCCACTTCCTCATCCTCCCCCATCCTAACCCCAAAATTTCCCAACAATAACACGGCCTAACCACGCGCACAGTACTTACACGCTGTTTTTTCTCCCTTTCATGTCTTCCTTTTTTTTCCGACAACTTCGCCATGGCGATTTAAAAAAGGGGACGGGTCTACCATAGCCCGTGTGGGCACGGGAAAGGGTATCTTGGGCTGACCATCTAAGTCAGCTAAAATAAAAATGTTTATGAATGAACACTTAAAAATTTTTGTTTTTACAGCAAATTTTATGTTCAAGTATTTTACTGACGCCAAAGTCCAAAACGGAAATATTTGATTGCCCAGTCCACACTTGCACCAGTGGAGCGTACTTCTACTTTCCCAAAGAGGAGCTGTCCTATTGCTCAAAAAAAATTTCTTAAAATTTTTTAATAATCTGGGTGCATCCCCAATCCCCGAGAACTCCCCCTCAAACCTACTTATTTGTCCAAAACCAACAGTTAATGAAGGCCCTGCCGAAGAATGTATAAAGAAATTAATCATGAAAACCCCCGAGTTCAAAGTTCTTAAAGTACCCACTCCTCCAAAACCCAAATTTTAAAAAACTCTAGGATTTCCCCCCTTTCAGCGAATACCTATGTAAGACCACTGGGGGGCGTTTGGGAGAACCAGCCTTTCAACGAAATTGACGAGGAAATCACTCCATAACAAAAAAATAGGGGCCCTCATGCAAGCTGCCAATTAAATACTCGATCTATCAGCAATAAAAACCCAAACCAGGGAAATTAAACTGCATGAAAAATTCCCAAATTTAAGTGTAGCGTCATCATCAAACGAGCAACCAACAAGGGCTATATTCCAAGGTTGAGAAGAGAATTAATTACCTTGTTCTTCAAGCTAATGAAAAAAAACGTCACCCGAAAAATTCTGAGCAAGATCCGCCAGCTTCTAGGGGCAAAGCCAAGCTCTCTTACCTTAAAACACCTTCACCGACGCGAAAGAGGGAAATTGATATCAAAACTTGGACCCCCCAAACCAAGCCATCTGATGGGTGATGGTGGGGGAAAATTATCCCCACAATAAAATAGAGATTTAAAAATTCCTTTACCAAGGGTCAATGAACGGGACGACAACCTAGCTGATCCCAACCCTTACCCTAACTGATACATCTACTCTTGAAAATGATCACCCCTTACCGACCAATCCGTCGAGAGAGGTCAAGTCATAGGCAGAATATTTTGAAGTCCCTGCCCTGGATAAAAGTGAAACAAAGTTCTTACCCAGAAACTGCAAAATTCTTGTATATATCTTTTAAAGCCACATGGCCTCGGGAAATTTCCAGTAGCTCTTAAGACAGCAAGGATAATATTTATTTCAAAACGCAGCAAAGACAAACATAAACCGACAACTATAACCATCATTACTTGAATCACTGGTAAAGCCGAGAAAACACCAACAATTTAAAATTCCCCATGGTACAATCACCTTTAAAGCTGAAAAACAGTTTTTGGGTTCAGGACTCATGAGGAACCCCAAAAAGCACAAAAACCATCTTTATGTTGTGGGCGCCTGGGAAACAGAGCAATCTTGCCTAAATTGGCCGGGGGTGTAACAAAGCTTTTGCAGCCTGTGGCACCGATGACTCGCATTTTTTAATTTTTCGCCTTCCCGACCCCAACTGGAATTTTTTCAGATTCGTTACAACTTCTTAACAGAATAAGAATCATACCCACTTTTAACGGCAAGTCGGCAGACCTTTCCACCCACACTGGAGTGCCGCAAGGCTCGTCCCCTTTGCCAATACTATTTAAATAAATGAAAACGATCTCCTTCAACCTTGTTTTAATGAAACTTTCACAACGAATTTGCTATGATGTCCTTGTCGTGTCATCCACCCCCATCAGAGGAAAACATAAGTGTACAAAGGTAATAGAAAAAATGAATACGGAACAATGAAGAACAGCAAACTGGGAGAAGAAATGGAGAATTACGATCAACTCAGACCATCAGCACCATCGGATGCTTTGCAACAACTATAGAAGACAAGGGGGGGGGTAACTTTATCAGAGGTACACCTATTGCCATCAGAAACCCGAACAAGATCCTGGGATACGAGATAGACAGATTACTCCACTCCACACCACACATCTCTAAAAAGGTGAACTTAGCCAAAGCCCGCCTCAGCAATCTATACAGGTTTAAATAATCAAGCCTCTTTCCACATTAAGAAACACCTGTACAAGATGATGATAAGACCTGTGATAGAATATCATTGTGTACCCATGTCATTAACAACTAAAATCAATATGCTACAGCGACAAAGGGTGCAGAATAAAGCACTCCACTTCATCACAGGCACCAGGAGGTGAGACAGAATCAGGATGGAAGATCTGTACATCCAACAGGAGATCCAGTAAATGTATGGAATGATAAAATAAAGAAGAGACAACTATATGGCATTCAAGAACTCTATATACCAGGCAGAAAATACCACCGATTATATCAACAACACACATCCCCACAGGACCCAAAGAATGACCCTCCAGCAGAGTGTGCGACGATTTATCCACAAGAATAATTTCCAGAGACCAATGATTCTGAGTGACCTCCCAGGAGATGTAGATGAATGGGTAACACCGGAACCCTTTTATGTCCAATAAGGACAAAACCACACCAATTTATGGAGACTTTCCTTTTAACTTATTAACTTTTACATCTAACCATGTAACATTTGCAAACCTACTAAGGCAGGGCAGCTGTTCAGAAATGGTTTACCAGCTAAGTTTATAGTTTAAATATAGAGAAAACTTAGCTTAGAAAGACAGCTCATTGCCTGCACAGCCGTCCCTGCAGACGAGGTCTTGAGAAGCTGTCGAAGTCACTTCAAAACGGGCTGTAATAGATCACATTATGTTATGTATGATAAATTACCCCTAGGGGGTGTTATATCAGAATATTTCATTCACTGATGGCTGATGTACATACTTGTGTGGACTCAAAAGTCCGCACCTCACTGCCGACTATAGGTTGATTACAAACTCCTTGCGACTCAAGAACTGCGCAGTCCCCCGTACTACATGAAATTTGTAACCCACCTTGCTCTTGTAGCGTGAGCTATGGTGTTCTTCACACCCTCGACAGGTATCGGTGACTTGATAGAAGCTGAAGTGTCCTTGGATGTCCACGTTTTCCATAGTCTAGGAATACGCACACTGGTACGCTATGTTCCCCAAGATTTGTCTTTATTGTTCACAATCTTATCACTGAAGAGACTGATCACACTTCTCTGTAAGTGTTTATTGTGTTTTGTGAGATATTTTGTTCACACTAACACATGGATCAGTGTTCTTCGTTGGTTATCCTAACGTCAGTGTGACTCTCAGTAGAGTCAAAAGTAATCTGAAGACGCCACAGCCTCCTACACCGTCACTGCCCCTCACACATGAAGGAAAAGCTGACCTAGTACTTTTTGCTTCCTTGCCACTTCCTCCATGAAGCAAAGCAAAATGTTTGATTCTTGCTGTCTTAAGCATAGCCAACAATGTACACTATCATTACCATGGTAATAAAGTGGAGCAGGATTTTCCTTAATTGCCCTGCTAAGGTAAGAGATGGACTGTCTTTTATTAAACTACACTTTGCAATACTGGACTTTGCAAAGAGCGTCAGTCGCTTGACCACGTTGCATACTCGTACTGCATCTGGGATCAATTACTTGCTGTAGCAGTAAACAAGATGCTTGCTCCTTCTGAGAGGACTGGGCCCCTCAGGGCTGAAAGGGGCTGAAGGGGCTGATACCCCCCTCCTGGAGAATATTTCTCAACAGCAGCACCTCTGAAACGGTTGTGGCAATTGACCTACATCAAATGTCTTGCTATCATTGTTTCCAGCCTATGCCCTGCAATCGCAAAAAAAGAGGCAATTGCAAAAAGTACCCTCTCCCAATTCAGCATCATGCAGTTATAAACTTGTTATAACTTTGTGAAACTGATGGGTAGGCGTTAAACCCCATTCAATGAAATTGATTTCATTAATGACACTACACACACACATACACACATGTGCATTGTGACCTAAGTGCAAGCAGAAGTAGCAAGACATAACTGAAATCTTGAGTGTTTATGAGACAGGAAAAAAAAAAGCACCAGCAATTCTACCATCATGTAAAACAATTACAAGCTTCCATTTTACAGTCTTTTGGCTGGACGGTAGAATAGTAGACCGTCGTTTAACATGGTAGTTAAAGCCCTAAAAATGCCGTGTTAGACAAAAATCATGTTAGATAAATTGAGGAACATATGGGAAAAATATGGTTACGTTCCTGGGTGCCCCAAAAAAGCCAAACAACTTTTTTTTTTTTAGACCTTCAGATCTTACAAAAACAAAAGGAATATGTAATTGTAGTTCATTGTTGAGATGTATTGTGTGTTTTTACTGTTTAAGACTACAAATGCAACAGAAATAATAGTATTTCTTACTTTAAATTGTGGGTACTGATGTTTGTCGATGATTGTAAAGAGAGTGGAGAGTTATGCTGTGGCCCTACTGGGCTGAGGTGGATGGTGAAGGTTCTGGTACTGAAGTACTGAAGTCGATATATATAATATATATATATATATATATATATATATATATATATATATATATATATATATATATATATATATATATATATATATTATTGTGACCACGAACAAGTGGTATTGATCAATAACACTGCACTAGCCATATAAAATATTGCTCGTTGAACTAGTACACCAAACAGGCACTAGAATGAAATTAGCCTATAGTCATTCACCCTGAGAGGGAAAAGTTCAATAGATAGGAGTAGCGAGGGAGTATAAAGTAACAATAGTTTCATTGCCGGCTACTTGTTAAGGTAGGGTAAGTCAAGCTCCCGCTATTCCCGCCTTTTTTCCCCCCTCCCCGAAAGTGATAGTTTGACTGCAGGCTGCTTGTTAAGGTAGGGTCAGTCTAGCTCCCACTATCCCTTCCCCTCCTTCCCCCCCCCGAAAGGTGACGTGTGGGGCTCCGGTCCAAACAGTAATCACTAGACTCACAGCTCCCAGCACTACTGTAAGTACATTCCAGCCTTGTATTCTAGTGGATTTATTGGTTGAAAGCTTCACTTTTGACCAATAATAAACTTAGTTCATCTCCATCAGTTCTACTCGTTGATTGGCAGGTGACCCTCTCTGTCATCCAAGCTGGAAAGATAGACAGGTTACCCACTGCTTAAGAAATCACTCTCCATGATAAGTACAATACCTAAAAGATGTGGTGATTATTAAACAGTCAACTTAGAGCAAAACTGAAAGGACTAAGTTTATTATTGGTCAAAAGTGAAGCTTTCAACCAATAAATCCACTAGAATACAAGGCAGGAATGTACTTACAGTAGTGCAGGGAACTGTGAGTCTAGTGATTACTGTTTGGACCAGAGCCCCACACGTCACCTTTCGGGGGGGGGGGGAAGAAGGAGGGGAAGGGATAGCGGGAGCTAGACTGGCCCTACCTTAACAAGCAGCCTGCGGTCAAACTATCACTTTTGGGGAGGGGGAAAAAAAGGCAGGAATAGCTGGAGCTTGACTTACCCTACCTTAACAAGTAGCCGGCAATGAAACTATTGTTACTTTATACTCCCTCGCTACTCCTATCTATTGAACTTTTCCCTCACATTCCCCTATACCAAGACTTATAGTCAAGGAGTATAAGAAGAATAGGCGAGGAAAAGGTTCTAACATATGGAAGTCGCGTAAGGCAAGAAATCTTCTACTGACTGTCACGACTTAACCAGTCAGATAAATAAATTGATGAACCATTGACATACACAATATGGAACTTAAAAGCCTGGAGTGCCAATGTCCACCTCAAGAGGGGGGACTGTTGGTTCCCTTAAAAGTTTTTCTAGGTATACAAAGGTTTTTTGGCCCCGTTTCTAAAATAAATTCTTTTCCTAGCAAAAAAAATTTTAAAGTTTAGGATTCCCCCACACAAGGGCATAAACTTCCTTTTCTATTGGGAGTATCTCTTTTCTGGGGGGAAGGGGGTTTTCCCCTTTGGGAAAGGGCATACGGGGAAGGGGGGGAAAAACCATCATGGTATTGTAGTACCCACTGCCCCCTTTAAGGGGCCGTTTTGGGGAAGGCACCCAGTTTTTAAACAAAATGTTTTATTAAAAATCTGGAACCCTTAAGTTTTAGGGTCTTTCGAAAAGAAAACTTTTAATCCCCTTTAAATTTTTCCCCCGAGCTACTTTGGGAAAAGTTCAAGGGGTTTCCCTTCATAAAATTTTAAAGGGAAAGTGGGAAAGGGGGCCTGTAAGTTTCAGAAAGGGGTCGGGAAAACCCGTGCATAAAAATTTCCCCAAAAACCCAAGGGAAAGCTACGCTGATTTCCCTTGGGTTTTGGGGGGTTTTTAAATTTAAAAAAGTTTTGATTTACGGGGGAGAGGCTGCAGGAGTTATTAAAAGTTTATCCAAGATATCTAAGCTTGTTTTCCCCAAAAGGGGAAGTTTTTTCTTGGGCCCTTCCCATGGGGGAAATTTTTGGAGCGAAACCCCTACGAAAAAACTGATGTTAATGTTTGGATTTGTTCGCCCCACTGGAGGGTTTTTTTATGAAAGGGTTATCAAAAAAAACTGAAACTTTTGGGCATTTTAAACCCAAAAACCTTTCTCATCAGTCTCACGTAGGTAGCACAAGATTCCCAAAAACCAAAGGGGTTTTTGGTTCTTTATTCATCGCCCTTTTTGGTTTTTTGGAAAAAGCGGTGAAATCCCTTTAGAAGAAGGATCAAATTTACTTGAGGATAGCCTGCGCAAAAATCGTTTTCCTAAAAGAAGGAAGAGTCATAAAATTTGTGAAATTCGCTATCAAATTAAAAGGGCATTTTTTCAGCACCCCCACCGAGTTATAGCTTTAAAGTCCTCTGAAGTCAATAGCAAGTCTATAGGGAATTACCCTCCCCCTTTAACCATGAAGTACTGGGGAAACCCAAATGAAAAATTGAGGTTAAATTGATCTTTAGTTTTAATAATTTGTCTCCCTCTGGGGTCAAATGCACCCTAAGGGAACTGGAACTGGGTAAAATTTTTCGGTGATAGGATTGCCCCGTCACTTTTTTCAATCTTTTGGATTTCCGGGGAGGAAAACACCTGGAATATCAGAAAAAGACCCCTTGAAAATTTACCCCACACATTAAAAAGTATTTTATTTTCCCCTTTTGATCATCCAAAGATTCATTTTTTTAAATTTTTGGGTTGCATCCGAGTGGTCAAAAAGGTCACCAAGTCATGTATTTTTTCATCATATTTCTAAGTTAAGGTGCCCAATTATGCACACCTTACTTTCCCTTTCAGTTGTCGTATAAGTTCGTGGGGAAAAAAAACTAAGCCCAAAGTTTTTAAAGGGCAGTTAACCGAATTTCTTCGGTAATATTTCTTAAAGGATTTTGAAAATGAAAAAGCTTAGGTTTCCCCTTGACTTCTATGAGGTAGTCAAATTTCCCACAAATTTTTAATACTTTATATGGGACCTTTCTATGCTTTAAAAATTTTTTTTGGGATTAAATGGGCAAAAGTACAAGAACTTAAACCCCTTTATTTAAAACCCTTTTTCTCGGGATTTTTGGGGTTTCAAAAAAAGGTTTTTTGTACTGGCCCTTGACAAGCTTGGGTTTTTTTTCAAAACTATGTCAGAGGCCCTCCTCAAGTTTGGATTTTGGGTCAAAGGAAAGAAACTGGTAAAAAGACTGAACCTCAGCACTGACCCCCTTTCTTTTGTCCATAAGTCATAAAGGGAAAAGGGAAAGGGGGGCCTCGGGCCTGTTTTGCCATAGAAAAGTTCAAAAGGTGAAAACCCCAAAAGAGTCCCGGGGAAAATTTCCTCAGGGGCAAAAAAAAAGGACGGGGTAGGTAACGATGCCACTCCTTTGGGTTTTAAGGGACAAATTTTCCTTTAAAATGGATTTGGGAGAATCAAATTTCCCTGGCCTAAAATCCCCCCATCACAGCGGGATGATGGGGGGTTGGGGTGAAGAGAGGTTTTCACTCCCGGGAAGTTAGTATAGATTTTTGCTTTAAGTCAGATGTAAAATTTGTTTTCCCACGGTCAGAAAAAATTTTCTCTGGGGATGCCCACTCTGGAGAAGTTGGAAAAAAAGGGTTCATCCACCTCTGTAGGGGTTTATGGTTTAAAGGGTTGGCTTCGGGGAAACTGGGAAGGCAAAATCAACTAATTTTAAATTTTAATTATGCCCCCCAGGTAAAAGGGGAGATAAAGACCAACGATTTCAATAGCTACTCTTTAAAAAGGGAAATCGTAAAATGACTGGCTTTTTGTAAAATAGGTATTTCGCCGGGTACCTCGGGAGGATAAACGTTGGAAAAACTTTACACGGGGGACTTTTTTTTGGCCAAAAATTGGTTTCCCTAATTTTTTTTAAAGGGTTTAGGGTTTGCGAGAAAGGGTGGGCCACGGGCCCCCGGCCCATTTTAAGAACATTTCTCTTGCATTGATTTTGGAACAAATAGATGGAATAGTCTATTCATCTGAATTTAATTTGAATACTGACTGTACAAGTTCCCCTTTTTATAGTCAAATTTATATGAAAAGTTTTTCCTTTGGATAACTTGTTTTTGGGTTTTAGCGGCTTTAAATTGCAATTTTTAAGAGAAGGAAATTAGGGTTGAAAATTTGACAAAGGAGCCCTTCGTTTACATTTTAAAGGGGCTTAAAGTCGGGGAAAAACAAAGGGATGGCAGAAAGGAAACCCGGGGCTTTGGTCTGAAGCCCTGGGTAAAAGACATTTATGGTATCGGAGGTTTTTAATCCCACATAAAATCTCACGAGACATTGTCTCATTTTGAACTTTCGGGGTTCCTGACCCCTCCCAGAAAGAGGATCTGAAACACCTATGTCCATCTTTGGTGTTTAAAGGTCAACCCAAAAAGGGAAAAAGGGGCCCCTTTTTAAACATTACCTATTAGTCCCGGAGAAAGAAGTGATGGGGGGGCTAGTACGGCTTCAGCCCAACCTGTAAACCCATTTAGACCAAAGTAAAAAACGGAGGGGTAGGAAAAAAGGGTCCGTAGGGCCCCAAAAGTAGTCCGAAAGTATTTCAGAGGAATAAAGTTTTTTTTAAGGTTAGGGAACAGCTTATCAGAAATGAAATACTTGTGCATCCCAGTGTTTGAAAAATGTCTCGTAAAATGAAATTTTAAACCCTACATTAAAAAAAAAGAAAAATGAAAAATAAAATTGATAACTAATTCAAGGGTTTTAACGCTTTCAAAAGCTTTTTTCCCCAAACCAACAACCCAATTTTTATTTTTGCGTTGAATTCAGTTTCATTTATTTTTTTAATTTTTAATTTTCTTAATGAGGAAAATTAAAATTTTTCCCATATTTTAAGTTTTTTCATTTTTTTATATTTTCTATATAAAAAAAGGTTTTCGTTTGTTTTGTTATTATTTCTTTTTCTATTCTTTAAATTTTTCCCGGAGGGGGAGAGCCAGCCTGCGTAATCAGTCTGAAGTTATTACAGGGCGGGAGAAAGCCTTCACCACACCATCGTGTGCCCTTGGGTAGGGAGTACAACACCCAAATTTCCGTGGATCCCCTATTTATAAGGATCTATGGTCCAGTGGGTGGGGTTTTTTCATGCGTTTTGGGGCCCACCTTGGGCGGCCAAAGCAGCAAGGGTTCGAGCCTTTGGGTTTAGTGCAGTTTTGTTTTTGTTAATATACATAATATTATATTTTAAAATATATATATATTTTATAATATATATATATATAAAATATATATATATAAAATATATAGTCGTCCCGAAAGGCAGAGCTTGGGGATTTTGGGCTTAAATAGCCCGCTCACCCTTGCCATAAATAAAAAAATAAAAATTTTTGTGTATGCAATAATTTCGCCCAAAAAATTCTGACTAACGAAAAAAAAAATATTTCAAAGTGTTTGTTTTTTGTATTAAAATTTTTTTAAAAAAAATCTAAAATATTTAGTTTTGGGGTTTGGCTAAAATAAATTTTTAATTTTAAGATCGCAAGTTTTGCCTATTCCCGGGACGGGTATATATATTTAAAAATATATTTATATATATATATATATATATTAAAATATATATATTTTTAAAAAATATTTATATATATATATATATATATACACAAACTCTAAAATCAGGTCGAAGGAAACTCAAACCTATGATCTTTTCCCGAAATTTATCACCCCTGATATGACCATTCCCGAAATGATCATTCCCGATGTTTATCCCATTTCCCCCTGTGTTTACTCCCGATATGATAATTTCCCCCAATATGATCTTTCCCGATTATAACACTCCCGATTTGACCCTCCCCCTATTGGGAAAACATTCTCGATTTACCACTGCCGATAAGATCACTGCCGTATGGATCACCCCCCCTAAGACACTCCCCTATGATCAATCCCCTATTTAAACACTCCTCTATGATCACTCCCGTTTTGATCATTCTCGATATGATCATTCCCCCTATGAACAACCCCCATATGATCACTTTCCCGCATGATCACTCCCTCTTGATTTACTCTCTCTATGATCACCCCCGATATGATTTTTTCCGATTTTGATCATTTCCCCCTATGATCAATCCCGTATGACCCCCCCGATATGATTTTCCCGATATGGTCACTTCCCCCTATGATCACTCCGATTGATCACTCCCCCCCTTTGATCACTCCCCCAAAATGAAACACTCCCGTATGTTCCTCCCGCTTTTGATAAATCCCCCTTTTATCATTCTCGATTTGACCACGCCCATATATCACTGCCGTTTTGATCACTCCCGCTATGCCCCCTCCCGATATGAACACTTCCCCCAAGATCAAATTTTCCATTGATCACTCCCCGGGCTGATCACCTCCCGCTTTTGATTTATCCCCCTTTTGATCACTCCCGCTATGATCACTAAACCCCTTTTGATCACTCCTGCTATGAACCTTCCCCCTATGATCACCCCGCTTTTGTCACTCCCGCTATGAAACACTCCCCTTTTTATTCACTACCGCTAAAGATTTAATTGCTAAGATCAATCCCGATATGATCCCCCTCCCGTATGAAAACTCCCCCCCTATGTTTAAATCCCGGCTTGGGTAAATCCCGCTATTAATTTAAATCCCGCTAAGAATCATCCTGCATGGGCACCCCGCTATGATCATTTCCCCCCTTTGATCAAATTCCGCTATGAACACTCCTGCTTGATCACTCCCGATATGAACACTCCCGCCCATGAAAAA
Organism: Cherax quadricarinatus; assembly: GCF_026875155.1. Classification (NCBI taxonomy): domain Eukaryota; kingdom Metazoa; phylum Arthropoda; class Malacostraca; order Decapoda; family Parastacidae; genus Cherax; species Cherax quadricarinatus. Next base: position 43,490,386 of record NC_069418.1, on the reverse strand, counting down.
CTTCCCCCTATGATCACTCCCCCCTATGATCAAACCCCCCTATGTTCCCCTCCCCCTTGATCACTCCCCTATGATCCCCCCCGAAAAATTTATTTCCCCCCACTATGATCACTTTCCCCCTATGATCACTCCCCCGGGAAAAGATCACTCCCGAAATGATCACTCCGAATGATCACTCCCGATTTTGAAACCCCTTTCCCCATGATCCTCTCGTTTTAATCACTCCCGATATGATCACTCCCATTTCGGGTCACCCCCCCCTTTTGAAACCCCCTCCGCTATATCACTCCCCCCTATGATCACTTTCCCGCTATGATCAAATACCCCATGGGTCCCCTCCGCTATGATCACTCCCCCTATGATCACCCCCGCTATGACACTACCCCTAAATATTTACTCCTGCTATGATCACTCCCGCTATGATCACTCCCCCTAAGTTTACTACCCTATGATCACTCCCCCCTATGATCACTCCCCATAAAGATCCCCTCCCCCCTATTTATAACTCCCGCTTTGATCACTTCCCCCCCCCTATGATACACTCCCCCTATGACCCCTCCCCCAAAATTTTATCACTCCCGCTAAAGATCATCCCCTATGTTTACTCCCCCATAATAAACCCCCCACTATGATCACTCCCGCTAAGATCACTCCCGCTATGATTTCCCCCCGATATGAACAAATCCCGATAGATCAAATTCCCCATATAAATTTTTCCCGATATAATCCCTCCCGATATTAAAAACACTCCCGATATGATTTACTCCCGATATAAACAAATCCCGATATAATTTCCCCCCGATATAAACACTCCCCAAAATAATCCCCTCCCGGTATAATCACTTTCCCCATATCAAATCCCGTTTTAACCCAAACCCGGTTTTTAATCCCTCCCGAATGAAAACACTTTCCCCGGGTTTTAAACAGTCCCCCGGTTTTAAAACCCCTCCCGATATAATCGCCCCCCGATATGATCAAAACCCCGGGATAAACCCCTTTCCCCATTGGGTCACTCCCGATATAATCATCCCCGGGTTTTTTTACTTCCCCCGATAAAGATCACCCCCCGTTTTAAAACACTCCCGGTATAATTTACTCCCCCATATGATCATTTCCCATATAATTTACTCAAGGGATAATCACTCCCGATATGATCACTCCCGGGTAAAACACTCCCGGGATAATTTAATCCCCATTTAATCACTTTCCCCATAAAGATCACTCCCGATAAAAATCACTCCCGATATGATCCTCCCCATATAAATCCCCTCCCGGTTAATCCTCCCGATATAATCACTCCCGATATGATCACCCCCCGATATAATCACTCCCCCATAATTTCACTCCCCCAAATTTAAACCTCCCCCAAAGGGAACCCCTCAATTCCCCGGATAAAAAAATATTTTTTTAAGAAATTACATCATGCCCGGGTAAAAATTCCATTTTTATTTCCCAAAGGTTTATTTTTTCACTCCATTTCCTGTATCAAGATTTTTTTTCCCCTATTTATCTTTGTTTTACCCCCTTGTGGGGAAAAGAAAAAATTCGCTTTTTTTTCCCAAAAATTTTACATTCACGTATTAAAAATTTTTATAAATTTTGGGGGGGGTTTAAAATGTCCCGGGAAAGGTTTTTTTTTTCAGTTTTATTTCCGGGGAGGATTAACAAAAAAATGTAATGTATTTAGAGGGTTTGTTTAGGGTTTGGTTGGTTAGGTTAGTTTGGTTAGGTTTGGTTAGGTTAGGTTTGGGTTTGGTTAGGTTAGGTTAGGTTAGGTTAGGTAAGGTTTTTCAGGGAAAAAGGACAAATGTTTCCCACGCGGGTCCCCTTTTTTTAGATGATGCCCCCCTTTGGAGCTTTTGGGCATCTGACCGGGCCTTTCCCCTGGCCCCTTTCCGGTCCAAACCCCCTTTTAAAAAATTTTGGTCATTTATAACCAATGTTACCTTTTTTTTTGAGAGGTTTGATGATATTCAAACTTTTTTAAAAATTTATTTTTTGGGTAAAACGTAAAAAAAACATTATATTGGGTTTTTTTTAAAAAAGTTTTTTTGTGGGGACTTTTGTTGTATAGTGGGGGTTTTGGAGGGGTGGTCTAAACCCGGAGGATGTCTGGGGGGCAATAAAAACCCAGACCCGGTCCTTGAGCGGCTTTTCGATGGACCAGGGCCTGATCAACCAGGTTGCTACTGTGGTCGCAACTAACCCCCCCCGGGTTTTGGGCGGGCAATGACTTTTGTTTTTGTCCCCGCTCTCTCTTTTAAGGCAGCCCGGGTTATTAATAAATCTCCCTTTTGCCCGATGGGAGGGCCCTTTTTTAAAAGCTTGGGCCTTGACAAATTATTTTGCTTTACCTTGGGGACTAAAAGGGGAATTTCTTTTGGGGTGAAAACCTTTTTTGGGTTAAAGTTTCCCGTTTGCCAAGGGCTTTCCCTTTGAAAAAAAAATTTTTTTTCTGCGTTCAATATGGAGGAGGGCCCCCCCTAGGATTTTCCCCGGTCTAGATTTTTGAAAATATCTCTCTTGCCTGCTCTCCAGTGAGCAAGGGCAATGAACACAAGGTTCCTCCCAGTAAAATTTAAAGGTTCTTGCCCGGTATTTATTTGTGCAGTAAAGGTTCTCTTTTACCCTTCTCTAGCTCGCAATTTCATCTACCTTGAATTTGGGGGTTTTTGTTTTAGGCAATATTCGTGCCCTTTAATGATAAGGGGATATGAAAAAAAAATGGTAAAAAAATTTCCGACCCCAATGGAAAGTTTTAAAGTGATCCTTTTTTGACAAAAAGTTTCGCCCACACAGTGGGCTTTTTTCCCAAATCACAAACAGATCTGAACATTAAAAAAGGTTAAAAATTTCCGGGCAGGGGTTTTTAGGTAAAACAATATGCAAAAGTTTTGGGATCTTTATTATGAAAAGTTTCGCCTACACAGTAGGCTTCTTCAGTCAAGTAAAAGAAAAAATTGATAGAAGCAGAAATACTTTAAGACGTTTTAATCATCCATCACCCTTAAAAAATTTTGAGGTGGTCAGTCCCTCAGTCTGGAAAAAGAGCATTGTTTTTCCCTAGTATGAAACAATAGGAGAGGGAAATGACAGGATGGACTTTTTTTTAGCGCCCAAAAGGGGGAACGTAGGGCCCCCTAGGAAGGTAAAACCGATGGAGACACTTTCAAACACCAAAGGGTTTTTTGGGCAGACCGCAAAACAACTTTGACAACTTCCACTAGTAAGAGCGGTGGATTTGGGGAGGGACCTGACCTCCAGCATCTGAGTTTTCTTTACCTCTCCTAGTGGGCCCCGTCTCACCTCCCCTTTGGGGCTAAAAAAAGCTTTCCCTCCTGTCCTTCTCTCCATATTGTTTCTTTCTAAAGGAACAATGCCCTCTCCAGACTGAGGGAAATGACCACCTTTAAACTTTAAGGGGGAAAGGATGATTACATCGTCTTCCCGTACTTCTGCTTCTATCAACTTTTTTTGTACTTGACTGAAGAAGCCCCCACTGTGTAGGGGAAAGTTTTAATAAAGTACCTAACTTTTTTCATATGTGTCTTACCCAACACACAAACAAAATCTACCTGGGGGGGAAGGGACGTGAGTATTTAAAAGTCGGCTCAAATGTTAAAGGGCAGGTGGAAAAAATGGGCCCCATCTGATGAACTACCGGGTGGGGGGGTTTTAGGGTGGGTACTTGGCAGGGGGGTTTTGGCCCAAGTTTTGAGCGACCCCTTTTGCAGTGTTCTATGTTCTTATTTTGGGATTGCGATGAAGAAAATTTCCCTTTGGGAAGTGGTTTTAGGGTATGTTATAGAAGCCATTGTTCTAGTTGAAATTTTTGGTTATGGAGATTAGCGATGATTCCAGGATTCCTCGATAATGAATGTTGTCTTCTGTGGCGGTAAGTCTTGAGTTTCTGTAGTTAATTAAATGGTTGTGTGAATTGCGATGTTGTACACAGGCATTCCTTGTGTCGTCAGACCTGCTTGCGTATTGGTGTTCTGAAATACGTGTTTGGAGGTCTCTTGATGTTTCGCCCACGTATAATTTGTTGCAGTCATTACAAGGGATTATGTATACCCCTGCAAGGGATGGAAGCTTGTCCTGTCTACTACTGGTGATGTCCTTGATGGTCGTGGTTGTGGAGGTAGATACTTGGAATGAGGTATTGGAAAAGATGTTGGAAACATGTTTGGCAATGGAGTTGGTGGGGAGGACTATGTATCTCTTCTCGCAGTGTCTTCTCTGGGTGTGTTGAAGATGTATAATGCCCGCCGTCTGCAGTCTCTGATAAAGTGACGAGGATAGTGAAGTTTAGAAAATACTTGTTCAATTATAGTGCATTCTTCCTCAAGGAACTCAGTGCTCACAACTTAGCCAATACCCCTTCCAGGCTACCCAAGATTTTAGACTATAACCCCACCTGGTAGATCATCAGATGCAGCATTCTCCACCTGAGCTCAACATTCTGAACCTGACTATAAATACTCACGTACCTTCCACCCCAGGTAGATCTGTTTGTTACTTGAAAAAAACCACTGTGTGGGCGAAACGTTGTCAGTAAATGATCACATTAAGCTGCATATGTGTTTATGTTTCCAACAAGTGATATAAAAGATGGTCATCATTGGTTTAGCATCCGTTGTTTTAAAGGTTCTCATTATCCATCCTATCATTTCCTCGCATATGTGACAGTGACACGTTTGTGACCCATGAAGGCTAGATTCTCTGGCATTTTCCACTCTATTGTGTGATTAGAGTTTGTAGTACACTCAGCTTTTATGTTTTCAACAAGTCGGGCCGTCTCCCACCGAGGCAGGGTGACACAAAAACAAAGAAAATCCCCAAAAAGAAAATACTTTTCATATTCAACAATCTCATCTCACTCATACATAATCACCGTTTTTGCAAAGGCGCTCAGATACAACAGTTTAGAAGCATATGTAAAGATATATAACATATTTGTCCAAACTGCTAGTATCCCAAGCCTCTCCTTTAAAGTGCAGGCATTGTACTTCCCATTTTCCAGTACTAAAGTCCAGCTATATAAAAATAACCGGTTTCCCTGAATCCCCTCACTAAATATGACCCTGCTCACACTCCAACAGCTCGCCAGGTCCTAAAAACCATTCGTCTCCATTCACGCCTATCTAACGCGCTCAAGCACGCTTCCTGCAAGTCCAAGCCCCTCACTCACAAAACCTCCTTTACCCCCTCCCTCCCACCTTTTCGAGGACGACCCCTACCCCGTCTTGCTTCCCCTACAGATTTATACGCTCTCCATGTCATTCTACTTTGATCCATTCTCTCTAAATTGCCAAACCACCTCAACAACCCATCTTCAGCCTTCTGACTAATACTTTCATTAACTCCACACCTTCTCCTAATTTCCACACTCCAATATATTTACAGCACACATTGCCCTTAGACAGGACATCTCCACTGCCTCCAACCGCCTCCTCGCTGAGGAATTCACAACCCAAGCTTCACACTCATATAAGTGTGTTGGTACCACTATACTTTCATACATTCCTTTCTTTGCCTCCATAGTTAACGTTTTTTGTCTCTACAAATACCTCAACGCACCACTCACTTTTTTTCAGTTATAGATATGATTTCCTCCTGTTTTCCATAACAAATTAGTTGAAATTTGCCCACATTAAAGATCATATAATTTTCCTTTGTGCGAATTATGGGAGGATTGGAAGAAGTGCTATGGGGTGATCGACCGTCGGCTTGCGTGTTAAGAGGCCAGAGAAAGAGGAGAGTGACGATGGAGATGATGGGGTTAAACGTACATGTAGGGATGGAAGGGTATAGAGCGGGTCAAGCATTGGTAACGACAGAGGGTATGAGTGGATATGTAGACGCTTGGTTTAAGTCATATACGCAAAGCGTGGGGTTCCGTGAGGTGGGATTCAGGGAAATGGGAGAGTATGTGCAGTGTGAGCTTGATGGTCAAGATCGGTGACATTAGGTGGGCCGATTACGGAGTGTGAGATTTGGCAGGCGTTGTCAGGAGTGAGCTTGGGAAAGGCGCCGGGTATAGACGGACTGCCAAATGATTTCTACGTAAAGAATTGGGGGGTTCTGAGGGTTTTTTTTAGTAAGGCTGTTTAACATACTTAAGGCGGCTGAGGTAATGGGAGAGCAGCAACGGACGGCCGTTGTGGTGTTGGTACCGAAAGGGGAGCAGTCAACGGTAATGGATTATCGGGCACTTTCGCTTATGTGTGGAGATTATAAGTTGTTTGCGAGAATATTAGGGAACAGAATCAAGAGGTAATAGGCAAGGTAATTGATAGGGGGCAATATGGGGTGCCAGGAAGGTCGATGTATGAAGGGCATGGGATTATTCGAGAATTTATAGAGAAACGGGGGAGTTGGGTGATGGAGGTGTATCGGCGTTAGATTGGAAGGCTGCTTATGATAGTGTAGAAAGGGAAGCGTTATGGAGGTTCATGGTTGGCAAGGTTTTGGGGAAGAAACAATATCTTGGCAAAATTATTGTATCAGGGGGCGTCGATGAGGGTGCAGGTTAACGGGAGGCTAGGAGTTAAAATACAGATGCGACGGGGACTACGCCAAGGCTGCCCACTATCACAAATATTGTTTGCGTGTATACAGGATCCATTTATAGGGCCATTCGGAGGTGTGTTGCGGGAGTGGGGAGGGTGCTGACCGGGGGAGAGGGGGGCTGGTATCGTAGGTTATGTGGATGACACGACTGTTTGGTGAGAGGTAATGGGGATTTGCTTAGGGTGGTAAGGTGGTGGATGTGTTTGGGAGGCTTCAGGTATGAAAATTAATGTTGAGAAGACTAAGTTTCTAGACCTAAGATAGTAAAAAGGGGGATGAGGTGGTGGGGGGTGGGGGAAGGTGGGGGATCAAAAAATGATATTGGGATAATTTAGTGAGAAATACACGGGTGGCTAAGAGGGAATTCGGTGAGAATAGGGATGGAGTTTGAAAAGATTTGGTGTTTGGGGGCGCCAACTAACGCTGCATAAAAGAAAATAGTGAGAACGTGCTATTTACGAAGATAGGGCATGTCATTGTCATGACCCCTGATGAGACTGAGGGAAACTTTTAAAAAAATGGGGTTTTTTAGGTTTAAAGGGGATCGGGCTGCGAAGGGTTAAGTAAGCGTTGTTAACACTTGTCCAGTCGAGGGGGGCTGGGATTTTCCCTCGGAAAAAAGGATGAGCGTGTACAAAACGAAGTTATATAAGGGAGGGGGGGAGTGGGGTGGATTTGTGAGAGTACGTAAGGATTGCAACGGTGGGGGGGGGGAGGGATTTAATAGTTGGTGGGGTCATTTTGAGGTTTTAATGACATGGGGGATCCGTCGTGTGTTAAATTGGGGGGTCCCGAAGGAGGGGAAAGGAGGTCAGGGGGGTGCTTTTTAAAGGGAGAACCCCCAGTTTTTGAACAAAAATATGGCGCGTCCTAAAACAATTACGTGTAAAACCGGGTGTTGGGGGGAAAATTTTAGTTTTTACATGGTTTTTTCCGTCGGGGTTTTTGTCCTATCAATAGAAGGAAAAGGGAGGGAGGGATGTAGAGGGGGGAAAGCATGGAGACAATTTTGAAAGGGGTATATTTTTGTGACGTATAAAGTTGTGGGGTCTGGTTGGGAAAAGGTGTTCGTTAGTGGGGGGGGGGAGAGTTGCAGGTGTTGGGGGCTTTAAGTTTGATTAGGGGGGGTAGAAGATTGGAGAATGCAGGGGGCGATTTTGTCAGGGGTTTTTATATATACGTCATGGCCATGAGGGGGGGGGCTGATGAAGATAAAGGGTTGCGCACTTTTTAAACAGAAATAGTGTCGTAAAAGGGAAATTTAGGGGGGTTTGGGGGAGACTGTTTTTAAAGATTAGGACACTTATCACATGGGGGAAACTTTTTTCAGGAAAAGTTTCCCACACATGGCTTCTCTCCAATAAAAAGGAGGGGGCGTGGGGAGGGAGGAAATGGGGGTAACAGCCCCCAAACCCGGAGTCGATGTGTTCGTCCATCAATCTTGAGAAGTACAGCATAGGGCCGTAGACGTGGCTTATATACTGTTTTGAGGTGCTGAAGAGGGGGAGCGGGTATAGTGGTAACCCACTGTCGAAGTGGGGTCTTCGTCCAAAGGTTGAAAAAGTTTGAAAAATTTTTTGTAACAAGACCCCCAAGCACGTGTCGCGTTGTGATAATTTTGAAAAACCACAAGTTGAAGATTGAACACTTATCACTTGGGGAATTTTTATTCGGGAAAACGTTTCGCCACCAGGGGCTTCACCCTCCAATACAAAGGGGAAGGCGTAAGGAGGGAGGAAAAGGGGTTAATCGCCCCTCAACCTGGAGTCGTGTTTTCAGCCCATCAATCTTGTAGAATTACAGAAAGGGGCCTTAGACGGGCTTTTTTACGTAGGGGGTGACGTAAAGCAGTGAGGGGGGTCATAGGGGTCCCATCCACAGTCAAAGGGTCTTTCCAAAGTTAACAAGTTTTGAAAAATTTTTTTGAAACAAGATCCCATGAGTACAGGTTGAAGTTGTGATGAGGGTTTTTGAAAAACCGACAATTTGAAGATGAGACACTTATCACAAGGGGAACTTTATTCAAAAACTTTTTCCCACAAGTGGCTTCATCAGCCCTAACAAAGAAAAGGGCGGGGGAGGAGGAGAAGGGGTAATCATCCCTCAAACCTGGATCGTTTGTTACCACAATCTTGTAAATTACAGAAAGGGGCCGTAGCTGGCCACGTCTACGGCCTCTTTTTTTTGGGACTGATAAGCCACTGTGGGGAAACGTTTCCTGAAAAAAGACCCCCAATGCTGATAAGGTTCAATTTCAATTTGTCGTTTTCAAACCTTTCCGAACTGCTTTTGCTGGGGGCATCGGAGTTTTTAGGTTGGGGGGTTTTTAGGGGATTTCGTGCAATGTAATGGGTCGCGGGGGGTTTGGCTTCCCGAAAGGACGTGTAAAGGATTTAGTGTGAAAAAATGAATATAGTACGAGACATAAGTGCCTTTGACTGTGTGTGAGCGGGTTGTTTTTTTTGTAAAACGTAAAATTCTTAAATTTAATTTTTAAATTTGAACGAAAAGGACGACAGATGTCGAATGTAGGAATAACAAAATTTGCAACAAAATTTTGGGTATGTGTGAAATGAAAGACATGTGGTGCACTTTTGGAATGCAAAATAATATATACACTAAATTTTTGTTGTGGTAGGAAGGCTTCAGTATTTATGACGTTGAAGGATCCCCTGTTAGTTTTGTGCTAGCAGATTACATTTTAGGGTTTTAATGATAGGGGTGAAATATTTTAAAAAAGCTTGACTTACCCTGTTTTCTTAAATATTTTTTTTTTCAGGGGAGTCTATAAGCCCTGGGTTTAGGTTACCATTAAATGTAAATTTTAAAGGGGAATTGATGGAGAATAGGATTGGGTTTTTTAGTTTCACGGTTGTGTTTAAAAAGTGTATGTAACATATGATTATTATCCTTCCGGAGAAGGGAATTTTTTTGGGGGTTTAGTAGATTACTTTACTAAAATAAAGTGAATTGAATTTTATTTTTAACAATACATTGAGTGATACTAAACGTATATGTTGTTCAAATGGAATAATGAAAGTATTTCATAAAATTTAACATTTATTTTAAAAGATTTTTTACATGAAAGGGTGGCTAAAATGCGAAGGGGGGGGGGGTATGTTTCAAAATGTAAGGTTACTTTCCCGTGCAAGGTTTTACAATGTAAGGTTTTACATTCCGGGGCAGGTGTAAAAAGTAAGGGTACACCGTGGCAGGAGTAAATGAAAGGTGTCTTTCCCGGGCAGGATGTAAAAACAAAATTTAGAGTATTTCCAAGGGCCCTTTGGGTTAGATTGTGTTTCCAGACAAAGTCATTATTCAAGGATTGGACGGTCATTGTTTACTGTACAGATTGCTTTCAGTGTAAATGTTTAATTGGAAAGTCATGTACTATCAGAATTTTTTATACTTTTTCCTAGTAATTTGTCTTTTATTTTTTGTCTATGTATTCTTTTAAAAAAAAATATAAAAAAAAAAAAAATTCCCCTTTTCTTTAAATTTAAAGTTCGGTTATATCTGCTTGGGGATTTACCGGGCCCCAATGGTGACAGTTTAGGGAAATCTTATCGTCGCGAAAAGATGGGACTTTTTGGTTTGCATGTTGTCGTGAGGGAAGGGATGGGGGTGATAGAGTGCCTTGTGAACAGAGCTTTTACTGTGGCAGTTCGATTTCCTTATTTACAAAAACTCTTCATTTTCTTTGTTAAAAGTTTAGATCCATTTCCCATTTGCCCTATTCCCCTTGCACGCATTTTTGTGCTTTACACCATGATCACACTTTTTCAAAAGGTACCTGGGGTATACTTTGGGGGGTGTTTTTGGGGGGGGAACGCCTCCGTGGGCCCCGGGCAGACAAGGCCTTGCGGTGGATCAGGGTCTGATCAACCCGGCTGTTACTTAGGGCCCCATGCAAACCAAAAACGAACCACAATCCGGTGGTCAGGGACTGACGTACTTGTGTTCCCAAACCCTTTTGAAAACCCAGAGACTCTGTAATCCCCCCTTTAAAATGGGGAGGTATTAACTCCTGGGCCCTTTGGGGTATTTGGCCCCCGCTTTTTATGGGGGGGGATTTGCACATCTGCTAGTATTTTGTTTTGAAGGAGTGTTTTTTGTGGTAGTTTTTGGGGGTAGTCCCCTTTGCATTTTCCACAGTATAAAAAAAATATTTTTTTCGCCATGGGTAACATATGGGTTTGCTAGTAGTAAATACGGGGTTTTACTCGAGTTAATGTTGAAAAGAAATTTAAAATCTGGTGGGGGGTGATGGTGTATTTTGGTGGGAGACTTGTTGGGATGTTTTTAGTGGTGGGTATGGAGGGGACTGGGGTGATGCCGGGGTTTGGGGTGGTGGTTGGTAAAGATTGGGGGGGTGAAAGGTGTTTTGTTGGGGAAGATGTTGAGATTTGCTCGAAACATGTTTACAAGATATATTGATGGGGAAGGGGGATGGTGGTATGATGATTTTTGTGGTTGGTGGTAGATGGGTTTGGGGGTTTTGATTTTGGTGGTGGTGGGGTTGTGGTGTGGGGTTGGTGGGGGGGGGGGTGGGGGTGGGGGAGGGGTTGGGGGGTGGGGTTGGGGTGATGTTGGGTTGGGGGTGTAGTGGTTGGGGTGTGGGGTGGTGGGGCTGGTGGGGGTGGTGGTGGTGGTTGGGGGTGAAGTGGTTGGGGTGGTGGTGGTGGTGGGGGTGGTGGTTTGGTGTGTGATGGGGTGTAGTGGTTGGTGGAGGTGGGGGTGGTGGTGTGGTGGGGGTGGTGGTGGTTGGTGGTGGGAAGTGGTGGTGGGGGGTGGTGGTTGGGGTGTTGATTTTTGGGGGTGGGGTTGGGGTGAGGTGGTTGGGGTGGGGGGGTTTGGGTGGGGGGTTGGTGGGGATAGTGGTTTTGGGGGGTGGTGGTGGGGGGATGATGATTGTAGTGGTTGGTGGTGTAGGTTGGTGGGGGTTTTTGTTGGGGGTGGGGTTTGGGGTGTTTTTGGTTGGGGGGGGGGGTGGTTGGTTTGGGGGGTTTGGGTGTGATGTGGGTGGTGGGGGGGGTGGGGTTTGGGGGTGGTGGTGGGGGTGGGTTTGGGGGTGATAGGGTTGGTGGGGGGGTGGGGTGGTGGTGGGGTGTTTGGTGATGGTGGTTTTGGGTTAGTGGTTGGTGGTGGGGTGGTGGGGTGGGTTTTTTGGGGGGGGGGGTGGTTGGTGGTGTAGTGGTTTTGGGTTGGTGTTGGTGGTTGTGGTGGGGGGTGGGTGGTTGGGGGTGGGGTGGGTGGGGGTGTTGATTGTTGGGGGGGGGGGGTGATGGGGTTGGTGGTGGGGTTTGGGGGTGTTTTTGTTGGGTGGGGGTTTGGGGGGTGAGGGGTGGTGGTGGGGTGGGGGTGAAGGGTTGGTGGGGGTGGGGTGGGGGTTGGGGGGTGGGGGGGGGGTGGGTGGGGGGGGGGGGGGGGTTTGGGGGGGGGTGGGGGGGGGGGGTTGGGGTGTGGTTGGTTGGGGGTGAGGGGTTGGGGGGGGGGTGGGGGTGGTGGGGTGGGGGGGGGTGGGGGGGGGGGGGGGGTGTTTTGTTGGGGGGGGGGGGGTGGGGGGGTTTTTGGTGGGGGGGGGTGGGGGGGGGGGGGGGGTGGTTTGGGGTGTTTGGGGGGGGGGGGGGGTGGGGGTGGGGTGGTGGGGGGTGGTGGTGTGTGGGGTTGGTGAGGTGGGGGGGGGGGGGGGGGGGGGGGGGGGGTTGTGGGGGGGGGGTGGGTGGGGGTGGGGGGGGGGGGGGGGGGGGGGGTTGGGGGTGGGGGGGGGTGGGGGGGGGGGGGGGTTTTGGGGGGGGGGGGGGGGGGGGGGGGGGGGGGGTGGGGTGTGGGGGGGGGGGGTGGGTGGGGGGGGGGGGGGGGTTGGGGGGGGTGGGGTGGGGGGTTTTTGGGGGGTGGGGGGGGGGGGTGGGGGGGGGGGGGGGGTGGGGGTTGGGGGGGGGGGGGGGGTGGGGTGGGGGGGGGGTGTTTGGGGGGGGAGGGGGGGGGGGGGGGGGGGGGGGGGGGGGTGGGGTTGGGGTGGGGGGGGGGGGGGTGGGGTTGGGGGATTTGGGGGGGGGGGGGGGGGGGGGGAGGGGGGGGGGGTGGGGGGGGGGGGGGGGGTGGGGGGTGGTGGGTGGGGGGGGTGGTGGTGGTGGTGGGGGGGTTGGTGGTGGGGGGGGGGAGGGTGGTGGGGAAGTGGTGGTGGTTGTAGGGTGGTGGGGGTTTTGGGGTTGGGGGGGTGGGTTGTGGGATTTGGTGGTTTGGCGTGGGTTGGGGGGATGGATTTTTGGGTGGTGGGGGGATGTGGGGTGGTTGTGGTTTGGGGGTTTTGGGGGGTGGTTTTTGTGGTTGTTTGGGGGGGGGGTTTGGTGGTGTGGTGTGGGGTGGGGTTTTGGGGTGATGGGGTGTTTGGGTGTGGTTGGGGGGGGGGTTGGGGTGTGGGTGGGGTGTGTGGTGGTTTTTGGTGGGGGTTGGTGGTGGGATGGGGTTGGGGTGGGGGTTGGGGGGATTTGGGGATGGGGGTTTTTTGGGGGGTGGGTTTGGGGGGTGGTGGTTTTGGGGGGTTGTTGGTGGGGGGGTGGTGGGTGGTTGTGGGGGTGGTTGGTGGGGGGGGGTTGGTGGGGTGTTTGGTTGGTGGGTTGTGGTTGGGGTGGTGGGGTGGATGGTGTGGTTGGGGATTGGGTGGGGGGGGTTGGGGGGGGGAAATTGGGGGGGCTCGGGGTTGGGGCCCCTGGTGGTTTGGGGGGGGTTTTGGGGGCTATTTTTTGGTTTGGGGGGGGTGGTTGGTTTTGGGTTTGTGGGGTTTTGGGGGTTTTGGTTGGGGGTTGGGGGATATGGGTGTTTAGGTCGTTACGTACAAGTTCCGTCCTCCCAAACCCAAAAAGGAAAACAAAAAGTTTTTTAAAGTCTATTTTTTTTAAAAATCTTTGTAAGGAAACCTTAAATTACCTCACATAAAAAATTTACCATTCCTCAGTTTACAAAAAAGGATTCTAAAGCTAAATTATAAAACAAAAAAGGATCCCTTTAACCCCCTTTTATTTTCAAAAAGGTAAAAATTTGGGTTTTTTTAGTTCAGTAGTTTGAAAAGTTCAATTACAAATGGAAGGGGGACTAACTAGGAAATTAAAATTAATAAAATCATTAAGTTAAGGATATTATCTTTTTAATTAAATCAATCCTTCAAACAAAATTTAAAATAATAACTTCCTGTATACAATATTATTTCTAAAAAAACCATACACATTTTAAAATTCCCTTAGAGTTTGACTTAAATTTTAAAGATATTTCAAATTTTGTCAAAAAGTTTTGGGATGTGGTAAATGCCTAAATAGCCACCACGATCGTGATTAAACAAGTTTTGACAAAGCCCCAAACTAAATTTGACCCAAAAAGCACCCCGAAAGCTGCTTGAAAATAAAAAAGCAACCCCCCCCTTAAAAAAGCAACTGGGCACAAAAAGAACGGGAAAAAAAACGAAAGTAGAGGGGCAATCAGCCCGAACCTAAATTACAAACTCCCAACACAACTAAGTTCAATAAAAAAACCCCCCTGTATAATACACAATAACCCGTAAATTATAAAGTAATAGGGTATCCAATTCTTGCAAAACAAACCTCTAAACTCAAAACCTAAGTCTTTTAAGCTGGAAAAAAGTCTCACAGAACAACAAAAAATAACGCAACTTCCAACCACCAAAAAACCCAACCGGTATCAGGGGATCACACCCCCCCCCTCAGCATACCCCTGCCCGCAGCTCAGAAAAAAACTTCATCTAACAGCCAAACATTACTGTTAACAAATCAAGACTTAAGACAATTAAGTTAATCCCACCAACCAAAATAACAAACAAAAATACAAAAAGCATTAAACATTTTCTTTTTTGCAAAAACATTAAAATTCTAAAAAATAATTTAAAATACAAATAATCTTCAACCCATTCAAGGGGGAAAAACCCCGCATAACCCACATAAACCATACCCAGCAAAACCCCACTTAAACCCTATCAGCTAACCACACTTTCCGTTCTTCACATAAACCCCAAATTACCAGACCCCCAGCATAAAAACACCCTTCCTCACAAAACACACCAGTACCTCGCATAAAAAAACTTAGCAACCCTACATAAAAAATTTTAAATACCTCATATAAAAACTTACCGTATGCAAACAATTACCATATAATAACACAACTTCCGTAATTAATAACAAATTACCAATTCAGCATAACACACACTTACCAGTACCTCAGCTAACAACACTTACCAGTACCTCAGCATAACACACACTTACCAGTACCTCAGCATAACACACACTTACCAGTACCTCAGCATAGCACACACTTACCAGTACCTCAGCATAACACACAATTACCAGTACCTCAGCATAGCACACACTTACCAGTACCTCAGCATAACACACACTTACCAGTACCTCAGCATAACACACACTTACCAGTACCTAAGCATAAAACACACCAGTACCTCAGCACAAGACACACCAGTACCTCAGCATAACACACTGTTGCAACCCCTGAATGGGTTGCAATGATTATTATGTATTTATTTAATTATCTTTTCATATAATTTTATATTGCTTTTATTTGCGATAATAGCTAAATCATAAATATATTGCTTTATATTATTATTATTTGACTTAGCTTCCTTTGGTTAGGTAGGATGTAACATATTATGTGCTCAGTTCAAGTCTTGATTGTCTAACTACTGTAATTATCGCTTGTGGCTCGTTAGACTGCCAGCTTCTGTTTCTGAGCTGCAGCGACCCACGGAGCTATCACGTGATCGACGGGGGGTGTCCTCACCTCGCCTGAAGTATTCAGTCTGGTCTAGACTCTCTTGGTGGTTGGACAGATTGTCCGTCTCATTATTCTTGTTAGTTCTGTAGAACTCTGTTCACAGAACATTGTATAGACTTAGTGATTTTCGACGTTGTACTGAGGTTGTGTTTCGCTAAGACACTCTGAGCAACTTAGGTCCTGCTGTAGCTTCTGACCTAACTTGTACTGGTATCTGTGTATTATCACAGTCGGGTATTTTCTTATGCTGAACTTAGATTCAGTAGTATGGGAGCTTTGTGACTTTTGTGGAGGATCTGCTGATTGTCCCTACTAGCTGTCTTTATATTATCTCCTTGTTCCTGATTCTGTGTCGCAGTTGCTTGTTATATTGCTATTGGGCTTAGCATTCTTTTTATTGTTCAAGCAGACTGTTCTGATTGCCAGTTGGTCAAGAACTGAGTTTATTGGAGGGCTTTGTCAGTCACTTGTTTAAGTCTAGTCGAGTCTTGAGACACAGCGAACTACTTAGAGCACTTACACACATACACACAAACTTACTTGTACATATTTGTAATATCTTATTAAATGTTAATGTACCAGACGGTACTTAAGAATTGTAAATGTGATATGTGCTTTCAGCACAATACTATTGTATACGAGAGAAGTGATTATTATTAATTTGTTTGAAGCGATTGATTTAATTTAATTTGATAATATACCTCTAGACTTAATAAATTTATTAAATTTTAATTTCTCTAGTTAGTAGCCTACCAGTTGTAATCCTGAAGCACTATTGAATCATACTGAATTCTAATGGATAATTGGACAAGGATACTGACTACTTGTTACGAAAATCCAGTAACAGGCTGGATGCTAGAAGGGCAGTCCTTTCTAGTATTCACTGGAGATCTCTAAGCTTTTAGAATCGCGTTTTTTGTAACAAATGGGGGCCTGTCCGGGAGGCTCTTGATCCAAGGTGTTGGAGAAATTGTCCAGTTTGATATACTAGTAACTCTATGATCAAACACTTTGAGTAATTTCCTAATCTGAAGACTTTGAGTTTAGTCTTGTACAACATACCAGGTGGATGTATGTACCTGACTGAGTCTCTTGATCCAAGGAGATGGAAATACTGTTTGAGTTCTAACTCTAAGACGACCAACATTAAAATTTCTATTAGGATTATAGTTTCCCATAATCACTCTCTCGTAGTACAATTATTTTCGTGATGTATGCCAAAGTGAAACAGTTAATTGATACTCTGACTTTGTCTGAGTTGAGTACATTAAAACTTCAGACATGTTGGCGAGTAGCCAAATATCTCGGTGTGACGTATAACAGGAATTTCACCGCAGAAACTGTCAGAGCGTTAATTAAAGATGTATTGTTTCCTGCTCATACAGAGATGTCTGATTATGATTAAGATTCAGAAAGCCTAGTGTCACAATTAGGAAGTATGACTCTATTTCATTACTTAGAAGAAAGAGCACCTAAGGCAGAAGTGAGCCTAGTGTCTGAGCCTAGTGTAGCTCAGTTCTCGCTCACTCCTTCCCTCACTGACACAATAGTACAGAGTATAGCTGGTAGGATGACTCAGCCACATACTAGTACAGTGTATGCTACACCTGTATCTACTTATCCTAGACCAGATCTAGGCTCTCTAGGGACGGTTGGACGAGGTGCCCGACCTAAGGATCGTCCAGAAAGACATGTTAATTTCCCTACTCCTCCATTACACACTGGTCCTATCTTTCAGGAACAGTTTGAGAGGTTTGAACGCCTCATTATGTTGAGACTGCACAAATAGAGACTCAGAGGAAATTGAACGAAGATTTCCAAAGAGAAAATGTTCGTCTGGGAAGACAACAGGCTGATAGATCACAAGACACATTTAATGTGCAGAAAGCTGCTTCTATGGTTCCTAAGTTTTTTGAGAGTGACTTAGACACCTATTTTGTTGTGTTTGAGAACCAGGCACGTGCTATGAACTGGTCACGTAAGCACTGGCTACCTTGTTGCACACAGCTTTGACAGGAAGAGCTCAAACTTGTACTGCTGCTTTATCATTTGCCAAGTACATTAGTTATGATGCTGTCAAGCAAACTATTCTAGAGACGTATAACTTGTTACCTGTAAGTTATCAAAGCGCATTTCGCACATTACAACGACGACAAGATCAAACTTGTGTAGAGTTTGCTCGTGAGAAAAAAGTTGCATTTGAGAGGTGGTGTAGGTCTGCCAAGTGTAACAACTACGACAGCCTTGTTCAGTTGTTACTATATGAAGAGTTTAACAACTGTATGTCTGCTGACATACAAGAATATCTGATCGATCATACTACCTCGGATATTCTGGAAACTGCAGCATTAGCAGACAATTACGAGATTTCTCACAAATTTGTACGTACTAAAACACAGAGAAACAAGGTAACAAAAATTTGTCCTAGAAGTTGGCAACCTAAATCAGCTTGTGATGTAGTTCAGCTGGCTTGTGAGGTCTCTGGGAACCTAATTAACCAATTATAGGGGTCACACCTTGCCTTGGCAAACGTCTGTAGCCACGCCCATCTGAGGTCTTTTGTTCTTGATGGCGTCAGACCTAGGCGTCGGGTCAAAACACGGGTTGTGGAGGGTGCTTGGACCACCATAAAGCCCAAGGAAGAGCTGAGTAGGGAGATTGAGCGGAGCTGCTGCTGGGGGGGCCAGAGCTCCTGAGCAGAGACTTCGAGCGGAGCAGGGTTTCGGGAGAAGGCTGCTGAAGTCTCTGGAGGAGACTGTTGGAGGCATGGGCAGAGTACTGGCTTGGCGCAGTACTCGGCTGTGTAGGTCTTGGGACCTGTGGCTTAGTTCCTGAGTGAATTTCAGTGTACTATATTGAAGTTACTTTCATTTGGCCAAGCTAATTGTATTCCCTGTCTCACTGTTTTATGTGTACCACCCCATTTATCTAAACCACAATAAATGTTCTTTTCCCCAAATATATTATTGTACAAAGACTTAATAATAAACTGTGTTTGAGTAGAATAGAATATTCACTGTCCCCGTTATTTACTCATTTCTCCATTTTATTTGTTTAGTTAAAGTAGTGAGAGGGTGAGTAGTGTGGAGTGGAGTGTAAGTAAAGAGGTGAAGATGTAGTCACTAGTGACCTCACTTTACCTACCAACCTCCACACTCGTCCCTCCTACTGCCTCGCCTGTCACCTACCTACTGACTCCCCTCCTCTTACCCCCATATTCCCCGATTATGCCCCTAATCATTACCCCCCAAACATGACATGGTGTCTAAGCGGGGGTGGTTCTTATTATTTTTATAGTAGGAACCAGTCCCATGTGCCTTATTTTTGACAGCTCGGTTATACTTGTGCTACCATTTGCTACCATTTGCTACCATTTGATTTTGTGTTATTATAATGATATTATAATCCTAGTGACCTTAACTGACCTTTTTTAGACGGTGGGTCTGAAAAAATTGTTTGGGTGTAATATTGTATTTGGGTGGAGTTGGTTTTTGGGTTTGAGAAAAATGGTGGAGAATATCAGTATTGGGTGAGACTTTGGGAAGCATTACTGGCCGAAATTGAATATTTACAGAGGAATGAGAAAAGTCCAAACCCCACCGCCCTTGGAAAGGGACCCTTTTCCCACAACTGGGCACCCAAATGAAGAGTTGCGTATGATTATTTTTCCACCTGATGGGGCCCAGTCACCCAGCTGATATGCCCATCACCCAGCTGATGTGCCCCCGAGATGTTTTGCTGCCCTGGTCTGCCATCCAGTGTAGTGGGTGTCTGTCTGCGTCACCCAGCCTCTGTGACCATAAACCTGCGACCGCCAGTTACCCGCAGTTGCAGGGATGGGTGACCGCTCCTGCTGTTGATGACCTGAAGTGACCTCACCTCACCTCGAGCAATTGACCATGCCTGCTACGGGCTGATGTGGGCTGCTGTGATGCTGCTGAGATGCTGAGCCGTGCTGCAATGCTGTGGCCGTGCTGAGATGCTGTAGCCGTGCTGCGATGTTGTGGCCCGGTGCTGTGGATTGGCTGCTGTGATTAATGGCGGCCCGTGCTGTGATGTTGAGATGCTGCGGCCGTGCTGTGATGCGGGGACCGTGCTGCGATGCTGTAGCCGTGCTGCGTGCTGTGGCCGTGCTGTGTGCTGCTGTGATAGGGCCGTGCTGTGATGATGATATGCCGTGGCCGTGCTGCGATGCTGCCTAGTTTAAGAGGAGGAGATGGCGGTGATGCTCCCAGTGGTGTGTGAGGGATTCTGGCTGGTGTGCCGGGCAGGGGCATCTACTATGAAGGAGCTGCCATCCTCGGAGATGTGGAAGGACGTGAGCCGCGGGGATGGACTCCACTGCTGGACCAGCCTGCTTTTAAGGGCGAAAGGAGGTGTACCTGCCCTTGCTGGTCGGGCCCGTAAAGACGGTATGCGGGGATGGCCTGCCGCCATGGGGAGACATTTGAGAGTGTGAGATGTCCCCACCTACTTTGGCTTGCCAGAAGTGTTAGTGTTACCTGGGTGAAATAAGTGACCTTGAATACGGTCCAGTGATTATGGCGCCTTGTTTTATGAGGCCCAGTGAACCTAGTAGTGGCATAGGATAATGGGGGGTCTAGCTGCGATGCTGCCTGTCTCGATTTTTAGATGTTGTAGTGTGCATGTAAGTGTGCCCAAATGCGACCTTGGTGGTCGTGAAGTGGTCCAGTTTTTCAGTTTCTTGAAAGAATGCAACCCGTTGGAGCAGTTTTCCCACGCCATAGAAAACCTAGAGAGGTTTGGGCCCAATGGTGAAGTTGCGAGGGTGACTAGCATTGGCTAGTGCATTTCTAGTAAAGTAGGGAAGCACTGGAGCCCATATTTTGGTTTAAGGAGAAATGACGGGGAAGGAGGCTTTGCACCAGAAAGCAACTATTTATGCTGGCCAACTGCGAGGGTGTACTGATTATTTTCTGCCTTGTGGTAGTTGAGGAGGGTTTAGGAAATATATGTAATTGAAAAATTTTGTATTATGTATAATTTTGTCTTTGTATTGTAATAAATTTATGGGATTAGGATTAAAATAGTCTAAATCTAGGACAAATTGTCCTAGTTCTCAGACATTTTAAATTGGGGGAGAAAGGGGATGTGAGTAGTTCAGCTGGGCTTGTGAGGTCTCTGGGGAGAACCTAATTTAACCAATTTTATGGTCCACACCTTGCCTTGGCAAAGTCTGTACCACGCCCACTTCTGAGGTCTTTTGTTCTTTACGCGTCAGACCTAGCGTCAGGTCGTACCGTGGTTGTGGAGGGCTTTGGACCACCATAAAAGCCCAAGGAAGAGCTGAGTAGGGAGATTCGAGCGGAGCTGCTGCTGGGGTGCAGAGCTCCTGAGCAGAGACTTCGAGCGGAGCAGGGCTCGGGAGAAGGCTGCTGAAGTCTCTGGAGGAGACTGTTGGAGGCATTAGGCAGAGTACTGGCTTGGGGCAGTACTCGTGCTGTGTAGGTCTTGGGACCTGTGGCTTAGTTCCTGTAGTGAACTACAGTGTACTATATTGTAAGTTACATTCATTTTGGCCAAGCTAATTGTATTCCTGTCTCACGCTTATGTTACCACCCATTTATCTAAACCACAATAATGTTCTGTTCCCAAATATATTATTGTACAAAGACTTAATAATAAACTGTGTTTGAGTAGAATAGTAATATTCACTGTCCCCGTTATTTATTCTTTTTTCTTATATTTTATTATGTTTATATGAGTGAAGAATGGTCGAGGCATATGTTAGTGAGTAGTGTAGAGTTAATGAGAGTGTCGTGGTGGTCACCACTGACCTGTCATTACCTACCTACCTCCGCTAATCATCTCACTCCTACCACCTCGCCTGCCTCTCCCCTGCCTACATAATCCCTTACTCCCATATTCCCCACTTATATCCTATTCATTCTGATACCCCCCAACATAACAAGCTGCTCATTGCCAGTCTGATGTACCTGCTACTGTAACTTCTCGTACCTTTACCAGGAAAACACATAATCCTGAATCTGTCTCTGTGGCTAGACAGAAATCTGATATCGAGAAGAAAAAAGTTAAATGTACCTATTGTAACAGAAAAGGACATGCTAGAGAGTATTGCTATAAGTTAGAAAGAGATACGAGAAGCAGTCATGCTGCTGGCGCCCCCACACAAGTCGTATCGTCTTCAGAGCAACAAAAGCACCAAAATCCTAGTAATACCTCTGATCCTACTGTTTTAGATAATATTACTCAGGACAGATGACTAGCGTTAGAAAGTGTATCTGACGAAAAGATTCGTTCAGCGATGAGTCCTTACTTTTCGAGAGGTAAAGTAGGATTTGACGAATCATATCTAACTGAGATAATTTCTTTCAGAGACACTGGCAGTTATCTCACGTTACTAAGAGAAGATGTACTGCCCATAACTGATGATACTTATTGCAAGATAGATGTATTGTTAGAAGCCTATGGAGGGGCTGTTATAAAAGTACCTCTTCATAAAGTTTACATTGAAACAAGCTATTATACTGGTTTTATTTCAGTGGGTATATCCAGTGGTGTATTTCCCATCAGGTCAGTGGACTTGTTGATAGGGAACGATATCCTTCATGCTGGTATATGTAAGGAACCACTTGTGATTGATAATAACACTGATGATAATTATGCCATTGAAGCTTTTAGAGAGAAACCTATTTTATTTCCTCTCAGCGCAATTACTAGAGCTATGTCAAAGATACAACCATCCTTGTCTCCTGTTGAGTTAGTGGATGACAATGATTTGGGCTTGAATATGTTGTTTAGTGACGCTCTGCGCCCAGGATCATTAACACCAACTCCCCCCGGTCATCAACCTAGTCAGGACACAACTGACGTTAAATTTCTAACTCTGATGATTTAATCAAGGATCAGTTTGTTGATCAGTCACTGGAAAGACTGTAGAGATATAGCATTACTGAGAGTGAAGCAAAGGATCTCGATAATTGCTACTATTATAGTAACGTGTACATGGAGAAAAATACATGTAAGTTGTCAACTGATAGTGTTTCCACACAGTCAAGCATCTCGTAGTGTTACCAGTTACATTTCGTGAACAAGCCATTGATTTTGCTCACAATAGCCCCAAGGGGACTTTTGGGGTGCAAGAAAACACTCGGTAAACGGGCAAAACTTTTACAGTGGGACGTTTCATGTGTGTAAATGCAGGCAAGCCAGCAAACACCCCTCCACCTACACCCTCTTTGGGTTCCTTAGTAGAAAATTTCAGTTTATTGGACAAATTGTCAACTCGTTCAAAAGGGTTTAAAAATCTTTTTTTTTTCCCCTCCCATGAGGAGTCCAATTTCAAACTTCCCTTTTTTCGTATAGATGCATTTTTAGCGTGGTGCTGTGCTGCCCAACAGTCCCCCACCACTGATATTCTCCATCCTTTTTGTACTATTCATCAAGCTCAAACGACACCAAAAAAAAAAATTAGCGACGGGCTTGAGAAAGAACTCTAGTTCTTGGGTGCCTTAAACATTTTACGGGGATTTGGGGCACTTCCCCATTTAAAATTTTCGTAAAATTTTTCCCAAAAAACCTTTTTTTTACTTCTAGTCAAATTCATGGAAAAATTAATCAAAACCCGCCCCTATTAACTATATATTCACTCATGTCTGTCTAATTATTATATTTTTAATCACAGTATGAGTGTATGAGGGGGAGACATAAGCTGAGTGATGAGTGGTAGGGCTGTGGGCGGTTACTGATGTGGCCAACACTGTCCTGCCGAACCCCCCCCCCCTCACAAAACCTTTTTAAACGTTTTCATACTCAGAAGTCCATACTGCATAGCATTCCACAACCACTACTTAAGAGTGGAATGCATTCTCCTCTATTATGATCGAGCCTCATCGTGTCAGGCTTGTCTGCGCTATCCTGTCTCTACACTGATGTACATAACCACGAGTATGCGGAGATACGATACTGTGTACTGCCCTAGTACTAGGGGCATATCTTAATGTATAGACGCTGTGAAATTATAGAAGTGCTTGGCACAAGAGTGACTCTGATTAATGTTTATATTAATTTGTAATGATATGAGTAATCAGTAATAATGTGAAAGACATTAATGCAACTCCTAGTGCGACCGTTTGTCGAGTTGAGGGGGGGGGGGGTGTTGCAAACCCTGAATGGGTTGCAATGATTATTATGTATATATATAATTATTATCTTTTCATATAATTTTATATTGCTTATATTTGCGATAATAGCTAAATCGTAAATATATTGCTTTATATTATTATTATTTGACTTAGCTTCCTTTGGTTAGGCAGGATGTAACATATCATGTGCTCAGTTCAAGTCTTGATTGTCTAACTACTGTAATTATCGCTTGTGGCTCGTTGGACTGCCGGCTTCTGTTTCTGAGCTGCAGCGACCCACGGAGCTATCACGTGATCGAGGGGGGGGTGTCCTCACCTCGCCTGAAGTATTCAATCTGGTCTAGACTCTCTTGGTGGTTGGACAGATTGTCCGTCTCATTATTCTTGTTAGTTCTGTAGAACTCTATTCACAGAACATTGTATAGACTTAGTGATTTTCGACGTTGTACTGAGGTTGTGTGTCGCATAGACACTCTGAGCAACTCAGGTCCTGAGCTGTAGCTTCTGACCTAACTTGTACTGGTATCTATGTATTATCACAGTCGGGTATTTTCTTATGCTGAACTTAGATTCAGTAGTATGGGAGCTTTGTGACTTTTGTGGAGGATCTGCTGATGGTCCCTACTAGCTGTCTTTATATTATCTTCTTGTTTCTGATTCTGTGTCGCAGTTGCTTGTTATATTGCTATTGGGCTTAGCATTCTTTTTTATTGTTAAAGCAGACTGTTCTGATTGCCAGTTGGTCAAGAACTTAGTTTATTGGAGGACTTTGTCAGTCACTTGTTTAAGTCTAGTCGATTCTTGAGACACAGCGAACTACTTAGAGCACTTACACACATACACACAAACTTACTTGTACATGTTTGTAATATCTTATTAAATATTAATGTACCAGACGGTACTTAAGAATTATAAATGTGATAGGTGCTTTCAGCACAATACTATTGTATGCGAGAGAAGTGATTATTCATATTTTGTTGATTACTGTGTTTAATTTAATTTGAAAATATACCTCTAGACTTAATAAATTTATTAAATTTTAATTTCTCTAGTTAGTAGCCTACCAGTTGTAATCCTGAAGCACTATCGAATCATACTGAATTCTAATGGATAATTGGACAAGGATACTGACTACTTGTTACGAAAACCCAGTAACAGGCTGGATGCTAGAAGGGCAGTCCTTTCTAGTATTCACTGGAGATCTCTAAGCTTTTAGAATCGCGTTTTTTGTAACACACACACTTACCAGTACCTCAGCATAAAACACACTTACCAGTACCTCAGCATAACACACACTTACCAGTACCTCAGCATAAAACACACTTACCAGTACCTCAGCATAACACACACTTACCAGTACCTCAGCATAACACACACTTACCAGTACCTCCAGCATAATACACACTTACCAGTACCTCAGCATAACACACACTTACCAGTACCTCAGCATAACACACACTTACCAGTACCTCAGCATAACACACACTTACCAGTACCTCAGCATAACACACACTTACCAGTACCTCAGCATAACACACACTTACCAGTACCTCAGCATAACACACTTACCAGTACCTCAGCATAACACACACCAGTACCTCAGCATAACACACACTTACCAGTACCTCAGCATAGCACACAATTACCAGTACCTCAGCACAGCACACACTTACCAGTACCTCAGCATAACACACACTTATCAGTACCTCAGCATAACACACACTTACCAGTACCTCAGCATAACACAAACTTACCAGTACCTCAGCATAACACACACTTACCAGTACCTCAGCATAGCACACACTTACCAGTACCTCAGCATAACACACACTTACCAGTACCTCAGCATAACACACAATTACAAGTACCTCAGCATAACACACACTTACCAGTACCTCAGCATAACACACATTTACCAGTACCTCAGCATAACACACACTTACCAGTACCTCAGCATAACACACACTTACCAGTACCTCAGCATAACACACACTTACCAGTACCTCAGCATAACACACACTTACCAGTACCTCAGCATAACACACACTTACCAGTACTTCAGCAAAACACGCACTTACCAGTACCTCAGCATAACACACACTTACCAGTCCCTCAGAATAATACACACTTACCAGTACCTAAGCTTTACACACTTACCAGTACCTCAGCATAACACACATTTTACCAGTACCTCAGCATAACACACACTTACCAGTACCTCAGCATAACACACACTTACCAGTACCTCAGCATAACACACACTTACCAGTACCTCAGCATAACAACACTTACCAGTACCTCAGCATAGCACACACTTACCAGTACCTCAGCATAACACGCACCAGTACCTCAGCATAACACACAATTACCAGTACCTCAGCATATCACACACTTACCAGTACCTCAGCATAACACACACTTCCCAGTACCTCAGCATAACACACACTTACCAGTACCTCAGCATAACACACACTTACCAGTACCTCAGCATAACACACACTTACCAGTACCTCAGCATAACACACACTTACCAGTACCTCAGTATAGCACACACTTACCAGTATCTCAGCATAGCACACACTTACAAGTATCTCAGCATAACACACACTTATCAGTATCTCAGCATAACACACACTTACCAGTACCTCAGCATAACACAAACCTACCAGTACCTCAGCATAACACACACACACAAGTACCTCAGCATAGCACACACTTACCAGTACCTCAGAATTACACACACTTACCAGTACCTCAGCATAACACACAGCAGTACCTCAGCATAACACACAATCACCAGTACCTCAGCATAACACACACATACCAGTACCTCAGCATAACACACATTTACCAGTACCTCAGCATAACACACACATTACCAGTACTCAGCATAAACACACATTTACCAGTACCTCAGCATAACACACACTTACCAGTACCTCAGCATAACACACACTTTCCAGTACCTCAGCATAACACACACTTACCAGTACCTCAGCATAACACGCACTTACCAGCACCTCAGCATAACACACACTTACCAGTACCTCAGCATAATACACACTTACCAGTACCTCAGCATAACACACACTTACCAGTACCTCAGCATAACACACACTTACCAGTGCCTCAGCATAACACAGACTTACCAGTACCTCAGCATAACATACACTTACCAGTACCTCAGCATAACACACACTTACCAGTACCTCAGCATAACACACACTTACCAGTACCTCAGCATAACAAACACTTACCAGTACCTCAGCATAACACACACTTGTAATAAAGTTGGTAGAATTACCGACAATATGTAAAGTAAAAGGACACAAGTGCAACTAATGTGACATTTATTGTGGCAACGTTTCGCTCTCCAGGAGCTTTATCAAGCCATTACAAACAATACATGGACACAGAGGGTATATAAAGGCTCTGAGTGAGGTGCAATACTAGTGAGGTACCATTTCGATGTTCACTAGTGGTAGTAGTAGTAGTAGTAGTAACAAAAATAATACAATATGGAAGAGCAAATAATTCGTACATGAGTAAAAGGATATAAAATAGCTATTACTTGGGTAACATAAAAATTGGTTGGACAAATATAGACTGGAAAGAGGCAGGTTTTTTTCGGTGTTCACTCTCTGTAATGTGCTTGTGTAGTATAACAGGAGAGACTATGTGATGGCAGGGTTTACTGTTTTCAGGAGGATTCTTGCTAAGACTTCGGAGATGGTGAAGCTGCCGTTGTTTTGTTTAATTGTATTCGAAACAGCGATCAGTGCTGATTCAAGGCACTTGCGTGTGCGGAAATTAGTGTCTTTGATCACTAATTGGGCGTCTCTGAATTTATATCCTTTTACTCATGTACGAATTATTTGCTCTTCCATATTGTATTATTTTTGTTACTACTACTACTACTACTACTACTACTACTACTAGTGAACATCGAAATGGTACCTCACTAGTATTGCACCTCACTCAGAGCCTTTATATACCCTCTGTGTCCATGTATTGTTTGTAATGGTTTGATAAAGCTTCTGGAGAGCGAAACGTTGCCACAATAAATGTCACATTAGTTGCACTTGTGTCCTTTTACTTTACATAACACACACTTACCAGTACCTCAGCATAACACACACTTACCAGTACCTCAGCATAACACACACTTACCAGTACCTGAGCATAGCACACACTTACCAGTTGTGTACAAATGGTATATAATACCGACAAGTTGAGATTAAGACACATGTGCAACATCTGGGTATCTTTATTGTAGACGTTTCGCCATCCAGTGGCTTTATCAATACAAATTCTAGGACATAACTTGAAGACAGTAGAACTATGTACAGAAGATGACGTAATCAGTCCCTCAACCTAGGGGTAGGTGCGAAGAGCACCATAGTCGTGGAGATCCTGAAGCAGAAGAAAGGACCCTGGCGCTTATATAGTAACGTCAGATGTAGCAGACGAGGGCATATTCACTGGTAGGCGGGATTCCCCAGTGGAAGTAGGTCCTTCCCAAAGAGATGGGTTAGTTGTAGTAGTAGTTGTCGTAGTCGTTCTTCTGCTTCAGGATCTCCACGACTATGGTGCTCTTCGCACCATTGTAGAAGATCATTCTACAAGAATGATCTTCTACATTTCTTCTCTCACCATGACACAAGAACTAAAAGAGGGGTAGTTATTGGCTTCTTTCTGAGAGCCTACAGAATTTCCAGTCCGCAGTTCCTCGAAGAAGAATGTACATACATCACCAACTCTTTTAGTTCACTACACTTTCCCCTACACTTCATACGTGACTGCAGGAAACGTGCAACACGTATCCTCAGCAAGACCAACACCTATCAAATTGAAGAAAAGCCTCCAAGTTACATCGTTTTACCGGTCAGCAACGTTGCCACTAATGTTTCAAAAATGTTTGACAGAAAACTGGCTAAAATATCTACCAGCTCTTCAACTACTATTAGGAACCTGATACAAAAACCCAAGCATGATTCTGGCACAAGTGCAGGAATCTACACTATACCATGTGGGGGGTGTGACAAAGTATATGTAGGGGAAACAGCCAGAACTCTGGACATTAGGATAGCAGAACACAAAAATGCTTGCAGAAATGATGACCGCAAAAACGCATGTGTTCAACATAGAGACGATGTTGGACACCTCATGAAATTCAATGAAGCTAAACTAGTTATTAAAGAAGACGACTTAAGACGGAGAAAATGCATTGAAGCTGCACTAATTTCTGTCAGTAACACTATAAAGCAAAAATCCGGTAGTTACAGTATTTCAAAATTACTAAGCAAGAGGATATTACCCATCCTGGGAACTGGTGTTACTTGATGCCAGCAGGTCCCTCTCTAGCCTCACCTCCTTAGTTCCATTACTACTACTACTACTACTACCACCTCTACCCACGCATCACCTCACCTGACTCCCGCCACTATATATATGTGTGTTTTCTTAGTTTTCTCTGTATTAGGACTGAAGAAGCCACTCGTGGCGAAACGTTTCCTTTAATAAATGTCCTGAACTGTACATAAGTGTCTTTTTCCACATCTTGTCGGTATCACCATACCATTTCCTCATTATCCAACTTAAATCCATTATTCCTGGTTCTTACCTGGTTCGACACCCTCAGTACTTTATTAATGTCTCCCTTGTTTATGCCCGTCATCCACTTATACACTTCAATGATATCTCCCCTCATTCTACGTCTCTCCAGAGAGTGGAGATTTAAGGCTTTAAGTCTATCTTCATACGGGAGGTTCCTTACACAGTAAATAATTTTAGTCATATGCCCTTCTTATAAGCGGGGAATCTCGATGACCCTGACCCACCCTTTTGGGCTATGCTTTGACTTCAAGCCACCGCCCACCCTCATACTCTTAATAACAATCCCATCAATTACCCTCAGAGCGTTAGATCTACGTGATGGTCATTAATTTTCCGGGAGGCCTGACTCAGATTCGTGAATTACCTCACACTTTTTCAGATCAATAGACTCACCGCCGACAATAATCATGAGGGCTGATATACAAAGCACTGTTATAACCATACGTGTTGGGTTATATGTTCATTCGAGTTCAATAACATTATCCTGGCTGGGTTCCCTCGCTTTCCCTAGGTTAAATTTCCTCACTCGTTTTCAGATCAAAAATTCACCGACCCATTTCAGCCAATTTATATGTCTGTTTATGACCTTACCTGTTACGCGAATATCACCCGACGGCATAAAATAACTGCAGTTAGCTTCTCGAATACTTCTCCCTCACAAGATCCAATATACATGTTTAGACAGATTACCCCCGTACACTCACACATTTACACACACTGATTCACATTTATATTTACACACACCCACACACACACACACACACACACACACACACACACACACACACACACAAACACACTCAAACTCACACTCATACAAATTCAGGTCAATAGGCCAGACAATAATCATAAAGACTGAGACACAGAGCTTTGTTACAACCATACCTGCTAGGTTATGCCTTCATATGAGTTCAAAAACATTACCGTAGCTGGGTTCCCTCGGCTTACCTGAGTTAAACTACCGTTCACACTTTCAGATTAAAGTCGCGGATCCATTACATAAAATCATTAAGAGATATACACCGAAGGCGCCTGACGCTGTATAGAACCTTGGTCATCTCTGTTTACGACCTTACCTGGCCTGCGAATATCACCTGAGGCATAAATACAATTATTGGTGCTTACCAGACTACTACACCTGAGCCACACACTAACACGCTCACACACACACACACACACACACACACACACACACACACACACACACACACACACACACACACATACACACACACACACACACATGTGTTTTTTGTGTAAATGTGTTGGAGTATGTGTAAATGTGTACGAATCTGTGTAAATGTGTGTTAGTGTGTATAAATGTGTATGAGTGTGTGTAAATTTGTGAGTGTGTGTAAACAAGTGTGAAAGTGTGTAAACGCGTGTGAGTGTGTGGGGGTCTTCTGTGGTAATCTGTAATAACAGTTGTCTGTTCTTGTGAGGGAGAAGAGTTCTGAAGGGTAACAGTAATTAGTTTATGCCCTGGGTGATATTCGCAGAACAGGTGAGGTCATAAATAGATGTATAAATTGGATGATATGGTTAAGTAATGGATCGTCGAATCTCTGATCCGATAAGTAGTAAGGCAATTTAATTCAGGTAAAGCGAGGGAACCCAGCCAGGGTAATGTTATTGAATTCGAATGAAGATATAACCCAACACATATGGTTATAACAGTGGTTTGAATCTCCGTCTTTATTATTATTGTTGTTGGTGGGTCTATTGGTCTGAAAGGGTGTAAGGTAATTAGCGAATCTGAGGTAAGCTTCCCTGAAAATTAATGATCACCTCGTAGACCTAACGAACTGAGGGTAATTGACGTGATTGTTATAACAGCATGACGGTGGACGGTGGCGTGAAGCGAAAGCATCGCCCAAGAGGTTGGGACAGGATCCTCATGATTCCCCGCATATAAAACGAACTTAGGAGAGGGTGAGTGAGTGTTCTTGACCATGCTGCGGAACTGGTGAGTGTGTGTTACGCTGATGTATAGTTGGTGAGGCGTGTGTTATGTTAAAGTACACTGAATGAAGAGAGTGTTGTGCTTAAGTACAGTGATTGAAATGTACTCACCAAGTTGTGCTAACTTAGTTAAGGTTGCAGTAGTCGACTTATAGCTCCTGCACCCGTCTCTTTGCTGGTTGCTAATTGGTCCACGTTCTCACTACTACTTGAGCTTTATCGAACCCTCTTATTTAAGCTTTGTATGGTCCTGCCTCAACTACATCACTCTCCAGATGGTTCCACTTCCTGACAACTCTATGACTGAATAAATACTTCCTAACATCCCTCTGACTTATTTGACTTTTCAACTTCCAGCTGTGATCCCTTGTTGCTGTGTGCCATATCTGATACATTCTATAGTATACTCCTTGTCAATTTCTCTCAGTTTTTTTTATATAAACGATAATCATCTCCCCTCTATCCCTGCTATCCTGTCGTCAGGTCGATTTCTAGTAACCTCTCCTCATAACCTCTCCCTTAGTCTTGTGGTAAACCTTTGCACTTTCTATAATTTCTTGACGTGTTTGAACGGGTGTGGGATTCATACTGGTGCTGCACACTCCAATATGGTACATTGTCTTGAATTGCTTAGATGTCGAAACGCTTTTACTAGGTTTGCCAGGGGCGCATATGCTGCAGCAATTATTTGGTAAAACTGCGTCTCAAATGTGGAAATTAGTATAGGGCCAACATAATGCAGTGAATGATACGGGGTACAATGTACAATTGACCTACTGAAAAGCAGGGGCGCCATGACCACAATAAGAGAATATTTGTATCAGCAACCGTGGTACCAGACGATTTAATATTTAAAAAAATATTTGATACACTGCCTGCATAATGTAGATGTGATCAAGAGGAAACTGGACATATACATCCAACAAGTTCCAGATCAACTAGGCTTTGGTGTGCCCATCACAGTCTAGTTGGTTGACCAGGCAAACACCAATGAACGTTGGTCTGGGACCGGACTCCGAGTAGGAAAACTCTTCAAACTCATCAAAGTATGGCATGATTGCTCTTTTGAAAAATTACCAAAAAAAGCAGCAGCCAAAAAAGAACATGGCAATATTCGTGTTAAATCAAATAAAAAAAAATCAGTTAATACTCAAATATACGTCAATGGCATTGTTGTCTATGGCAGGAAATCCACTAGAATATTGGAAGGAAAATATGATAGTTTTTCCATCTCGGAAAAACATAGTCATCATCTGTGATAATCCTGCTCTTCAACAGAGAGTGAACAAAGGTTCTGCATTCGAGGCAACATCAACTCTCCTCATGAGAAGAGATTAACTTCGGAAGATGAGATGTTGATGTCGGGCTGCAAAACCGATAAGTTGATGAATCAAACAGTTGTGAAACATTTGAGTAGCTTTATTGTGGAAACGTTTCACCAGGCAGTGGCTTCTTCAGTCCATGGCAGAGAAAGGTGGAGAGTGAGGTGGAGTTTGAAGTAATCATTCCCTCACCCTGGAGCTGATATGTTCACTCCATCAGTCTTGACAAAGAAGCAGCATTTTCGCAGATATAGAGGCATATATACTGATGAAGAAATTGTTAAGGCCACAAGGCAGGATAACGTAGTAATTCTAAGATAGTTTAACTTTAATCAAATTGATTGGGATTCAATGACTGTGAATCTTGAGTCAAACGACTTTATTGGAGCCGATTGTGACAGAACCAATAAGAGGAAATAGCCTATTTGACTTGGTTCTGTCTAACAAAGATAACCTTGTTAATAATTAAGAGATCCCAGAGGAATTTGGTGCGAGAGATCACAGATGGATTATCATTGGTACTGAATGGATGACTGATAGTATGGGATAATTCAGCAACAGTCCTAGATTTTCGCTTACCAGATTGCACTGGGCTTAGAAAACGCCTATCAGTAGGCTAGGGTAACGAAGACAACTATCACTCTAACAGTTTTCTAAACACCGTACACGCTCCCCAAAGAACACTTCTTCGTTAAGAGAATTGAGATCGAATGGAAATGATCCGAAATGTTAAATAATAGACTCAAACATCTTTTAAGGCAGAAGAAAGGAATTTATAGTCGTATCACAAGTGTTGAGGGCCATCTCATGGATCAATATGCTCACAACAAGAGGGAGGTTAGAAAAAAAATGGTTAAAAAAAAAGCTAACGAGACTATGAAATTAAAGTCACAAATGATTCGAAAACTAACCTGAAAGGCCTTTAGGAGGTATACAGAACAAAGGTTAGAGAAAAGACAGGTCCTCTCAAAACCAACTTTGGACATCTTAGTGACAAGAAGAATGAAATGTGCTCGATTTTTAATAATAATTTCTTCTCCTTTTCCCTCACAAGTAGGACACTAACGATATCCCAGTAATTAGTATTTAGCGTTGACCTAAAGGAAATAAATTATGTAATGTCACAGTAACTAGCGATGTGGTAATCAAAGAGGCTGACCGATTAAAGCAAAATAAATCCCCGGATCCTGATGAACCTAATTCATTGGTTCTTAAACAGTGCAAAGTGGAATTTCGTAAAACACTGACAAACCTTTTTAATGTATCTCTTCAAACAGGTGTAGTGACTTATATGAGGAATAAGGCTAATACAATTCCTACTTTTACAGCAGCGGATATGTCGCTACCGACAAATTATCGCCCAATAAGTCTGACCTCAGATGTAAGCAAATTACTAGAGTCCGTTATAATTGATTTTATATGAAGCCATCTTGATAAGCATAATCTGATACAAGAAACTCTATTTAGATTCACGATGGAAAGTTCCTGCCTGATTAATTTGCTTCCTTCAGTAAAGCTCTTGAGGCAGATAATGAAAATGAATACGATATTATGTATTTGTATTTATGTATTCATGTATTTTGATAGAATATAATACAAAATTGTTTAGAGAAGGTGGCAGCTCATGGTACTGAGGGAAAAGTCCTGTCATGAGTGCAGTCTTGGGTAAACAATAGGAAGCAGAGAGTCTGCATAAATGGGGTGAAATCTGATTGGGGATCAGTTGTAAGTGGCATTCCACAAGGATCAGTTTTAGGCTTATTGTTGTTCATAATATACATTAATGACCCTGACGAGGAAATAAGAGATATGAGCAGATTCACTGAAGATACAAAAATATGCAGGATTTATTGATTCAAAATGAAGAATCTGCCGTGAATCAAGAGGAAGTGGCAGATGCAGATCAATGGAGACAAATGCGAAGTACTGAAACTCGGTAATGTAAATAACTCTAACACCTATAAACTAAATAATATTCAGCTTGGCGATACATATTGCGAAAAGGACTTGGGAGTTATGGTAAGCAAGAACCTGGAGCCATGACAGCAGTGCCTAAGAGTAAGTAATATGGTTAGCAGACAAGTTTGATTTATATCAAGAAGTATGAGCAACAGAAGCACAGATGATATACTGTAGCTCCACCCAGATGTTATACTGTAGCTCCACCCAGATGTTATAATGTAGCTCCACCCAGATGTTATACTGTAGCTCCACACATATGTTATAATGTAGCTCCACCCATCATTAGTAAGACCTCACTTAGATTGTGCAGCTCAGTTCTGGTCTCCCTATTATAGACTGGATATAAATTCGTTAGAAAACATTCAGAGAAGAATGACAAAATTAATCCATCACATAAGAAATCTTCCATACCAGAAAGATTGAAATTTAATATATTACATTCTGTTGTAAGATGATGAATAAGGGCATTAACAAAGGAGATATAAACAAAGTCCTGGGGATATCCACCCAAGAAAGAACACGAAATAATGGATTTAGATTGGCTAAGTTTAGACTTAAAAAAGATATAGGAAAGTATTGGTACTGGAAAATAGAGTAATCGACGAGTATAACTATCTTCCTAGTAGGGTCATTGAAGCTTGGGTTGTCTCAAATTCATGTTAGATAAATACTTGAATGAGAAGTATAAGCAACAGGATATCAGAGGTTATAGTACATCTCTACACATCATTAGTAAGGCCGCAATTAGATTATGCAGCTCACTTCTGCTTTCCCTATTACAGAATGGATAGAAAATCCTTAGAAAACATTCAGAGAAGAATAACAAAATTAATCTATTGCATATAAAATCTTCCATACAAAGACTGAAATCCCTTAAACTTCATTCTTTTATATTTCCTGTTTTTTTGATTCACATCTAGACTGAATAAAGTAAAGTTGTGCAGATACCTTCCAAAAAGCCTTGTGTCTTTCTTAGCTTTCGACAAGAATTGTTCAGTTCCATTCTGAAAAAGAAACGCTGTATATAGTAATCAAATCTGTACTTACACGATGTCACCTGGAAACTCAGTTCCATTCTGAAAAAGAAACGCTGTATATAGTAATCAAATCTGTACTTACACAATGTCACCTGGAAACTCCAAAGGAAGGAAGAAATTGGCAAAAAATAAAAAGATGACTATATAACACACCATAGATGATAATACAGATAATAAACGTTTCGTCGACACAGTAGGCTTCTTCAGTTGAGTATAGAGGAGGCAGCAAAAGCAGTAGGGATGTAAAACGATGTAATCTGTCCATCACCCTTGAAGAATAGTTTTGGTGGTCGGTCCCTCAGCGTGGAGAAAAGTTTTGCTCCAGAGTCTTGAACAATGCGAAGCTGATGCAACTGTATGAAAATTTGTAGAGTCAAGGAAGAGGCACACACTATCTTGATGAGAGGAGAGGCAGAGCCCACTAGTAAAAGTAACAATGATTACATTATACACCAAGCACAACGAGGGATAAAACATGTACAAGTTTATTACTACTAAACAGTCGTTTCAGTACAAGAGAGACAATACAGCCGCACACCTGATTCAATATCTTTTCGTCGGCGTCATAGAAGACTTTTTCTAATCATTGAAGAAAATACTGTGGCCTTGACAACTTTCAAAATAAACAAAGCAAAGTTTGAAAAATAAGGTCGTACAAATATAATTATCATCAGAGTTTCCCAGGTCCCACATAATGGCAAATTCCTAACTCACTCAGAACCTAACCGATTAGTAACAGGATTATTGTACCAGTAGTGACTCCAGAAGGTCCACTTATCAAAGAAAACTGGTTCCGTTTTAGGAAAATTACTAGAATATAATAATAAAAATAACGAAATTAAAAAAAAAGAGGCAAAGTAAATAAATTGTATTTAATACACAAATAAAATGAACTAAGAGAACACGGAAACTATGATGGTGTAGACGGAACTGTTAAAGAGGGCACAGAAGTAGGTGACGTTGGTCATTCCCAGAAGAAAGCACAAACTCTGTACTCTCCTGGGCGTTTAATAAATGGATGCTATTTGGTGGTAAAGACTTAGGACGGCTGCTTTCTGAAAAGTATCATGTAGCAGTATTTTAAATGTGAAGATATGACGGCCCTTTCACCCTCAGGCGGTGTTTGAAAGGACTCTTAATCTTTATGAAAATAAATATAGAAAAAAATGATATCGGGCAAGAATAATCATTTTTTTTTTTTTGTAAAATATGCAGAAAATAATTTATGTAAATAAGAAACTTTTAAACCCGAAACTTTCCTAGCTGAAGCAAAATATGAAAAATTAAAATACATAAAATAATAACTTGAAACTAAGTTAATGTCCTATATACATACAGGTCCCGGACAGATGATATTCCATTGTGTGAAGAGAATGATGCACTTAATAACCGGAGTCAATGATGACCAATGAAGCACGTGAAAACTGAGGTAGTTGCAGTTGGCCACGACTTATGAAGAGCCCACAGAGGACAAACACCAAGGTGTAGCAGTGTTTCACCGTTAGTCGACGACAAGGTAAATCGAATCTGACTGGAGGTGATGAAGACAACTAATGGTGTTGTCCAGATGTGCTACAACACTTATGTAGTATCCAGAAACAGTGAAAAAAAATTATAGAGAAGTAATGTTGTACATCCCTTCCTTAACATGCACTCACTCATTTACACTACCTCTGTTATTCATTCATGATTCCACTCTTATCTAATAAACTTTTTCCCTCAGTCACATAAGCAATTTTGAGTTCCCATGATAGGATTAATGGATGTCTTCTGTCACTGTCGAGACTCCATATAGTCGACCTGTCACTAATATGCGCATGAATTACGAAATCGTAATGACACGATGGCAAACAAACCATACCACGGGTGGAGTTTGAACACGCCACGGTCTGGAGTTTAGAGACTCTCTGATCGCGGGTTCAAACCCCACCCGTGGTATTTTTTTTTTATGCGCATGACCAGACGGCAGCTAAAACTTAGAGAAATACAGAGGTTAACAGGTGGTCGAACAGAATTGTGTAAATCAATAAAGGCAAAACGAAACTGGAAATAATAAACAGAATGTAAGATAAAACAATTCAAGCAGTGCAGACCCCGGCAATTATTGGATTACTCTTACTTGGACTGGACGGCGTTGAGGATACTGTGCCGTACCTCACTCCAGCCAAAAACAAGTTAAAGGTAATGTTACCAGGAAACGACACCTGAACCCATGGCAAAAGGTACACGAGACACCTACATCTATACATTTGCTCAACAGGTGAAGCTAATAGTGTTCTCTAGGAGCATGTCATTTGGGATTCAAGCTGCTGGTATTCTAAAATTCTGAAAAAAAAACTCAGTGAAGGTTTACTTGTTTCTCCCCTTCACATATGAGTTATTTATGATTTGTACCAGCCACGGTATTGCCATATTTTAGTGTTCACTATGTTCTTCATCACCGACCAACAGTATGTTCCAACGGAACACTGTCGCAATAAATAGTATTTTTCTCAATTAACATTACGTGGAGAACAAACTGTTAACATAGGTTAATGTTACTACCAAGACAATATGTTCATCATACAGAATAACAAATGTTTGTTGTAAAATCAAACATTGTTGTGTTACACACGACAGTATGTTTAGCAAGCAAGAGAATATTCATTACATACTCTATGACGATGAATAACGGAATATCTCTGACACATCTGTTCAATGTACACTTCAAAGTGATGCTCCACACATAACACTGTTCTCTACAGAACAATTTGAGCCATGCATTAAGCGTGCATCCAATATGACAATGTTTTCCACACACAACGATATGATCACCGGAAAACAGTATGTTCAAACTGCACCAGTGTATTCCACTCAATATGTAAAAATAGAAAGCTCACACACACACACACACACACACACACACACACACACACACACACACACACACACACACACACACACACAGCTCTATGGAGTTCTATGACAGGCTACAGCAGTAAAATAAGAGAGATAGGGGTGGGTAGACTGAGTTTTCTTGGACTGTAAGAAGGCTTTTGACAAAGTTCCACACAAGAAATTAGTGCATAAGCTGGAGGACCAGGCAGGTTATTATTATTATTATCATGAGGGAGTGCTAAACCCGTAAGATTATACAGCGCATGTCGGGGGGATGGGAGGCATTCAGGCTTAATTCAGGGAATTGGAGCACAGATCCAATTCCCAAGATCAAAGAACCTCCCTTGAGGGAAGGACCAGGCAGGTATAAAAGGGAAAGCACTGCAATTGATCAGGGAATACGTGTCGGGAAGACATCAGTGAGTCATGTTACGTGACGAGGTGTCAGAGTGGGTGTCTGTGACGAACGCGGTTCCACAAGGGTCAGTCCTAGGACCTGTGCTATTTCTGGTATATGTGAACGACATGACGGAAGGAATAGACTCAGAAGTGTCCTTGCTTTCAGATGATGTGAAGTTGATCAGAAGAATTTGATCAGACGAGGACCAGGCAGAACTACAAAGGGATGTGGAAAGGATGCAGGCCTTGACGAGAAACTGGCTCCTAAAGTTCAACCTCACCAAGTGCAATGTCATGAAGATTGGAAAGGCCAAAGAAAACCGCAGATGGAGTACAGAGATGAAGGCAAACATCACTCAAGGAAAACGATCTTGGAGTGAATATAACACCAGGTACATCTCCTTAGACGCACATCAACCAGATTACTGCTGCAGCATATGGGCGCCTGGCAAACCTAACGAATAGCGTTCCGTACAAGGAATCGTACAAGATTTTGTACACTAGGCCCATACTGGAGTGTGCAGCATTCCACCTGATCAAAAATAATAATGGAAAAATTAATTTATAAATAAATAAACGACTCTAGGAGTAAAATTTATTTTTTTTGAGGGGGGGGGGAATTTTAATTAAAATATAAATGTAAATGAAATTTGGCCGTCGTTGGTTGTGGTAAGATGTTAGGCAGGAGTATGCAAGGCCCAGGTTGATTCTCTGATGATGATAAACTGGTGTAGGTTATCCTGGGCGGATGGTATCAATCCGTTGCTATGGATTCTCCTGTTACTACTTGGTAGAAGCAACACAAGTAGGATGAAAAAGGCGAGGAGTATCCACACTATTGTACTCTGTCCAATTGTCAAGTATCTTGCTCCCTTATTTAGGCGTCTACCCTGGATGACCGGGCCAGCAGCAGAGCTAATAATAAAGAAAGTAAAGTGGTTACCAAAAGTTATGCAAGTGCAACATTTAAGAAAGAATGGGCGGTATGAAATCTTAGAAGTCATTATTGGTAACCATAAAAACAACGACCAGAAATACTCCCGGTAGATCACCTTACCTGATCAGGAGAAGAGTGAAGGTGAAGTAACTCCAAACTTCAACCCACACCAGGTAAGGTTAATACTACCAGGAGTAGAAAGGACCTTAAACACCAGGAACTGGAGTTTCGCCACAGCCCGCTGGATGGAAGTGCGGGCAGCAACTCACTTATGGTTCCTGGCTGTCTGAACAACCCTAACCTCAATTATTACCAGCTTTTTCCTCACACCCACACCTGGTCAAGCACATCAATAAATTAGAGAAAGCGAAAAGGTTTGCAACAAGACTAGTCCCAGAGCTAAAGGGAATGTCCTACGAAGAAAGTTTAAGGGAAATTGGCCTGACGACACTGGAGGACAGGAGGGTTAGAGGAGACATGATAACGGCATATAAAATACTGCGAGGAATTAACAAGGTGGACGGAGACCGGATGTTCTAGATATGGGACACAGAAACAAGGGGTTACAATTGGAAGCTGAAGACTCAGATTAATCGGAGGGATGTTAGGAAGTATTTCTTCAGTCACAGAGTGATCAGGAAGTGGAATTGTCCGGAAAGTGACATAGTGGAGACAGGAACCATACATAGTTTTAAGACGAGGTTTGATGAAGCACATGGAGCAGGGAAAGAGAGAACCTTGTAGCGATCTTTAAAGAGACGGGGCCAGGAGCTATGACTCAACCCCTGCAGCCACAAAAAGGTGTGTACACATACATACACTCACCAGTTTTTAAGAAAGGAGACAGATACAGAGCACTAAACTACTGACCAGCATCATTGATATGTAAAGTATGCAAAGTCATGGAGAAGATTATCAGGAGAAGAGTGGTGGAGCACCTAGAAAGGAATGAGCTTATTCACGACAATCAGCACAGTTTCAGGGAAAGGAAATCCTCTGTCACAAACCAACTGGAGTTCTACGACAAGGTGAAAGTGGAAAGGCAAGAGAAAGGGGAGGGGGGAGGGGGGAGGGGGGAGACTGCAGTTTCTTGAACAATAAGAAGGCTTTTGACACAGTTCCACACCAGAGGGTAGTGCAAAAGTTGAAGGACCTGGCAGATGTAACAGGGTAGACACTGCAATGGATCAGAGAACACCAGACAGGAAGGCAACAGTGAGGTATCAGACTGGGTGTACATGACGAGTGGGGTTACACTTGGGTCGGTCCTAGGACCAGTGCTGTTTCTGGTATATGTGAATGACATGAGGAAGGAATTGACTCAGAAGTGTCCCTGTTTGCAGACGATGTAAAGTTAATGAGAATTCAATCAGAGGAGGAGCAGGCAGGAGTACAGAGATATCTGAACAGGCTGCAGGCCTGGTCCAGAATCTGGCTCCTGGATTTCAACTCCACCAAGTGCAAAGTCATGAAGATTGGGGAATGGCAAAGAAGACCGTAGCCATAGTACAAACCTCCCTCAAGGATAAGGATCTTCTGGTGGGTATAATGATAAGCACATCTCCTGAGGCGCACATCAACCAAATAACTATTGTAGCATATGGCCGTCTAGCAAACCTAAGAATAGCATTCCGACACCTCAATAAGGAAACATTCAGGACCTTGTACACCGTGTACATTTGGCCCATATTGGAGTATGCAGCACCTGGCCAAGAACATCAGGAAATTGCAGAAATTGCAGAGGTTTATATTGCGAGTAGTCCCTGAGCTAAGGGGTATGTTCAACAAGGAGAATTTAAGGGAAATCGACTTGATGACATTGGAGGACTGGAGAGATAGGGAGGATATGATAACGATATATAAAATACTGAGAGGAATGACAAAGTGGATACAGACAGGATGTTACAAAGATGGGACACAGCAACAAGGGGTCACAACTGGAAGACGAAGACTCAGATGAGTCACAGGGATGTTAGGAAGTTCTTTTTCAGTAATGGAGTCATCAAGAAGTGCAATAATCTGGAATGTGATGTAGTTGAGGCACGACTCATACATAGCTTTAAGAAGAGGTATGATAAAGCTCATGGAGCAGGGAGAGTAACCTAGTAGGGACCAGTGAAGAGGCAGGGCCAAAAGCTGTGACTCGATTCTTGTAACCACAATTAGGTAAGTACACACACACACACACACACACACACACACACACACACACACACACACACACACACACACACACAGGAAATGTTATGGAAAGCAGCAAAGAAGATGCTTAACAGGTCCCCAAGATACGAAAGGAAATGCAATGCAAGGGTGAATAGGAGAGGTCAGTCTTGTTCATGGGCTTCAAGAGGCCGTAGGGACAATAAAGAATGAGCACAGGGGTTGGAAAATGAGAATGAAATTATCATAAAAGACACAATAGAGGAACACATGACCCAGATGACAAATTTTCAGAGAATAGGGGGATACTCAAGGAAAAAATTCGGCTAATCAATTTGATTTCCTAGTCAGAAATGGTGTGAAATAGGATCCTGCAATAGAAACCAAGACTAAGGAGCTTTTCTTATTACCAATAGAACCAATAGAACATTAGAAGAACGAAATAAATTGAGAGGATACCAAGGTGCAAGGGGTAGGAAAGAGAGTCAGGGAGAAATAAAAGGCAAGGGCACCCAGACACAGGAGTACAAGCAAACACAAATTTCCTTAGAACCACCCAGAGAACACCCTCAACCCTGACAACCCCACCACAACCAAGCAGCCCCAACTCTGCACCCACAGCCAACCACCCCCATCACAAGCTCCACCTTTACAGCAGCATCCCGTAGTATCCTACCAGGTCTAACATTCCCCGAGGCTCCACAAACTCCCAAACACAGTATTGGAAAAGAAGCTGAAGGTACGTTACACCAGTGGAGAATGAATAAACAAAAATGTGAGGAGTGATTTGGAGAAATCAGGAGGCATCCCCAGACATAATGGCACTCATTGAAACAATGGCCACTGGGATAATAACAAATGCTATGATTCCATTCTGATGTCAGATCCTGAGGAAAGACAGAGAAAACAGAGGGGAAAGATGTACCTTCCATCACTGTTTGAGAGATGCTGAGAATGGGGGTGGGGTGCTACCATGATAATAGTGTGAGAGGTGTGTGGTGCTAAAATGATCAGGAAGGGGTAACTGGTGCTACGGTCATCATTGTGGGAGGGGTAACTGGTGCTACGGTCATCATTGTGGGAGGGGTGGGTGGTGCTACCGTCATCATTGTGGGAGGGGTGGGTGGTGCTACCGTCATTGTGGGAGAGGTGGGTGGTGCTACCGTCATCATTGTGGGAGGGGTGGGTGGTGCTACCGTCATCATTGTGGGAGGGGTGGGTGGTGCTACCGTCATCATTGTGGGAGGGGTGACTGGTGCTACCGTCATCATTGTGGGGGTGGTGGGTGGTGCTACCGTCATCATTGTGGGAGGGGTGGGTGGTGCTACCGTCATCATTGTAGGAGGGTGGGTGGTGCTACCGTCATCATTGTAGGAGGGTGGGTGGTGCTACCGTCATTGTGGGAGAGGTGGGTGGTGCTACCGTCATCATTGTGGGAGGGGTGGTGGTGCTACCGTCATCATTGTGGGAGGGGTGACTGGTGCTACCGTCATCATTGTGGGAGTGGTGGGTGGTGCTACCGTCATCATTGTGGGAGGGGTGGGTGGTGCTACCGTCATCATTGTGGGAGGGGTGGGTGGTGCTACCGTCATCATTGTGGGAGGGGTGACTGGTGCTACAGTCATCATTGTGGGAGGGGTGGGTGGTGCTACCGTCATCATTGTGGGAGGGGTGGGTGGTGCTACCGTCATTGTGGGAGAGGTGGGTGGTGCTACCGTCATCATTGTGGGAGGGGTGGGTGGTGCTACCGTCATCATTGTGGGAGGGGTGACTGGTGCTACCGTCATCATTGTGGGAGTGGTGGGTGGTGCTACCGTCATCATTGTGGGAAGGGTGGGTGGTGCTACCGTCATCATTGTGGGAGGGGTGACTGGTGCTACCGTCATCATTGTGGGAGGGGTGACTGGTGCTACCGTCATCATTGTGGGAGGGGTGTGTGGTGCTACCATATTATTGGGGGGTGGGGGTGCTACTATGATAATGGTAGGCAGAGGTTGGCACTACCATGATAATGGTCTAAGGAGTTGGTGGTGCTTTGATAAAAGAAGGTAGTGGTTGGTGCTAGCAAGATGGTGAAAAGGCTGGGTGGTGCTACCATGAAAGGGGGGTGGGTGGTGCTATGATAATGGTAGGTGGCAGTTGGTGCTACCATGATCATGGAGGGAGGGGTGGGTGGTGCGATCATGATTATGGGGGCTGGGTGGTGTTACTATAATAGTAGGTGGTAGTTGGTGCTACTATGATCATGGTAGGAGGGGTGGGTGGTGCTCCCATGATCATAATGTGTGGGTCGTGGTGCTATGATAATGGTAGGTGGTGGTTGGTGCTACCATGATCATGGTGGGGGTGGTGGTGCTATGATAATGGTAGGTGGTAGGTGGTGCTACCAT
Organism: Cherax quadricarinatus; assembly: GCF_026875155.1. Lineage (NCBI taxonomy): Eukaryota > Metazoa > Arthropoda > Malacostraca > Decapoda > Parastacidae > Cherax > Cherax quadricarinatus. Next base: position 43,446,229 of record NC_069418.1, on the reverse strand, counting down.
GATCATGGTGGAAGGGGTGAGGGGTGCTACTATGATAATGGTAGGTGGTGGTTGGTGCTATCATGATCATGGTAGGAGGGGTGGATGGTGCTACAATGATCATGGTGGCGGGTGGTGGTACTATGATAATGGTAGGTGGTGGGTAGTGCCATCCCGATGATGGTGGTAGGGGTGGGTGGTGTTACCATGATCATTGTGGGAGGGGTGGATGGTGCTACAATGATCATGGTGGGAGGGGTGGGTGGTGCTACCATGATCATCGTGGGAGGGGTGAGTGGTGCTACCATGATCATAATAGGAGGGGTGGGTGGTGCTACCATGATCATGATGGAAGGGGCGGGTGGTTGTACCAAGATAATGGTAGGTTGTGGTTTGTGATACCTTGTTCATTGTGGGAGGGGTGGGTGGTACTACCATGATCATTGTGGGAGGGAAGGGTGGTGCTACCATAATCATGGTTGAGTTTTTGGGAGAATGAAGGAATGGACGAACGGGAAGCAAACAACTACTTAATAGGAACACTTCTGACTGGGGGTCCTAAGTTTGTGGTTAAGTGTATACACGAGGCAAAGAAAGGAATACGATGATAGCAAGTGAGTAATTGTGAACATACTAGCTGAGATGGCCAAAGGGCCCATATGGATAATACAAAGTCAATAGTTGTGGGTGATATCAATCGCAAGGAGATTGACCAGGAAATCCAGGAGCAATGTGGGTAACAAGAAATGTGGAGGGCTAAGATGATGGAGGTGGTAATGGAAAATCACATGCATCAACATGTTAAGGATACTACCAGAGAGAAAGAAAATAGGATGAACCAGAGAAGCTTGACCTCATATTCACCTTGAGTAGATCAAACATTGAGAACATCACAAATGAAAGCACCGCCGTGTCAGTGATTACGTGGTCCTGAGCCTTGGTTACATTGTACATGTAAAATTCAAGAGGGAAGCAAGAGTAGGACAAGAGACGCCTAACCACGAAAGAGGAGACTACACAAGCATATGAAATATCCTGCATGAGGCACAGTGGGAAAGAAATCTGGTGTCAAACATAGTAAATGAAATGATGGAATATGAGAGCCCGAAATGTAAGGAGACAAAGGAGAGGTTCGTACCCAAGGGCAACAGAAAAAATGGGAAAACCAGAGTGAGCCCTTGGTTCAACTAAAGAAGTAGAGAGGCCATAACTAAATATGCTAGAGAATGGATAATGTATAGAAGAGAAAAGATCTAGGAAAATAAAGATATTAAGCGAAGAGACAGAAACTAATATGCATTAATAAGGAGGTAGGCCCAGCGGCAATTCGAGAATGACATGGCATCTAAAGGCAAATCAGTCGAAAAGCTGTTGGACAGCCACATAAGGTATACATCTGTCAAGGATCACGTAATCACGCCGAGAAGTATGTGAAGAGCTCAACATGAGATTTAAAGAAGTATTTTCAGAAGATGGTAGGGTACACCAACAGGTGCTGGACACACTACACACAACCGAGGAGGAAGTGAATCGGCTGCTAAGTGAGCTAGATACCTCCAAGGAAGTGGGACAAGACATCCCACTGTGGCACCTGGGAGAGGGAGCAGAGGCACAGTGTTTACCTGGAGTTTACCTGGAGAGAGTTTCGGGGGTCAACGCCCCCGCGGCCCGGTCTGTGACCAGGCCTCCTGGTGGATCAGCGCCTGATCAACCAGGCTGTTGCTGCTGGCTGCACGCAAACCAACGTACGAGCCACAGCCCGGCTGATCAGGAACTGCCTTTAGGTGCTTGTCCAGTGCCAGCTTGAAGACTGCCAGGGGTCTGTTGGTAATCCCCCTTATGTGTGCTGGGAGGCAGTGTGTGTGCAGCTAACAACAATCATCAATACATCTATCGAAACATGGCAACTACCTGAGGTGTGGAAGACAGCAAATGTAGTCACAGCGTTTAAGAAAGGAGAGAGACAGGTAGCCTTAAAATTATAGTCAACTATCAATGACATGTATAGAATGCAAAGTCATGGAGGAACTTATCAGAAGAAGAGTTGTGGAGTAAATAGCAAGGAATGAACTTATACTTGATAACTAACACACTTTTAAGGGAGATATTGTGTCTCGAGGAGGTTTTGTGTGCGAGGGGCGTGGACTTCCAGCGGGCATGCGTGAGCGTGTTTGATAGGAGTGAATGGAGACAAATTTATTTTTTTAATATTTGACGTGCTGTTGGAGTGTGAGCAAAGTAACATTTATGAAGGGATTCAGGGAAACCGGCAGGCCGAACTTGAGTCCTGGAGATGGGAAGTACAGTGCCTGCACTCTGAAGGAGGGGTGTTAATGTTGCAGTTTAAAAACTGTAGTGTAAAACACCATTCTGGCAAGACAGTGATGGAGTGAATGATGGTGAAAGTTTTTTTTTTCGAGCCACCCTGCCTTGGTGGGAATCAACCAGTGTGTTAATAAATAAAAAAAAATTGTGTCACGAACTTACTGGAGCTTTACGGCAAAGTGACAAAAGTAAGACAAGAGCGATAGAGGAGGGTAGATTGTAAGAATGCTTTCGACACAGTTCCAAACAAGAGATTGCTGCATAAGCTAGAGGAGCAGGCAGGAATAACAGGAAAGAAATTGAAATATATCAGAGGTGTCAGAGTGGGCGCATGTGACGAGAAGGGGTTTTACAAGAGTCACTCCTAGGGCTGATGCTGTTTCTTGTATAATTAAATGACATAACGGAAATGATTGATTCAGAGATGTTTCTGTTTGTAGACGATGTAAAGGTAATTCGGAGAATTCAAATGAATGAGAATCAGGAGGAAATAGAAAGGGATCTGGACAGGCTGCAAGCCTGGTTCAACAACTGGTTCCTGGAGTTTAAACCTCATCAAGTGCAAAGTCATGAATATTGGGTATGGTCAAAAATGACTGCAGACAGATTACAGGCGAGGGGTCCAAAGACTGCAAACTTCACTCAGGGAAATGGATTTTGGGGTGAGTATAATACCGAGCACATCTACTGAGGGGCACATCAACAAAATAACTGCAGCAGCATTTAAGCACCTGACACTCTTAAGAAAAGCAATTCGACACTTGAAGAAGGAATCATTCAAGACTCTGCAATCCGTGTACGTCAGGCCCATATTGGAATATGCAGTACCAGTATGTAATGCACACCTGGGGAAGAAAGTCAGGAAATTAGAGAAAGTGAAAAGGAATACAACAAGGCTAGTCTTGGAGCTAAAGGGCATGTCCTTTGACCTAAGGTTAAGGACCCTCGACCTGATGACTCTGGAGGACAGTAGAAAGGAGGGGCACATGATAATGACATGCAAAATTTATTATTATTATCACACTGGCCGATTCCCACCAAGGCAGGGTGGCCCGAAAAAGAAAAACTTTCACCATCATTCACTCCATCACTGTCTTGCCAGAAGGGTGCTTTACACTACAGTTTTTAAACTGCAACATTAACACCCCTCCTTCAGAGTGCAGGCACTGTACTTCCCATCTCCAGGACTCAAGTCCGGCCTGCCGGTTTCCCTGAATCCCTTCATAAATGTTACTTTGCTCACACTCCCAAAAGCACGTCAAGTATTAAAAACCATTTGTCTCCCTTCACTCCTATCAAACACGCTCACGCATGCCTGCTGGAAGTCCAAGCCCCTCGCACAAAAACCTCCTTTTTCCCCTCCCTCCAACCCTTCCTAGGCCGACCCCCACCCCGCCTTCCTTCCCCTACAGACTGATACCTCTTGAAGTCATTCGTTTCGCTCCCTTCTCTCTACATGTCCGAACCACCTCAACAACCCCTTTCCCCGCCCTCTGGACAACAGTTTTGGTAATCCCGCACCTCCTCCTAACTTCCAAACTACGAATTCTCTGCATTATATTCACACCACACATTGCCCTCAGACATTTACATCTCCACTGCCTCCAGCCTTCTCCTCGCTGCAACATTCATCACCCACGCTTCACACCCCTATAAGAGCGTTTGGTAAAACTATACTCTCATACATTCCCTCTTTGCCCCCAAGGACAAAGTTCTTTGTCTCCACAGACTCCTAAGTGCACCACTCACTTTTTTCCCTCATCAATTCTATGATTCACCCCATCTTTCATAGACCCATCCGCTGACCACGTCCACTCCAAATATCTGAATACGTTCACCTCCTCCATACTCTCTCCTCCAATCTGATATTCAATCTTTCATCACCTAATCTTTTTGTTATCCTCATAACCTTACTCTTTCCTGTATTCACCTTTAATTTTCTTTTTTTGCACACCCTACCAAATTCATCCACCAATCTCTGCAGCTTCTCTTCAGAATCACCCAAGGCACATTTGTCATCAGCAAAGAGCAGCTGTGACAACTCCCTTTGTGTGTGATTCTTTATCTTTTAACTCCACGCCTCTTGCCAAGACCCTCGCATTTACTTCTCTTACAACCCATCTATAAAAATATTAAACAACCACGGTGACATCAACATCCTTGTCTAAGGCCTACTTTTACTGGGAAAAAATTTCCCTCTTTCCTACATACTCTAACTTTAGCCTCACTGTCCTCGTAAAAACTCTTTACTGCTTTCAGTAAACCTACCTCCTACCCCCATACACTTGCAACATCTGCCACATTGCCCCCCTATCCACCCTGTCATACGCCTTTTCCAAATCCATAAATGCCACAAAGACCTCTTTAGCCTTATCTAAATACTGTTCACTTATATGTTTCATGTTTCATTGTTTTACAGTGAAACATGCAAAATACTGAGAGGAATTGACAGGCTGTTTCAGATATGGGACACAGCAACAAGGGGTCACAACAGAAAGTTCAAGACTCAGATGAGTAGGAGAGATGTTAGGAAGTATTTCTTCAGTCACAGAGTTGCCAAGAAGTGGAAGAATCTAGAGAGTAATGTAGTGGATGCAGATTCTATACATAGTTTTAAGACGAGATATGATAAAGCTCATTGAGCAGGGAGAGAGTGGACCTAGTAGCGACCAGCAAAGAGGCGGGACCAACAACTAGGATGAGAACTAATATGCGAGCACACACACACACACACACACACACACACACACACACACACCCGGTGGGGACCAAGTACGTGAGAACCCCCTTTCCCTGTGCTCCGGGGAATATAAGTTTTTTTTGAGGGTTTAACCCAATGGTTCGCAATTTGTTGCCAAGTGTTTTTTGGGTGGGTGAACAATCTAGAAGCTTTTTTACAATCTGTTTGGAGCCACAAAAGTGGGGGGGAGACCCCACAATTTTGAAAAGTGACCCAGAAAGTAAACGGGGGGGCCCGCAGAAAAGGGGGCAGGTTTGGTGTGGGGGGTTTAAGGCGGCGTTGTCAGTGTCACCCAAGAAAGCAAAAAAAAGTGAAAAAATCGTGGGGTTCAGTGAGAAAAATAAAGTGAATGGGGGAAATATTATTAACGAGAAAAAATTTGGGGTGGATCTACGCCAGGACCCCCCATCGAGTGGCCAACCCAAACAGGCTGATACAGTTTGCATTGCAATTACTGCCCAATAAAGTGGGGTGAGGGTGTGGGGTAAAAATTTCCCAAATTAAAATCCCCAAACTGATGCAAAATGGTCTTCATAGCACGATAAAAAAAAGGGGCACTAAAAGTTTTTCAAAAAGAAAAAGCAATTGGTAACCCAAATGAACAAGGGGGCGAGTAATTTACTAAAAAGCTGGGTGGCAGGTACTTTTGGGGGGCAACATTGTAAGTGGGTGGGGTCAAGTCCCAGGAGGGGGGGGGTCAGGTCCAAAAAATTGCGGTAAAAGGACCACTGAGATCAAAATTACACACACAAGCCCACCTACCTCACAAACTCACATACACCCCATACACCCCAAACATACACCCCCAAAACACACTCAATGGGTGAGTAAAAATTAGGGAGCACCCCACACACACAAACCAAACAAAAACACACACACACACAACACCCCCACACAACACACAACACACACACCCCAAACCCACACACACAAACCCCAACAAAACAACACACAAAAAAGAAACCACACACATACACAAAACACACACACACACACCCACACAACACACACACACACACACACAAAACCAAAAACACACACCCCATAAAAAAGACCCCACACATACAATCCCCCCTCCCCCCCAAACATCTCACCCCTTTCCCCCGATCCCTTCCCCCCCCTTCTTTCACCCCCCCTCCCCACCTCTTCCCCTTTCCCCTTCCCCTTCCCACTCACCCACTTGTTTCCTCCCTCCTACCCCTTTTCCCCCCCCCCACTCCTCTTCCACATAGCCACAGTTCCCCTCTACCCCCCCCCCCACACTCTGACTTTACACATTTACTACCTAACACACAGAAACATGGGTTTTCCCCACCTAGGCAATCGGGATAAAACAAAAAAAGGGGTTCCCAGGGGCTACAAAAAAACCCAAAGGGAAAAAAACAGGAGGGGGAAGCTGAAAAGGGAAAAATTTGGGCGCAGAACTCGAAAAAAGGGGAAACCCTGATGGAAAAAAAAAATGGGGAAGAACAAAAATGGGAAAAATAAAAAAATTTGGGGGGGGGAAGGGGGGGCCCCAAGGGATACAGGGTTTTAAAAGGGGAAATGAAAAATTTTAAAGGCCTAAAGAACTAAAAAACAATTTTTTGGGTTGGCAACGGACGGCTACCTCAGTAACCCAAAAAAAGGGGTGTAGGGGAAAGGAGCAAAACTGCAAAAGAAAAACTTTTCGTGGAGACTTTTTTATTTAAAAGAAAGAAACAAGCAAAAGTGGAGGCCCTAACAGACCAGAGCAAGCCCCGGGAAAGGGCCCAGAAGGGGGGAAAAAGACAGGCCACGAGCCCGAGTACATTAGTAGTGAAACTGAAGGGAAAAAAAAAACTGCAATTTGGGGGAAATTAAATTTTAATGAGGGGATACCCCAAAGGAAATGCAGTGGGGAGAATGAAAGGGTGAAGTCAGTCTTTGGTATGGGCTCCAGGAAGTTGAAGGGAAACATATGAAAGTAAGAAAACAAGGGGAAAAAAAAGAAAATTTAAAGAAACATGAAAGCAATAGGAAAAAGACGACATGACCCAGCTGGGAAAAATTTTTGGAGAATAGGGGGGGTTTTTAAAAAAAAAGAACCCCCCCCCGTGAAATGACCTTCAAGGGAGAATGAATCGGAAAAAAAGGGCCGAGGGGAAAGCACGTTAAGGGACATGCCCGGATACGGAAGGGTAAATCGACCCCCGACAAAAAAACACAAAAGAAAAGGGAGAAACGAAGAGATAGTAAAAAAAGGGGAAAAGGGGGGGAAAGAGAGGGGAAGGAGAAGACGAAAAAGGGGATCCCAGAAAAAGGAAGAAGATCAAATACACCCCCTTCCCCAACAACCTATAGAACTCCCAACCCGGTCAATCCCAGTCAACCCAAACTCCAAAAACCAAAAAAAACCCATCCACATCCAATGCCCCCACCCACTGCATTACCCAAAATCCACCCCCCCAGCCCAAACCCCCCATATTTCTTATCAGGTCTCCCACTTCCCCAACCCCAATACACCTCCCAGACCACAGTTTTAGAAAAGAAGTTGAAGGTGTGGTATACAGTTACAGATGGAATAACAAATAAGTATGAGGAGTGGCACAAAAGAATCAACGAGACATCTCCAGACATAATAGCACTCACAGAAACAAAACTCACCAGAATAATAACAGATTCAGTCTTTCCATCCGGATATCAAATTCTCGGGAAAGACAGAGGGAGGAGAGGGGGAGGAGTTGCACTGCTCATTAAAAACCAATGTGGTTTTGAGAAAATGGAAAGAATGGATGGCAAGGGCGAAAGGAACTACTTAGTAGGAACAATCCAGTCTGAGGGACATAAGGTGATAATTGCAGCAATGTACAACCCACCACAGAACTGCAGGAGGCCAAGAGAAGAATACGATGAGAGCAACAGAGCAATGGTCGACACACTAGCCGAGGTGGCCAGGAGAGCACACATGGAGGGAGCAAAGTTACTAGTTATGGGTGATTTCAATCACAATGAGATTGACTGGGAAAACTGGAGCCCCATGGGGTCCCGAAACATGGAGAGCCAAGATGATGGATGTGGTACTGGAAAACCTCATGCATCAACATGTTAGAGACACTACCAGAGGGAGAGGAGAGGATGAACCAGCAAAACTGGACCTTGTATTCACCTTGAGTAGTTCGGACATCGAGGATATCATGTATGAAAGGCCCTGGGAGCTAGTGATCATGTGGTTCTGTGCTTCAACTACATAGTTGAGCTCCAAGTGGAGAGAGTAGCAGGAATATGGTTGGGGAAAAACCAAACTACAAAAGGGGGAACTACTCAGGCATGAGGAACTTCCTTCAAGACATTCAGTGGGAGAGGGAACTGACAGGAAAACCAGTACAAGAAATGATGGACTATGTGGCAACAAAATGCAAGGAGGCAGAGGATAGTTTGTTCCCAAGGGAAACAGAAATAATGAGAAGAACAGAACGAGCCCTTGGTTCACCCAAAGGTGTAGGGAGGAAAAAATTAGGTGTACAAAGAAGGAAAAAGTACAAAGACAGAAAAACCCCGGAAAAAATAAAGAGTTTAGCCGAAAAGCCAGAAAACAAATTTGCACAGATAAAAGGGGCTCAGCTAAAATTTGGGAAAATGAAATAGCATCGAAAGTCAAAAATGCCCCCAAGCTGTTGAAACGGGCCACTTCAGGGGGAAAAACAACAGCCCAAGGCCGGGAAATTTCAAAATGAGGGGGGTAAAGGGGGGATTCACAAATACGCCCAGAGGTATGTCGGAGCTAAACAAGGATTTAAAGAAGAAATTACAGGGGGAAACCCAGTAGGACCCCAGGAAATCAAAACGGGGGGGTCCCACAACAAGGGGTTTGGGATGGGTAAATATAACCAAGGAGGAGGTGAAAAGCTGCTATGCGAAGTTGACCCCCTCAAAGGGGGGGGGAAACCAGCCCAACTTTTTCTCTCCGGGGCCTTTAAAAAGAGGGGAAAGGATATTGTGTGTCCCAAATTAACAAAGATCTTTCAACACTCATTTGAAACTGGGCAAACCCCGAGGTATGGAAGAGGGCCCAAATGTATTCCCTTTTTTTTAAAAAAGGGGAAGACAGACAGAGGCCCCTAAACTACAGACCTGTATCACTAACGTGTATTTTATGAAAGGCCCATGGAGAAGTCATCAGGAGGAAGTAGGGGAAAGCACCGGGAAAGAAACATTTTTAAAAAGTGAAAACCCCACACGGTTTCAGGGAAGGAAAATCCTTTGTCCCAAAACCTACTAGAGTTTTATGAAAAGGGGTACAAAGTAAGGAAAGGAGAGAGAGGGGTGGATCGACTGCATTTTTTTTTAGGACTAAAAAGAAGGCCCATACAGTTCCTTAAAAAAGAGGTTACTGCAAAAAAACTAGAGGAAACAGGCCACATAACAGGAAAGGGACTGCAAAAGGTTTAGGAATACCTGAAGGGAGGCAACAACGAGCCATGGTACGTGACGAGGTGTAGAGTGGGGGGGCTGTGACAAGCGGGGTTCAAAAGGGGCCCCGTCTTTGGACCCGCCTAAATTTTTGGTATATGTGAACGGCATAAAAGGAAGGGATAGGAAATCAGAAGGGCCTTGTTTGCAGGGGAGTGAAAAGGGTTTTGGGGGAAATCAAAAAAGGATGAGGATCAGGGAGGACTAAAAGAACCTGGACAGGTAAAACCGGTCCCCGAACTGGCTCCTTGAGTTTAACCCTGCCAAATGCAAAGTCATGAAGATTGGGGAAGGGCAAAGAAGACCGCAGACACAATATAGTTTAGATGGCCAAAGACTGCAAACCTCACTCAAGGAAAAAGATCTGGGGTGAGTATAACACCGAGCATATCTCCTGAGGGGCACATCAATCAGATAACTGCTGCAGCATACGGGCGCCTGGCAAACCCACGGATGGCGTTTCCGATACCTCAGTAAGGATTCGTTCAAGACTCTGTATACCATTTACGTCAGGCCATACTGGAGTTATGCAGCACCAGTTTGGAATCCACACCTAGTCAAGCACGTCAAGAAATTAGAGAAAGTGCAAAGGTTTGCAACAAGACTAGTCCCAGAGCTACGGATTGCCCTACGAAGAAAGGTTGAGGGAAATCGGCCTGACGACACTGGAGGACAGGAGGGTCAGGGGAACATTATAACGACATATAAAATACTGCGCGGAATAGACAAGGTGGACAAAGACTGGATGTACCAGAGATGGGACACAGACACAAGAGGTCACAATTGGAAGTTGAAGACTCAGATGAATCAAAGGGATGTTAGGAAGTATTTCTTCAGTCATAGAGTAGTCAGGCCGTGGAATGGCCTAGAAAGTGACGTAGTGGAGGCGGGAACCATACATAGTTTTAAGGCGAGGTATGATAAAGCTCATGGGGCAGGGAGAGAGAGGACCTAGTAGCAATCAGCGAAGAGGCGGGGCCAGGAGCTATGAATCGACCCCTGAAACCACAAATAGGTGAGTACAAATAGGTGAGTACACACACACGCACACACACACACACCACACACACACACACACACCACACACACACACACACACACACATCACACGCACACATACACAACTCGACCCCTGCAACTACATATATGAGAGTACACAAATACACACACACACACACACACACACACACACACACACACACACACACATACAAAACTACTAAAGTGAAAGACTGTAAACGCAATGATGGATCACGTTACAACAAAGTGCAGGCAGGTCTATAGAAAGTTCGTACCCAGGGACAACAAAAGCAACGGGATGACCAGAGTGAAACCTTGATTCTCTCAACAGTGTGGAGAGGCCGAAGCCAAGGGTACTATAGCATGGAAAATGTATAGAACGTAAACGAATCAAGAAAAGAAGGAGTTAATCACAAGAACCAGAAAATATTATTCATAGATACGGAGAGAGGCAGAGCGACAATACGAGAGTGACATATCATGAAAAGCCACATCTGACCCAAAGCTGTTATACAGTCATATACAGAGAAAACCAACAGTCAAGGACCAGGTAATCAAGTTGAGGAAGGAAGGAAGAGTGACCAGAAAGTATTTGAAGATTCACTTTCAAGACAAAAATACTTCCAACACACAGAGGTGATAGGGTGCACCAGCAAGTGCTGGACACACTTCACACAACCAAGAAGAAGGTGAAGAAATTTTAAGTGAACTAGATACATCGAAGGCGGTGGGTCCAGATGACACATTTCTGTCGGTCCTGAGGGAGGGCGAAGAGCCACTGTGCGCCTCAAGCAGCAGCAGTGCTGGTATATGATGTGTCAGTGTGGGTGCAGGTATCGAGTGGCATTCCACAAGGATCGGTCCTAGGCCCGGTGATGTTTCTTGGATATGTGAGTGACATGATGGAAGGAAAGAATTCAGAGGTGTCCTGTTCGCATAAAAAGTGAAACTAATTAGGAAAATACAAGAAGATGAGGATCAGGTAAGATTATAAAGGGATCTGGACAGGCTGCAAGCCTGCTCCTACAAATGGCTCCTGAAGTTTAGCCTCATCAAGTGCGAAGTCATGAAGCTTGGTGAAAAATAAAGTAGACCTCAGACCTAGTACAGGCTACTGGATCAAAGGTTGAAAACGTCACTTAAGCAAAAAGTTAATGGGATGATCATTATTCCCAGCACATCCCTTGAGGCGCATATCAGCTGCTGTAGTATATGGGCGCATGGCAAACCTTAGTAAAGTATATGAATATCTAAGTAAAGAGTCATTCACAACACTGTACACCATGTACTTCAGGCCCATATTCGAATATGTAGCAACAGAATGGAACGAACACTTGATCAAACACGTCAGGAAATTGCAGAAAGTGCAAAAGTTTGCAACAAGACTAGTCCCAGAGTTTATGAGTAAAGGTTAAAGGAGCTCACCCTGATGACAGTGAAGGACCTGTAGGGATAGGGAGGACATGGTATCGAAATATATGATGCTTGGAGGAACTCGCATGGTGGACAGGGCTATAATGTTTTAGAGATGGCACACAGGAAAAAGGGAACAGAACTAGAAGTTAAAAACTCAGAAAAGTGGCAGATGCAGTTCATTGTAGATAAATGCAAGGTTCTGAAGCTCGGGAGTGTCCACAACCCTAGTACTTATCAGTCAAATAACGTAGAACTTAACCATACAGATTGCGAGAAGGACCTGGGGGTTATGGTAAGCAGAAACCTTAAACCAAGACAGCAATGCCTAAGCGTACGTAACAAAGCAAACAGATTACTGGGATTTGTATCTAGAAGTGTAAGCAACAGAATTCAGCGGTTATTTTACAGCTTTATGCATCATTAGAAAGGCCTCACCTAGAATACACACTCAGTTCTAGTCTTCATATTACAGAATGGATATAAATTCGCATAGAATGACCAAATTAATATATAGCATTAGAAATCTTCCGTACGAAGAGCGATTGAAGACTCCTAAACTACATTCACTTGTAAGACGAAGAATGAGAGGAGACATGATCGAAGTGTATAAGTGGAAGATGGGTATTAACAAAGGGGATATAAATAAGGTTTTGAGGATATCTTTTCAAGAAAGAACTCGCAATAATGGATTCAAATTAGATAAGTGTAGATTTCGAAAGGATATAGGAAAGTATTGGTTTGGAAATAGGGTAGTTGATGAGTGGAACAGTCTGCCTAGTTGCCTAAAACGTTGGGTAGTTTCATATTTAGGTTAGATAAATACATCAGTGAGAGGGTTTGGATTTGAGTGAGACTTGCATAATGAGCAAATAGAATCATCAAAACTTATTTTTTGGGTAGCATTGAAAATTGGGTTGGGCAAATATGTTGTTAGTGGGAAGGATTGTAAAGGACCTGCCTAGAATGGGCCAACAAGCCTGCTGCAGTGTTCCTCCTTTATGTTCTTATGAGCCATAGGACTGTTAGGAACTTCAACCACAGAGTTGTAAGGAAGTGGAATAATCTGTTGAGTGATGTAGTGGAGGCAGGATCCATACATATTTTCAAGAAGTGGTATGATATGGCTCTTGGAGCAGGGAGAGAGTGAACTAGTAGCGACAGAAAGAGGGGGGCCATAAGCTCAAAATCGATCTCTGAAGCCACGTAGGGTGAGTATACTCACACACACACAAATACACACATCATACACACACATTACACACACATTCATATACATACACACATATAAACAAACAAACACACACCACCACACACACAAACACACACACACACAACACACACACACACACAACCCCACACGCACACCTCACATCTCCACACACCTGACCTCCCTTCCCCCCTCCTTCTCAAACTCACACTTAAACCACCCCCTATTCTCTTTATCCCACTTTCCCCCGCATCTTCCTTTTTCATCCTCCCAACTCCTTCTACTTCCCCCCCCCATTGCCTTCCCCCGTCTTTCCCTCCCATCTCCTTCCCCCCTGCTGCTGTCTGCCCCCCACCACTATCTTTTTCCCCTCCCGTTTCCTCCTCCCCTTCTCCCACAACAAACACCCCCTCCCCCCCCACAACAAACACCCCCCCCTCCACAGCACTTTGGGCATAAGCTCTTCGGGAAAAAAGAAACAGGAACCCAAAAACCTGGAGGGTAAACCCAAAGGAATGGGGGATGAAAAAGTGGTGGACCGGGAGAGAGGACTGAGAGCAGAGCTCACGGTTTAGAGAGGAGGATGGGGGAGGGGGCTGGAAGAGATCACAAAAAATGGGAAAAAAATAGCGGGGAAGCAAAAATGGAATTTTACAAATGACAGAAACTGAAGGTAAATACAGAGCTTAGTAAAAAACTAAAGATTCTGAAACAGCCTAAAAAACCAAAGGACAGTCCCAGACCCAAAGCTACTACATCCACCGAGGGGGGACAGTAGGGGACAATGGAGAATACAAAATGCGATGACTCTACACCCCCCAAAGGGGGGGCCGGGGAAAAGGCGGGGAGAACAGCAAGAACAATGAGGGCAAAGTCAATGAAGAGCTAAGCTATACACAGAGTTCAACAGACAACGCCATGTCCAGGAACGATAAGCAAGGACCCCAATAGGGAAGAGACAGTAAAAAAATGCATCAAGGGCAGAAACAATTCGAATCAAGGATGCTCAGGGAACACGTGGGGGGATGGGGGGGGAAAAGGGGGCCCGTTTTTGTCTAGGGCCCAAAAGTAATGGTGAAACTTACGGGGCAAGGAAAAGGGGGAGAAAAAAATTTAATTGAAAGTTCATGAAAACTTTGAGAGGAGACTTTACCCAACTGAAAATTTTCAGAGAACTGGGGGGTTTGCGGGGGGAAAAAAAACGTCCATCAAATGATATTAAAGCGGGTCAGCTCAAACCGGGACCTGCAGGAAAAGCCCGCCAAGGACAATCAGGTGTTCCGGGTGTTATCTCAACCGAGGTACACAAGAAAAGGGGTACACCCCAAAGAGAGGGGGCAACGTCACAAGAGGAAGGGAGGGAAAGAAGGTGGAGGCAGGGGAAAAACAGGCCCAAGTGGGAAAAACAAACACAACCCCCTCCCTACCACCCACAGAAGGAACACAACCATGGCAAACCAAAACAATCAAACGATCAAAACCCCAAAACCCCTTTACTTATCTCTGCCCTCATCCCCTCAGTGCAAACCCCACCCCCCCCAAAAACCACAGAACCCACAATCCCCCTCTCATAAAACCCCCCCTCCACAGTACCCACACATCCCCCCACCAAACCCCACCCCCACAGAAACCCACAGTAATCCCACAATGTACCCTCTATCCCTCCCCGCACCCACAACCCCCTCCCCCACGTAACAACCCCCCAGGGGCCCCTCCCCCCCCCCCCCCACCACCACGCCACTGAAACACCCCATAGGCCGTCTGCCCCCCACTCCCCACCACAGACCCCACCCCCCCACCAACCCACTATAGGCCCCTGCCAGGGGACATGCACCCCCTAACCCACCTCTCTCCCAGACCACAGTTATTAAAAGAAGTGAAGGTTTTTTACATGAACAAGCATAGAATAACGAATAATGGGGGAGTGGCATGAAAGAATCAAAGGGGATTCCCCAACATCGAAAATTACAGAAACAAAACCACTGGGATAATAAAGATGCAACCTCCCACCCGGGTATCAATCCTAAAAAGGAAAAAAGGAGCAGGGTGGAGGAGGGGGTTTCACTACTAATAAAAAACCGGGGGGTTATCAAAAAGGAAGTATTGAAGAATTTGGGGGGGATTACATGTAGTACAGTTCAGTCAGGGGGAAAACCCAAGGGAGTCATTTCAGTGTGTAACCCACCACTGAAATACAGAGGGTAAAGGGAATACAGTGCAACGGAGCAAAGGGACATTACAACCCAGGATCCAAAGGCCTGTTATCCTGGGTGTCAAGGGGCAAAATAAACCAGCAAAAAAATTTAGACTTATATTATCCTTCCCATTTAGAACAGCAAAAATGACACTATGTAAAGTGATTAAATATAGTGCACTCCACGGTAAGCAAGGCAGAAAAAGAAGCCACAGAAGCAGACCGGCTTCAAAAAACCTAAATGGAATGACAAGGGGGACAGGGGGGTGTACCCACATAACCTCCAATTGCCAAAACCATCTTCTTTTTGGCTAGAACGGTCACAGTTGAACGACGGGGGCCCCCTCATCAACTCTCAAACCTGGGTTTGCTGGGTGGGGGGATACCTTAAAGAGGGGGGTGCACATAGCCGAATAAAGGTTATGTACTCTTTGCATGCCACACCCCCACTCGAGAAGGCCAGGGTTGGGGCCCCCCTCCCCGGGTAACCGGCGCCATGGCACAAAAAAGGGACCGCCTTTCCCCCTCCACCACCAACTCTTTGAGCCAGCTTTTCCATTACAAAAAAACAAACCCTAAAATCAGAGTGAACAGCAGTCAGTCTGGCGCAAGGTCCAAGATACAGGCGGACGGTAGCCCCCACCCCTCACAAAAAAAAAAAAACCCCAAAAGGGGGAAAAAAAAAAAAGCGTGGAAAGGTTACCACAATAAACCCAACATCCTAACCTAATAAATAAAAATTAGACTATAATAAAGATTTGCCAACACATTTTCTTGGGGCCGGGAAATGACAATTTTTATATTATAGGCAGCAGCCCTTTGTGTCCCCCTCATAGCCTTTTGTGTGGTTCTTTTAGTTTGGGGAATCTAAGGGGTTGTACACTGAGCTGTGACCACCTCGATGTCCGGGGCCCACAAAACACGAAATGCTCCAAAGCCAGTACCACGCGAGGGTTTTCTTTTTCGATGGTGAGTAAGCCCTCTGATGTGGCTGGAACTTGGCAAAAAAGTTGTACGGGTGCAACTCCTATTCTTTTTGTAATAGTAGCCCCCCAACCCCGACTCACAAGCATAAACCCTTTAATAAAAAGGTTTGAAGAATCGGGAACAAGAGAAGGGGTGCAGTACACAATATTTTTTCTTTTCAAAAAAATTTTTTGACAACTGGTCCAATTTAAAAGGGAACTTTGTGATGGTAAGAGGGGTAAGAGGGGCAACAATATCTGAGAATTATTACAAAACTTCTTTAAAATCCTATCATGCCTAGGAAACTTTGAAGAATTTCCTACCATGAGAAACGGATAATCTTTAATAGCAAAATTTTGCAATTTTGGGGCAATTTTACCACTCCCCTACTTCAGGGCCCTAGAAAAGTGTAGGGGGCCGGGCCCAAAAGGAAGATTTAGTAAATTAACTGTTAAATGGGGAACTCTGAAAAGTCTCAAAAAACCAAGTCTAAGTAGGGTTGACCCCAAAGTATAAAACCCCCACAACAATTTTTCCTAGGTCGCTCCGGCCTTCAAGCCCTTTAATACCTAGGGAAAGTTTTGGAATGAAGAGGGGGATTTTTCATTCTGAAGGGGGTAACTGTGTATTGATAAGCCCTCCGGGAATTACAAGGCAGAGTTTTCCTTCCCCATATCCGTAAATGGTACCTGTGTAACCTTTAAGGAATCAACTTGGCACAAAAGTAGCCCTTTCCCACAAAGTCAATACGCATCCAGCGGGAAGGGGTAAGCATCGTAATTGTGACCTCATTCACCCTTCGGTAGTCTGTACACATACGAAACCCTTTCCCCCCTTCTTTAAAAAGGGTCACGGGGAACCATGGACTAATAACCTCCACTAAACCTTTCTTTAACAAAAAACTACTTCCCGCTGAAGTAGTTTCCCGCTTTTTCAGGATTTGCTCGTAGGGGGAGAGTTTAATAAAAAAACGTACATTTTTTCGGCACATCCAAAAAATATTGGTTGACGTGAAGGGCAGTTAAACTTTTTCTTGCGTTTCAGATGTCCCTCCATTAAAGAACTAGGGTCCTTGAGGAGGACAGAATTTGAAAGTTTTAAAATTAATTTCAGAACAGATGCAAAGAAAAGAGTCGTCCCGGGGGTAGAGGACAGCATTTCTGGGACTTTTTCTGGTGTAGAAAAGAATTTTAATTGATTTATGTGGTAAATTTTAGTTTTTGAGGTTTATCAAGGAGCACCCCATAATTTACACAGATAATCTACTTACAAACTCTAGGTCCCGTAAAAACTCTTTTAAGGTGGGCCAGGTTAGGTTCCTGCCCAACACCTTGTTTCCGGATGGAAAGGAGCGGAATTGTGCACTTCTGTCATACCTTGTTTCATCTTGCTTTGAGGTTTTTTAGGTTACCCCCGGCAAATGACGTGCCACCTGAAAACCTTGAAGAGGGATTGTAGGGTTAGAAAACGCTTCTCCCACCATTTTTTGAGCACCGAAGGGACCTCGACATTGGCCCAAAGACAGCTCAAAAGGACTATCCCCGTAACTTTTTGCACCGTTTCTCGTACTGAAACAGCAACAAAGGTATGTTCCCCCTCTGTAGGAAATGATGAAAAAAAGGTCTCATCAGGGTTTTTTAACGTCTGATGGAAATTTTTCCAAGGCGCCTTGGGCCCAAAGGATGATGTAGGGATAAGGTGGTTTATCCTAACCATTTAAATACTTCCTTAAATGCTTTGGCATTAAATTTTAGTACCTTGATACTTTGAATAGTTTTAGGATGCCAAAACAAGAAATAAATTTTGGGGTTAAACTTTGAGAATAGTTTTAGTTTAATCTACGCAGGGAATTCCGGGGTATCTGGTTACTTTACCACAATCGTAAATAAATTTTGATTTCCAGCTTTGACCGGGTTTTGGGACCTACCAATCATTTAAATCTGAAAAAAGGTTTCCATCCAGGTATGGTTGGAGAGGTGCAGGTTTAAGGGAAAATGTCCGGGTTTCCCTACTTCTGACTTTCTGGGGAAAATAAATGATTCTTCACATCTTTCTTTAATTTTCCCAATAAAATTTTTTGTATTCACACGGGTTTTTTTAGAATTCCAAAAGTGCCCTCCTAATGAAGTATTATGACTAATTTAATATTTGGGCAAAACGGGTTTGGGAACCACAACCTGTCATCAATTGCCGGCCTCTATCTCCTTACCACCAGTGCAGTCAAAAAATCTTTTTAATTTTCATACTTGACCGGATGCCCCAAAGAGGATTTACCCAGGCTCCCTGAAAAGCAAATTTTAAAAAGGGTCCTTTGTTGTTCCTCCCAGAAGGACATCCCTCGGGCAGGGAAAACCAGGACATCTGGCAATCTGCAACCTGGGAATGGGAAAGGCTTGTCGGGGCTTTTCCTTATTTACGGGGTTCCCCGGCCCGGTGTGCCCAAAAAACAACGTGGTTTTTCCGAGACGTGTCGCCCAAAAGGAAGGTAACATTCCCCCGACAACCCTTGGGTTTTTCCCGATTATGGCCAACACCGGAGAAAATTGTCTTTATGGGTTCGGGACACGCCAACATATAATGTTATTTACCCATAATAACTTGGATCTTTCATGGGAATCCTTTTGAGACACCGAAGTCAAGTCCCCAGTGTAATATTTGCATGTACAAAATTTAGAAAAGGGGGACAAAATATAGCTCCCCAATCTTCCAATAAACAGAGGAATTAAAGGGAAGTGTTCTCTGAAAGGGGTAAACCTTCTCTTACAAGGGGGCAATATGCTCCAGTATCTTAAAGGTTTTAACTTCAGTTGTTTCTGATTTTTCCTGGGGGGAAAAAAGCCTTACAATAATAAGGGGGCCATCCCTTTTCTACTTCTCTAGGGGACATTTTACTGGGGATTTTAGAGATTTTCCCCGATGGGTTGGGTTTTTGGGGGGCAGTTGGGACGGATATGACACTTTGTTACAGGGGGAAGCAGACGACAGCTTGCCCTTTTCTCCCTGCTGACGTGAAACGGTGTCCCTGGATGGTGTCCCCTGGTATTTTGTCGAGATGCACCATGTTGATATTTTTGTCTCTCGCAGGTGGCCCATAATTTGAAAACCGGGGGCTCACCAGTGACTTATTGGCTGACGTAAAGACGTTCCCCCGGCGGGCACTTCATTCCAAAGGGTTGACGATCTCTGCTCAGCCAGGGTTGAAAAGGAGACGGACCGCTCGGAAAAGGGGGGTTAGTTTCGAAGGTATCACCCAAACCTGGCTCCCTCCAATGCAGGGGTTTAATCACGATCCGCAGAAAGACTCGAACCTCTGGTCCCACAACTCCACAGGTTATCAATCGAATAAACTGTCCCCAGCCCTAAAAGGTAGAGACAAACCATTTGCTTTATACCAGGGTAAAATTTGGTTTTGGCTGTCTTACAAAGTCCCCCAGGATTGACCAAGCTGCCCCTGCTTATTTTGAAAAGCTTTTTATATTTGGCTGGGTACATGTACATGTCCCAAAAACACGGGGTTTTCATATTGATAATCAAAAATTCAGCGTATTTAATGCTGACGAAAATTTCCTGTGTTTTAACCAAACAATGCTGTATGAACCAACGATGCCATGCTGTTCCGGCCACCTCAAGGCTCGACCCCTGTTTTTTGAAGCTTTCGAAAAATTGTTTGGTTGGCCTCATTAAAAGCGGGGAACAAACTGATGCTTTCTGAAATAAAATCATTTACAAAATGCGAAAACGGGCCTCCTTTCTCTTTCCCATCAAATTTTTCCTTGCGAATGCTCTCTTTTTCCCATTTGTAAAGAGGGGATTTTTGCCATCAAGGCCAGCACCTGATTCATCTTGGAAAAACCCTAGCTCACTAACTGCCCATTTTGCTCCGTAGGTGTATCATTTTCCTTTGCAGAACATGTAGTTTTTCCCCTAGCCCCGTAGGGGGAGGAGTGATGGCCATCTCTCTTCTCAAATTTTGTCGAAAACAGTGAACGAAGTTGCGCAGCTGTGAGGTGCTTTTTATTTAAAATGGGGAAGAAAATTTGCCAAAACGCTGTAGGGACAATTTAGGTAGTTATGCAAAGTATATGCCGCACCAAAAACGTCTAAACCTCTAGGTGGCTAAGTTATTCGCTATGCACATTTACGTTTGCAAATACCCCAACGTAACACTAATTTCAGAACACCTTAGCTAGCCATCGTTTGCAAAAACGCATACAAAAACCCGACTGAAAAATTTCCCCAAAACCCGAACGGGTAGTGAAAACCCTGATAGCAAAATTTGAAAGCAATGCCAGACGCTACCTTTCTAAAAGATTCCCCGTGCGAAGCGAGCACACCGAACAAGCTAGTAGGAGCTTTTGAACGATCACACAATAGCAAGGCTGACCATAGAAAAGCAACTGACACGCAAAATTTGTAAAGCTTTGGCAAAGCTAATGAAATCCCAGACAGCAAGCTGCAAATTTCCTGTACGGCTCACCCTAAGCTCAAGTTTTTTTAAGTCCCCTCCAGCTCCCGGAAGGCAAACCCTTACAACCCAGGATTCCAAAGGGGCCGTTTTCCCGGGGTTTTAAAAAAACAAAATAAACACAGCGAAAAAGTTTTAACTTATATTATCCTTCCCCAAATTTTGAACAAATTGTACACTAGGTTACGTATAAGTATATGCCCCCCAGGGAAGAAGGGAGAAAAAGAACCACAAGATAGCAGACCGTGCTTTCAACCAGCCAAATGGGAATTGGGAAAGGCAGACAGGAAGTGGGACCCAATAACCTCTGCGATTGCCAAAACCACTTTTTATTGGGTAAACCGTCACTATTGAACGACGGGGGCCCCATCATCAACCTCAGCAACCGGTTCCTGGTTTTGGGGGGGATAGCCTTAAAGAGGGTGTGTACATTCGCCAATAAAGTTACGTCTTTTGCACCACGGGCACACTATGAGGTGGCAAAAGGGTCCTCGAGTAGAGCGAAGTAATTGGTCTGGGTGATTTCAACCCAGGGATATTGATTGGGAAAACCCGGAGCAACATGGGGGTCCCGAATATGAGAGCCAAGAATGGATGTGGTGTGGAAATCTCATGCACCCAAAATGTAGGGTACTACCAGAGAGAAGGGAGGTGAACCCGCTAGACTGAGTACTCAGAGTAGCCAGACTTTGGCAATCACATATGAAGGCCCCCCGGGGCTAGTACACGTAGTTTTTAGCTTTAATACATTTTTACTAAAAGTGGAGAAGGGGAACAGAAGTGAAAAGGGGGGGAAAAAAACAAAAAAAAGGGGGGACAACAGGGAATGAAACCTTTCCCGCAGGAGTTCATTGGGGAAAAGGAGTTGGAGGAAAATCTAAATGAAAGATGGACTTTGAAAACAAAATGCAAGGAGCGAGGGAAAAGGGTTTTTTCCCAAAGGGGAACAGAAAAATGGGAAGAAAAGAACGACCCCTTGGTTTACCCCAAGGGGAGGGAGGCAAAAAAAAATGCCTATGGAAAGAAAAAAATACAGAAGGCAAAAACTCAGGAGAATAAAAAGATTATGATGAGCCCGAAACGATATGCCAGAAAGAGGGAGGCACAGAGGCAGTATAAAATACTGCATCGAATGTCAATCTGCCCCAAAAAACTCTACATCCCACAGGAGGAAGAAATAGTCAAGGACCAGGGAACAGGCTGAGGAAAAATGGTGGGAGTCCAAAAAACAACCAGGAGGTAGTGAGGAGTCAAAATGAGTTTCAGGGAAATATTTGCGGGAGGCTGAAGGGACAATGGGAATCCCAAAAAAGTGGGGTACATCAACACGGGATATACCCAAAAAGTGTTGGGTGAAATTTCACACAACCAGGAGGAGAACTCTTAATGACCTTGATACCTAAAGGCGGGGGGACGGGTAATTTCCATAGTCCTTTAGAGGGAAAGGGGGACTACATGCACCACTAACCCAAAACCAAAAACTTCCTTTGAAACTGGCAACCCTGAAGTAGGAAAAAGGCAAATAAAGTCCCCATCTTTAAAAATGGAGAGAGAAATGAAACTAAATTAGACCAGGGCGCTGACGGTATAGTAGCAAAGTCTTGGAAAAGATTATCAGGGGAGAGCGGTGGAGCACCGGCGGAAAAAGATTGTAAATGCAACCACACGGATTCATGGAAGGCAAATCCTGTGTCCAAACCTACTAGAGTTTTATGACAAGGTAACAAAAAAAATGAGAGGGAGGGGGGGTTATTTCATTTTTTGGACTGCAAAAGCCTTTGACAGTTCCCCACAAGAGATTAACGAAGCAGAGGAACAGGGACTTATAACGGAAAGGGGACTGAATGGTCGAGAATACCCAACAGGGAAGGCAACAGCGAGTCATGGTCCGTATGGGTATCACAGTGGGGCGCCCGGGACGAGCGGGTCCCACAGGGGTCGTCCCGGGCCATGTATTTTGGTATATGTGAACGGCATGACGGAAGGATAGACTCAGAGTGTCCCTGTTTTTCAGATGCTGAAAAATTTTAGGGGAATTAAAACAAACGCGGACCGTCGGTCACAAAGAGACCAGGACAGGCTGGATGCGCGGTCTAAAAAAGGGGCCTAAATTTTTAACCCCCCCAAATGCAAAGTCATAAATCGGGGGGGGGAGAGCAAAGAAGACCCGCAGACAGAGATAAGCAGGAGGCCAAAGGCTGCAAACCTCATCAAGGGAAAACCAGGAGTGGTTAAAACCGGGTTTATCGCCCGAAACCAAAATTAACCGAAATGCTGGACATATTGGGGGTTGGCAAACCTGGAATTGGGTTCCGGGACCTAGAAGGGAAACGATCAAGACTTTATACACTTGTACGTTAGGCCCGTTTGGAACCCCACCTGGTCAAAAAACTCAAGAAATTAGAAAAGTGCAAAGGTTTTCAACAAGGCTTTCCAGAGCTATGGGGGGGTCCTATGAAGAAAAATTAAGGGAAATCGCTCTGACAACACTTGGGGGACAGGAGGGGGCAAGGGAGACATGATTAAAGAATTACAAAAATCGCGTGGAATGGACAAGAAGGTGTTCTAGAGATGGGGCACAGAAAAAGGATCAAAATTGGAAGCTGAAGATCAGAGAGTCAAAGGGGTGTTGGGTTATTTCCTCATCAAGAGTTTTAGGAGTGGAAAGTCTGGGAAGCGATGTAGTGGGGGCAGGAATTTTCATACTTTAAAACGAGGTATGTTTAAAACTCAGGAGCAGAGGGAAAGAGGGCCTAGTAGCGGTTTGGTGAAGAGGCGGGCCGATCTGAGTCTCGGCCCCCAACCCCAATTGGTTTACAATTAGGCGGGAACACACTCACACACACAACACTCACACCACACACACACACAACACACACAACACACACACACCAAAACCCCAACAAACGCAAGGCCAAGAGAGGAATATGAAAAGAAACAACAGAGCGATGGACATACTGGCTTAAAGGGGAAGAAGAGCCGCTCGGCAGAGCAAAGTTACTGGTTATGGGCGAATTTTTAACCACGGGACATCGATTGGGAAAACCCCGGAGCCAATGGGAGCCCAAGCATGGAGAGGCAAGGGATTGATGTGGTAATGGAAAACCTCATGTATAAACATGTCAGGGACACTAAGAGAGAGACAGGGGAGGATGAATCAGCTAGACTGGACCTTGTTTCACCCTGAGCAGTTTTTGGACATTGGCACATCACATATGAAAGGCCCCTTGGAGCTAGTGATCACGTGGTTCTGAGACTCGATTATACAGTAGATTTTCAAGTGGATTGGGTAACAGGAGTTGAATGGGAAAAGCCAAACTATAAAAGGGGGGACTACTCAGGAATGAGGAGGCTAAGTGGGACAGAGAATTGGCAGGAAAGTCAGTAAACGAAATGATGGAATACGTAACAACAAAATGCAAGGAGGCAGAGGAAAGGTTTGTTCCCAATGGCAACAGAAATAATGGAAAGACCATAGCGAGTCCTTGGTTTATCCGAAGGTGTAGGGAGGCAAAAACTAAGTGTGCCAGAGAATGGAAAAGGTACGGAAGGCAAAGGGCCCAGGCAAACAAGGAGATTAATCGAAGAGCCAGAAACGAGTATGCACAGATAAGGAGGGAGGCCCAGCGACATAGCATCAAAAGTCAAGTCTCACCCGAAACTGCTGTAAAGCCACATTAGGAAGAAGACAACAGTCAAAGACCAGGTGATCAGGCTGAGGAAAGAAGGAGAACTCACAAGAAACGTTCAAGAGGTATGCGAGGCGCTCAACACGAGATTAAATAGTTACAGTGGAGACAGGAAGGACACTGGGAATACACCAAGAAGTGATGGATGACATACACACAACTGAGGAGGAGGTGAAGAAGCTGCTAAGTGACCTTGATACCTCAAAAGCAATGAGACCAGACATCTCCCGGTGGGTCCTCAGGGAGGGAGTAGAAATGATGTGTGCCACTAACCTCAATCTTTAATACATCCCTTGAAATTGGGCAACTACTTGAGGTATGAAAGACGGTAAATATAGTTCCCATATTTAAAAAAAGGAGACAGAAAAGAAGCACTAAACTATAGACCAGTGTCACTGACGTTATTAGTATCCAAAATCATGGAGAAGATCATCAGGAGGAGTGTGGTGGAGCACCTGGAGTGGAACAAGTGTATAAACGAAGACCAGCACGGATTCATGGAAGGCAAATCCTGTGTCACAAACCTTCTGGAGTTTTATGATAGAGTAACATAAGAAAGACACGAGAGAGAGGGGTGGGTTGATTGCATTTTCTTGGACTGCAAGAAGGCCTTCGACACAGTTCCTTACAAGAGATTAGTGCAGAAGCTAGAGGATCAGGCGTGAATAACAGGAAGGGTATAGCAATGGATCAGAGAATACCTGACAGGGAGGCAACAACGAGTCATGGTACCTGATGAGGTATTACAGCGGGCACCTGTGACGAGCGGGGTCCCACAGGGGCCGGTTCTACGACCAGTGCTATTTTTGGTATATGTTAATGACATGATGGAAGGGATACATTCAGAAGTGTCCCTGTTCGCAGATGATGTGAAGTTTATGAGGAGAATTAAATCAGATGAGGATCAGGCAGGACTTCAAAGAGACCTGGACAGGCTGGACACCTGGTCCAGCAACTGGCTTCTCGAATTTAACCCAACCAAACGCAAAGTCATGAAGATCGGGGAAGGGCAAAGAAGACCACTGACAGAGTATAGGCTAGGTGCACAAAGACTGCAAAGCTCGCTCAAGGAGAAAGACCTTCGGGTGAGTATAACACCGAGCACGTCTCTGGAAGGACACATCAACCAGATAACTGCTCCAGCATATAGGCGCCTGACAAACCTGAGAATAGCGTTCCGATACCTTAGTAAGGAATCGTTCAAGATACTGTACACCGTGTACGTCAGGCCCATACTGGAGTATGCAGCACTGTTTGGAACCCACACCGGGTTAAGCACATCAAGAAATTAGAAAATGTGCAAAGGTTTACGACTAGGTTAGTTCCAGAGCTTAGGGAAATGTCCTACGAGGAAAGGTTAAGGGAAGCCGGCCTGACGGCATTGGATGACAGGAGAGTTAGAGGACACATGATAACGACATACAAAATACTACGTGAAATACACAAGGTGGACAGAGACAGGATGTTCCAGAGAGGGGACACAGAAACAAGGGGTCACACTAGGAAGCTGAAGGCTCAGATAAGTTAAAAGGATGTTAGGAAGTATTTCTTCAGTCACAGAGTTGTCAGGAAGTGAAATAGTCTAGCAAGTGATATAGCGGAGGCAGGAACCATACATAGCTTTAAGACGAGGTATGATAAAGTTCATGGAGCAGGGAGAGAGAGGGCCTAGTAGTGTTCAGTGAAGAGGTGGGACCAGGAGCTGAATCTTGGCCCCTGCAACAACAACTAGGTGAGTATAATCAGGTGAGTACACACACACAACACACACACACACACACACACACACACACACACACACACACACACAAATAGCATTTCAGGCTTTTTTAAAGTCGAGGCGGCTACTGGTTTGAAATATAATCGTTAATGTAATTGGTTTCAAGAGTAGTCGCCGTATTTTCAGAATTTTCAATTTTGTTTAAAGGCTGCAGGTGATCAGTGAACTCAGTGTTCAATACAGAGAGGGAGTCGAACAAATAACAACACAGAATTAATTTGCATGGTATGATAGCCGGGACTGTAGATAGGTTTGTGTGAGATAATTTGTTTTAGGTATTTTAATTAAATGATGAAAATACATTCATGTACTCAGAGAGTAACTATGACTGATGATTATGGTTCTGCACTAAGTTTTTTACTTCCTTGTGAAGGAATATGACATTTGTCAATACTTTCCTTCACGATCCTTTAAGACGCTGTTATTAAATATTATTTTACTTATACGCTCTGGCTCAGGGAAAAGTCTAACTTTCTTAATGATTAATTTGACGAACGTCAGTGTTTGAGTGTCACTTTGTGTTGATAAGTAATAATGATAATTATAGGCTAAGTATCAGAGAGAGAGCGAGAGAGAGAGAGAGAGAGAGAGAGAGAGAGAGAGAGAGAGAGAGAGAGAGAGAGAGAGAGAGAGAGAGAGAGAGAGAGAGAGAGAGAGAGAGAGATGACGATATTCCTTAACTCATAGATAATGTAAGAGAGATGCAGAAAGTATATGATTATATTACATTAGACACTGTATTGGAATATCTTGTTTGAGGAATTGGGTGTTGCGTGTATATCACACTGTTGTATCACACTGTTGTATCACACTGTTGTATCACACTGTTGTATCACACTGTTGTATCACACTGTTGTATTACACCGTTGTGTATCACACTGTTGTGCGTATCATACTGTTGTGTGTATCACGCTGTTGTATCACACTGCTGTATCACACTGTTGTGTGTATCACGCTGTTGTATCACGCTGCTGTATCACACTGTTGTGTGTATCACGCTGTTGTATCACACTGTTGTGTGTATCACGCTGTTGTATCATGCTGCTGTATCACACTGTTGTGTGTATCACGCTGTTGTATCACGCTGCTGTATCACACTGTTGTGTGTATCACGCTGTTGTATCACACTGCTGTATCACACTGTTGTGTGTATCACGTTGCTGTATCACACTGTTGTGTGTATCATGCTGTTGTATCACGCTGTTATATCACGCTACTGTATCACGCTGTTGTATCACGCTGCTGTATCACACTGTTGTGTGTATCACGCTGTTGTATCACACTGCTGTATCACACTGTTGTATGTATCACGCTGTTGTATCACGCTGCTGTATCACACTGTTGTGTGTATCACGCTGTTGTATCACGCTGCTGTATCACACTGTTGTGTGTATCATGCTGTTGTATCACGCTGTTGTATCACGCTGCTGTATCACGCTGTTGTATCACGCTGCTGTATCACACTGTTGTGTGTATCACGCTGTTGTATCATGCTGCTGTATCACATTGTTGTGCGTACCAGCAGCAACAGCTTGGTTGATCAGGCTCTGATCCACCAGGAGGCCTGGTCACAGACTGGGCCGCGGGGGCGTTGACCCCCGGAACTCTCTCCAGGTAAACTCCAGGTAAACCACACTGTTGTGTGAATCACATTGTTGAACCACACTGTTGTACGTATTACACTGTTGTGCGTACGACACTCTTGTATTACACTGTTGTGTGTTGTATCACACTGTTGTATCACAGAGGCGTCGTAAGGGGGGGGCGAGAGGAGGGGGGCGTAGGGGGGCGGTTTTGGGCGGTTCCGCCCCGGGTGACACCATTTAGGGGGTGACACCTTAGAGCCTCTAAAGAAGGTAACATTCCAGCCAAGACAGGACTCGCAGCAATGGTTTCAAGTTGGAAAAATTCAGATTCAGGAAGGATACAGGAAAGCACTGGTTTGGTTGTGGATGAGTGGAACAAGCTCCAGAGTACAGTTATTGAGGATAAAACGTTGTGTAGTTTTAAAAATAGGTTAGATAAATACATGAGTGGGTGTGGGCCGGTGTGAGTTGGACCTGACTAGCTTGTGCTGCTGGGTCTGGTGCAGTGCTCCATCCTTGAGTGGAGGACCAGACTTGGTGGGTCATTGGGATAATCCGGGGGTGGATCATTGGTCTAATCCGGGGGGGGGGAACATGGACCTGCTCCGCATGGGTCAGTAGGCCTGTTGCAGTGTTCCTTCTTTCTTATGTTCTTATGTTCTTATGTAATGCACAAAACAGTGCTGCACCAACATAAGAGAAGAATCCTTCGTTGATTTTGATGATTTGATAGATTGATTTTGATTATGTGATAGATGATTTTGCATAATTGAAGGCAAGGAAATGTAATATCAGATTTACTGTGATGTTATCTGTACTCAAGGTCATTTCGGAACTTGTATTTCTCTGATATTGCAATGTTTTTCTTTATTTTTCAAGTCTTTTATTTTTTAATTTTTGCATTGTTGAAGATGAATAAATGTAGGATCTGTTGTCTGTACTCAAAGTGGTATTTGAGTTCATGTTTCCTTGATATTATTACCATTACATATTTTATCATTAATAAAGTTGGGAGGTAGTCTCCTGTTCAGTTTATGGCTCTTATACGTTCTTATTGCTAAATATTTGTCACTGGTCATGCAGTAGTGACGTAACTGGAGTTTACTACCCCCCATCCCCCCGACCTTGAATTTCATGGGGGTGACACCAAACATGGTGCCCCGGGTGACACCAGAGATTCCGCCCCGGTGACAACAGAGATTCCGGCCCTGGTGACACCAACTCTAGCGACGCCTCTGGTATCACACCATTAATCTGTTGTATCAAACTGTTGTATCATACTGTTGTATCATACTGTTGTATCATGCTGTTGCATCAAACTGTTGTCTGTATCATACTGTTGCATCACACTGTTGTATCAAACTGTTTTATCACACTGTTGCCTGTATCACACTGTTTAATCACGCTGTTGTATCATACGGTTGTATGTAACATACTGTTGATCACACTGGTGTATGTATCATACTGTTCTATCATACCATTCTATCACACTGTTGCATGACACAGTTGTATGTGTGTGTGAGAGAAAAGTTCAATAGATAGGAGTAGCGATATAGTAACGATAGTTTCATTGCCGGCTACTAGTTTAGGTAGGGTAAGTCAAGCTCCCGTTTTTCCCGCCTTTTTTCCCTCTCCCTGAAAGTGATAGTTTGACTGCCGGCTGTTTGTTAACGTAGGGTCAGTCTAGCTTCCACTATCCCTTCCCCTCCCTCTTCCCCCCCCTAGAAAGGTGACGTGTGGGGCTCTGGTAAAACAGTAAATCACTCGACTCACAGCTCCAAACACTACTCTTGGATGACAGAGAGGGTCACCTGTCAATCAACGAGAAGAATAGGAGACGGACTAACGTCCTGGAGACGTCCCATTTTGGATTTAGTTACCTGTGCACCAGTATGAAATTGCAGGACGTAACCCCACATCATTGCAGCAGCAAAGAACCTGCTTTCCTGTCATCGGGATACTACTCTCGGCGATACTCTGCGAAGAACTAGCCAGTGGTGGTCACCAACACCTGCGACCCCCCCCCCCACATCAGCAACGGCTACGATTTCAACAACAGTGTCACCAACACCAGACACCCCTATATATATATTAGCGTTGAATTCACTTATCATTTATGTTTTTAATTTTTCATTTTCTTTAATGTAGGATTAATATTTCATATTTAAGTGTTTTATATTTTATATTTTCTATATAATAAAGTGTTTATGTTTGTCTGTTATTATTTCTTTTTCTATTCACTAATTTTCCTGAGGAGGAACCAGCCTTGGTAATACTGTCTGAAGTTGTTACAGGGCTGAGTAAGCCTTCACAAGTGGCGACCTTGCCAGGATCAACTCTACTGAATCAAGGTTCAACTCCATCTCGAATCTACCATTGGAACTTCAACGCCGCATACCCCAGACAGTTACCACCAGCCATGAGTAATCATTCTCTATGGTAGGACTACAGTACAGGTATTTAAATGATTTGGTGATTGTTATAGTCTCAATTTATTGTAAGTCAAGTCAGGCAGGATATAATATTTAATTCTGCCACCTAATTGTGTGTGAGCTTGAAACACTTTGGAGGATTAGACTCTAGGGAACCGAGATTTTCCAGTGACAACTTGTTTCAATGAGCTCTTTATTATATCAAGGGAACTGTCGTAGGACACTCTTGATTTGTTGTTGAGAAGATTGGATGGTCAAGGGACCCCATTCTACTTACTGTTTGCTCGGAGCCGGCATAGAACCCTTCACTTTCATTAATACATATTGTTTAATTGAAGTAGGGATCGAGCCCTCTGATTTATTTGCAGTCTGAGCGGAGCAGGAATTGAACCCTCCGTTTTCTTTAATAACCGTTCCATTTCCCCTGATAGTTTAAGTTATTCTTGCAAGTATGGATGAATACCAGTTTTGGATGAATGCTGGAAGTAAGTTAGGAATAACAGGGGAAAAATTAGAATATTTCATTAGTACTAAGATCCAGGAAAGACTTAAAAGAGAGAGAATTGAGAGAGAAGAAAGACAGTTAGAAAGGGAAAGAGAAGAGAAAAAGGAGACAGAGAGAATCGAAAGAGAAGACAAAAAGGAGCGTGATAGACTTGATCGTGAGGAGAGAGCTAGAGTACGTGAGGAACAAGCTAAGATACGTGAGGAACAGGTTAAATTAAGGGGACTTGAGGAAAGAGCAAAGGACAGAGAATATGAGTTAAGGGAGAGAGAAAAGGATCGCGAGCTCGAACAAACTCGCCTTGAATTAGAGAATAAGAAGTTAACTTTCTCACAACAGCAATTAGATGAAGGAGTAATGGAACAACGTGCAGCTAGTGCACATATTCCAACACCTAATTTACCTCCCTTCACAGAAGGGGAAGACATAACTTCTTACATTATCAGGTTTGAAAATACTGCTACCCTCTGTGAATGGCCTGCTGACACCTGGGCTACCAGGTTAGGAATGTTATTTTTTGGTACCGCTTTGAATATCTATGCAACTTTGTCACAGGATATCATATGTAATTATAACCTACTGAAGAAGGCGATCCTTAAAGCATATCAAAAAACCACAAATTCTTACAGGAAAGATTTCAGGTATGCCACCTTACAGCCGGGCCAGAACTTTCAGCAGCTACAGGTAACACTCTTTCGTTTGTTCGACTTTTGGATAGAGAGTTCAGGAATTGATCACAGTTATGAATCTCTTAGAGACTTCTTGGTTGCTGACCAGTTCCTGACAGCTCTTCCTCACCAGATACGAACATTCATTAGAGAACGTAACCTGATTAAAGCTGAGGAAGTTGCTGAGGCTGCTGACCTGTATGCTGAGGCTCACAATTCCTATAAAAACCTAAAGGGATCGAACCCTAAGGGCAAGGGTTCATCAGAGCTTAAGAAATCAAAGCCTCTAGTGGAAAGTAAAATGACTTCTTTTATTCCTGTTTGTCATTTGTGTGGTGTTAAGGGACATAACGTCCAGATTGTCCTTCTAAGAAGGTCCAAAAAGTTGGAAGAGTTTAAAGACTGTAATGACCAAGCACCCTTCTGTCAGGAACAGTTAATGGACTTAATGTATCTACCATTTTACGAGACACTGGATGCACATGTATAGTAATTTCTGAAAAGCTGTTCCCTAATCTTAAAGAAACTCATTCCTCTGCTATACTTTCAGACTACTTGGGCCGTACAGACACTTTCCCTACCATCCGTTGTTACATTAGGTCTAAATGGTTCACAGGTTGGTCTGAAGCCGTACTAGCTCCCATCACTTCTTGCTCCGTACTAATAGGTAATGTAAAAGGTGCCATTCTTCCTTCTGAGGTTGACCTTTCATCACCAAAGATGGATATAAGTGTTTCAGATCCTCTTCCTGTAGAGTCAGAGAAACCCCTCGAAAGTTCAGATGAAATAATGTCTCCCGATATTCATGTGGGATTAAAAACCAGTGATGCTACTCTCGAAAGCGAGGTAGTAGGATCACTGGTTCACTTGTCAGATGAAAGTGAAGATATCACCTCCGATACCATAAATGTCTTGACTAGGGCTCATACCAAAGCCCAGGCTTCTCCTACTGTCCATCCTTTGATTTTCCCTGACTTTAAGCCTTTAGATGTATCGAAGGACTCCTTTGCCAATTTACAACGTAATTGCCCTTCTCTTCAGAATTGCTATAATGCCGCTAAACAAAATCAAGTTATCCAAAGGAAAAACTTTTCATATAAATTTGATTATATAAAAGGTATCTTGTACAAGTCAGTATTCAAATCAAATTCAGATGAGATAGACTATTCCATCTTAGTTGTTCCAAGTCAATGCAGAGAGACTGTTCTTAAAATGGCTCATGACCTGCCAGTGGCTGGACATTTCTCGCATCGTAAAACTTTAAATAAAATTAGGGAAACCTATTTTTGGCCTAAAATGTCCTCAGATGTCACTACTTATTGTAGATCGTGTAAAGTTTGCCAACTGTCATCCTCCCGAGGTACCAGGCGAGCACCTATGGTCAAAATGCCAGTCTTTACGGTACCTTTTGAAAGAGTAGCTATTGACATCGTTGGTCCTTTATCTCCACTTTCATCTGGGGGACATAGATATATATTAACTTTAGTTGATTATGCTTCGAGTTTCCCTGAAGCCGTTCCCTTAAAGACCATAACTACTACAGAGGTGGCTGAAGCCCTTTTGTCCATCTTCTCCAGAGTGGGCATCCCCAGAGAAATTTTGTCTGACCGTGGGACACAATTCACATCTGACTTAATGCAACATCTCTACCAACTTCTAGGAGTGAAGCCTCTCTTCACCACACCCTATCATCCCAGCTGTAATGGGAGGATTGAGCGCCAGCATTCCATTCTCAAGTCCATTTTAAGGAAACTTTGCTCCCTTAAACCTAAGGAGTGGCATCGTTACCTACCCTGTGCTTTGTTTGCCATGAGGGAAGTTCCCAGTGACTCATTGGGGTTTTCACCTTTTGAACTTCTCTATGGTAGACAGGCCAGAGGTCCACTGTCCATCCTTCATGACTTATGGACTAATGAGGAGGTAAATGCTGAGGTTCAGTCTTCTTACCAGTTTCTCCTTGACCTTAGATCCAAACTTGAGGAGACCTCTGACATAGTTTCGAAAAACCTAATCTTGTCAATGGACCAGTAAAAAACCTATTTTGACTCCAAAAGTCAGAGGAGAAGCTTTAAAGTAGGTGATGAAGTTCTTGTACTTTTGCCTATCAAGTCAAATAAATTATTAGTAGCATGGAAAGGTCCATATAAAGTGTTAAAAATTTGTGGGAAAGTTGACTACCTCATAGAAGTCAAGGGGAAACCTAAGCTTTATCATAACAACATCCTTAAGAAATATTACCGAAAAAATTCGGTTAGCTGCCTTAATAACTTTGACTTAGTTTTTCCACACAAACTTGATAAAACAACTGAAGAATGTAAAGTGTGTGTAATTGACACCTCTAACTTAGACTATGATGAAGAACTACATGACTTGGTGACTCTTGACCACTCGGGCGCAACCAACATTAATATTAATGAATCTTTGGATGACCATAAGAGACATGAACTACTTCAATGTGTGAGTAACTTTTCAGACGTCTTTACTGATATTCCAGGTGTTACCTCCACGGTAGTCCATAAGATTGACTTAGTGACGGACAATCCTATCAAACGGAAATTATACCAGTTCCAGTTCACCTTAGGGATGCATTTGACCGAGAGGCAGACAAATTATTAAAACTAAAGATCATTGAACCTTCAGTATCTGCATATTGCTCACCAGTAGTCATGGTTAAGAAGGCGAATAATTCATATAGACTTGCTATTGACTTCAGAGGCCTTAATGCTATAACTCGGTGGAATGCTGAGCCTATGCCCTTAATAGATAGCGATCTACACAAATTTTATGACTCTTCCTTCTTTTCAGAGATTGATATTGCGCAGGCATATCATAAGGTAATGTTAGATCCTTCTTCTAAGCCGTACACCGCTTTTCCTACACACCAAGGACTGATGCAGTATTGCAGTATAGAACTATGCCTTTCGGTTTGGTAACTGCCTGTGCTACCTACTTGAGACTGATGAGAAAGGTCTTGGGTAATATGCCAAATGTTTCAGTTTATTTTGATAACATTTACGTAATGACATCTACGTGGGGCGAACATATCCAAACATTAACATCAGTTTTGCGTAGGTTACGCTCACATGGCCTCACTGCCAAGCCGAAGAAATGCTTCCTTGGGTATAACAAGATTAGATATCTTGGACTGATACTTTCTAATAACACTCTGCAGCTTCTCCCCAGTATGATCAAAGCTTTATTAGAATTTAAATTCCCCAAAACCAGGAAGCTCATGCGTAGCTTTCTTGGTTCTGTAAATTTTTATGCACGGTTTATCCCAAACCTTACTGATCTTACAGGCATCTTATCCGACTTCCTTAAAAAGTCTGTGAAGGAACCTCGTGAACTTTCCGACGTAGCTCGGGAAAAGTTTAATGGGATTAAAAGTATCTTTTCGAAAGACCCTATACTTAATATTCCAGATATTAATAAAACATTTTGTTTAAGAACTGATGCCTCCAATACTGGCTTAGGTGTGGTGTTGCTACAATACCATGATGGTACTCCCTTCCCTGTATGCTTTCTAAGCCGGAAACTCCTTCCCGCAGTAACAAGATACTCCACAATAGAAAAGGAATGTTTAGCCCTTGTGTGGGGTATCTCCAAACTTAAATTTTATTTACTGGGAAAAGAATTCATTTTAGAAACGGACCACAAACCTTTGATATACCTAGAAACTTTTAAGGGAACCAACAGTTGCCTCTTGAGGTGGACATTGGCACTCCAGGCTTTTAAGTTCCATATTGTGTATATCAATGGTTCATCCAATTATTTCTCTGACTGGTTAAGTCGTAACAGTCAATAGAAGATTTGTTGCCTTATGCGACTTCCACATGTTAGAACTTTTTCCCTGCCTATTCTTCTTATACTCCTTGACTATAAGTTTTGGTATGGGGGAATGTGAGGGAAAAGTTCAATAGATAGGAGTAGCGATATAGTAATGATAGTTTCATTGCCGGCTACTAGTTTAGGTAGGGTAAGTCAAGCTCCCGTTTTTCCCGCCTTTTTTCCCCCTCCCTGAAAGTGATAGTTTGACTGCCGGCTGCTTGTTAAGGTAGGGTCAGTCTAGCTCCCACTATCCCTTCCCCTCCCTCTTCCCCCCCCCCGAAAGGTGACGTGTGGGGCTCTGGTAAAACAGTAAATCACTCGACTCACAGCTCCCAACACTACTCTTGGATGACAGAGAGGGTCACCTGTCAATCAACGAGAAGAACTGGAGACGGACTAACATCCTGGATACGTCCCATTTTGGATTTAGTTACCTGTGCACCAGTATGAAATTGCAGGACGTAACCCCACATCATTGCAGCGGTAAAGAACCTACTTTCCTGTCATCGGGATATTATACTCACGGCGATACTCTGCGAAGAACTATCCAGTGGTGGTCACCAACACCTGCGACCCCCCCCCACATCTGCAACGGCTACGATTTCAACAACAGTGTCACCAACACCAGACACCCCTTTATGTATATTAGCGTTGAATTCAGTTATCATTTATATTTTTCATTTTTCATTTTCTTTAATGTAGGATTAATATTTCATATTTAAGTGTTTTATATTTTATATTTTCTATATAATAAAGTGTTTATGTTTGTCTGTTATTATTTCTTTTTCTATTCACTAATTTTCCTGAGGAGGAGCCAGCCTTGGTAATACTGTCTGAAGTTGTTACAGGGCTGAGTAAGCCTTCACAGTGTCACTATATTGTATTTATCACACTGTTGTATGTATCACACTGTCGCGTGCATAACACCGTTGTATTTTAGTTACTGTTGTGTGTATCACGCTGTTGTTTGCATTACACTGTTATATTTATCACACTATTGTAGGCATTACAATCAATTCTGTTCTTGATTCTTGCTCTGGGAAGTCATAGCAGGTCTGACTCTTCTTGCAGTCTCCCTACGATTCCCGTTGGGGAGGGGAGCCTATACCATCGTCTTCATCCTTGATTGGGCACCACGATGAGCTATGCATATCGTGTAAAGATAAAACCCAACAGTGGTACTGAGAATGATTCCTCGAAACTTGCTCTTGCAGCCGCCGTTCCGGGTGGGCTGCTAGCGAAGTTCAACACTATATTAACACTAAAGGAGGCCTTCATTGTTGTGTGTAACGATGACGTGGAAGCTGAGAAGTTACTTACTACTGACGCCACCACTACTCTTACTGCTCGAGGATTTACTGTCACGTCCTCTCCTGCTCTCAGGGCAAGGAGATCAGTATTCCTCAAAAAACTAGATAAGCTTCTCATTTCACAACCTGTCGGTGAACTCAAGACATCTATTGAGGATCAAAACTCGTAGGCCACTGTTGAGAGCATCACGAAATTCCCTACAGCTTCGTCCACGCTCATAGTCACCTCACTGATGTGAACATGGCAGCCACTGCTTTGAGTGATGGTCCTGCGGTTTATTATTACTTCATCAGCCCCACTTACATCGAAGCTGAAAGGTATCACTATATTCAACACTGCTGGAATTATTACTCGTCTGTGCACATCACCAAGGCCTGTCCCGTGAAAGAAAAGAGGTTCTGCACAACATGTTGTAGTGTGGGCCACGATTTTAAATCCTGTATCGCCTCTGCTCCGTCTACACCAACTTGCCTGAACTGCAAAGACAACGATCACCACACTCTTGTAGCAAAATGTCTCACTCGAAAAGACATTGTGAAGAAAACTCAAGAAGCAGCACAGAAAAAGTCGTTTTCCAGATCACCCACCTATGCTGCAATTGCTAAGTTGCAAGCATATACAACAAAAATCCTCCAGGCTTCCACTCAACCCTCCACCACCAAAATCGCACCTGACTACGACCAAACAAGAGTATACTACTGCATGGTATTTGCACACATGCACAATGTTGCTGTTCCTAGGACTTTCAACACAACCATTAATTAACTCTTCAAATTAAACAACATGCCAGAGTTCACCTTCCCAGCTTCTCCGCCATCTACTGCCATTCTCAGCACCAACTCACATCCAGTGGTAGTTTCGACACCAGCAATTTATTTCCAAGCAGCAGCTCCGCCACCGCCATCTCCAACTTCAAGTGACGTCTCTCCAACAACAACCAATGAGAGGCCTCTACTACCATCACTGCCCATGGAAACCCACTAATCAGAAACCTTGCCACCAGCAACATCTTCCTCCTCTTCTACTGTAGACGAAACCTGTACCATGTTCACCGCCAGCTAAGAGGACAAAAACCTCGCCAACAACACCATCTTATGATCAAGACTTGATACAATTCCGCATACCCCAGACAGTTACCACCAGCCATGAGTAATCATTCTCTATGGTAGGACTACAGTACAGGTATTTAAATGATTTGGTGATTGTTATAGTCTCAATTTATTGTAAGTCAAGTCAGGCAGGATATAATATTTAATTCTGCCACCTAATTGTGTGTGAGCTTGAAACACTTTGGAGGATTAGACTCTAGGGAACCGAGATTTTCCAGTGACAACTTGTTTCAATGAGCTCTTTATTATATCAAGGGAACTGTCGTAGGACACTCTTGATTTGTTGTTGAGAAGATTGGATGGTCAAGGGACCCCATTCTACTTACTGTTTGCTCGGAGCCGGCATAGAACCCTTCGCTTTCATTAATACATATTGTTTAATTGAAGTAGGGATCGAGCCCTCTGATTTATTTGCAGTCTGAGCGGAGCAGGAATTGAACCCTCCGTTTTCTTTAATAACCGTTCCATTTCCCCTGATAGTTTAAGTTATTCTTGCAAGTATGGATGAATACCAGTCTTGGATGAATGCTGGAAGTTAGGAATAACAGGGGAAAAATTAGAATATTTCATTAGTACTAAGATCCAGGAAAGACTTAAAAGAGAGAGAATTGAGAGAGAAGAAAGACAGTTAGAAAGGGAAAGAGAAGAGAAAAAGGAGACAGAGAGAATCGAAAGAGAAGACAAAAAGGAGCGTGATAGACTTGATCGTGAGGAGAGAGCTAGAGTACGTGAGGAACAAGCTAAGATACGTGAGGAACAGGTTAAATTAAGGGGACTTGAGGAAAGAGCAAAGGACAGAGAATATGAGTTAAGGGAGAGAGAAAAGGATCGCGAGCTCGAACAAACTCGCCTTGAATTAGAGAATAAGAAGTTAACTTTCTCACAACAGCAATTAGATGAAGGAGTAATGGAACAACGTGCATCTAGTGCACATATTCCAACACCTAATTTACCTCCCTTCACAGAAGGGGAAGACATAACTTCTTACATTATCAGGTTTGAAAATACCGCTACCCTCTGTGAATGGCCTGCTGACACCTGGGCTACCAGGTTAGGAATGTTATTTTTTGGTACCGCTTTGAATATCTATGCAACTTTGTCACAGGATATCATATGTAATTATAACCTACTGAAGAAGGCGATCCTTAAAGCATATCAAAAAACCACAAATTCTTACAGGAAAGATTTCAGGTATGCCACCTTACAGCCGGGCCAGAACTTTCAGCAGCTACAGGTAACACTCTTTCGTTTGTTCGACTTTTGGATAGAGATTTCGGGAATTAATCCCCGTTATAAATCTCTTAGAGTTTCTTGGTTGGGGCCCGTTCCGGACGTTTCTTCCTCACCAGATACAAACCCTTCATTAGAGAAAAACCTGTTTAAAGTGAGGAATTTGCGGAGGCTGTGATGAATGCTGAGGTCAAAATTTCCCTAAAAAAACCAAAAGGGGGCAAAACCCAAAGGGCGGGGGGTTCATCAGAGTTTAAAAGAAATAAAAGGGGCCCCTATGGAAAGTAAAATGACTTTTTTTTTTTCCTTTTTGGGTTATTTTTTTGGGGTTTTAAAGGGGACAAAAACTTTCCAAAGATTGCCCTTTAAAAAAGTCCAAAAATTTGGGAAAGGGATTTTAAAAAAGGGACTGAAATTTGCCCAAGAAACCCTTCTTTTCGGGGAACCCTTTAATGGATTTTAATGTTTTAAAATTTTACGAGAACTGGAAAAAAATGTATAAAATTTCTGAAAACTTTTTCCTTTAATTTTTTAAAGAAACTTTTTCCTTTCGCATACTTTCAGATACTTGGGGTACGGGAAAAATTTTCCCCTACCCCCGTTTTTTAATGGGTTTCTAAATGGTTCCCCGGTTGGTCTAAAGGCCCGTACTAGCTTCACCTTTCTTGTGTAAAAATAGGAAATTTTTTAAAAGGTGCCATTTTTCCTTCTGGGTTGACCTTTCATCCCCAAAAGATGGTTTTAAATGTTTTAAGACCCTTTTGTAGAGCAGAAAAAACCTCCTCAAAAAAGTTCAGATGAAATAATGTCCCCCCGATATTGGGGGGGTTTAAATTTTAAAAAACCCAGTGATGAAAACTCCCCAAAAGCGAGGTAGTGGGACACGGGGTTATTGTCGATAAAGTAAAAAGATTCACCCCCGATCCCAAAAAGTTTGATTTTGGGCCCCGCCCAAAAGCCGGGCTTTTCCTACTGCCCATTTTGTTTTTCCCCTTTAACCCTTTTTAGATTTTTCAAAGGGACTTTTTCCCAAATTTTTACAATTAATTCCCCTTTTCTTCAAATTTGCCATAATGCCATTTTCCCAGTTTTTTTTTTTAAAAATTTTTTTTAAAGAACTAAATGCCCCCAATACTGGTTAAAGGTGTGGTGTTGCTAAAAACCCATGATGGTACCCCCTTTCCCCTTTATGTTTTAAAACCCGGAAACCCCTTCCCCAGTTAACAAATACTCCACCAATAGAAAAGGGAATGTTTAGCCCTTGTGGGGGGTTTCAACCAAACTTAAATTTTATTTCGGGGAAAAAGAATTCTTTTTTAAAAAGGGGCCCAAAAACCTTTGATATACCTAGAAAATTTTAAAGGGGAAACCAAAAATTTGCCTCTAGAGGTGGACATTGGCACTAAGGTTTTTTAATTTCCCAAAATTTTTGTATATAAAATGGTTAAACCCCAATTTTTTTTCCTAAAGGGTTTAAAAAGTCAAACAGTCCAATAAAAGGTTTTGTTGTTTTAAAAAATTCCACATGTTAAATTTTTCCCCCTCCCTATTCTTCTTATACCCCTTGACTTTAATTTTGGAAAGGGGGGAATTGGGGGGAAAATTTTAAATAATGGAGTAGTGATTTTGTTATTATTTTCATTCCCGGCTACTATTTTGGTGGGAAATAAAGCCCCCTTTTTTTTTCCCCCTTTTTTCCCCCCCCCTAAAAGTGATATTTTTTGGACTGCGGCTGTTTTAAGGTAGGGTCAGTTGCCCCCACTACCCCTTCCCCCCCCTTTTCCCCCCCCCAAAAAGGTGAGTGTGGGGTTGGTAAAACGTAAATCACTCAAACTCACGCCCCCAAAAACTCTTGGATGACAGAGGGGGGCACCTGTCAATCCCCGAGAAAACTGGAGACGGACTAACACCTGGTTTAGCCCCTTTTTGGGATTTGTTCCCTGTGCCCCGTAAAAAAATTGCGGGACGAAACCCCCACATCTTTGGGCCAAGCGGTAAAGAAAATTTTTCCTGTAAAGGGGTATTATACCCCCGGGGATACTCTCAAAACTTTTTCCAGGGGGTGGTCACCAAAAATGCCCCCCCCCCCAACATCTGCAACGGCTGGGTTTTCACAACAGTGTCCCAACCCCAAATTTTATGTATTTTTAGGTTAAAATTCATTTAAATATTTATATTTTTCATTTTTCATTTTTTTTAAATGTGGGATTAAAATTTCAATTTAATGTTTTATTTTTTTAAAAATTTTTTATAATAAAGTGTTTATTTTTTTTTCTGTTATTATTTTTTTTCTATTCACTTTTTTTTCCTGGGAGGAGCCCCCTTGGAAATTTACGGTCTGAAGTTTTTAAAGGGGCTGAGTAAAGCCTTCCGTGTCACTTTTTTTGTTTTTAAATCACATTTTGTATGTATCACACTGTCCTTGATAACCATTTGTTTTTTTTGTTATGTTTTTTTATCCGCTGTTTTTTTTTGATTACATGTTTTATTTTTTCACCCCTATTGTGGGCTTAAAATCAATTCTGTTCTTGATTCTTGTCGGGGAAAAGTATAGCGGTCTGACCTTCTTGCAGTCCCCCTACGACCCCGTTGGGGAGGGGAGCCTATCCCCACGTCTTCATCCTTGATTGGGCCCCACGAGGGAGCTATGTTTTTCGTGTAAAGAAAACCCCCAAACAGGGGGTACTGAGAATGTTTTCCCTCGAAATTGCTCTTGCAGCCCCCGTTCCGGGTGGGCTGTACCCAAATTTCAACATTTATTTTAAAACATTTAAAGGGGGCCTTCATTGTTGTTTTAAAACGATGAGTGGAAGCTAAAAATTTTACTTAACTGACGCCCCCAAAATCTTACTGCTCGGGGAAATTACTGTCACGCCCCTCCCCCTGCTTTTTAGGGAAAGGAGATCTTTTCCCTCAAAAAACTAGAAAATTTTTCTTTTTTCACAACCTTTGTCGGTGAACCAAGACATCTTTTTTGGGGATAAAAATCGTAGGCCACTTTTGGAGGATCAAAAAATTCCCTACAGCTTGCCCAAGCCATAGTCATATGATGTGAAAAAAGGGGAGCCACGGGCTTTGAGTGAGGGTTTCCTGTTTTTTATTATTATTTTCATCACCCCCACTTACATCGAAGCTGAAAGGGTTTTCAAAAATTTTTAAACACTGCGGGAAATTTATTATTTCGTCTGTGAACATCCCCAAAGGGCCGGGCCCCGTGAAAAAAAAGAGGTTTGACAAATTTTGTAGTGGGGGCCCACGTTTTAAAATTCCTTTTATCCCCTTGCCCCGTTAAAATTTGGGCCTAAAGGGCAAAAAGTACATTAAGTTTTAAACCCCATAAATTTGTAGAAAATGTTCACTCGAAAAGCCCTTTGTGAAGAAAACTCAAAAAGCAGAAAAAAAAGGGTTTTTTCCCCCAGTCACCCCCCTATGTGAATTGAAAGGGTGCAAGCAATACAAAAAAAAACCCCCGGGCTTATTAACCCCTCCACCCCCAAAATCGAAACCTGATAGGGCCCAAAAAAAGAGTATACTACTGCAGGGTATTTTCACACATGCAAATTTTTGCTTTTCCCTAGGATTTTTAAACCCAAAACCTTTAATTAATTTAAAATTAAACAACATCCCGGGTTTTTCCCCTTTCCCGTTTCCCCCATCTACTGTTTCGCAAATAAAAAAATGGTAGTTTCAAACCCCAGCAATTTTTTTTCCCAAAGCAGCAGCCCCGCCACCCCCCTTCCCCAACTTAATTGCCCCTCCCAAAAAAAACCCAAATAAAGGGGCCCTTACTAACCCCTCCCCAGGGAAACCCCCAAACTAACCCGGGAAAACCTTCCCCACCAGCAACATCTTTTTCCTTTCAACGTAGACAAA
Organism: Cherax quadricarinatus; assembly: GCF_026875155.1. Lineage (NCBI taxonomy): Eukaryota > Metazoa > Arthropoda > Malacostraca > Decapoda > Parastacidae > Cherax > Cherax quadricarinatus. Next base: position 43,403,475 of record NC_069418.1, on the reverse strand, counting down.
CCCTGTCCATGTTACCCCCAGCAAAGGGGAACAAAAACCCCCCAAAAAATCTTATGTAAAGACTTGATACAATTCCTAAAGGCAAATTCAGTTTCCCTTATTTTATTTTGGGTGGAATTACCTTCTCCCCCACAGTTTCAAAAGGGTCAAGAAATGCCCCTTTCAACAAGATGAAGTATACCCCCGATTAAAAACTGGCGTCCCTTTTAAATTTTCCCATTTCCCTACACTCCAAACCAACCCATCCAAAAGAAATACGAATGACTACAAGAAAACCCTGAAGATGTCTCTTTAAATTCCCCCTGATGCAACGTTTTTTAAAATGGACCCGATATGGGGAAACCCTTGAAGTTTTTTTAAAAAAAACCGTCCCCGCTCAAAATAAACTTTAAACCACCGCCCAATCACTGTGCAGCTCCCCCCTTGTGTCCCCACCAAACCAAATAATCAGCAAGCTTAAGTCCTCTGCCATCATGAAAGGGATGCAGAAAAACCTCTGCGGTGTTTCGTCCCTCAGTGTCTTCGTTTCCTGCCCCGGCTTACAGTTGGGCCCTAGTCCCGACTCCTCCCCCCGACTAAAATTTTTCCCTTCACCGCCCTACTCTTCTTTCTGCCCCCCTTTTTCCCCCTTGTGGGTCTTTACCTGTGGGTCCTTGTTTTTTCGTTGCATGAAATCAAACTGTTGTATGATACATTCGTTATCATCCCTTATACCACTTTCGTATCATACCTTATATCATTTTTTGAAACCCCACTGTTGTATTTTAGCTTCGAACTTTTAGAGCAAAAACCCTTACCCCCACATTGGGGAAAATTTTGAAATCAAAAATTTGCCGAGAAAATTTCGTAGCCTTCTTAAAAAGGGAATAAATTGATTAACGAATTTCAGCCGGGGTTTTAAAAGGGTTTTTTCCTGTTTACGATTTACTATTTTAAATGGGTTTTTGGGAGGAGGTAGACATAAAATTTTGGGAATTTGTATTGTTTTAGGGGATTTTCAGAAAGGGCTTTCGAAAACATTTTCCACATCAGGGGCTATTGGTAAATTTAAAGGGGCCCCGGGATTTCTTTTCTCAAAGGCAAATTTTCCCCCTAAAAACCTTCGGTGTGGGTTTTGGCTCTTTTTATTTTACTGTTGTGCAAATCTTTGTAGGGGAATTTACTTCGAGCCCTTTTCTTTTTTCCGTATAAATTGCGCCCTTCACTAGGGCCCCGCTATGAAAAACGTATTTTGCTCTTGGGCCTCTAACCTTTTTCATGATTCTTAAAAAACTTCCCCCTTATTAAGTTTAAAGTTTTAACCCGGGAAATCTAATTCCTTGTTTTTTTTTCCCTTGATTTCATGCCCACCTTTGGGGTACGGGTTTTTTGGGTTTTCCGTTTACCGCAACCCTATGCACAGGGGGCATTTCTTTCACTACTTTTTCTTATCATGTTTCCCTTATCAAGACAAGTGGTTTTTTAAATCTTCCTCTTTCCCCGGGCCCCCCGCTTGTGACCTTTTTTCCCTTAAAATTAAAAAATTTGAAACTTTGTAATTTTTTCCCTGCCCTTTGGCAAAACCTTTCCCCATTTTTTTAGACTCTGCCTTTTCACGTCCCTAAACAAAACTTTTTTCTTTTCCCAAATCTGTCCCCTGGGAACTTTTCTTGTCCCCCTGCCTTTCCCTATTTTTTCGGGTTTTTTAAATTTCTAAAAACCTGTTTTTCCATTCCTTGGGAAAAATCAAGAAAACCCTTTTTCGCCAACAAACACTTTAAACCCCAATTTATTTATCCTCTCCCCCCTTTATGGGTTTTCCCCTATTTCCTACTCTTTTTTTTGTTCTCTTGTCCTCTGCCAGTACTTTGGGGGGAAAAGGGGGCCCTTTTTCTGTTTTGAAGACATGGGGCCAAAAGTAGGGGTTAAAGCTTGACATACCAACTTTCCTTGTCTGTCAGTCAGAGATCACATTACCCTATGGTGGACTTCGGGCAAAAACTGTTTCCCTTACGTTAACTTTCAAAAGGTCCCCGTCTGGTTAAATCCCCCCCTTAAACCAGTTTTCCCCTTGAAAGGAATCAAAAGTTCTTTGCTCTGTAAAGTTCCTTTACCCATTACAGGGGAAAAATGTTCCAAATTTCAAAAACCCCCGTAAATTTAAACCCTGATTTTTTTTTTCCCCTTTCCCTTTTTTCCTCTTTCCCTTTTGGGGTTTCCCTTTTCCCTTTGCCTTAAGTTCGGGCCCATATTATTATTTTTTCCCTTTTGGGTTCTTTTCCCCCCTTTGGGGCCCCCGGGCCCCTTGCAGGGCTCCTCTTTCTTACCCTTTGGGACTCCCCCCCCGTTTACTACTACTATTCCCATTTCCCTTTTACCGCTATTCCCCTTGTCCCGTATGCCCTGGGGCCCTATATAAAATGCCCTTCTACCCTTTTTTGTTGTTTTGGACTTTGAAAAAGTTCCAAGTCGGCCCCAAAACGTCTCGAAAGCTCCCTTCCTATGTGGGGTTATGGTGTACAGAAAAAAATTTAAATTTAAAACATAATGGTGTTTGTAAAACCCTATGGAAGGAAAAACCCAAATGTGTTTTTGGGAACAAAATTTTAAAAGTGAAAAATTACCATTTATTTTTAAAATATTCGCTGAAACGTTTTTGGAAAAAGGGTTTCCCCTGCAATAAGTGGTAAAAAACGATAAAAGCTTCAAAAAGGGGTTAAGAAACGAACTTAGTTTTTATAACCCCCAAAAATTTTAATTTGTTTTTAAAAAAATAAAGGGGGAGACGTGAAAAAGGGGGAAAATTCCCATCTGCCCCTCTTGAAAATGTGAAAAGGGGCAAAAAAAGAGGAAAGGGTTTTTGGGGCCCGGGAAGGAAATTGCAAAAAATTTGGGGTAAGACGGGAAACCCTACGGGAGTCATGTAATAGCCCGGGAATATTATAGATTTAAATTTCGGGTTTTAAAACAAACCCTTTATTACAATCAAGTTGAAAACCCACCTTTTTAATTAAATTAGTTTGGAAAAAAATTAATCTATTTTAAAGAGAAAAAACAATACAAAACTTTTGAAAAGGGAACAAAAACTTTGGTTTTTAAACTTTGGTTACACTTTGGGAAAAACAATTGATGAACCCCACCTGAGGAAAAATCTTTAATTTAAATTAAAAAGATATTAAAAATCCCTATTTGATAAAACACAAAAGGGTACCCCAAGCTTTTTTACTTAAACTTCAGTACAAAAATAAATTAAAAAAAAAAATGCGAATTAAGATTTCAAAAAATAAGGGAAAAAAAATCAATAACTGTCGAAGAGCTTACCCCTATTAAAAATTCAGGTTTATAAATAAAACTTTTTAAACATTTTTAAAAATTTAACCCCTTCCCCACTTAAATAATCACGTAGGGGACGTCTTTATCTTAGGGTAAAATCTAAAAAATTAAACTAACCCAAATCTCCACTTCCCACTTCCGCAACCTTTACATCCCCAGGGGTAGAGTATAATCCCCGGAAATTTTCCAAAATTTTATCCTTCAGCATAGAGCTCTAGTTTTATCCCATGAAAAATTTTTTTAAATCCATCAGATGGCTCTAGAATTCCTTAAAATTTTTATTCTTTCACCCAAAGAGCTCTAAAATTTCCCTGCTAATTTTTATCCTCAGCAAAGAGCTTAGAATCCCCCATCCCTAAAAATTTACCCTCACTAGAGCTCTAAAATTTTCCCCCTGATAATTTTTAATCCATAAATAGAGCTCTAGAAATCCCATGAAAATATTTATCCTTCACATAGAGCCCCTAAATATCCCATGATAATTTTTATCCTTCAGAAAATAGAGCCTAGAATACCCCATGAAAAATTTTTTGCTAATGTTAAGGGACTACTAAAAGTTTTTATAAATATTTTTTGAAAAAAAAACGGGAGTGGAAATGAGGCATTTTTATCTCGGGTTTTTTAAAAAACCTTTTTTTTATTTTTTTTTAAATTTTAAATTTCTCGAAACTTTCCTCTTCAAAAAATTTTAAAAATTACAAAAAAAAATTTTAAAAAATTCTTAAAAACCAAAAATTTTTTGCAAATCATCAAAAGGAAACATTTAAAAACTTTAAATCAAATATTAAAAAAAAAGAAAAACTTTAAATTTAAAAGGGATGAAGGAAATTTTGGAAAAAAAAAAAAAAAAAATAAATTTTTTTCCCAAACAAAAAAAATAATCTTTTAAAAATTACAAAAAATCTTTAAAATTAAATTTTTTGAAATGTTAAAACCGTTTTAACAAGCTTTTCTTAAAAAATATATATCCCCTGATTATTGGGGAGAAAAAACCTTTGCTTTTTTAGGTATAATCCCAAAACCAGTTTTTTTTAATGATTTATATGCGTGCCGAATAGGAAAATTTGCGATTTTGGCTCTTTTTTGAAAAAAGGGAAAAAACAAAAATTTGTTTTTTTTCAATTTTTTTGGGCAAAAAAATAAATTCTAAAACCTAAAAAAAAAAAATTTTAATTTTTTTTTGTGTTTAATTATTAAATTATTGAAAACTTTCTAATATATATAAATTTTAAAAATATATATAAATATATATATTTATAATTTATATATATATATTTTATATAAATCATTTAAATTTTTAAAATGTTTTCTTGCAAAATTGACCTTTTTACAAATTCGGCACGATATATATATATATTTTATATATTTTATATATTTTATATTAATATATATAAAATTATATATAATATATAATGTGGGTGTATGAACCCTGGGAATTTTTTGGTGTAAAATATAATCCCCCCCAAAAAATTCTTTGTTTTAAAAATTTGGGGAAAGGTTTGTTGGGAATTCCCAAAAAACTATTATCCAGGGGAGTGAGGAGGGGTTTTTTAGGTGGTTCGGGAACACGTAAGAGTTTGGGAACAGAACAGATTGATTCGAAGTGCAAAAACCCTGTGTGGGGGGAAGGGGGGGGTGGGGTGGCCTGGGAAAGGTTGGGGGAAAGGGGGTGAAGGGGGTTTATGTGCGAGGGGTTGGATTTCCAAAGGGGCATGCGGGGGCGAAATTTGATGGGATTTGAATGGAGCCCAAATTTTTTTTTAATACTTGACGTGCTGTTGGATTGTGAGAAAGTAACATTTATGAGGGATTCGGGGAAACCCGGCACCCGGGACTTGAGTCCTGGGATGGGGAAATACAGTGCCTGACCCCTGAAGGAGGGGTGTTTTAAATTTTTGCGGTTTTTAAAATACTCCTCTGGCCCAAACCTGATGGGGGAATAGTGGGGGAAAGTTCTTCTTTTTTTGGGGCCCCCCCGCCTTTGGTTTCCCTTAAAAACCCCCTTTACCCGGAAACAACTAAAAGGTTTTTTTTGCATGCTCAAATTTTGAGGGCCAAAATTTTAGAAAAAGCGGTGAAATGTTTAAATTTTTTAAATTAGGACACATGTGCAAACTTGGGGACTTTTTTGAGGGAAAAAAGTTTCGTCAAAAAAGGGCGAAACTTAAGTATCACAAAAACTTTCAAGTTATTAAAATCTTAATGACAAGAAAAATTTTTTTATACTTACAAACCCCCGGTTTCAGGGGAAACTCCTTGTCCAAAACCTCTAAATTATCTGGTTTGACTAAAATGAGCCCCCTCCCCAATGTCCCTTTTTGGGAAACTAACGGGGAAACAATCATTTACATATTAAAATTATGGGAAGAAAAATTTTTTTTCTACAAATCACTAGTGTGTTCCACACACAACATCATTTACAGCACAAGAGGAACTTTTTAGGGCGCTCAAAAAGTTTTTCGTTTCCGAATGGCAGACAAATTTTTTTACGCACAACCGTAGGGCAAGAAAAACACCGTGTTCAGAAAAGGGAGCAATGTATTCAAGAACACTACAATTTTACAAAAAAAATTACAATTTTTCACACAAAAAGTATGTTCTTCACACACATCTGTTTTTTATAAAATATATTTAAAATGCTTTAGACTCGCGCACACACAACCCCCGGGATAAACCTTTACACACAAAGAGGCAAAAACACATACACACACACACCGGGCCCCAAAACGCACACACCACCACAAAACGCACCCACACACACACGCACACACACCCACCAACACACACACACACAACACACACACCCCACCAAACACACCACAAAAATGGTTGGATTGCAGGAAACAGGGATCAGATGACAATGGTACTGGTTGGGGGGAATGATGGGGAGCAATTTGGGGGAGGATGGAGCCCAAAAATGGGGGAGAAAATTTTGGGGGAACTTTCTGAGAAAAAAGGAAAAAAGACTCTCCTTTTGAAAAGGGAAAAGAGGTTTTGGGGAAGGGGACGAAAATTTTGGGGGCCCCTGTCGAAACTGCAGTAGCCAAGGATTTTAGGTTAAAAAAAGGCTGAAACAAGTCTCAGGGGGAGTGACCAGAGGGAAAACCATTTGAAAGGTTTTTTTTGGTGGGAAAGGAAGGGAAAAGATATGAAAATTTTGCAAGGCATATTTAAACCTGCAAGGAAAGGGGCCCAAAAAGTGAAAGGGGGGGGGAGCACTGGGTTTCAAATGGAGAGATAGATACGTGAATGCTGAGGGACAAACAAGGGGGAAAATGAACATAAAAGACAGGAACCAAGTATGAGGGAGAGGGAAAAGGGGGGAGGAAAAGGGGGAAAAAAACAGGTTTTATTTCCCTGGGGTTTTGGGAAAAAAGAGGAAAGGACACCACAAAGGAAAGGGAGGATGAAAGGAGATTTAGAAAAACATCACGGAAAAAGGGGGAGAAGACATGGACGAAAAATTTTAAATTTTTTAGAAAATAGGTGGGGAAAATTAAGGGGGAAACCAAACCCATTTAAAGGGGTTTTCAGGAAAAAGAAAAGTGGGAAAAGGATCCCCCAAGAAAATCACGTTGGGGGGGGGAAAAAATTGGGAAAAGTACAAAAAGGTGTTTTCCCAGAAAAAGAGAACAACCCAAAAAGAGGGGGAAAGCAGGGGAGGAAGGGGGGGACAAAAAAAGGGAAAAAGGGGTAGGGGAAAGGGGCCCCCGGGTGGAAACCGGAGAGGGCGTCAGGGGCAAACAAGCAGCAAGAGCAAGCAACACCAAAATATCCTCAGAACCCCCCAAACCCATCACACCCCTTCCCCAAAACACACTACAAACCCTACCCCAGTTCCCGCCCCAACCCCCCAAACCCTAGAATCCCCCAATATGTCCGGGCCCCACCCCCCCCGGCCCCCAAAAAAAACCCGTGTTTAAAAAAAAACTGAAGGTATGGTTTAAAACAAAATTTCTGATTTAATAACAAAAAAGTGGGGGGAGTGGCACGAAAGAGTCAAAGAACACACCGGACATATACGCTCATAGAAACCAAGCTTACAGGGATGATAACAGATGGCATCTTTCCAAAAGGGGATACCAGATCCTGAGGAAAAACCCCGAAGGAAAAAGGGGGGGGGAGGATGGGACTGCTGACAAACACCGATGGAATTTTGGGCGAGTGGGGGGAGACAGCGGAGGGAAAAAAAAAGATTTCCCTAGGGGGAACGCTTTACTCGGGGGTCCCAAGGGGTAAATTTCAGTGATGGGGAAACCCCTCACGAAAGCAGGGGGCCAGGGGAAAATTTTACGAAGAAACAATAGGGGGCCCATGGTTACACCTGGGTGCAGTGGCCAAAGGGGCTCATACATGCAGGGGAAAATCCCGATCATGGGGGCTTTTTCCCCCAAGGGGTTTGGGGAGAAATTGGGAAACCCCCTGGGGGCCAAAATATGTGGAGGGGTTTTGATGTGGAAAATGGAATGGAAAAAATTATGTACCAACCGTGAGGGAACACAAGGGGAAGGGGGGAGGGGGATGAACCCAAGACCCTTTAGTAGTGAAGATATTGAGGACATCAAATGAAAGACCCCCTTTGGGGGGAGGATCCCTGTGGTTTTGAGCTTCGAAAACACGTGAGTACAAATGGAGGGGAAGCAGGGAAAGGGCCAGGACAAATGAAACCAAACTACAAGAAAGGGGACTACACGGGAATGAGGAAGTTCCTGAACATTTCCATTTTTTATGTTCAGGAATGCTGAATCTCATCATTATCAACTTAAATGATTTCACATAGTATAGAAAGATTGATGTTGATGAAAGATGTCCCAGATTGTTACAAGTGAAATATGAAGAACAATCAAGAAATAAAAACAGAAAGCGTTTTCGTTTTAAAAGTCTGATTTGCTGTGAAACTTACGTGAAGAAAAATCTTAATAGATAAGTGTAAGTAATTATGGGCAAGACCCCGCCCTCCCTTCCCGTCACTCTCAAAAATGAGTGTCGCTTAGTTTGTGGCAGTTTGTGGCCCTGGATGATTTAACCACGTACGTACACAAGTTAGTTCCTGGTGAGTGAAATATCAGAGTGAATGAGGGTTGGTGTGTGTGTGTGTGTGTGTGTGTGTGTGTGTGTGTGTGTGTGTGTGTGTGTTGTGTGTGTGTGTAAATTTTTCGAGACTGAGGTACATGATATTTCTTGGTGACCTTCCTAATTTTTTCCTACTTTGAGTAGCATAACATTTATCTGATAAATTATATTAAAAATGTTTTCTTAAATGCGTAAGGGTTGTAAAGCTTGCAGGAAATGAATGACAACCCGGTTTGATCCAAGGAAAAGAAGAGCAGACCCAAATCCTTGGATTATTAGCCTTTATGCATGATTGTACCCGCATGCAAATATGTGACTCTCATAGAAGAGACACATGTACACTGCATTTCCCTAAGCAGCAATAATATTGAGTACCTGAACGGAGACGGATCTTCACTCTGGAAGAGTACAAAAGAATTACAGGAAAAATACTGACACATACACACCCATATACGGCACACACACCAAAATAAAATAGATAAATTAATTTCTGTAGACCTATACAGAAGCGTTCAACACAAAATAATAAGTTGTATACAGGAAACAATCAGAGTCAAAATACCTTGGCCGGTTGTATAATGCTCCTCACATAACTGTGCGTTTTGCAAACATCTTAATGTTATTTACACAAGTTCTTCAAACTACTTTATATTTCACACTCAACAAAACAAAGAAAATGATCAACACAAAGGAATGAAATTATGCTCTAAAAACAACAGAGTAAGAGCATATTCCATAAAACTTGGTGTTTCAAAATGAACAGTGTTTTCCACATACGCCAGTATAATATACACAAACCGGTACTTTCTATATACAATTACTGTAGTAGGTTCGCCGGTCTTGTCCCGGTCCGGGTCTTTTTCATGTGGTGACCCGGTGTCGGCTCTCCGGATACGGGGGGTTCTACACACAAGACTGTGTTTCACACAAAAGAGTGTGGACCACATGTAACAGTATCTTATAATCACTACAGTATTTCTCATATTACAACAAGAGCAACACCCAACAGTGTGTTCAATAGGTAGGAGTATACTCGTGATATTTTATAATCAGCACACACTAGCATGTCATAAATACAACAATATACTCTTTACATATCTGTGTAGTCTACAAAAAACATGATATTCCACAACTTTTTATCCACATGTCACTGAATTTCACAAAAAGTGAGTTGCCCAGACAACAGGACTTCTCACACAAAACAATATGTTCAATTCTCAACACAGTAGTTTGTTCCACAAACAACGTAACAAGAATATGGTCAAAGACACACACACACACACACACACACACACACACACACACACACACACACACACACCACACACACACACACACACACACACACACACACACACACACACACAACAAAACACACACACACACACAAAGGTGAAGTGTACGAGTCATCGTACAGCGAGCACCGGGAATGGACATCTCTGAGTAACGTACAAATCACCATTGTTTGTGGTAAAAGGGGAAGTTTGAGTGATAGATCTGGCCCTACAATCACTGGTAGCTGGCTGTCACAAACCCTGCTCCGGAGTGATTATCATACATACAGCACCTAGCATTAGTAAGTAAGTAAGTAAGTTTATTCAGGTATACACAAATATAGTTACATAGAATTATCATACATAGCAGCATATGTGTAGAGAACCTAGGATAACCCAAAAAAGTCAGACAGAGTGACTTATTTTCATTGGGGTCCTTTTACCTTATTATTATAATATAAAGGTTATAATATTTTCTTATTATTCTACGATGAAGATAACATCTTATTATCATACTAAAAAGACTATCTACTACACCAAGGTCATTAAGACTATCTACAATACGAGGGTCATTACTAGGAATAAGGTAAAATTTACACGTATGTTAGCTAAAAAATAGAAAATCATTCCCCTCCCTTTCTGTAGCTACATTCATCAGACACCTTTTGGCACTCTTCTTAAACTGTTCATGCATGACTGCTTTGACATGTGCGGGCAGTCTGTTCCATTCATTTATTGCTGTACAATAAAAGGTGTTTGAAGCCTGGCCACTGACTGTGGGTACTACAAAGTTGTGCTCTCTCCCCCAGTACTATGATTGCTTTGGTTCCCAACCTTGACAAAATTGACAGCAAGATATTCTGGACATTGTTTGTGAGCAATTTATAAACATGATTTAGCTTCAGTTTTACTCTGTCTTCAACATTCAGCATATCCAACTGCTGTAATTCATCCTGGCCTACATGTTCTCTTGTCCCAGCCCCAGGATGAATCTTACGATTTTGTTCTGGTGATTTGCAGTCTATTTCAGTTTTTTTGTCAAGGCAGAGTACCAAAAAAGAGCAAGCGTAATCCATATGGGATTGTATAAGGGCTAGACAAAGGGTCCTGCGAGCCTCATAGGTAACACTGTGCTTGGGCTAAAACAGGAACTTCAGTCTGGCATTCGCTTTCTTTACTACACTGTCCCTATCAATTCTCCTGACATGCATGGGTCAAAGGGGATTCCCAAATATTTTACCTGATGAAACCAAAGTGATGGGCTCCCCATTACATTGAACATTAAAATTATTTACCCTTCTCATTTATGTTTCGTGCCAAAGAGAATGGCTTCAGTTTTCCCTAGGGGTAATGAAAGTTTTTTTGTCTACTAACCATTTGCTGCAGGACTCCAGTTCCAGTGTTAAAACATTAGCAATACTTGTGGGTCTTTACCTGACACTAACAAGCACTGTCATCTGCATACAGTAGGATTTGCACTTGACACTGATAGGCATATCATTGACATAACATAAGAATAATAAGGACGCAGAATACTACCTTGGGGAACTCCACATGTTATCGGCAGGGGTTTTGATTCTGTTTTGTTGATTTTGACTATTTTTTCTCCTGTTGCTAAGGTAGGACTTAAACCATCTACAGAACCTATACCGATAGCTTGAAGTTTATTACATAATATATTTTGGTTGACAGTATCGAAGGCCTTTTGCAGGTCTAAGGTTACCATACCTATGAAGTTTTCCCCTTTGACATTTCCAGTTCTCAGGTAATCCATCAGATTAATAAGGGAGGTGTCGGTTGAGTAGATCTTCTAAAGCCGATTGATAGCTATGGAGAATTTGTTGTCATTAAGGTACTTAACTACTTGAGAATACACCGCCCTCTCTAAATTTTTGATATTTTACTGAGGGATACTAACAGGCCTATAGTTGCTTACATTAGAAACACTATTTTTCTTGACGATAGGAGTAACTCTGGCCTCCTTGAACCCCTCCGGGACGGTATTAGTGGTGATTGATAGATTTATTGAGCAATAGGGATTTGACAGTTCAGAAGCACCATCTTTTAGGAACTTAGACGGGTGTATCCCGGCCTGTGCTCTTAGTTTTGGGGTTTTAAACCTGCTTTGTTCTTTTTGAATAAAGTCAATGAGATACACTTACTATTGACAACTGTTTTGGGGGTTTCCCCTTTATTGGTATAGTAGTTTGAAACTTGTTAAAGGTATTTGATGCAGCTGGTAGTTTACTTACTAGTGTTGAAAAGCAACAGATGTGTAGTATGAATTAAAGCAATTTGCCACCTTAGATGTTTCGTGGCATACCTCAAATTATCGATAGTGAGTACTAGTTAGACCTATCTACTGGGTTAATGCTATACCCAACTGTTTTTAGTTGTTGCCAGAGCTTTCTGGGTTATGCTTATACTCTTTCAATTTTGAGCAGTAGTGCTTTGCCTTTTCTCCTTTTATAAGTCTCTGTACTCTGTTCCTCACCCTTTGGAATTCATTTAGTGCTGCAATATCCTGTCTGTTTGCTTTAAATCTTTTTAGCAAACTGGGATAGGGAAAATAAAATTGGTAGGAGGAGCAAGGAATAGGTGACCTCGGAAGGAGGCGTGCGCACGCAAGAGTAAATGTTGTTAGTATACCGATATACGTGGGTATACTAAGGACTATAAACACACACACACAGTGCAGTGTTAAGGCTGTAGAAGCTGAGGGATTGGCATTATAGTATTGTATTGTTGTTAGTATTATTAGTATTACTATTAGTACGTTAGAATTTTAAGACATAAAAGGGTGAGGCGCAGATTATTCCTGGGCACACCAGCATAAAACGGTGTCTCCAATAACAGTTTACACCCCCCTCAAGGTTTTCCCTAACACTTACTCTAGAACACAAGAGACCCCCACCCCATCCACCCCCAACCCCAATCCACTTACCGACACTCTTTCTTTCTCTCTTTTATATTTTTTTTTACACAGGGTTTGACAACGTTAAGGATCCCTAACTTTATTGAAAAGCTATTTACAGGTTAGGGATTCCTAACTTTATTGGCAAGCTAAGAGCTGTTACCTACATCAGCTCATTTGAAAGCAGTTTTATTGTTATGAGACATACAAGTAGGGAGCAGGTTTAAGTTGGAGCCATCTGTGGGCCAGCGTTTTAATTTGATCAACTGACTTTATCGCGTTGACATCATCATTCTGTACGAATGTGTTCCATACTCGAGTCATCCTGGGTATATATGATCTCAGATGGAGTGATGTTCTGGAGAAGGGTACAGCCAGAGTGAAGTTTCTGCTTTCTGCCCGTCTTGTGGTACAGAAACTTGCTTCACGCTGTCCTCGAAGTGGATCCAAGTGTGGCACTTTGACAATATTGGCCTTGTACATAAGAAGTAAGGCCACCCACATCCCTCCTGTGTTGAAGGCTCTGCTGAAATGACAGATCTATCCAGGATTGGTCCAGGTGAGAGACGAGACGTCTTGCTCTGTTCTCTACTCTGTCAAGTAGTCGTAGATGAGAAGGGGGCAGACAAACCAAGAAAGTGGAGCATACTCAGGGTGTGAGCGTACTTGCGTCTCGTACAAAATCTTGCAACCCCTGCTGTCAAGCAGATGCGAGATACGGCGAAGTGCTGTAAGCTTCCTGGCTGCCTTGTTTACAAGATTTACAACGTGGTTTTTTATGGCCAGTTTGGAGCCAAATTTCACCCCAAGGATATCAACTTCTTCCCCAGGTGCCAACACCCTCCCATTCATCCTTACTACTGCACCGGCATTTCCATCTTGGTGCCTAAAGATCATCATCATTTGTGTTTTCTCAGGTGCAAATGTTACTTGCCATCTATTTCCCCAAGCTGATACAGCTCTGAGCTGGTGATTGATGTAGCTTAGAGCAGCTGGTATTTCTTCTCTTGGATAAGAGAATGTCAGTGTACAGTCATCTGCATATGCATGAGATTCTGGGATGAGATGAAGAAGGTCATTGAAGATGACCATAACAATGGTCCCAGAACACTTCCCTGTGGAGCACTTGCCCCGACAGGATGTCTTGCTGATTCTGTTCCTTAGAGATCTACCATGAAGGTAATCACTGAGGAGACATTGCGTGGAGCCTGCAATTCCCAGAGCTTGCAGTTTTGCTAAGAGGTCCTGGTGCCACACTCGGTCAAAAGCACCAGCAATGTAAAGTGCTACCACACAGCTGACTTTGGATTGATCCAGTGACTGGTGCCACTTAGTAGAGAGGTTTAACAACAGATCAGCAGCAGAGTAACCTTTCCTAAAGACATATTGTCTTACTCCCACTGAACCAGTACTTACTGTCTCACCCCCACTGTCCTAGTACCTACTATCTCTCCCCCACTACCCCAGTACCTACTGTCTCACTCCTACTGCCCCAGTACCTACTGTCTCACCCATATTGACAGTCACAAAGTAGTGAGTGGTAGTCAAAAAACTCTGGCATTTGTCTTCAGATTATTGTCTCAAGGAGCTTGCCAGTGATTGACAGGAGTGACACTTGTCTGTAGTTGCTGATTTCTGCTCTGCTCTTCTTTTTGTGAACAGGGACTACATTTGCCTCTTTCCACAGAGAAGGCCATTTACACTTTACTAGGCAGTGCTGAAAGATGCGAGTTAGAGGTGCTGCTAGCTGGTCTGCACATCTTCTCTGCAATCTTGGGCTCAACTTGTCTGGGCCCACAGCCTTTTCTTGGTCAAGCGATTTAAGAAGGAAGTGCACCTCTTCCTGCCTTATTGTCACACTGACAGTTTTGACACAGTTCTTGCAGCTAGCCGAGGAGGGTCCCTTGCTGGATCAGGAACTTGCATTCTGGTAGCAAAGTGTTTGGCAAAGAGGTCCGCTTTCTCTTGACTGCTAGTAGAGGTGATCCCATCCTGCCGATTTAGAGGTGGAATGAGTTCATCAGGCAGATAACCTTGTCTGTCCTTGATCAGGGGCCACAAGGTTTTGGAGCCTACCCTACCTGATGCTAGCTTTCTTCTTGTGTCCATCTCCCATTTAGCGATGGCCCACCTTTGAACGTCACGCATATGCTTAGAGGCTTGCCTGTGCAAGTTCCTGTTATAGGTGGTAGGATGTCTCTTATACCTTCGCCATGCTTTGTACTTAGCAGTAGCAGCCTCCCTACAAAGAAAGCCAAACTAATGCTGATCTGTAGGCTTCGTCACATGTTGCCGGTGAGGAATGTGTTCTTGTTGTAGAGTAAGGATGTGTCCAGTGAAGGCTTTCACTTGGTTGTCAACAACCCCTTGGAGAAGAGCATTCCAATCGGTGGTGGAGAGCTCAGAGCAAAGGGCTGGCCAATTACCTCTTCCCCATAGCCAGGTTGTGCGTGGGGACTCCTCACCTCGTTCTGTTGGGATATCAAGTGTCGTAAAAACAGCCTTGTGGTCAGATGATCCAACGTAGTCGAGGGGTTGACAAGTTATTATACCTTCTGCTAGATTGCTCACTATTGGGTCAAGGGAGGAGCCAGTGATATGCGTAGGGAAGTCAACGAAGTTTCTCATGTCAAATACTGCAAGAAGGACTTCAAAGTCCCTCTGTATAAGGTGTTGGTTGAGGTCACCAACAATTATGACATGTTGACAGTTGTGTTGTAGCAGAAGGGAGTCCACATTTTCCATTAGGAAGTTGATGGGGTCTGCATGTTTCTACTGCATGTTGCACATGCTAGTACAGAGGCACTAGTGTTAATGCATAGCTTGAGGAACATCATTTCAAGATGAGTAGGGATGGTAACATCAATGTGCTGGGCATGTACACTTTTAGAGAAGCACACAGCAACACCTCCTCCTTGCCCTTGCCTGTCTCTTCTCATCCATGAGGTGTAGCCAACAATTCTTGCAAAATTTTCTGGAGTCCTGTCGACCAAAAATGATTCAACAACAGCTATCATGTCGGGACGTCGAGTGTTCTCAAAACTGTGTGTGAGCTCTCCAACATTAGTAATAAAACCTCCAATGTTGTCCAACAGGATGCTGATAGGCCGGCTCCCCTCTTTTTTTTTTTTTTTTTTTTTTTTTTACACAGAGTTTGACAAGGTTAAGGATCCCTAACTTTATTGACAAGCTATTTACAGGTTAAGGACTCCTAACTTTATTGGCAAGCTAAGAGCTGTTACCTACATCAGCTCATTTGAAAGCATTTTTGTTGTTATGAGACATACAAGTAGGGAACAGGATGAAGTTGGAGCCATCTGTGGGCCAGCATTTTCATTTGATCAACTGACTTTATCTCGTTGACATAATTATGCTGTACGAATGTGTTCCATTCGGTCACCCTGGGTATTTTGATTGATGGGGTGATTTCTAGAAGGGGTACAGCCAGAGTGAAGTTGCTTTTGCCCGTCTTGGGGCATAAAAGTTGTTTCACGCGTCCTCGAATGGACCCAAAAGTGTGTACTTTGACAAAGGGCCCTTTGTACAAACAGTAAGGCCCCCCACGTCCCCCCTGTTTTAAGGTTTTGCTAAAATGCAGATCTATCCGGTTTTGCCCGGGCGAGAATGAGACGTCTTCCCCTCTGTTCTCTTCTCTACCTCTCTCTCTCAATCCTCCTCTCTCTCCCCCCCTTTCCCCTCTCTCTACCTCTTCTCTTCTCTCTCCCCCTCTTTCTTTTTTCTCTCTTCTCTCTCTCTCTTCTTTTTTCCCCTTTTTTTCCCCTCCCCTTCTTCCTTTTTCTCCCTCTCTCCCCTCCTCTTTTTCTCTCTCTTTCCCTCTCTCTCTCCCCTCATTTCCCCTTTTTTTCCTTCCTCCTTCCCCTCTTTTTTCCCTCTAAAAACCAGGGTAATCAGAATAATCGAATCCCGGGATCAAGGGGGGGGTTCTGGAGGGGAAAATATGGGGGCAATTAAAAGAAGGCAAAGGGGAGAGGGAATTGCTGAAAAATGGGAGGCTTTCGGAAAATTAAAAGGAGGGGAGGAAAGAACAGGGAGAACAACTGCAGAAACCAGGATAAGGGCCAGGGAAAAAGGGGTGAGAAAGGGAAGACCGGAACCAGAAAAAAGGGACCCCACTGAAAAAGGCCCCAAGGGAAGGGGGAGAAAAAAAATTTTTAAAAAAACCCATCATTCCAAGAAAAAAATAAAGGGGGGAAGGGGGTGAGTGGTAAATTTCAAGAACGACCAAAACCCCCGGAGAGAAAAGAATAAGGGAAGAAAAACCCTGTAAACAGGACCTCCAGGGGGAAAAAAAGGGAAGGGGAAAATCTTTTTACAGGGTTCAGAAAGGGGGGAAACCAAAAAACAGGGAGGAAAGGGAAAAAAAACAAAAAAAAGGTAAGGAGGGGGAGAAAACAGAAATAGGGGGGGAAAAAGGGAGAGAAAAGCCCCACAAGGAAAAAAACAATGTAAAAACCTCCAAAGCCCCCTTAAATTTATCCCCCTTTCCCCCAAAAAAAAACGCACCTAAAAGGACCGAAGGACAAAAGAAAAACAAATCCAAAAACCCAACAACCCCCCAACCCGCCCCCCAACCCACAAAAATCTGCTATCCCCTCCACAAAAACCCCAGCCCCCCCATCTCAGCAGACCCACCCCAGGTCCCCCCCCTCACAGCCCCCCCAAAACACAGGTGGGAGAAACTGAAGGTATGGACCCCAAAGCTATGGATAACAAATAAGTGGGAGGGGTGGCAGAAAAGATAAAGAGGCATCAACGGACATCAAAAACTTTCACAAAACCAATAAAAGGGAGGGATAACAAGTCATTTTTTAAAACGGGATATAGACCCCTGGGAAAGTGAGAGAATGGAGGGGGATGGAGTAGTGCACTGCGGGTTAAAAACGTTTGTTTTTGAGAGGGGGAGGGGGAAGGGGGAAAGGCAAGAGATTAAATATTTAAAATGTTTCAGTCTGGAGGCCCCAAGGGGTGGTAATTACTTTGTTTATAACCGCCAAAACATGGAGGCCAAGGGAAAGAGTATGATGGAGACAGAACGATGGCTGAACATGGGCGAAGTGGGCCGGGTCATGCAAGCAGGGAAAAGCTACTGTCTTGTTACTTAAACCCCAAAAGGGAAAATCGTTGGGAGAACTTGGTAAACTTGAGGCCAAAAAAGGGGAGGGGTAAGATTTTGGAGGTGGTATGGGAAAAACCTCATGTCCAACTGTAAGGGACATACGAGGAGAAGGAGAGGGGATGATCCAGTAGACTGAATCTAGTATTCCCCTTTGATAGTTCTTTTTGGAACTACATATGAAAGTCCCTGGGGGCCAGTGATCATGGTTTTTAAAATTTTCGAAACATAGAAGATTCAAGTGGCCCCCACTTGTAACCATATGTATTCGAAGCAAAAGGGTGGCGAATGAAGAAAAAACCCAAAAGGGACTTGAAAGCATGAAAAAACTTCCTAAAGGGGGGGTTTTAGGGGGGACAGAGAACTGGCAGGAAAAGTCTGCGGTGATGGAATATGTGACAACTATGAAGGGAAGCTGAGGAGGGGTTTGTACCCAAGAGTAACGAAATAATGAAAAACCCGGGATTAGCTGGGGTTTCCCCAAAAGTGCAGGGGGGGCCAAAAAAAGTGTGCTAGGGAAGGGAAAGAAGTATAAAAGGCAAGGCCCCGGGAGAATAAAAGGGATCTTGTAGAGCCGAAATGAATATTCAGGAAAGTTGGGAGGTAAAAGGCATTATGAAAATGATTAAAAAGCAAAACCCGAATCTGCCCCCCTTTTATTTTCCCACATCAGGGGTAATACAACAGAATAGACCAGGTAAACAGGGTGAGGCAGGAAGGAGGGGAGGTCACAAAAACGACTGAAATTGTGAGGAGCTCAACAGGGGTTTAAAAGTGTTTAAGAGAGGGGAAAAAAGCACCTCAGAAAGGAGAGGGGTGAGGTACACCCTGTTTGAATAATCATACAAATGAGGAAGTAAGATGAGGCTGTTAAGCGAGCTAGACACCCCAAAGGTGATAGGGATGGATAAAATTCTCATGGGTCCCCCAGGGGGGAGCAAGGTGCTTTGTGTACCATAACAACTTCTTAACAATCTATCGAAACAGGGATATTACCTGGATATGGAAGACAGCAAATGTGTCCAAAATTTTTTAAAAAAAGACAGAAAGAAGCCTAAATACAGACAAGGTCACGACATGTATAGTAAAGGGGGGGGAAAAAATTTTCAGGGGTAGAGTGGGGGCTCTAGAAAGGAATACGCTTATCAAACACCCCCACCCGGGTTTTAGGGGTGGGAAATCATGTGTCACAAACCTATGGAGTTGTATGAAGGGGGACGGCAGTAAGACAAGAGAGGAGGGGTGGGGGATTGATTTTTTGGCTGTAAAGGCGTTACGAGTTCCCCCAAGGTGGGGGCCGGTAACAGGGGGTGCACAAGGGTCATCCAAAGGCCGTGCTGTTTCTGGATTTGTGAATGACTGAAGGAAAAGAATAAACCTTTAAGTGTCCCTGTTTTCAGTGATTGAAGTGTGAGAAGAATTTAGTGGGCAAGACCAGGAAATACAAAGGGGTCTGGAAAACCTCAGGCCCGTCCATAAACGGCCCCCGGGTTTAACCCCATAAGGCAAAGTATGAAATTGGGAAGGTCAAATAAGACCCCAAAAAAGGGGGTCGTCTAGGGGCAGAGACTACAAAACCTCACTCAAGGGAAAAAGGGTCTTTGGAGTTGGTTAAAACCGGGAACATCTGAGGGCCTCAACCAAAAATGCCGCGATACGGGCGCCGGCAAACCAAGAACAGCATTTTGACTTAAATAAGGAGTCATAGGACCCTGTACATGGTACGTTAGGCCCCAAATTGGAGTAGCACAAAGTTTAGAGCCCCACCTAGCTAAAGTAAAGGAATCTAGAGAAAGAGAGGTTTGAAAAAGATAGTCCCCGGAGTAAGGGGTATGTCCCCCACGGGAGAGGTTAAGGGAAATCGACCTGCGAAACTGGAGACGGAAAAGGGTTAGGGGGGTGCATAACTAAATATAAAAAATCAGATGAGCCGCGGGTGTTTGGAGTATTTCTTCAGTCACAGGTTGTCAAAATTGAATGCCTGGGTAGTGATGTGTGGAGGGGATGACGGGTAGCCGCCAGTTGGAGGCGGGGAGGCTGTGGCTCGACCCCAGCAGCCCCAAAATATGGAGTAAGCTAGGGGGGTTTTCACACACACACACAACACACACACACAACAACACACACACACACACCACACCACCACCACACAAATAGGAGCTTTCCCTTCCATTCATTTAGACATTGGTTTTAAAGGAAGTAAAGGATTGTTGCAGCAAAAAGTTAATGATATTATTTTATGGTATCTTCCCCTTTGCCCGAATGGAAGAAATTTCATAAAGAATCCGACGGTTAGCGAGCTCTTGATCATGAAGAGGGAGAGTCCACAGACGACAGTCAATTTTCATTGCATGGATTCGGGCAATAGTTGGTGGGAAATCTAATTTTTGCCAGTCGGATAATTAGTTTCCGTATGTTAATTTAAAGGGAAAATTTAATAACAGAGTTGAAAATTATAACCTGCAAAAGAGCATTAGAAAAAAAATTTTTTAAACAAATAGTCAAATGATTTCTGTCTGGCGCCTGTTTTGAACACTGTTCCGGGCTCCCCCCCAAAAAAAATTTGTTAAAATACTGATATTGAGAAAAAATTCTGAGTGCCGCTTAGGGTACGACTGGGTACGCCACCAGAGTGATCATTGGTTTGGGAAAGGAAAAAACGTTTTTTCGAGGACGACCTTATTATCTGCGCTTTTTAAACATATTTACTGTCTGGTACCAGTGAGAGCATTATTATCCAGAGCAAACTCTAAGAATTACTATGTGATGCAAATTTGAATTAGAGATTAAACTTTATTGACTACGTGAAGTGTTAAATATTGTTCTGTACTATCAGTTAACATTACTGTCAGTCACCAGTGATGTGCATCACTGTCAGCCACCAGTGATGTGCATCACTGTCAGCCACCAGTGGTGTGCATCACTGTTTGCCACCAGTGGTGTGCATCACTGTCAGCCACCAGTGGTGTGCATCACTGTTTGCCACCAGTGGTGTGCATCACTGTCAGCCACCAGTGGTGTGCACTACTGTCTCCCACCAGTGGTGTGCATTACTGTCTGCCACCAGTGATATGCATCACTGTCAGCCACCAGTGATGTGCATCACTGTCAGCCACCAGTGATGTGCATCACTGTCAGCCACCAGTGGTGTGCATTACTGTCTCCCACCAGTGGTGTGCATCACTGTCTGCCACCAGTGATATGCATCACTGTTTGCCACCAGTGATGTGCATCACTGTTTGCCACCAGTGGTGTGCATCACTGTCTGCCACCAGTGATATGCATCACTGTTTGCAACCAGTGGTGTGCATCACTGTCTGCCACCAGTGATATGCATCACTGTTTGCCACCATGGTGTGCATCACTGTTTGCCACCAGTGGTGTGCATCACTGTCTGCCACCAGTGATATGCATCACTGTTCGCCACCAGTGGTGTGCATCACTGTTTGCCACCAGTGGTGTGCATCACTGTTTGCCACCAGTGATGTGCATCACTGTTTGCCACCAGTGGTGTGCATCACTGTTTGCCACCAGTGGTGTACATCACTGTTTGCCACCAGTGGTGTGCATTACTGTCTGCAACCAGTATTGTGCATCACTGTTTGCCACCAGTGGAGTGCATTACTGTCTGCCACCAGTGATGTGCATTACTGTCTGCCACCAGTGATATGCATCACTGCCACCAGTGATGTGCATCACCGTTTGCCACCAGTGATGTGCATCACTGTTTGCCACCAGTGGTGTGCATTACTGTCTGCCACAAGTGATGTGCATCACTGTTTGCCACCAATGATGTGCATCACTGTTTGCCACCAGTGGTGTGCATTACTCTCTGCCACCAGTGGTGTGCATTATTGTCTGCCACCAGAGATATGCATTACTGTCTACCACCAGTGATGCGCATTACTGTCAGCCACCACTGGTGTGCATTACTGTCTGCCACCAGTGATGTGCATTACTGTCTGCCACCAGTGATGTGCATTACTGTCAGCCACCAGTGATGTGCATTACTGTTTGCCACCAGTGGTGTGCATTACTGTCTGCCACCAGTGGTGTATATTACTGTCTGTTACCGGTGGTGTGCATTACTGTCAGTCACCAGTGGTGTACATTACTGTCTGCCACCAGAGGTATGCATTACTGTCTGCCACCAGTGATGTGCATTACTCTCTGCCTCCAGTGATGTGCATTATTGTCTGCCACCAGAGATGTGCATTACTGTCTACCACCAGTGATGTGCATTACTGTCTACCACCAGTGATGTGCATTACTGTCTACCAACAGTGATGTGCATTACTGTCTGCCGCCAGTGGTGTGCATTAATGTCTGCCGCCAGTGATGTGCATTACTGTCTGCCACCAGTGATGTGCATTACTGTCTGCCGCCAGTGGTGTGCATTAATGTCTGCCGCCAGTGATGTGCATTACTGTCAGCCACCAGTGGTGTGCATTAATGTCTGCCGCCGTAGCCTTCACATCTACGACAACTACTACTACAACTAACCCATCTCTTTGGGAAGGACCTACTTCCACTGGGGAATCCCGCCTACCAGTGACTATGCCCTCGTCTGCTACACCTGACGTTACTATATAAGCGGCAGGCTCCTTTCTTCTGCTTCAAAATCTCCACGACTATGGTGCTCTTCGCACCTACTCCTAGGTTGAAGGACTGATTACCTCATCTTCTGTACATAGTTCTACTGTCTTCAAGTTATGTCCTAGAATTTGTGTTGATAAAGCCACTGGATGGCGAAACGTCTACAATAAAGATACCCAGATGTTGCACATGTGTCTTAATTTCATCTTGTCGGTATTATATACCATTCTTACACTTACTAATGATGTATAAAGCTGCAGTATGACCTCTGGACTTCTGTTGCTTACACTTCTTGATATAAATCCCAGTAATCCATTTGCCTTATTACGTACGCTTAGGCATTGCTGTCTTAGTTTAAGGTTGCTGCTCACCGTAACCCCCAAGTCCTTTTCGCAATCTGTATGGCTAAGTTCTACATCATTTAACTTATAAGTACTAGGGTTATGGGCACTCCCAAGCTTCAGAACCTTGCATTTATCTACATTGAACTGCATCTGCCACTTTTGACCAAGAATAGAGTTTGTCCTCCTGAAGTTCCATAACATCTACGTTTGAATCAATTATCCTACCTATCTTTGTGTCATCGGCGAATTTGCTCATATCATTAGTAATTCCCTCATCAAGATCATTGATATATATTATAAACAACAACGGGCCCAAGACTGGTCCCTGTGGAACGCCACTTGTTACAGGTCCCCACTCGGATTTAACCCCATTTATGGACACTCTCTACTTCCTGTCAGTGAGCCATGATTCGATCCACGACAGCACTTTTCCCCCAATGGCATGAGCTGCCACTTTCTTTAACAGTCTATGGTGCGGAACTCTATCAAAAGCCTTGCTAAAATCTAAGTAAATAATATCAAATTCTTTATCGTGGTCAACAGCCTCAAAAGCTTTACTGAAGAAAGTTAATAAATTAGTTAGACAAGACCGGCCTCTTGTGAATCCATGCTGAGTATCATTAATCAAGCTATGATTATCGAGATCGCTTCTTATAATCTCAGCTATAATTGAATCTAGTAATTTGCCTACACTTGAGGTCAGGCTTATTGGGCGGTAATTTGACGGTAACGACTTGCCCCCTGTTTTAAAAATAGGAATTACATTAGACATTTTCCCACATATCAGACACTACACTGTTTAAAGAGACAAATTAAAATATTAGTTAATGGTTCACAGAGTTCCATTTTGCATTCTATAAGAACCTTGAAAAAAACTCATCAGGCCCCGGCAACTTTTTTTTGCTTCAGTCTGTCTATCTGCTTCACAACCATTCACTAGTGACTGTGATGTTACATCATTTATCTTCTTCTGCCCACTATAAGAATTAATTACTGGAAATATTGTTAGTGTCTTCCTGTGTAAAAACTGAGAGAAATTAATTATTAAAAAAATTCGAGCAAAATTTCATTCTCTTTGTCAGTAAGGTGCCATAGTTTTTTTTAAAGGGGACCTATCTTATCTCTATCTTTTGTTCTATAGACCTGGAAAAAACTTTTTGGGGTTTAGTTTTAGAATCCCTAGCAACTTTAATTTCATAGTCCCTTTTAGTTTTTCTTATCCCCTTTTATATGTCCCTCTTAATGTCATATACTGATTCATAAGATGACCCTCACCTCTTTTGATACGCCTATAATTCCTTTCTTATGCACTAGTAGATATTTGAGCCTATCATTCATCCATTTTGGGTCATTTCTATTTAAATCTAAATTTCATTTATATGGGATAAACGTTTTTTGAGCTTCATGTATAGGGGTTCAGAAAACTGTCATATTGACAGCTCACTTCATTACCCCAGTCAACAGATGATAAGTGTTCTCTAAGCCCTTTGTAATCTCCCTAAGCGAAAATCTGGGACTGTTACTAAGTTATCGCTACCATCATATTTCCCCATTCAATGTTAAATGTAATTGATTTGTGGTCGCTAGCACCCAGTTCCTCTGAAATTTCTAAATTTTTAACAAGGAATTCATTGTTTGCCATAACTAAGTCAAGCAGGTTTTTTCCCCTTGTAGGTTCTGTCACAAAACTGTTTCAAAAAAACAATCCTGAACTACTTTAAAAAGTCGTTTTGATTCAAAAAATTTCCCCGTCAAGAAATTCCAATCAATATTGACTAAAGTTAAAGTCTCCTGAATTACTACATTATCGTGCCTTGTGGCCTTACAATTTCCTCCCCTGTAGGGTTCCCCTTTGGTCCCTATCTAAGTTTGGGGGACGGTATATCATCCTAAAATCGGTTTTTTCAGGGCCCCTCGGGAAAATTCTATCCAAACAGACTCTGTAGTGTTACTTCAGACTTTTTACCCTTTTTATGCAACGTTCAACCCAAATTCGGACATACAAGGGAACACCCCCCCCCCCTTCCCAAAAATTCTATCTACTTGGGGAAAAATTTAAAAAACCCCCTTAATATGAATTCAGCGGGCCCTTGCCCCGCTTTTTAAAATTAAACCCACGTCTCTTTTAAAGGGCCCAAATACACAAGGTTACCTGCATAGAAACTATTCTAAACTCGTCCATCTTATTCCTAGCATATGGCAATTAGCTTTAATATAAATTGAAAGATCTCCTTTCTTTTTTCCCCTTCCCTGCTTATTTCTGTTTTTCCCTACTGAACCTTTTTTTACTCCTTATCACGAAAGACCTGGCTTTTCAAAATCTCCCTCGTTCTGTTTTTTCTAGTTCCCCTAAAACTCGAAATTATTACTTCACTGGGACTTCATTTTTTCCCTCCCAAAAAAACCCTTTCCCACAAAAAATTTTCCTAGTTTAAAGTCCTAATGCTCCCCCCCACTGCGGGTTGCCAGTGCTACCACCCCAGCCCTTTAGAAAATTAAAACCCCACCCGGGGGCATACGGGTCATTTCTGCCTGGAAGAGGTCCCGGGTTGTAAATGAATGTTCCCCAATTTTTCCTTACGTATTTGTCCACCCGGGAAATTTTGACCCCAATTGCCCTGGAAAAACCATTCTTTCCAACCCCCTCCCCTTGGAAAAATACCAATATGCGGGGTTCCCACCCTTATCCAAATTTTATTTCTTTTGCTGCCTTTTAAAACCTTTTAAATTAAGGTTTCTTCACCCTACGTCTCCCCAAACATGGGTTGCCTCCAGACTGGGGGACAGCAAATAGGATTCCCTCTCTTTTACCTCTCATGATTTTTCCCCCGTTGGCAAACAATTTCCCCCAATCCCGCCCCAAGAAAGAAAAATCTCTGTCTCTACTCCTGTCCTTAAAGCAGAAACCCCCATCCATTTCCCCAAAATTTGGGTATCCCCAAAAAAACAATATTCTTACTTCCCTTTGGTGTCGTTCGTCTGATGTTCCCAGTAGTCGACTAACATTCGTGGGGGTAGGCCTGGGAATGTATTAGATTTTTTCCCAAACTTTTCCACCCCAGTCTCTTTTTTTTTTCATCGTTTCTCCCTTTTCCCATTCGTCTTTTTTGACGTCAATTTCTTTTCCCTGCTGTCCACCCATGAAGTTTCCCTTTTTAAAATGGGACTCAAAACAGGAGGCCCTACTCAAATTTTTCTTTTTTTCCCTCGGTGGGGTCGCCGAATCTCCTCTTCGAAATCCTCAATTTTCCCTTAAAGCTGTTGGAAAAGGGTTGCTCGATGGGTGCATTTGTTTAAGATCCCACTCGGTTTTAACCCCATTTAGGGGGGACACTCTCTGCTTCCTGTCTGTGACCCATGACTCGGTCCACGAGAGCACTTTTCCCCAATCCATGAGCTGCCACTTTCTTTAACAGTCTATGGTGCGGAACTCTATCAAAAGCCTTACTAAAATCTAAGTAAATAATATCAAATTCTTTATCGTGGTCAACAGCCTAAAAAGCTTTACTGAAGAAAGTTAATAAATTAGTTAGACAAGCCCCGGCCTCTTGTGAATCCATGCTGAGTATCATTAATCAAGCTATGATTATCGAGATCGCTTCTTATAATTTTCAGCTAAAAATTGAATCTAGTAATTTGCCTACAATTGAGGTCAGGCTTATTGGGCGGTAATTTGAGGGTAACGACTTGTCCCCTGTTTTAAAAATAGGAATTACATTAGCCATTTTTCCACATATCAGACACTACACCTGTTTGAAGAGATAAATTAAAAATGTTAGTTAATGGTTCACAGAGTTCCATTTTGCATTCCTTAAGAACCCTTGAAAAAACCTCAACAGGATCCGGCGACTTATTTTGCTTCAGTCTGTCTATCTGCTTCACAACCATTTCACTAGTGATTGTGATGTTACATAATTTATCTTTTTTCTAGCCCACTATAAAAATTAATTGCTGGAATATTGTTAGTGTCTTCCTGTGTAAAAACTGAGAGAAAATAATTATTTAAAATCGAGCACATTTCATTCTCTTTGTCAGTAAGATGCCCATAGTTATTTTTAAGGGGACCTATCTTATCTCTAACTTTTGTTCTGTAAAGTAAAAGGACACAAGTGCAACTAATGTGACATTTATTGTGGCAACGTTTCGCTCTCCCGGAGCTTTATCAAGCCATTACAAACAATACATGGACAAAGAGGGTATATAAAGGCTCAGAGTGAGGTGCAATACTAGTGAGGTAACATTAATTCTCCACGCATCAACATCACTCCCAACAAAGTTATAATTCTTCCCAACAGCCAGGTTGCACTGAACGTCTCAAAAGTACTTTCACAATCTAACACCAGAGTCGCCATCGCTTCTAGCACTTCAATAAAGAATCTAACCAGGACACAATCCAAGCACCACGAACCAGTCAATGCAGGATTTTAAACCTATCCCCTGTGGAGGGCTGTGACAAGATTTACGTAGGTGAAACAGCAAGAACCTCGACACCCGCCTCAATGAACACTTTTACGCATGTAGGAACGATAACTTGAACAACGCCTGTGTACAACACCGAAATTCACCAATCATCTCATGAATTCAGAGACGCCCAATTAGTAAATCAAAGAAACTAATTTTTGCAGACGCAATTTCCCTCGAATCAGCACTGATCGCTGATTCGAATACAATTAAACAAAACAACGACAGCTTCACCATCTCCGAAGTCTTAGCAAGAATCCTCCTGGAAAACAGTAAACCCTGCCATCACATAGTCTCTCCTGTTTTACTAACCCAAAACACATTACAGAGAGTGAACACTGAAACAAGCTGCCTCTTTCCAGTCTATATTTGTCCAACCTATTTTTATGTTACCCTAGTAATAGCTTTTATATCCTTTTACTCTTGAACGAATTAATTGCTCTATCATATTGTATTACTTTTGTCACTACCTCCACTACTACTACTACTACCACTAGTGAACATCGAAATGTTGCCTCACTAGTATTGCACTCACTCTGAGCCTTTATATACCCTTTGTGTCCATGTATTGTTTGTAATGGCTTGATGAAGCTCCTGGAGAGCGAAACCTTGCCACAATAAATGTCACATTAGTTGCACTTGTGTCCTTTTACTTTACATATTGTCGGTAATTCTACCAACTTTATTACAACTTTTGTTCTATAGACCTGGAAAAAACTCTTTGGGTTAGTTTTAGAATCCCTAGCAACTTTAATTTCCTAGTCCCTTTTAGCTTTTCTTATCCCCTTTTCAATGTCCCTCTTAATGTCAATATACTGTTTCATAAGATGACCCTCACCTCTTTTGATACGCCTATAAATTCCATTCTTTTGCCCTAGTAGATATTTCAGCTATTATTCATCCATTTTGGGTCATTTCTATTTGATCTAATTTCTTTATATGGGATAAACGTTCTTTGAGCCTCATGTATAGTGTTCAGAAAACTGTCATACTGATAGCTCTCTTCGTTACCCCAGTCAACAGATGATAAGTGTTCTCTAAGCCCATTGTAATCTGCTGAGCGAAAATCTGGGACTGTTACTGAGTTATCGCTACTATCATACTTCCATTCAATGCTAAATGTAATTGATTTGTGGTCGCTAGCACCCAGTTCCTCTGAAATTTCTAAATTATTAAGAAGGGATTCATTGTTTGCCATAACTAATTCAAGCAGGTTATTTCCCCTTGTAGGTTCTGTCACAAACTGTTTCAAAAAACAATCCTGAACTACTTCTAAGAAGTCGTATGATTCTAAATTCCCAGTCAAGAAATTCCAATCAATATGACTAAAGTTAAAGTCTCCTAGAATTACTACATTATCGTGCCTTGTGGAATTAACAATTTCCTCCCATAGTAGTCTCCCTTGGTCCCTATCTAAGTTTGGGGGACGGTATATCACTCCTAAAATAAGTTTTTCATGCCCCTCTGAAAATTCTATCCAAACAGACTCTGTATGTGTTACTTCAGACTTAATACCCGTTTTTATGCAACAGTTCAAGCGATCTCGGACATACAATGCCACCCCAACCCCCCCTCCCGATACTTCTATCTACTTGGAACAATTTAAAACCCTGAATGCAACATTTCCCAGGAATGTCCCGACGTTTTTGAATTAAACCACGTCTCAGTTAAGGCAAATACATCAAAGTTACCTGCACTAGCAACTAATCTCAACTCGTCCATCTTATTCCTAGCACTACGGCTATTAGCATAATAAACATTGAAAGACTCTCGTTTCTCTTCACCCTTCCTGCTCATTTCTGTTTTTCTACTAAACCTATTACTGTTCTTATCACCCAGTGTCACTGGCTTTTCAATATCTACCTCGTTCTGCTTATTACTAGTTCCCCTAGTACTCATAATATTACTACACTGGGACTTCACTGTTTTCCTGCCAAAACCCATACCACTAACTATTCCTAGTTTAAAGTACTAACAGCTCCCCCCACTGCAGTTGCCAGTGCTCCCACCCCACACCTAGATAAGTGAACCCCATCCCTGGCATACATGTTATTTCTGCCATAGAAGAGGTCCCAGTTGTCAATGAATGTTACCGCATTTTCCTTACAGTATTTGTCCAGCCAGCAATTACATAAGAACATAAGAACATAAGAATGGAGGAACACTGCAGCAGGCCTGTTGGCCCATACTAGGCAGGTCCTTTACAATTCATCCCACTAACAAAACATTTAAGAACATAAGAACATAAGAATGGAGGAACATTGCAGAAGGCCTACTGGCCCATGCGAGGCAGGTCCTTATCAAAACGACTGCTACCTAAAGCTTCCCTAGAAGTAACTCCCGTACCCAATGACACCAATCAAACCCAGCCCCTCCCACTCATATATTTGTCCAGTCTCTTCTTTTAAAGCTACCCAAGGTCCTAGCCTCTATCACCTTGTAAAGTAAAAGGACACAAGTGATGTATAGAGATGTAAAATAACTTTTGGCCTTCTGTTACTTATACTTCTTGAGATAAATCCAAGTAATCTGTTGGCCTTGTTGCGCACACTAAGGCACTGCTGTCTTGGCTTTAGATTTCTGTTTACCATGACTCCCAAGTCTTTTTCACATTCTGTATGATCAAGCTCTATTTCACCTAGATTATAGCTTCGAGGGTTATTTTCATTACCAAGGGCAAGTACCTTACACTTGTCCACATTGAACTTCATCTGCCATTTTTCAGACCAAGACATTAATTTGTATAAATCGTCCTGGAGTTCATTGATATCCTCCTCAGAGTGAATTATACGGCCTATCTTTGTATCATCATCAAATTTACTCTTGTCACTCGTAATCCCTTCATCAAGGTCATTAATGTAAATTATGAACAAGAGAGGGCCTAAAACTGATCCTTGTGGAACGCCACTAGTGTCTAATCCTCATTCAGATTTCACTCCATTAATGGTAACTCTCTGCTTTCTATTGGTAAGCCATGCCTCAATCCATGCTAGAACTTTACCTCCTATACCATGAGCTGCCACTTTTCTTAAGAGTCTCTTGTGAGGTACTCTATCGAAGGCTTTACTAAAATCCAAGTAAACAATATCATATTCCTTATCACTGTCAACTGCCTCAAAAGTTCTATTGAAGAACGTCAGTAAGTTTGTCAGGCAGGAACGACCTCTCGTGAATCCATGCTGAGATTCATTTATCATGTTATGCTCTTCAAGGTGACTTCTGATAATGTCGGCTATAATTGATTCTAATAACTTGCCCACTTTAGATGTCAGGCTTATTGGACGGTAATTTGAAGGAGTGGACTTATCCCCTGATTTGAATATAGGAACCACATTAGCCATCTTCCACAACTCTGGTACAACACCGGTAAGGATGGACGCATTGAATACACTCGTTAATGGCTGACTAAGCTCCATCTTGCATTCCCTGGAAAACAACTCATCAGGTCCCGGAGACTTATTTTGCTTCAGTTTGTCTATCTGTTTAATAACCATGTCCTTCGTGACAGTAATATTAGTTAACTTAAATTCATCAGGAACTAAATAATTGTTAATTACTGGAATCTCATTTACATCTTCCTGTGCAAAAACTGACAAAAAATAGTAATTAAATAAGGAACTCATTTCCAGTTCATTATCCGTCAGCTGTCCATTCCCAATTTTCAGATGTCCTACTTTTTCCTTCACCTTCGTCCTATACACTTGAAAGAACCCTTTGGATTAGTCTTTGATTCTTAGCAACCTAATTTCATAGTCACGTTTAGCCTTTCTAATCGCTTTTTTACTTCTCTTTTAAGCTGAACATATCGGTCAGTAAGGTTAACCTTCCTCTTCTGATGCCCCTATAAAATTCCCCTTTTCTCCCTTTTAGATGCTTTAGCCTCCTGTTAACCCATTTGGGATCGTTATTATTAGACCTAATTTCTCTCTTCGGAATGTATATACTCTTGGCACCGTGTTACTTTATTAAGAAAACAATCATAAAGCAGTCCCTGCATATTCAAAAGTATGATTATCGTAAATAAAATCATTAGCTAGATAACCCAATCAAGATTAGCAGATGTTCCCTAAGTCCATTATAATCGGCACAGAACGAAAATCAGGGATTTTTACTGTATTTATCATTATTCTTGCATTCCCAATTAATGCTAAAGGGGATGGATTTGTGATCACTTGCGCCAAGCTCTTCAGTGATCTCCAGTTTTATTCACGAGTGTTTCCTTATTTGAAAAAGACTAGGTCTAGCAATTATTACCCTGGTAGGCTCAGTTACGCTCTTTTTTCAGAAAAACAGTCCTGAACTGTTTCCATAAAGTCACTGGACTCTAGATTACCTGTCAAAGAATTCCAATCAATCTGACTAAAGTTAAAGTCCCTACTATGACTTATTTACTGTGTCCAAAAGCCCTAACAATTTCGTCCCAAAGAAGTCTCCCTCTATCGTGATCCAAGCCTGGAGGTCGGTATATTACACCTTAGAATTAGTTTTTCTTGACCCTCCACGAACTTTTACCCAAACAGACTCTGTTGCTGCTCCCTCTATTTTTTTTACCTGTTTTTAGGCAACAATTAATATTTTCTCGAACATACAATGCAACTCCTTCCCCCTTCCCATTACATCTATCCCATTGAACAACTTAAATCCCCGAATATTACACTCAGCAGTCATATCCCGACTCTTTAAATCATACCACGTTTCAGTTAATGCAATGATATCAAAGTTCCCGCACATGCTACCAAACGTAGTTCATTAATTTTATTTCTTGCACTTCGACTGTTAGCATTTAAAAAACCATCATATGTTTTTTCTTCTGCACATTTTTTTCCCATTCATCTTTGTTTTTACACAATTTCTGAAATTATCATTACCAGAGTTACTCCATGACAGTTATATTAAGATTCTTAATATCAGAGCATAAATTAATATATCCATACTCATTATTTATTTATTTCTAAACCCATTTCCCCTAACTAATCCTAGTTTAAAGCCCTAACAACCCCCTCAACTGAGTTAGCAAGAAAACTCACACCTGCCCAGGATAAGTGAACCCCATCCCCGGAATACTTGTCATTTCGGCCCTAGAAGTTGTCCCCGTTGTCAATGAATGGTACTGCATTATCCTTACAGTTTTATCCAACCAACAATTAATACCAATTGCTTCTGGACAACCATTCATTACCAACACCTCTTCTTGGCCAAATGCCACATATAAAAGGGCGCCCCCCCCTTCTTCCTAATTATGTCTATAGCTGTCCTGAAAATTTCTAACTAAATTCTCACTTCTACGCTTGCCCACATCATTGCCTCAGCACTGAGGCAATAATAGGATTGATCCCATTTTCCGTTCATGATGTTTTCAAGCCGGTTAACGATGTCCTCCATCCAGCCCCCGGAAAACAAAACCCTCTGTCTCCTACTCCTGTCCTTCAAGAATGCCCCATCCATGTATCTAACCTGGCTATCCCAAAAAACAACAATATTCTTACCTTCCTTGTTGTCGTTTGTCGTGACGATCCCCGTAGTCGACCACATTCGTCGGGTTAAACACGAGAATGCGTTGGAGGTTTCCACAGGAGCTTCCACAGCAGTCTCTTTCTCTTAATCGATTCTGGCTTTTCCATTCTTCTTGAATCGTCACTTCGTCGTCCCTGCTCTTTAGCCCCGCCACTGACCACGATCCCTTCTTGACCTGAGGACTCGAAACAGGAGGACTACTACGAATCCTCTTGTTTTCCTCGGTCAATCGCCGTATCTCCATCTTCGCTACCCCAAGTTCTTCCTTAAGTTGTTGGTAAATTTTGCTCAGATGGAGGGCATCTTGGTTCAGTCTCACGGGAGCACACAAGACACTTCTTCACAGAGTTAAGTACAGGTCTCCACTGAGTTAAGTACAGGTCACCACTGAGTTAAGTACAATCCAATTTTCAATGCTACCCTAGAAATAAGCTCTAATGTGCAAGTACCACTCAAATCCAACCCCTCCCACTCATGTACTTATCCAACCTAAATTTGAAACCACCCAAAGTCCTAGCCTCAATAACCCAACTAGTTAGACTGTTCCACTCATCAACTACCCTATTTCCAAACCAATACTTTTCTGTGTCCATTCCAAATCTAAACTTATCCAATTTAAATCCATTACTGAGGGTTCTCTCTTGGAGAGATATCCTCAAGACCTTATTAATATCCACTTATTAATACCTTATTAATGCCTATCTTCCATTTATACACTTTCGGACAATCAGGTCTCCCTCATTCTTCGTCTAACTAGTGGAATGTAACCTTAAGATCCTTCAATCATTTCTTCGTAAGGCAGATTTCCCAATGCTATGTGTCCAATTTAGTCCATCCTACGCTGAATGTTTTCTAACGAATTTATGTCCATTCTGTAATATGGAGACCAGAACTGACCTGCATAATCTAGGTAAGGACTTACTAATGATGTATAAAGCTGCAGTATGACCTCTGGACTTCTGTTGCTTACACTTCTTGATGACTCAAGAAATCGTAATGACACGATTGCAAACAAACCACTACCCCGGCCTGGATTGAACCCGCGGTCATAGAGTCTCAAAACTCCAGCCCGTCGCGGGTTCAATCCCGGCCGGGGGTATGGTTCACTTCTTGATATAAATCCCAGTAATTTATTTGCCTCATTACGTACGCTTAGGCATTGCTGTCTTGGTTAAGTTGCTCACCAAACCCCCCAGTCCTTTTTGCAATCTGTATGGCTAAGTTCTACATCATTTAACTTATAAATGCTAGGGTTATGGACACTCCCGAGCTTCAGAACCTTGCATTTATCTACGTTGAACTGCATCTGCCACTTTTCTGACCAAGAATATAGTTTGTTTAAATCCTCCTGAAGTTCCCTAACCAGTCATCATGTGAATTCAATTATCCTACATGACCTTTTGTGTCATCGGCGAATTTGCTCATATCACTAGTAATTCCCTCATCAAGGTCATTGATATATATTATAAACAACAACGGGCCCAAGACTGATCCCTGTGGAACGCCATCCTCAATTCTTCCTTAAGCTGTTGGTAAAGTTGCTCGATGGAGGGCATCTTGCTTCAGATCCCCACTCGGATTCACCCCAATTATGGACACTCTCTGCTTCCTGTCTGTGAGCCATGACTCGATCCATGAGAGCACTTTTCCCCCAATGCCATGAGCTGCCACTTTCTTTAACAGTCTTTGTTGCGGAACTCTATCAAAAGCCTTACTAAAATCTAAGTAAATAATATCAAATTCTTTATCGTGGTCAACACCTCAAAAGCTTTACTGAAGAAAATTAATAAATTAGTTAACAAGACAGGCTCTGTGAATCCATGCTGAGTATCATTAATCAGCTATCATATCGAGATGGCTCTTATAATCCCAGCTTATAAGTGACTCTAGTAAATTTGCCTACAATTGAGGTCAGGCCATATTGACGGAAATTCGCCGTAACGACTTGTCCCCTGTTTAAAAATAGGAATTACATTAGCCATCTTCCATATATCAGACACTTATACACAACCTGTTTTGAAGAGATAAATTAAAAATATTAGTTTAATAGTTCACCGAGTTCCCATTTTGCATTCCTTTAAGAACACCTTGAAAAAGCCTCATCCGGAAAAAACCGGGCGGCGACTTATTTTGCTTCACGTCTGTCTATCTGCTTCACAAAAATCACAACCATTTCACTAACCATAGTGGATCTACTGTGATGTTCCAATATTTATTCTTCTAATCTACTTCCTAGAGAAATCTATCTTCTAGCCCTTAAATCTAGCAAAAACCTCTAAGCCCACAGTAAAAAATTAATCACTTAACTTAACTCTACCTGGAATATTTGGTTTAGGTCCTTCAGTTAGAGTGTACCATGTCCTTTGTCTTCTGTGTCTTTCTTGTCTTTTTTTTCTTGTCTTTTTCTCTTTCTTTTCCTGTGTAAAAACTGAGAGAAAATTAGTTTATTTAAAAAATGAAAAAATAAAAACGCGAAAAACAATATTTTATTATTACAAAAAAAAATCGAGCACAATTAATTCTCCCATGTCAGAAAAAGATGTGGAGATTGATGGATGGAAGGAGAGATGATGATGCCCTATATTCAGGATATTTTTCATATTAAAACCCCCCCGCGGGTCCCAAACACAACACCCCACCACACTCCCACACACACACACCACACCCCCACACACAACACCACACGAACCACAACACACCCACAACACACACCCACACCCCCACCCAAAAGAACACACCGACCCCAATGCAAAAACTTTTCCTTTGGGATAAACCACTGAGAGACAACAACGTTATTAAAATCGAGCACATTAATTCTCCTTGTCAGAAAGATGCCCATAGTTATTTTTAAGGGACCTAATCTTATCTCTCACTTTGTTCTATAGACCTGGAAAAAACTTTCTTGGTTAGTTTTAGAAATCCCTAGCACCTTTAATTTCATAGTCCCTTTTTAGCTTTTTCATAACCCCTTTTTATGTCCCTCTTAATGTCAATATACTGATTCATAAGATTGACCCTCACCTCTTTTTGAAACGGCCTATAAATTCCTTTCTATGCCCTAGTAGATATTTGAGCCTTTTTATTTCATCCATTTTTGGCCATTTCTATTTTGATCTAATTTCTTTATTGGGATAAACTTTCTTTGAGCAGCATGTATAGTGTTTACAGAAAACTTCATATTGATAGCCTCTTATTTACCCCCAGTCAAAACAGATTATAAAGTGTTCTCTAAAGAAAAGGGAAGACCCATCGAAATCCTGCTAAAGAAAAGAAAAAAAAGGAGAGAGATAAGAGGCGAAAATTCTGGGACTGATAACTGAGTTATCCGCTGCTATTCGTACTTCCATTCCATGCTAATAAAAATGATTTTGTGGTCGCTAGCACCCGTTCCTCTGAATTTCTAAAATTATTAACAAAGGCTTCATTTTTGCCAGAACTAAGTCAAGCAAGGTTAATTATTCCCCTTGTAGGTTCTTTCTGTGCACAAACAACTGCTATTTCATTTTCAAAAAACAATCCTCCTGAACTACTCGAATTGCCCTGGACAACCATTCATTTCCTAACTCTTGTCCTGGCAAAATGCCACATATGATAGGGTACCCACCCTTCCTCCTAATTATTTCCATTGCTGACCAATTCCTGCTAATACAGGT
This sequence comes from Cherax quadricarinatus, assembly GCF_026875155.1. Lineage (NCBI taxonomy): Eukaryota > Metazoa > Arthropoda > Malacostraca > Decapoda > Parastacidae > Cherax > Cherax quadricarinatus. The sequence continues at coordinate 43,367,200 of NC_069418.1, read as the reverse complement.
CTTCACTCCTACGTCTGCCAACATCGTTTGCCTCCAGCACGAGACAGATAATAGGATTGCTCCCCATTACTCTCATATGTCATTCAGACGGCTAAAAATATCCTCCATCCCAGCCCCCAGGAAAGCAAACTCTGTCTCCTACTCCTGTCCCTTCCAAGCAGAACGCCCTATCCATATACCTATAACATGGCTATCCCCAACAACAATATTCTTACCTTCCATTTGTGTCGTTTCGTCGTGCTGTTCCCTAGTAGTCCGTACTCACCATTCGTTCGGGTAGCACTGAGAAAGTATTTATGTTTCCACCACAGTTTCCACGGAATCCTCTTTCTTCTTCATCGTTTCTACTTTTCCATGGGGGGGGGGGGGGGGGGGGGGGGGGGGGGGGGGGGGGGGGGGGGGGGGGGGGGGGGGGGGGGGGGGGGGGGGGGGCGCTTATCTTGATCGACAACTTGCTTCTCTGCTGTCCAGCCATGACAGTTTCCCTTCTGACCAGAGGACTCAAAACAGGAGGACTACTACGAATCTTCTTGTCTTCCTCGTTCCAGTCGCCGAATCTTATCTACGCCATCCTCCAATTCTTCCTTAAGCTTTGGTGAAGTTTGCTCGATGGAGGTCAACTTGCTTCAATTCGTATAGAGCGCGCAAAACCGGACTTCCAAGAAGCAAAGTACACACGTCACTTACCTGAGCTAAGTACACGTCCCCAGAGGTTGTTTTGATTAGGAACCTGCCTTGCATGGAGCCAGTAGGCCTTCTTCATGTTCCTACACTCTTACTTCAGTGTGACGTGTACTTAGCTCAGTTGTGACGTGTACTTAGCTCAGTGGGTGTCGTGTACTTACTCCAGTGGAGACGGTGTACTAGCTCTGTGAAGACCTGTTTGTATGCTCTTCTGGTGAATCTGTACCAGGATGCTCTCTTCCTTGATCAACTTTACCAGCAGCTAGAGAAGTAGCTCAAGTGCTAATATGGAGATACGCGATTAAAGGAGGAAACAAGAGGATTCGTAGTAATCCTTCTGTTTGGAGTCCCCAGGTTAAGAGGGGAGCTTGGTCAGTGGCCGGGCAACATGGAACCAAGCTGAAGATCAAGAAACGGTTGGAGAGCAGAAACACGAGAAACCAGAAGACTCCGTGGAACTTCCAACTCTTCTCGGTGTTACCCTACGAATGTGAGTGTCCTACTGGGAATGCCACAACGAGCACCAAAGAAGCATGCCGACGTGAGTGAGACATCCCTAGAAACCCCAACGAAGACCATCGAGAACGTCCTTGACGAATTCCACAGAGGAGTAATGCTACCTGGCGTATGTGATCGACTACTCGGAGCATCACTGACGACGACGCCAAGGAAGGTAAAAACATTGTTGTTGTTGGGGATAGCCAGATTAGGTACATGATAGGGCATTCTGCTTGAAGGATAGAGTATGAGGCAGAGATGTGTTTTTCCTGGGGCTGGATTAAGATATGTTAGCCGTCTGGATGACATTCATGAAGTAATGGGAGCATCCATTTATCTGTCTCCAGTGCTGGAGGGCAACGATGTTGGCAGCGAAGGATGAGGACCTGATTAGCAGGTATAAGGTTCAGCAACAGAGATAATTAGAGGAAGGGTGGGAAACATGTCATATTGGCATTTTGCCAGGAGAGGATTGGAAATGAAATGGTTGTCCAGAGCAATTGCTTGGTCAATTTGGCTGGGCTAGACAAATACTGTAAGGAAAATGCGGTAACATTCATTGACAACTGGGACCTCTTCTATGGCAGAAAATGACATGTATGCCAGGGAGGGTTCAACATTATCAGGTGTGGGTGGGAGCAACTGACCCGCAGGGAGGGAGCTGTTAGGTCTTAAACTAGGAATAGTTAGTGGTATGGGTTTTTTGCGGGAAAACAGTGAAGTCGCAGGGTAGTAACATGATACAAGGAGAACTAGTAAAGGCAAAATGAGGTGGATATCGAAGCCAGTGGCACTAATGACAATGACAGTAATAGTTTAGTGGAATAATAGAAAAAGGAGCAGGAAGGGAAAGAGAGAGGAGGGTCATTAAAAATTTATTACCACAAAAAGTCCCGCAGTGCTAGGAAAAAAGATGGCTTAGTTTGAGACTAGTTGCTAGTGCAGATACCATAGATGTATTTGCCCATTACTGCGACGTTGTTTAATTCAAAAAGTCGTAACATGCCTGCAGAATGTCCCATTCAGGGTTTTAAATTGTTCCCAAGTAGATAGAAGTACGGGAAGGGGTGTGGTGGCATTGTATGTCCGAGAATCGCTTGAACTGTTGCATAAAAACGGGTATTAAGTCTGAAGTAACACAATACAGAGACTGTATGGATAGAATTTTCAGAGGGGCCATGAAAAATAATTTATAGTGAGATAATACCGTCCCCCAAATTTAGATAGGCCCAGGGAGACTACAATGGGAGGAAGTTTGTTAAGGGCCACAAGGCACGATAAAGTAGTAATACTAGGAGACCATTAACTTTATCCATTGATTGAATTTCTTGACTGGGAATTTAGAATCATACGATATCTTAGAAGTAGTTCAAGATTTTTTTTTGAAGCAGTTTGTGACAGAACCTACAAGGGGAAATAACCTGCTTGACTTAGTTCTGGCAACAATGAATCCTTGTTAATAATTTAGAAGTTGCAGAGAACTGGTGCAGCGACCACAAATCCATTAACATTAGAATTGAATGGAAGGTAAATGCTAGAAGGGATAACTCAGTAACAGTCCCAGATTTTCGTTAGCTGATTACGATGGGCTTAGAGAACACTATCATCTGTTTGACTGGGGTAACGAAGAGAGCTATCAATATGACAGTTTTTCGGACCAATACATGCTGCTCAAAGAACGTTTATCCCTTATAAGGAAAATTAGATCAAATAAAATGACCCAAATGGATGAAAATACTGAAATAATCTACTAGGCATAAGAAAAGGAATTTTATAGGCGTATCAAAAGAGGCGAGGGTCATCTATGAATCCGTATAATGACATTTAAGAGACATTAAAAAAGGGGATAAGAAAAGCTAAAAGGGACTATGAAATTAAAAGTTGTCTAGGGATTCTAAAACTAACCCAAAAAAAGGTTTTTCCGGTAATATAAGAACGAAAAGTCAGAGATAAGATAGGTCCCCTTTAAAATAACTATGGCATCTTACTGACAAAGAGTATGAAATGTGCTCGATTTTAAATAAATATTTTCTCTCGTTTTTACACAGGAAGACACTAATAATATTCCGGGTAATTAATTTTATAGTGGATCAGAAGAAGATAAATTATGTAACATCACAGTCACCTAGTGCAAGGGTTGTGAAGCAGATAGACCGACATGAAGCAAAATAAGTCACCGGTCCTGATGAGGTTTTTTCAAGGGTTCATAAGGAATGGCAAAATGGAAGCTGTGAACCATAACTAAATATTTTTAATTTATCTCTTCAAACAGGTGTAGTGTCTGATATGTTGGAAGACTGCTATGTAATTCCAGTTTTAAAACAGACAAGTCGTTACCTCCAATTACCGCCCAAAAGCCTGACCTCAATTGTAGGCAAGTTGCTAGAGATCAATTTTGCTGAGCTTAAAAGAAGCCATCTCGATAAGCATACTATATTAATGATACTCACATGATTCACAGAGGCCGGTCTTGTCTAACTAATTTATAACTTATCTTCAGTAAAGCTTTTTGATGCTGCTGACCACGATAAAGAATTTGATATTGTTACTTAGATTTTAGTAAGGCCATTTGATAGAGTTCCGCACCAAGATCTGTTGAAGAAAGTAGCAGCCTCATGGCATTGGGGAAGGGTGCTTCTCGTGGATCGAGTCATGGCTCACAGACAGGAAGCAGAGAGTGTCCAAATATGGGGTTAAATCCGAGTGGGATCATAACAGTGGGCGTTCCACACGATCAGTCTTGGCCCGTTGGTGTTTATAATATAATATCAATGATCTTGATGAAGGGAATTGATAGTGATATGAGCAAAATCGCCGATGACACAAGACAGGTAGGATCCTTGATTCAAACGTAGATGTTAGGGAACTCAGCGGATTTAGACAAACTCTACTCTTGGACAGAAACGTGGGCAGATGCAGTTCATGTATATAAATGCAGGTTCTGAAGCTCGGGATGTCCAAAACCCTAGCACTTATAAGTGAAATAATGTACGAACTTACCATACAGATTGCGAAAAGGACTGGGGGTTATGGTAAGCAGCAACTAAAACCAAGACAGCATGCCAAAGTGTACGGACTAAGGCAAATAGATTACAGGATTTATTCACGAGTGTAAGCACAGAAGTCCCAAGTCATACTGCAGCTTTATACAACAATAAGTATGGCCTCACCTAGATTATGCAGCTCAATTCTGGTCTCCATATTACAGAATGGACATAATTCGTTGGAACACATTCAGACGAAGGATGACTAAATTAATACATAGCATTAGAAATCTCCTTATTAGAAAGATGAAGACCTTAAGTACATTCACTTGTTAGACGAAGAATGGGGGAGACATATCGAAGTGTATAAGTTGGAAGATAGGTAATAATAAAGGGTAAATTAACAAAGGTCTTGAGGATATCTCTCCAAGAGAGAACCCGCAGTAATGGATTTAAATTAGATAAGTTTAGATTTAGAAAGGACATAGGAAATATTGGTTTGGAAAATAGGGTAGTTTGATGAGTGGAACAGTCTACCTAGTTGGTTTATTGAGGCTAGGACCTTGTAGTTTCAAATTTAGTTGGAAAGTACATGAGTGGGAGGGTTGGATTTGAGTGGGAAACTTGCACACGGAGCTTGTTTTCTTGGGTGGCAAGTGAAAATTGGGATGGGCAAATGTTTTGTTAGTGGGATGAATTGTAAAGGACCTGCCTAGTATGGGCCAACAGGCCTGCTGCAGTGTTCTCCTTTCTTATGTTCTGATGTTCTTATGTTCTAAACTACGTTCATGTTTGGCATAGTTGGGTTATAGATCTACTCAGACTCTAATAATAATCTTAATAACAATTCATTTTATTATTTACTTCTCTCCTAATATTATTCCTAATGCTAGACACAGATATACCAAAATCAAATTCTAATTCTCCTTCAGAGTATTCATCTTGGCTAACATATCAACTTTATCATAAAGGTGTAATCCAATGTTTGATGGGATCCATAGCAATTGTACATCAATTCCTTTTTCCCTGATTTTTTAGTAATCCTATTCCTGGCTTTCTCCAATGAATATGTTTTGAGTCATTAAATAGTCAAAAACCTTCAATGATGACAGAATCAGTGCCATAGGTTAGCTTTAGCGCCATTAGGATTGCAAACAATTCAGTTTGCAGTGTAGACGCCCAGGTGTTAATTCTTGTACCTAACTCAACAAATTTATTGTTCATAACAATGGAAGTGGCAAGAAGAGGAGATATATATTATATATTATATTTATATTAATATATATATATATATATATATATATATTCATATATTATATTATTATATATATATAGATATATATTATTTATTTTATTATATAGAATATATATTATTATCATGTAAATATATATTTTATATATTATATATATTATATATTATATAATATATATTATTATATGTTTGTTTATTAATTATTTATATATATTATTAATAAATTATATTTATATTTATGAATTATATATAATAAAAAATATAAATATATATAAATATTGATATATGATATGATTATTCATTTATAATTGATATATATTAATTAATATTTATATTACTATATTAATTATATATATATATATTGATTTTTATTAATTATATATTTATATATTTACATTTTATATTTATTATATATTTATCATATATATATATAGTGAAATGAGATTCTTATAAGATATAATTTATATATATATAATATATATAAAAATAAATAATTTATTTATAATATATTTTCTATAAACTAATCTATTCATTATGAATATAAAGAATATATATATAATTGGTAATCTATATATAATATATATCTTAAATAATTCTAATGATATGATATTTTAAATGAAATTATTAATATCTTTGTATTTATTAATCTATGATTAATGATAACATTGATTATATAAATTATTATATATATTATAGATAATATTATATTATAGCATAATTTTATATTAAAATTTAATTTATTTATTATATAAATGCTATAACAGCAACCCTCCAGAAGACTCCTGTTAACTACACTAGGCGAAAAATATCTTAACAAGTGAATTTACGGGTGACGTGTACTCTTAGCTTGAGTGGGTACGTGTACTTAAGCTCTGTGAAACCTTTTGTATGCTCCTCTGTGAATCTGAACCAGGATGCCCTCTCTTGAGCAACTTTACCAGCAGCTGAGAGAAAGCTCATAGTTCTAAGCTGAATACGCAATTAACGGAGGAGAACAAGAGGACCGTATTAATCCTCCTGTTGTGAGTCCCAGGTTAAGAGGAGCTTGGTCAGTGGACGGGCAACATGGAACCAAGCTAAGATCAGAAAACGGTTGGAGCAAGCAGAACAACAGAAACCAGAAGACTACCGTGAAACTTCCACCTCATTCTCGGTGTTTACCTGACCATGTGAGTGTTCTACTGGGAATGCCACAACGAGCACCAAAGAAGCCTTGGCAGACGGGAGTGAGACATCCCTAGAAACCAACGAAGACCATCGAGAACGTCTTGACAAAGTCCACAGTGGTGTAATGCTACCTGGCGTAATGTGAGTCGAACTACTCGAGCATCACGACGACGACGCCAAGGAAGGTAAAAACATGTTTGTTGTTGGGATAGCCAATTAGGTACATGGATAGGGCATTCAGCTTGAAGGATAGGATAGAGGCAGAGAGTGTGTTTTTCCTGGGGCTGGGATTAAGGATATAGTTAGCCGTCTGATGAGACAATCATGAGAGTAAAGTACAATCCTATTATCTGTCTCAGTGCTGGAGGCAACGATGTTGGCAGACGAAGGAGTGAGGACCTGATATAGCAGGTATAGACCCAGCCACAGAGATAATTAGGAGGAAGGGTGTGAAACCTTCATATGTGCATAATTGCCCAGGAGAGGAGGTTGGAAATGAATGGTTGTCCAGAGCAATTGGTGTCAATTGCTGGCTAGACAAATACTGTACGAAAATGCGGTAACTTCAATGACAACTGGAACCTCTTCTATGGCAGAAATGACATGTATGCCAGGGATGGGGTTCACTTATCTAGGTGTGGGTGGGACACTGACCAACGCAGTGGAGGAGCTGTTAGTCTTTAAACTAGGAATAGTTAGTGGTAGGTTTTGGGCGGAAAACTGTGAAGTCGCAGGGTATAACATGAGTACTAGGAGAACTAGTAATAGGCCAAAATAAGGTGGATATTGGAAAGCCAGTGGCACAAATTGACAAGGACAGTAATAGGTTTAGTGGAATAACAGAAAGGAGCAGGAAGGGTAAAGAGAGAGGAGGGTCTTCAAATATTTATTACACAAATAGTCGCAGTGCTAGGAATAAGATGGACGAGTTGAGACTAGTTGCTAGTGCAGGTAACATTGATGTATTTGCCATTACTGAGACGTGGTTTAATTCAAAATGTCGGAACATGCCTGCAGAATGTCACTTTCAGGGTTTTAAATTGTTCCAAGTAGATAGAAGTGTCGGAAAGGGGGGTGGGGTGGCATTGTATGTCAGAGATCACTTGAACTGTTGCATAAAAACGGGTATTAAGTCTGAAGTAACACATACAGAGTCTGGATAGAATTTTCAGAGGGGCATGAAAAATTAATTTTAGGTGTGATATACCGTCCCCCAAATTTAGATAGGGACCAGGGGAGACTACTATGGGAGGAAATTGTTAGGGCCACAAGGCACGATAATGTAGTAATTCTAGGAGACTTTAACTTTAGTCATATTGATTGGAATTTCTTGACTGGGAATTTAGAATCATACGACTCCTTAGAAGTAGTTCAGGATTGTTTTTTGAAGCAGTTTGTGACAGAACCTACAAGGGGTAATAACCTGCTTGACTTAGTTCTGGCAAACAATAAATCCCTTGTTAATAATTTAGAAGTTTCAGTGGAACTGGGTGCTAGCGACCACAAATCAATTACATTTAGCATTGAATGGAAGTATGATAGTAGGGATAACTCAGTAACAGTCCCAGATTTTCGCTTAGCAGATTACGATGGGCTTAGAGAACACTTATCATCTGTTGACAGGGGTAACGAAGAGAGGTATCAGTATGACAGTTTTCTGAACACTATATATGCTGCTCAAAGAACTTTTATCCCTTTTAAAGAAATGAGATCAAATAGAAATGACCCAAAATGGATGAATAATAGGCTGAAATATCTACTAGGGCATAAGAAAGGAATTTATATGCGTATCAAAAGAGGCGAGGGTCATCTTATGAATCAGTATATTGACATTAAGAGGGACATTAAAAAGGGGATAAGAAAAGCTAAAAGGGACTATGAAATTAAAGTTGCTAGGGATTCTAAAACTAACCCTAAAAGTTTTTTCCAGGTATATAGAACAAAAGTCAGAGATAAGATAGGTCCCCTTAAAAATAACTATGGGCATCTTACTGACAAAGAGAATGAAATGTGCTCGATTTTAAATAATTATTTTCTCTCGGTTTTTACACAGGAAGACACTAATAATATTCCGGTAATTAATTTTTATAGTGGGCCAGGAGAAGATAAATTATGTAACATCACAGTCACTAGTGAAATGGTTGTGAAGCAGATAGACCGACTGAAGCAAAATAAGTCACCGGGTCCTGATGAGGTTTTTTCAAGGGTTCTTAAACAATGCAAAATGGAAGTCTGTGAACCATTAACTAATAATTTTAATTTATCTCTTCAAACAGGTGTAGTGTCTGATATGTGGAAGATGGTTAATGTAATTCCTATTTTTAAAACAGGGGACAAGTCGTTACCTTCAAATTACCGCCCAATAAGCCTGACCTGAATTGTAGGCAAATTACTAGAGTCAATTATAGCTGAGATTATAAGAAGCCATCTCGATAAGCATAGCTTGATTAATGATACTCAGCATGGATTCACAAGAGGCCGGTCTTGTCTAACTAATTTATTAACTTTCTTCAGTTAAGCTTTTGAGGCTGTTGACCACGATAAAGAATTTGATATTATTTACTTAGATTTTAGTAAGGCATTTGATAGAGTTCTGCACCAAAGACTGTTGAAGAAAGTAGCAGCTCATGGCATTGGGGGAAGGGTGCTCTCGTGGATCGAATCATGGCTTACAGACAGGAAGCAGAGAGTGTCCATAAATGGGGTTAAATCCGAGTGGGAATCAGTAACAAGTGGCGTTCCACAGGGGTAAGTCTTCGGCCCGTTGTTGTTTATAATATATATCAATGACCTTGATGAAGGAATTACTAGTGATATGAGCAAATTCGCCGATGACACAAAGATAGGTAGGATAATTGATTCAAACGTAGATGTTAGGGAACTTCAGGAGGATTTAGACAAACTCAAACTCTTGGTCAGAAAGTGGCAGATGCAGTTCAATGTAGACAAATGCAAGGTTCTGAAGCTCGGGAGTTCCAAAACCCTAGCACTTATAATTAAATAATGTAAACTTAGTCTACAAAATTGCGAAAAGGACTTGGGGGTTATGGTGAGCAGCAACCTTAAACCAAGACGCAATGCCTAAGCATACGTAATAAGGCAAATAGATTACGGGGATTTATATCAAGAAGTGTAAGCAACAGAAGTCTAGAGGTCATCCTGCAGCTTTATACATAAATTAATAAGGCCTCACCTAGATTATGCAGGTCAGTTCTGGTCTCCATATTACAGAATGGACATAAATTCGTTAGAAAACATTCAGCGTAGGATGACTAAAGTAATACATGGCATTAGAAATCTTCCTTATGAAGAAAGATTGAAGACTCTTAAGTTACATTCACTTGTTAGACGAAGAATGAGGGGAGACCTGATCGAAGTGTATAAGTGGAAAATAGTTATTAATCAGGGGATATTAACAAGGTCTTGAGGATATCTCTCCAAGAGAGAACCCGCAGTAATGGATTTAAATTAGATAAGTTTAGATTTAGAAAGGACATAGGAAAGTATTGGTTTGGAAATAGGGTAGTAGATGAGTGGAACAGTCTACCTAGTTTGGTTATTGAGGCTAGGACTTTGGGTAGTTTCAAATTGATGGACTGAACACATCGACTCAAGGTTGAGGGACTGATTACCTCATTCCCCTATTGTTCTTCAAGTTTCTCCTACGTATGGACTGATGAAGCCACTGTGTGGCGAAACGTTTCCTCAAAGATACCCAAGAGTTGCAAATGTGTCTAGATTATACTGCTCAGTTTTGGTCCCCTTACTACAGGATGGACATAGACTCATTAGAGAACATACAGAGAAAAATGATTAAAATGATTTACTGTGTAAGGACCTCCGTAGAAGATAGACTTAAAGCTTAAATCTCCATCTTGGAGAGGCGAAAGAATATGGGAGGTATCATTGAAGTGTATAAGTGGATGACAGGCATAAACAAAGGAGATATTAATAAAGTACTGAGGGTGTCGAACCAGGTAAGAACCAGGAATAATGGATTTAAGTTGGATAAATTTAGATTAAGAAAGGACGTAGGTAAGTACTGGTTTTCTAACAGAGTTGTAGATGCGTGGAACAGTCTTACCAGTGTTCGCATCGCTATTGGGCCGTGCGGACGTGCTGCGCAGTAGCTCCTGATTGAGCTGGCTTTTGCGCAGTGTTGACGTGTACTTAGCTCTGTGAAGACCTGTTTGCGCGCTCTCTACGAATTGAAGCAAGATGCCCTCCATCGAGCAACTTTACCAACAGCTTAAGGAAGAATTGAAGATGGCGAAGATGGAGATTCGACGACTGACCGAGGAAAACAAGAAGATTCGTAGTAGACCTCCTGTTTTGAGTCCTAAGGTCAAGAAGGGAAACTGGTCAGTGGCTGGGCGCAGGGGAAAGAAGTTGACGATCAAGAAGACGAATGGAAAGGTAGAAAAAGATGAAAAAGAAAGAGACTGCCATGGAAACTGTTGTGGAAACATCTAATACATTCTCAGTGCTACCCGACGAATGTGAGTCGACTACTGGGAACATCACGACGAACGACACCAAGAAAGATAAGAATATTGTTGTTGTTGGGGATAGCCAAGTTAGGTATATGGATAGGGCGTTCTGCTTGAAGGATAGGAGTAGGAGACAGAGAGTTTGCTTTCTTGGGGCTGGTATAGAGGACATTGTTAGCCGTCTGGATGACATCATGAGAGGTAATGGGAACAATCTTATTATCTGTCTCAGTGCTGGAGGCAACGATGTTGGCAGACATAGGAGTGAAGACCTTATTAGCAGGTATAGGTCAGCAATAGAAATAATTAGGAGAAAGGGTGGGAACCCTGTCATATGTGGTATTTTGCAAAGGAGAGGAGTTGGAAATGAATGGTTGTCCAGGGCAATTGGTGTCAATTGCTGGCTGGACAAATACTGTAAGGAAAATGCGGTAAGATTCATTAACAACTGGGACCTCTTCTATGGCAGAAATGACATGTATGCCAGGGATGGGATTCACTTATCTAGGTCTGGGGTGGGAGCACTGGCAACTGCAGTGGAGGGAGCAGTTAGGACTTTAAACTAGGAATAGTTAGTGGTATGGTTTTGCAAGGAAAATAGTGGAGTCCCAGTGTAGTAATATTACGAGTTCTAGGGGAACTAGTAATAAGCAGAACGAGGTAGATATTGAAAAGCCAGGGACTTTGGGTGAAAAGGACAGTAATAGGTTTAGAAGAAAAGCAGAAATGAGCAGGAAGGGTAAAGCGCAAGGAGAGTCTTTCAATGTTTATTATGCAAATTGCCGTAGTGCTAGGAATAAGATAGACGAGTTGAGAATAGTTCCTAGTGCAGGTAACATTGATATATTTGCCTTAACTGAGACGTGGTTTAATTCAAACAGTCGGGACATGCCTGTGGAATGTCATATTCAGGGTTTTTAATTGTTCCAAGTAGATAGAAGTATCGGGAAGGGGGATGGGGTGGCATTGTATGTCCGAGATCGCTTGAACTGTTGCATAAAAACGGGTATTAAGTCTGAAGTAACAAATACAGAGTCTGTTTGGATAGAATTTTCAAAGGGGCATGAAAAACTGATTTTAGGAGTGATATACCGTCCCCTTAACTTAGATAGGGACCAAGGGAGACTACTATGGGAGGAAATTGTTAATTCCACAAGGCACGATAATGTAGTAATTCTAGGAGACTTTAACTTTAGTCATATTGATTGGAATTTCTTGACTGGGAATTTAGAATCATACGACTTCTTAGAAGTAGTACAGGATTGTTTTTTGAAGCAGTTTGTGACAGAACCTACAAGGGGAAATAACCTGCTTGAATTAGTTATGGCAAACAATGAATCCCTAGTTAATAATTTAGAAATTTCATAGGAACTGGGTGCTAGCGACCACAAATCAATTACATTTAGCATTGAATGGAAGAACGATAGTAGCGATAACTCAGTAACAGTTCCAGATTTTCGCGTAGCAGATTACGATGGGCTTAGAGAACACTTATCATCTGTTGACTGGGGTAACGAAGTGAGCTATCAATATGACAGTTTTCTGAACACTATACATGCTGCTCAAAGAACGTTTATCCCATATAAAGAAATTAGATCAAATAGAAATGACCCAAAATGGATGAATAATAGGCTGAAATATCTACTAGGGCATAAGAAAGGAATTCATAGGCGTATCAAAAGAGGTGAGGGTCATCTTATGAATCAGTATATTGACATTAAGAGGGACATTAAAAAGGGGATAAGAAAAGCTGAAAGGGACTATGAAATTAAAGTTGCTAGGGATTCTAAAACTAACCCAAAGACTTTTTTCCAGGTTTATAGAACAAAAGTTAGAGATAAGATAGGTCCCCTTAAAAATAACTATGGACACCTTTCCTATGGGCATCTTACTGACAAAGAGAATGAAATGTGCTCGATTTTTAATAATTATTTTCTCTCAGTTTTTACACAGGAAGACACTAACAACATTCCAGTAATTAATTTTTATAGTGGGCTAGAAGATAAATTATGTAACATCACAGTCACTAGTGAAATGGTTGTGAAGCAGATAGACAGACCTGTACTTAACTCAGTGGTGACCTGTACTTAACTCTGTGAAGAAGTGTCTTGTGTGCTCCCGTGGACTGAACCAAGATGCCCTCCATCGAGCAACTTTACCAGCAACTTAAGGAAGAATTGAGGGAAGCGAAGATGGAGATACGGCGATTGACCGAGGAAAACAAGAGGATTCGTAGTAGTCCTCCTGTTTCGAGTCCTCAGGTCAAGAAGGGATCGTGGTCAGTGGCTGGACAGCAGGGGACGACGAAGTTGACGATCAAGGAGACGAATGGAAAGCCGGAAACGATGAAGAAGAAAGAGACTGCTGTGGAAACTCCTGTGGAAACCTCCAACGCATTCTCGGTGCTACCCGACGAATGTGAGTCGACTACTGGGATCGTCACGACAAACGACAACAAGGAAGGTAAGAATATTGTTGTTGTTGGGGATAGCCAGGTTAGATACATGGATAGGGCATTTTGCTTGAAGGACAGGAGTAGGAGACAGAGGGTATGCTTCCCTGGGGCTGGGATGGAGGACATTGTTAGCCGACTTGACATCATGAACGGTAATGGGATCAATCCTATTATTTGCCTCAGTGCTGGAGGCAATGATGTAGGCAAGCGTAGAAGTGAGGATTTAGTTAGAAAGTTCAGGACAGCTATAGACATAAATAGGAAGAAGGGGGGTCGCCCTGTTATATGTGGCATTTGGCCAAGAAGAGGTGTTGGTAATGAATGGTTGTCCAGAGCAACTGGTATTAATTGTTGGCTGGATAAACACTGTAAGGATAATGCAGTGCAATTCATTGACAACTGGGACAACTTCAATGGCCGAAATGACATGTATGCCAGGGATGGGGTTCCCTTATCCAGGGCAGGTGTGGGTTTTCTTGCTAACTCAGTTGAGGGGGTTGTTAGAACTTTAAACTAGGATTAGTTAGAGGTATGGGTTTAGAAATGATAAATAATGAGTATGGATATATTGACTTATGCTCTGATATTAAGAATCTTAATAGTAACTGTCATGGAGTAACTCTGGGTAATGATAATTTCAGAAATTGTGTAAAAACAAAGATGAATAGGAAAAATGTGAAGAAGAAAAAACATATGATGGTATTTTATGCTAACAGTCGAGGTGCAAGAAATAAAATAAATGAACTACGTTTGGTAGCATGTGCTGGGAACTTTGATATCATTGTATTAACTGAAACGTGGTATGATTTAAAGAGTCGGGATATGACTGCTGAGTGTAATATTCAGGGATTTAAGTTGTTCAATGTGGATAGATGTAATGGGAAGGGGGGAGGAGTTGCATTGTATGTTCGAGAAAATATTAATTATTGCCTAAAAACAGGTATAAAAATAGATGGAGCAGTAACAGAGTCTGTTTGGGTAGAGTTCGTGGAGGGTCAAGAAAAACTAATTCTAGGTGTAATATACCGACCTCCAGGATTGGATCACGATAGAGGGAGTCTTCTTTGGGACGAAATTGTTAGGGCTTCTGGACACAGTAACATAGTCATAGTAGGGGACTTTAACTTTAGTCTAATTGACTGGAATTCTTTGACAGGTAATCTAGAGTCCAGTGACTTTATGGAAACAGTTCATGACTGTTTTCTGAAACAGAGCGTAACTGAGCCTACCATGGGTAATAATTTGCTAGACCTAGTCTTGTCAAATAATGAAACACTCGTGAATATTCTGGAGATCACTGAAGAGCTTAGCTCAAGTGATCACAAATCCATCACTTTTAGCATTAATTGGGAATGCAAGAATAATGATAATACAGTAAAAATCCCTGATTTTCGTTCTGCCGATTATAATGGACTTAGGGAACATCTGTCTAATATTGATTGGGGTTATCTAGCTAATGATTTTATTGACGATAATCATACTTATGAATATGAAGGGATCTGCTTTTATGATTGTTTTCTTAATAATGTACACAGTGCCAAGAGTATATACATTCCCAAGAGAGAAATTAGGTCTAATAATAACGATCTCAAATGGGTTAACAGGAGGCTAAAGCATCTATTAGGGGAGAAAAGGGGAATTTATAGGCGCATCAGAAGAGGAGAGGTTAACCTTACTGACCAATATGTTCAGCTTAAAAGAGAAATAAAAAAGGCAATTAGAAAGGCTAAACGTGACTATGAAATTAGAGTTGCTAATGAATCAAAGACTAATCCAAAGGGGTTCTTTCAAGTGTATAGGACGAAGGTGAAGGAAAAAGTAGGACATCTGAAAATTGGGAATGGACAGCTGACGGATAATGAACTGGAAATGTGTTCCTTATTTAATGACTATTTTTTGTCAGTTTTTACACAGGAAGATGTAAATGAGATTCCAGTAATTAACAATTATTTAGTTCCTGATGAATTTAAGTTAACTAATATTACTGTCACGAGGGACATGGTTATTAAACAGATAGACAAACTGAAACAAAATAAGTCCTCGGGACCCGATGAGTTGTTTTCAAGGGTACTTAAGGAATGCAAGATAGAGCTTAGTCAGCCATTAACGAGTGTATTCAATGCGTCCATCCTTACCAGTGTTGTGCCAGAGTTGTGGAAGATGGCTAATGTGGTTCCTATATTCAAATCAGGGGATAAGTCCACTCCTTCAAATTACCGTCCAATAAGCCTGACATCTATATTGGGCAAGTTATTGGAGTCAATTATAGCTGACGATGCTCACATCAGCACCATAGTTGGGGTTGTAGCCAGCAACAGCTTAAAGAGCATTTAGCCTATCTTTGCATTTCTTATTTCTTGAACATTAAAATGGTATAAAATACCGACAGGTTGTTAGGTAAGACACATATGCAACAGTTAGGTATCTTTATTTCGAAACGTTTCGCCTACACAGTAGGCTTCTTCAATCGAGTACAGAAAAGTTCATAGAAGCAGAAGAGACTTGAAGACGATGTAATCAGTCCATCACCCTTAAAGTTTTGAGGTGGTCAGTCCCTCAGTCTGGAGAAGAGCATTGTTCCGTTGTCTGAAACAATATGGAGTTGAAGTGACAGGATGGAGCCTTATATAGCGCCATCAGGTGAGACGTAGGTCACTAGAAGAAGTATGAACGCAGATGTTGGGAGGTCAGGTCCCTCTCAAATCCAGCCGTTCTCACTAGTAGAGGTTGTCGAAGTTGATTGCAGGTCTGTACCAAGATACCCTTGTGTTGCAGAGTCTGACAGAGTGAACATTGAAATGGTATAAAATACCGACAGGTTGTTAGGTAAGACACATATGCAACAGTTAGGTATCTTTATTTCGAAACGTTTCGCCTACACAGTAGGCTTCTTCAGTCGAGTACAGAAAAGTTGATAGAAGCAGAAGAGACTTGAAGACGATGTAATCAGTCCATCAACCTTAAAGTTTTGAGGTGGTCATTCCCTCAGTCTGGAGAAGAGCATTGTTCCGTTGTCTGACCTCCCAACATCTGCGTTCTTACTTCTTCCAGTGACCTACGTCTCATCTCCTGGCGCTATGTAAGGCTCCATCCTGTCACTTCAACTCCATATTGTTTCAGACAACGGAACAATGCTCTTCTCCAGACTGAGGGACTGACCACCTCAAAACTTTAAGGGTGATGGACTGATTACATCGTCTTCAAGTCTCTTCTGCTTCTATCAACTTTTTTGTACTCGACTGAAGAAGCCTACTGTGTAGGCGAAACGTTTCGAAATAAAGATACCTAACTGTTGCATATGTGTCTTCTTATTTCTTATTGTGGTATGGTGGATTTATTAAAGGGTACATCTACACTAAGGTAAGATTTAACTAAGTTTATGTTTTCACTTTGCTAAAAATTATTTGAAAAAGAACTGTAATTGTAACACCATCAAAAGTTTCGAGTAATACATTTTTTGAAGCTTCTTGTCTTAGATCGTGTGAAATATCCAATCTCTAAAAGGAAGCAGTAAGCTTCCGTATCTCTGAATGTGGTTATTGTTATGGAAGAATCCGATTCTATTTTGGACTTCTGGCTTTTACTTGGGTAGGGGGCCATGCATGCATCTACTTCGTCCTAAAAATTGGGCATACTTAACCATAGGAAAATGTTTTCCAGAGGTTTCTGAGAATTTGAATTACCAGACCAATCATCTGAGGAAGATATTCTTTGATGTTTCAAGCAAGATAAAATAAGATGGCCGGGTTTATGTCAATAGTAGCAAAAAAAAAAAAAAGGCTCTGAAGATTTTTCTTTACGAGTACCTGCCTGCTCTTTAGGGGTACATCCTGGTTTATTCATAACTTCCGACTTCATACCACCTCATGTTTTTTGTCACGCCAACGTTGTTGGGGAAATAAAGAACGATTAACAATTAACCTTAAAGGAGTCGGCCAGTTTTGATGCCTTGAGAACTGAGGTCAACTTCCGATGCTCCGGGAAGGCCCTCAACTACTGACCAACCGATTCTAGAAAGTTACCTAACAGAATTAATTGCACCAGGTCACTAAAATTTGAAACTCCCGCTGCTTTGTATCATACTTTGAATGTTTATCTGTGGCCTAGTAAAATCTACCCGACTACCATTTTTGATGCCTTTACAAATTAAAAATCACGTTTGGATTTGGTGGGGATGCAGTGACATGCACTAAGCACAGTAGTTCCTTAAAGCTAATTACGGTAATCTTCGGTACCCAAGCTAGAAGGAAATTCCTGTGTATTACCATACAGTGCCGTATGATTAAGTGCTACCCAATGCTCGATTCGCCACTGCAGGGTTCGAACCTCAGTTACAAACCATTTCCAAAATTACACAATCTCTTACTCAAAAGAGCGAGGCACAAACGGTATTGTTTTTCTTAACTTCAAACTATTTATCACAGGTATTACGATATTGTTTAATCTCCTCCCTCTCATACTCTTCCATAGTAAAAGTATGATGCTCTCTTGTCTGTTCAAGTGTAAATATCGCTAAATCATGTGATAAAGAAGGTGAGTGATCCTTAGATGAACCTGGTCCTAAGCTATTAGTGCCAGCGACTGGTGAACTGTCAGGTACACGTTCAAAAATATGATCAGCGCTATTACAATCAATGAGACGAGTGGGAAACAGAGACTAATACGATATCCTTGGGGAGCAGACAGACCAGATGGAGAAGCCACGCTCGTTGTGAATTAACTGATGGACCAGTGCAGCAGTTAAATATCGACGATATTCAATGTCATCAGAACGAGCAATATGGCACCAACTCTGTAGTGAGTCTAGGCTAGGAATGCACAATATGTGATGTCACCAAACGCCGAAATGCACATGCAGACGCACGACAAAAGCAAAATAATATCAACAACATAATCAAAACAGAGTTCAGTGTAACTTAACAATATTGATCTCGGTAGGTAAAATGGCACATGTGCAACTAACATATGTTATTGTGGAAACGTATTGTTCTCCATGAGCAACTCATTTCCACGAACCACATAAGTGACAGAGAGTATATATAGGTAACAATGTGTGGTGAAAAAAACATAAGCACTGCAATAGGCTAACTAGTCCATGCTCATGGTAGTAGTAGCAGTGGTAGTAGTTTTAGCTGTAGTCGTATTACTTACTGTCATAGTAATAACAGTGGAAGTAACTCGTGGTTCCTATGTCGGGTTTATTGTATTTAAGGAGAATTCTTTCTAATACTTCAGAGATGACGAAGCTGCCCTTACTCTGTTTAATAGTGTTTCAAATGGCGATTGTGTTCTTTAATCACAAGGCACGAGTTGTTAAATCTCAGCAAATGGTTAATAGAATTCCGGTGTTGCACACAGACCTTGTTCAAATTATCATTCCTGCATTATCTGATGAGTTCACTGAGACATGTTTCCAGGCATCAATGCACGTAGTGACATGAAATTGAACAACGCATGTGTACAACACTGGATTTCCACCAACCATTTGATGTGATTTAACGACGCCTGCCTTGTGATTAAAGAACTCAATTAGCCCAGACGAAAAAGTCTTGAATAAGAGTTAATCGCATTTGAAACATTATGTTAGTAAGGCTTCTTCTCAAAACAAAAAACTCTGCCATCAAGTAGCAACCATTACTACTAATACTACTACTGCTACTATTACTAGTACGACTACTACCACCAACACCATCACGGACCAGTTAGCCTACTGTAGCGATTACGCTTTTTCACCTTACATTGTCACCTAAATATACACTCTGTGACCCTGTAGTGTTTGTAACGGCTTGTCACTACCACCATTATTTCAGCATTGATCCTGGACTAACACTGTATTACAAACACAGGTACACTACGGTAGGGCTTATAGTACCTGACAATAAATTAATTCCTCAAACAAGGAACAAACCTCGACAATAAAGGCAAAGCAAAAAAAAAAAAATTGTGTTCTAAGTACCTTTATATTCTCTCTGTCAATATTTACTATATATACAAAAGTCAGTAGGTCAGGAAAATGTTAAAGAACCTGAGAGCAAAGCGAATTCGTTCTCTACCATCGCTTGCAACTCATATCATAGAGTTCAGTACTCAGCCTAATAGTACAAATCCGACTCCAACCAGGGATGAAAATATAACGTCATTTCGGGTAATGTCAACCTCTCACCCAGTTGGTTGTCGTATAAACCTTACAGCTACTCGGCGTCACACCGACTTTATTGCTATTTTGGCTGGTACGTGATAAATGCAAGAAATAGGTGCGTGATAAACACCAAATAAATTGTAGATAAATGGTTCAGAGAACCGACAAGTTGATAAATTAGACACATGTGCAACACTTGGGTATCTTTATTGAGGAAACGTTTCGTCACACAGTGGCGAAACGACTACATCGACTCAAGGCTGAGGGACTGATTACCTCAAACTCCTCCTGTTCACCATTCTCCTTTGTATGGACTGATGAAGCCACTGTGTGGCGAAACGTTTCCTCAGTAAAGATACTCAAGTGTTACACATGTGTCTAATTTATCAACTCTCCAAATAAATTGTAACGTACTCAGTGCACGTCTCAACGAGGCACACGTGCACTTATATCTTAAGTATGCATCACCTTCTTGGCATGCCCCACCGTTTAATCTATTACTTATGGACAAGGCCAATATTTTCAGTGTATCACACTCGACTCGACTTTGCGGACAGCAAGAACACAACTTCTATACCATATGACTGGAAGCCAACAGCAACTACATTATCACTATGTTCATCTTAATTAGGAGTATCACTTCAACTTAAATCATTCTTTCTTACAAAGGCTAAATTGTGGAACGTGTGTGTGTAGCATAGCGATATTAGGAAAATAATGTCGAGTGACCAAGAGAAGTATCTTGCTGACAGCTGACACCAGTTTTATCCTGCATCTTAATTGCATGTGTCAAACCAATAAAAATTAAATTATGGTGATGCTAGGAAAAGTATTCAAATAAGCTGAGGCTGAGAGAGAACGATGGCAGCACAAATGATGGTGGCCATTAGGCACCATGATAATATGGGAGCAGTAGTAAGAACGAATGGGAGAGTGTTGGTAATCCGGGATATACTTGGGGTGAAATTTGACCCCAAACTGACTATGAAAACCCACGATGTAAACCTTGCAAAGCAGTCAGGAAGCTTACAGTACTTATATGTATCTCGTATATGCTTGACTCCGGTCTCATCTGAGACTTCTTTGCAGAAGAGAGAACAGAGCATGATGACTCATCTCATGCCTGGACCCAGCCTGGACAGGTCTGTCACTTCAGCAGAGCCTTCAATATAGGAGGGATGAAGGTGGCATTACTGTTATGCACAAGACCAACATTATCAAGGTGCTACACTTGGTACCTTGAGAGAGGTGCGTTTCTATACAACTAAACGGGCAGGTATTATTATTATTATAATCCAAAAGAAGCGCTAAACCACAAGGGCTATACAGCCAGACGGGCAGTAAACAGCAACTTCACTCTGACTGTACCCTTCGCAGCAACACAGCTTCATCTGAGATCGTTTATTCTTTAATGACTCGAGTCTGGAAAGTATTCAGATGGCATAACGTTATAAACGAATTAAAGTCATTTGACGTAATGAAATTTGCTGGTCCAAATATTCTTCTATCATTATTCTGTTTCCTATCTGTATATCTCTTAAATTTAACCTTACAAAACGAACAGTAATGAAAAAAGTGAGAAAAAAACGGAGATGGAGGAATGCCACACGTAGACAAATTGACATGATTCCAGCAAGAGATGGTTGTTGCTGACAATCAGTTCTCGTTATTTTCAGTTAAAAAGTGAAAGCCCAATGAACTTTATAATAAGTCGCAAACGAAAAATATTTCTTTCGTCCGCAATGGACGAACATTCTGCCTGCTGAAGGAACTACACACTGCCGTCAGTAAAAGGTGTTGTTGTTGATGCATATTCTTGTCTGCTGCTTATAATGGCCTTAAATGTTTGCTGCCGCTGGTTAAGATTATTTTCGCCTGTCATTTTAAAGGAACATTGTTGTTCGAGATCAGTAATGACCAATACTGTCTGCCTCAGATGATGAACATTTCTGTATACTGATAGTAATACACATTTCTCTTGGCTGCTAATAATAAACTTCATCGTCTGCCTTTCAAAATAAACATCACTAGGTATTCACGTATGGAAATCTTCAAGTTCTTGTCATAACGTCCTCTTCTCTTTCCATATTTTTTTTCTTTTTGGTTCTTCTAATTATTAGGTTTATTTTGCAAGACCTCATTTGACTGGCTGGAAATGTTCAGAGCATGAGTATAGCAACTTAGATCACACTCTTGGAGTAATTGGTTTGTGCACGTGCACTTTGACAAAAATTGATGAACCCTTTCTAAACATCCTAAACATGTTCCAGCGCCTCAGGGTGGCTATCCAGAAGGGAAATGCATGCTGCATACTTGGCTCGTGTTCGGCTTCGGAGGAGCAGGAGGAGCTTCATAATCTTTGATATATTGTACCAATGTATTCATGTTTGTGTTTTCTGTCAATGTATTCTGTCTATTAATAAATTTTCATATAGAATATAAAATATAGGGGGTGGTAGGAGAAGAAAATATTCAAACAGCTCCGGGGAGAATCTTGAGTTTTCCCTGAGGTACGTTTATTGTCTTCCCTGAGGATGAGGGTTCTCAGTCCAGTTATATATATATATATATATATATATATATATATATATATATATATATATATATATATATATATATATATATATATATGTCGTGCCGAATAGGCAGAACTTGCGATCTTGGCTTAAATAGCAACGCTCATCTTGCCATATAGGACAAGCGAAAATTTGTGTATGCAATAATTTCTCCAAAATCATTCTGAACCTAACGAAAAAAATATATTTCACTGTGTTTCTTCAGTATTAAATTACTGTAAACAAATCTAAAATATATTTAGTTGGGTTAGGCTAAAATAAATTGTTCTTGTTATGATAAGGTTAGGTAAGTTTTCTAAGATTCTTCTGGTGCAAAATTAATTTTTTTACATTAACATTAATGAAAAAAATATATCTTTAAACGTATAGGAGAAAATTTTAGAAAGGACTTAATTTTAAATGAGTTCTTGCTAATTGACCAATTTTACATATTCGGCACGACATATATATATATATATATATATATATATATATATATATATATATATATATATATTTAACAAGTTGGCCGTCTCCCACCGAGGCAGGGTGACCCAAAAAGAAAGAAAATCCCCAAAAAGAAAATACTTTCATCATTCAACACTTTCATGTCACTCATACATAATCACTGTTTCTGGAGAGGTGCCCAGAACACAACAGTTTAGAAGCATATACGTATAAAGATTCACAAAGTATTCCTCCAAACTGCCAATATCCCAAACCCCTCCTTTAAAGTGCAGGCATTGTACTTCCCATTTCCAGGACTCAAGTCCGGCTGTATAAAAATAACCGGTTTCCCTGAATCCCTTCACTAAATATTTCCCTGCTCACACTCCAACAGATCGTCAGGTCCCAAAAACCATTCAACTCCATTCACTCCTGTTTAACACGCTCACACATGCTTGCTGGAAGTTCAAGCTCCTCGCCCACGAAACGTCCTTTACCCCCTCCCCCCAATCTGTTCGAGGACGA
Source organism: Cherax quadricarinatus (assembly GCF_026875155.1). Taxonomy (NCBI): domain Eukaryota; kingdom Metazoa; phylum Arthropoda; class Malacostraca; order Decapoda; family Parastacidae; genus Cherax; species Cherax quadricarinatus. The sequence continues at coordinate 43,344,004 of NC_069418.1, read as the reverse complement.
CTCCTATCCCGCCTTCCTTCCCTTACAGATTTATACGCTCTCCATGTCATTCTACTTTGATCCATTCTCTTTAAATGACCAAACCACCTCCCCTCTTCCACCCTCTGACTAATACTTTTATTAACTCCACACCTTCTCCTAATTTCCACACTCCGAATTCTCTGCAAAATATTTACACCACACATTGCCCTTAGACAGGACATCTCCACTGCCTCCAACCGCCTCCTCACTGCAGCATTTACAGCCCAAGCTTCACACCCATATAAGGGTATTGGTGCCACTATACTTCCATTCATTCCCTTCTTTGCCTACATAGACAATGTTTTTTGTCTTCACATATACCTCAATGCACAACTCATCTTTTTTCCTTTATCAGTTCTATGGTTAACCTCATCCTTCATAAATCCATCTGCTGACACATCAACTCTCAAATATCTGAAAACATTCACTTCATCCATACTCCTCTCCAATTTTATATCCAATTTTTCTTTATCTAAATCATTTGATACCCTCATCACCTTACTCTATGCTCACTTTCAACTTTCTACCTTTGCACACTCTACCAAACTCGTCCACCCAGTCTGGTCATCCCCACTCAAGGATGGAGCACTGTACCAGACCCAGCAGCACAAGCTAGTCAGGTCCAACTCATACCCACCCACACTCACTCATGTATTTATCTAACCAATTTTAAAACTACACAACGTTTTAGCCTCAATAACTGTACTCTGGAGTTTGTTCCACTCATCCACAACTCTATTACCAAACCAGTGCTTTCCTATATCCTTCCTGAATCTGAATTTTTCCAACTTGAAACCATTGCTGAGAGTCCTGTCTTGGCTGGAAATTTTCAGCACGCTATTTACATCCCCTTTATTTATTCCTGTTTTCCATTTATACACCTCGATCATATCCCCCTAATTCTACGCCTTTCGAGAGAGTGCAGATTCAGGGCCCTCAGTCTATCCTCATAGAGAAGATTTCTGATACATGGGATCATTTTTGTCTTCCTCCTTTGTACGTTTTCCAGAGCATTTATATCCATTCTGTAATACGGTGACCAGAACTGAGCAGCATAGTCTAAATGAGGCCTAACCAAGGATATATAGAGTTGAAGAACAACCTGAGGACTTCTATTATTTATACTTCTAGATATGAAGCCAAGAATTCTGTTAGCTTTATTGCGAACACTAATGCACTGTTGTCTTGGTTTTAGGTTACTGCTAACCAGAACTCCTAAATCCTTTATATGTGGCATGGTTATTTAACTGTCCAACATTTAGAACTTTGTATTTGTCAATATTAAACTGCATCTGCCACTTCTCCGACCATTGCCTCAGTCTATTCAAATCATCCTGGAGTGCTCCAATGTCCTCATTAGAATGAATTGGACGGTCCGAATTGATCAGCCGTCGCCCTGCCGCAAATACACCTATGTTCGGTGAGGATGGGGGCGGCTAGGCATAGAGCAACACCAATCCGAATGGCCTGTGGGTCGAGTCGAGTGCCCAGGGAGGAATTGGGAACAGCTAGAAGAAAATCTCGTGAGTGTGGTGCGTTCACTGCCAGGAGACGAGTTTTGTCCTTTCCTGAATCATTGGTGAGCATTGTGTTGGCGATTTTTTCCATGATCGATTTGTCCCAGTTGAGACTGTTTGTGCTTTTTGGGAAGTAGCCATTATGTGTCCCACCTAATGGCAACTTCAATGAACCTGGAGTCTTGAGCTCCTCCCGCACCTCAAGTGTTCGGGGACAATCTCCTTGAGTAGTCCAATGGAAGCCATTCACGAGGACAATAAGGCAGGTAAACCTACGTGCATAGCCTTGTGCACCCCTTACCTCCCAGATTCAGTGCCTTCTTAAAGAATGATCTCAGGAGTGAGTAATATTCGTTAAGTGTTGGGTTGTCAAAAGAGGGTGCACACCTCAAGAAGCGAGTCTTGGCAGAGCAAGACACCTTGTGAGGAGATACAGGGCATCATGGGCATCAAAATCCCTTATTCTCTCCTCCATTCTCTTCAGGTCATTTAGTTTGTCCTTGAGGACTGTGACGATGGCCTGATGAAACAGTAGTGCTCCCAAGAGGGTGCTCTTGGATGGAGTGGTGGTAGAAACTTCATGAAGGATTGTTCGCACAGCTCTGATTATTTCCTGGTTCAGTGTGATGATTTCACACTTGGAGGAATTGAGTATGAGTTCCATGGCTTCTCCCTGTATCTTCAACAGTTGTAGGTCCTCTAGCAGAGACTCTTCAGTACCTGCCAGAATGGAATCATCCAGGTACCAGATGATGAGCTCGCTGCGCAGAACAAAAGAATTAAGGGTTTGCTGTAGCCAGCTTAAATGAAGGGAAAGATATATATTGGATTCATATATAATTAGTAAAATTTGGGAAGACTTTAAGGTACATTGGACAAATTTTTGGATTGGGGGTGGCAGCGACGTGTAGTCTCGTCCTTATATGCCTTCCTGTGAGAAGTCACAAACAAACCAGCCATATCCCACCGAGGCAGGGTGACCTAAAAAGAAAAACAAAAGTTTTTCCTTTTAAATTTAGCAGTTTATACAGTCGCCTTTCACGACAAGCATGGCTTACAGATGAAGAATTCCGTCCCACTTTGCACTGGAGACAAGAGGAAATATGGAAGAACAAGAATTATTAAGAAAATAGAAGAAAACTCAGTTGTGCGTGTATATATGTGTGCATGTTCATGCATGTGTAGTGTGACCTAAGTAAAACTAGAGGTAGCAAAATATACCTGGTTTCATGGGTGTTTATGAGACAGAAAAAGACATCAGCAATCCTACCATCATGTAAAATAATTACAATTTTCCGTTTTATAGTCACGGTAATGCCTCTCTGGGCGGTTGCTGTCTACAAACTTACTACTTAAGATATATACATACATACATAAATATATAAATTTGGCGATGGAATACACAGACTAAGAAGTTATTCTCTGCTGTGTTTCACTTTGTCCCTACACTGTTAGTTGAGTATTTTGCAACTCGTTTACAAACAGGTTTATAGGCTCAAGAAAATTTATTTATAATCACAATACCTTATTTTTATGGTCTTCCTGACACTGTTAAACCTGGTATCCCTCTATGTTCTATCATTTACTCCAGGGGTTCTGTTTCTTATTATCCTGGCTGGCCAAAACTCTCATTCATTTATCTGGAAAATTTTATCCTATTCAAATGTCGAACCTGCATGACCTCATGCTAAGTCTTGACGTTGAGTCCCTCTTTACTAATGTTCCTCTCGAGGCTGTTCTCAGTTTTCTTAGAGTACCAATGAAGTGTTTCCTTATCTCCTTATATACCTACAGATGTCTTTATCTCATTAGTCTTTCTGTGGACTCCACCTCTTTTTCCGTTCATGGTAATTTTTATTTTTACACCTTTGGTGTTGGTATGGACTCCTTTCTATCCTCTGTTACTGCTAATGTTTACATGTAGCATTTAGAAACTTTTCCAATTTCCTATTCTCAAAGTGAGTCCTTCTTTCAGGAGTTGCTATGTAGACGCCATCTTTGGTCTTTAGCCACATGACTCTAGTGTTTTCCAATCTTTTATCAATGCATTTAACAATTTGCTTCTTCCCTCTGTTTCGATGCTGAATGAGAATCTAACTCTGCGCTTCCTCGCATTGATGTGCATGTTCATTGAATGCCTACATTTTCTCGTTACTATTTGTAACAAGACTGGTGTGAATATTCACTCACCCTTGTAAGTTTAGTGCTTCGTTATGATTGTAATAATGTACATTTAATACATTTCATTCCATACACCCTCTGTCTTCATGCCCTCCGTATTTACAACCTTAATTTTCTTGTCTCGGAAATTCCCACTCTTCTAAGTTGTTTGCCTTGGCTACCCTTCCAATTTTATAAACTTTTCCTTCTCACCTGCTTAACGGACTCTTTTCTCTCGCGAATTCTCTACATCTGGGAAATCTGTACTTTGCTTTCCTTATACTTCCAGTGTCCTAAATCTTATTAATTCCCTCCGTTCCTTAGACGTCAGACTTCCTTTTCAACAAAATATTTCCCTTCGTGTTAATCTAGTTGGTACCTCTCCTGCTATTGACTACTCCATTTACTACTCCTCTTGTCCTCTTGGCAGTCTACAAGAACACAAAAGAAGTGTTAGCACTGCCGACACTAATAATACTCTAACATGTTAAAGATCACGGTCATCTTTTTAATTAACCCTCTGCTAAAACTGTCTACCAATTTTAAAGTCTTTACTGATGCCGTCTTATTGAAGAATCACTTATTCACAACTTTCCTTGCAAAATCATGATTTGACATGATTTTTATCTCACCCTCTCCTTCTTTTATCGTTCCCAGTATTTTGTTTGCCTTTCCATTCTTGTGCCAAGGCGGGTTCTCTCCTAAAGTTTTTTACCCCTGGGATTTTGTCCTACACTCGTGTGCCATGATCTCTCCTGCAGTACTTTTCTTTTATTTTCTTTCCCATGTTGTTAGACTCTCTCCACTAGTACTACTGCTACTGTCTCTTCTTTACCACTACACTCTCTGATCCTTGTTTCACTTTATTACCTTCTTGTTCCCACCTCTACCACTCTCTCATAATTTCTACTATTAATATTACTACTATTACTGCTACTACTATTGCTACTGCTGCTGCTACTACTACTGCTACTACTAATACTAATACTACTATTCTACTTTTACCACTACATCCACTACTACTACAATCCTGCTACCTTCTCTCGTTCTACTACCGGCTCTGTTCCCTCTCGTATATGTAATGAATCACTTCCCTTCAAGTATCTGTGAGTAATTAATGGTCCAAGTTGGACTGAAACGTCGTCATAAGTTTTAGTTTCCTATGTCTGGATTATTTGTTTATTGTGCTTCTTCTTTTTTGTAATATTGTTCTGTCCTTGTCGATCGCTGCTAATATCAATTTCATCCTGAACTTGATATTATGTATGTCTGCTGTAGTACATTTCTTTGGGTTAAGGAGATCTTTCAGTTATGTATAATGTTAGATTTTCTTGGTTAGGAGTTCCTTCTCTTTAGTTAGCAAACAGGGATGTTGCTGGGATACATGGAAAGGAAAAAACGACTGATTGTAGCTTCACTTAGGTCTGAGACCCGCTGTCAATGACACATTGGAAGGTACATAGTAACTCCCAACCCCTGGGTCAAGGAAGGAGCTGTCTGGATGTACATTAGATCAGTGTTTTTTTTTTTTTTTTACTCAGGGTGCCATGGCACTCTGGTGTGCCATTGATAGTGTCCAGGGGTGTTGCAAGATTGTTAGTATTTTTGTCCCACCTTCATAGTTTTAAATAAAACACCACTTTTTATTTTACTAGTATTTGCTGTATTATTTACTAACAGATGTCATTAAATAATAAACTATTTTAATATAGTAGTAAATACATCCTTAATATTAAGTCTAAGGTCATTGTGTGGGAAAGTAAATTTATATAATAGTAACCATTTGTGTTTCATTTACGAACATCATTTTCTGTATTTAAAGTTTTATAGTTTGTACCGTCCAATACATGATTGGTTTCGGTGATGTGTTGACTTCCAGGGAGATGTAATGAGTCACTTTCTCACTGTAGTATAACCACAGGCGTTTTAAACAGTATCTTGCCCTTTAATTTAATGTGGATAAGTTTTTGGTGCAGAAGAGAAAACTTCAAGATGATTGTGGTGATGTTGTAACAACACATTTTCCCCATCATGTTTGGAAGAACAATAAGCAATAAGTTGAAGGTGAACTAGACAAAGTTGTAACTATGGTGAACTACATAAAAAATATGCCACTTAAATCACGACTGATTAACAAATTATGTGAAGTTGGGGCAAAGTATATGAATCTTCATCTGCACACGGAGGCAAGTTGGATAACAAGAGGCAAAGTGTTGTCACCAGTGCATGAACTCAATGAGTTATTTTTTTACCCCTGAGTTACAAGAAGAATTTTGTGTGTTGTTTGCAGATGATACAACGTAAATTCCAACATGGTAGGTAACACTAAAAACATCTTATCTTCCTCTGAAAAAAAAAATAGGCTGCCAAAGTGAAGGAAGGCAACGTGGATATGTTCCCATATGTAACTATGTTTTTGTGCATCTTGAAGTACTTGCAGATAAAAAACATTACTTTTTCTCAAACATATGTAGGGAAGACTGTAGTTGAGAAACCCATTTATCGTATCAGTATCAAGCCGGTCGAAGCTCAGTCTCACGGAAGAAGAGGAATTAATTCAAATACGTAATGATGGCAGACTGAAATTAGGGCATGAGGTAGTGCCTCTAGACGAATTCTGGATATAGATTAAGAATGATTATCCACAGGTTGCGAAAAGAGCTCTGGTAATTCTCATGCAATTTTCTACATCCTACATGTGCGAGTTGGCATTTCCTGTGTTTACAAACATAACAACCAATAAAAACGAAAAGGTAGAATCGGTCGAAGAATAAATGAATGTCTATCCAATATTCCACTTAATATCAAAAGGATCTGTCAGTCACACTGAACAAGACAATTAATTTCCCTTTTTGTTTATTTTATGATCTGTACTACTTGTTTATCACTTTCTCTAACAGATTTGTTAATTTTATTTTTCGTAAATGTGCTTAATGTGTACGTATATTTCATTATTATTATTATTATTATTATTATTATTATTATTATTATTATTAAGACAAACTACGCCTGGGAAGCGGTTCTAATAGGACACTGCAGGTGCCACAGAATAAGATATATGACGAGTGTGTCACTACTAAAAAAAAAAAACTTGAGAACCAGTGCATTAGACTGTAGCAGAAGTGACAATATACATACAACTCTGCAGGATGCAATAATAGTGGTAGTGAAGCTCACTTTAAATTAAATAAGGATTGTCTGTGTCAGAGGACAGTGTGGGTAGTAGTAGTGTTAGTAATAGTAGCAGTAGTCATCTTGCAGTTAATGCACCAGGAAGTAGGAGGGTAGAAAAGGGCTGGGAAATTTCTACAACGTGCTCCTTTTTATGTAGCCTGTTCTACGGTATTTTCATTTTGTTTGCTGAAATTCTTGTAGCTTCAGTTTCCTGTGATTTCTTTAATATACAGCAGGTGGGATTAGTTCTCATAAGAATATATTTTATAGGGTGGTTCTGTCTGTAGGGAAAGACTGGTTGAATAACAGATAAAACTGAGCAATGACAGAAGGAATAAATCTAAAAATAGAGCAACACACCAGTACCAGACATGAACTTTTACCTTGATCATCACATGTTTTCCTGTATAGATGCATAAGCCAACCCGATCTAAAAAATATCCCTTGCTAACTCAGTACTTATGATTAGGAGAAAAATTAAATTTGATTGTCATCTGGATGAACTTTGCTTCTGTCCTGAACAATAAACTGAAGTTCACAGAGAATCATCCCAATTTCACCTCCGAATGAATCAGTGATAGACACTGTCGTTTGAAAAGAGTAATAAGACTTTAAGAAATACTTAGAAAATCACTACAGATCAGAAATTATAAGAAAATTATAGATTTGACTATATAACCTGTCTAGTTACCTAGATTAACTGGCTTCCTAAACCCTGCATGAACTGACCCCAATTCAAGGTCGCAGCCACACTAACACTAAGAGAAAGAGTAACAGTAGAATTAGAAAATTCAACTCATGATTGCTTTTTTATCAGGAGGAAGTCGGGATATTTTACTGTAGTGAATATTAATATGTATATGTAGTAGTTTCTTTAGCTGACATATTATAGGTAGGAGTTTTGTATGTGTCTGAGAAGTTTTCGTAACTTGCCTCTTTTCTTGTAGTCTGATGTCCTCCTTTTAGCTGAGATTTGTGTAGTTTGAAGTCCTTGTGCTTCCTTCTACTTCAAATCTGTGACAGGTAATACCATGATTGTCTCTTACCCACACCTCCACATCTTACAAAGTAAATCTAATTCTCATTTTCTACAAAAATATGTTGTCCATAAGCCCATGAAAATATAAATGAACGACACGAGTTAACAAACTGACGGGAAATCAAGGCTGTATATTTCAGGCTCTATGCTGCACCACTCAGCCAAGATGTTTTTAATAGAATTTATTATAGTCATTTCTGTTATAGGTAGTACCAACCGCCACTGTCACCTAACGAAGCCATAGAGATTGGTTAAGAACGATTATGAAGGAATGACCAGAAGAATGAGGAATCAAACCGAGGCATGATGTGTGACAGGTCCTACCCTGCATCATTATGTTGTGGTTTTAATAGGAGAATTTTACTATGTAAAGTACTTATGCTAATTAAAGTACTTATTGGTCATTTCTCTTACAAGTAATGTAAATGCGTTAAGTGGCTTCGTCTTCTATATCTTAAAGACTTGCAAATCACCTTAATCATACTCTAGGTAATATACCGAGATTTATTATTTTTTATTTGTTTTTGTATGTGAATAATGAAAGAATAAAAAGCATATCGAACTAGTTTGGTTTTTCCGAAAATTTGAAACAAACTAAGTGACATGACTCACGAAATCGTAATGACACGATTGCAAACAAACCATACCACGGGCGGGATTTGAACCCGCGGTCAGAGAGTCTCAAAACTCCAGACCGTCATGTTAGCCACTGGACCAGCTAGCCACAATAAGATTTGTCCAACTAGGTATATTTCTACACCATAGAAAGGTTAGCATAGGCACCACTGTGACCACAAATGCAAGTTTTGGACGAATCTTATTGTGGCTAGCTGGTTCAGTGGCTAACACGACGGTCTGGAGTTTTGAGACTCTCTGACCGCGGGTTCAAATCCCGCCCGTGGTATGGTTTGTTTGCAATCGTGTCATTACGATTTCGTGAGTCATGTTGACGGCAGTGAAGGGACTTGAGCTAGAGTTCGTCACGGCCACGCTAGCTGGAGATTCGTCTGTAAAAACTTGCATTTGTGGTCACAGTGGTGCCTATGCTAACCTTCCAATGGTGTAGAAATATACCTAGTTGGACGAATCTTATTGTGGCTAGCTGGTCCAGTGGCTAACGCGACTGTTTGGAGTTTTGAGACTTTCTGATAGCGGGTTCAAATCCCGCCCGTGGTATGGTTTCTAAGTGACATTCTGCAGAATATATTTTGAGTTTTGAGACTCTCTTACCGCGGGTTCAAACTCAACCCGTGGTATGGTATATTTAAAATATATCAGAAAGAAAATTAAATATCACGAACATTCTTCAAATGGTGGAAGATGATTCTAAATCTAAGCCAGTTCACTGTTACAAGTGAAACAACTTTAAGTACAATCATAAGTGAAACAAACTTGGCTACTATTACACTACATCCAGCAGATTGGACGCAATATAAATTGTAGCCAGTCTGCCAGATGACTTTCTACTGGACGCCTTAATTCCTGTTATTAGGAAGTGGCAACTTTTTTTACTGTTAGCACTGTCACAGGTCACCGAGCGAGATTTTGCTCTTGTGTATTCCAAAATAATTAAAATAACAAAAGTAATATTTGTTTATGGCTATATTACTTAGTGCTTCGGTGATCCGTGATGCGCGGCCTAGATGTTGCATGAGCATCACCCAATCAAAGTAAGTGGCTTTTTACTAGTCACCCAGAACACCATCATTATACAGTGGAAAATCTCTGATATTTTTCAACTTGTAAATTATTCCCACTAAAACTGTTTGGAGTAGCGAAGTCATCATCAGTCTAGGTGAAGGAACTGTAGTAGTTCACTTAAAGTTATTTGTTTTTTTTTTCATGACCTCTTCAGTAGCTAGTGAAAAAATTGTCTGGAATGAAATATCTTCAAAATTAACCACGTGAAGAGTGTTTTGGATGAAGTAAATACCCACATCAAGGCCTTTTCCATGAAGTCAATCAAAACACATTAATCGTCAAATGAAAATACATTGTTTAACCACTGAAAAATGTTCTGTCTAGTGAATCGTCTTAGTGGTATTCGGAGCTTATTTGACAGTGTGAGTAGTAGGCAGCCACCACTATCTTTTGATAGTGTGAGTAGTAGGCAGCCACCACTATCCTTTGATAGTGTGAGTAGTAGGCAGCCACCACTATTCTTTGATAGTGTGAGTAGTAGGCAGCCACCACTATCCTTTGATAGTGTGAGTAGTAGGCAGCCACCACTATCCAATCATTTCAAAGCCTCCCTAGACTCCATTGCTAGACGATCATACAACTTGCTTACTTCAGTTAAAAATATATAATTCAGGTATGCAACTGAGTCTCAGTTATCTTTATGCTATCGGAACAGACAGAGAAGAGTGGGATTACAACCACCCTATCTGGCCCACTATGTTTGCCAAGATGTCATCAGCAGTGACTGACACATCTTTCTCTCTACAAATAAATATATAAAGCAATCGTGTAAATGACTGTCATAGGCTTGGTGAGATGAGAGCTGCAGCCTCCAGCCTAATGTCTATGTAATTCATGACACAATTAGCATAAATCTTTATATATATCGCATCATTTGTTTAAAGAAATGGTTCAGGAACATTACAGTAATGTGTCTGGCGTAATAAATTTTATTCTCATTAAACTCTCCTACAATTTATATACATTATACTAATGATATAAATATTTTTTTGCAATACTTATGCACGTGGTTAACAAAACTGTGGATGATTTGTAACTTTTGTAAGAATAATATTAAGAATGTTCGTTTTCTCTCATTATTACTCTGTACTTGAATGTTTAAACGTGGTGGAAAACCTCGAGGTTTTACATTTGTTTATGGAAGGTTTTCAAGGAAGGAACAATAAGAAAAATACTGCATTTTAAGGAAATAATGAGGGATGTAACTAATAGTAACAGTGTCCTTAAAGGATCATTTGGGGATTTAAAGAATCAGATGCTCAAAAAAAAAGTATGACCCTAAAAGTGAACAGAATAATAAAAGCATAAATCATGATCCTGAAAATGAAAATGAAACGTCTTTCAAGAAACCGGCAGTATCCCACCAAGGCAGGGTGGCCCAAAAAGAAAAACAAAACTTTCTCTTTTTAACTTTAGTGATGTACACTGAAGAAAGGGTTACTGACCCTTTGCTCCCGGCATTTTAGTCGCTTTTTACGACACGTCTGACTTACGGAGGAACAAAATGAAAAATAGAATCAATCATGCATTTTAATAAAGGGCGAGAGAGTCGAGGACGAAATGTTTATTACAAGAAAAAAAAACGGTGTTTAGCACTGGAAATAAGGAGCATTTTTTTACTAAAGAATTCTGTCAAGAGTAAGTCCTACTATCTAATAAATATAAAACCTTCCCAAAAATGAGAAAACATGATTTCAAGAAATTAATAAGTTTTCCAGCTAATTTCAAAGCCTCTTTCGTAAATCACCGTCATGGTATTATCCTTGGGATAAAATATTGTGACAGCCCAAGGCGCTTCTCAGGGGTTTCCAGAACCAATAAATCCTAACTGCAGTAAAAGTGACTTCCAGTATGCAGTTTAATTTATACCAATAATTCAATTTACAAAAATCTGAAATGCCGCAACTCTTCTATTACAAATAAGAACATAAAATAGTCACATGAAAACAAGTATGAAAATGGAAGGAATAATCAGAATCTGAGTAGAATTTCTAGAGTATGAAAAATATATTTTTGGTGATATATATATTTTCCCAATTTGAGAAAGCAACAGAGCGAGACATCTCTTAGACGAAATCAATTCTGCTTCAGGACATGATAACGTAGCAATAGCAGACGATTTTAATTTTTTTTTACAAATTAATTTAATGGACTTCTCTTGACCTGTAATTTGGAGTCCAGTGAATTCATTTATGTACTTCAAGAATGCTCTCTGAAGACGTTTCCAACAGAACCAACCAGAGGTAACAAAAACCTACTTGACCAATTTGGTCACACAAGGAGACCTTTGTAAATAATCTGGAGATCAGTGAAGAATATAGTAAGGTCCCTGATACGTATTTTCCTGATTGTAATGGACTTGGGGAATACCTTTCTAGCGAACTGACTATAATGGACTTAGGGAACACCTTTCTATCGAGCTGATTATGATGGGCTTAGAAACTTCCTTGTGAGATCTTCTCTAGAACAAATGTATCAGCAAGTAAAGGAGAAGTTGAAGGAAGTTGGAAGAGATATGGGACTGAGTAAGCAAAACAAGTGATTCGAAGTAATTCTCTTGCGGTAAATCCTAAGGACAACTAAGAAAACAGGACAGGGGAGGGAGTATATGAATATTGATAATCTATATCAGAGACTAAGCTCTCTTCAGACCTGGGCCTGTGAACTTGCTTTAATAAGTAACTTAATTAAAAGTATTCCAAAATTGGCCTAGAGAAATTAATATGTTTAAGAGAAACTCAACTACTGTTTAAAGTCAATCAAAAAAATAATAAAGCAATTTCAAGAACTATGTTCAACTAAACTGTTTAAAAAAAAAAAAACCACATATTTCGCAATTACTTAAAGCAAGTTAATAAAGATATCACTCTAAGTTAAAAGATATTAAAAATATGCAGTTATATAAAATAATACGTTAACACAGGTAATTATTTAAAGATAAGTGTAATCCGCCACTAATTTAAAAAAAAAAACATTATAATAATAATGAGAAACGGTGGCATTTAAGTGATTTTAGTGGAATTATCATCAAGGAAATACACAAGAGGCAGTGACAGGCAGTGACAGGCAGTGACAGGCAGTGACAGAATATAGGAGATTATAATGAATGGTTAAATACAACATTATCAATAAGACAGCATTTTAATTAAAAAGAATTGAAACTGGAGTCATAAAATTAAAGAAACATGCACAGAAAATTAGATAAAAGAAGTATGGTAGTTACCTCAATAGGTAAAGCCGAGACAGTGAAATAAATTAAACAGTAATTAGCCTATGCAAAGTCCAGAATGAGCTGAGATAATAATACGTTTTCCGGAAAATATCATAACTAGCTTGAATTAATATATGTTTAGAGACGATGAATATAAAACTTTAATACCAGTTCAAAATCAAGGATATATCACGAAAAATATTAATTAAACAACTGAATACAGTACAACTACGAGTGTCTAAATATACTAAATACTCGCCCTGGAAAAATGCCAGGAATATGGTAAGTAAAGTCTACAATATGAGGGCATATTGTAAGTGTTATTATTATTATTATTACCGCAATTAAAATTAATCACTAAACCCACAAGGGTCATACAGTGCTGCAGAACAGGATGTACAAAAGATGAAATATGCGAAGATCAGAGACTTCCATCACTTAACTATAACCTAATCTTATGAAACCTAATTTAATCTAACCTACACTATGTCTCCCATCATTTTATCATACCAAAATCACCAGATCATATCTACATAGATTAATATCACCAACACCTATTCTAACCCTACATCTCTCGTTTCCCTACCTCACCAAAAGACCATATTCCATTGCCTTGGATTAGGATTATCGCCTAGCTTACTCCATTTTCTTGGATCTGGAATACCATCAGCCAACATACACCTTTTCCTCTTCATCACACGTGACCGACCAATCTCCATTCCCTTGGATCAAGCTCACCCTCATCTTCTATAACCCCTAACCTAACCTAACTTAACCTAACATATCCTAACCTAATCTAACTTACGCAATGAATACCTCTAATATTATCCGAGAGTTTACACAACTTCAACATGATTCAGACATATTAAATTTCATAACTTCTCGTCTGTACCACCTCTCATGGTTGAAAAACACGTCAGCAATCACTAGGACATATTAGAAAACGTCTGGGTCCTGGGACCATGATCTTAGCGTTTGCTCTGGTGTCTTTCTAAAGCAGTTTGTTGGTGTCTATTACTAAGGTTTATATCATATGCCACAAGACCTCTCCTCTCTGACTTTCCACACCTCCTCTGTGCATAAGAGATGTAAAGAGAGATAATGTATACAGGAGAAGTTAAGAAATTTAATTTCTGAATCGTGGAGAGATTTTGTGAACCTTTGAGATAGAGAGAAACTCTCGGAAAATATGATTAGATGTTTTTAATAAAGGTTAGATTAGGTTAGGATATGTTAGATTAGTGGTTATAGACGAACAGGGTGAATTTGATCCAAGGGAATGGACATGGGCTGGATATGTGTGGTACAGAGGTAAAGGTGAATGTTAGGCAATGGTATTCCTAGAATAGGTTAAGTGATGATGCTGATCCAAGGCAATGGAATATTGTCTTTTGGTGATATAGGGGATGGGAGGAGTGGACTCATTTAGCTCTAGTATTAGGATAAGACTAAAATCTTCAGTTCCTTAAAACAAGAGCTTCACCACAGCAAGGAATCCCTCTTGAAGAGGATATCTGTGTAGAAATACCCATATTTATCATGATTAAACTGACAAACCAATGAAGACACTTTTTTGTCCTTTTGTAACAGTGACATCATCTTGCAAGTTACTGGGAAAATTTCCACAGCTGACTTTGCATGATTCAGACGACCATTCCTAGTCTTAACTAATACGGGTATATTACACCAATTTCATGTCGTAAAGGGTTAAAACTATAAGCAGCAAAAGCTTATAATAATCATAAACCGTCATTTATCTCTGGAATGAAAATATACTATATACCACGACGTTTTTTGGGGATAATCCATGTAGGCTCCCAGCTGTATTTTATATTTCATTTTTCCAAATTCCAAATTAAAGGATTCAGTACTTTCTACCATCCAATCTGATCCTTCACGACAATTTAAATCACTTTCTGATGATTATAATATCGTTCCCTCCCAGGGATGCAGTGTTTCTCTTATATCTGACTCATTTAAAATTTCAAGAAGTTAATTGCAGCTTGGCCATTGTCGTAAACTGGTCATAATTATCTTCATCTGATATATTCTTCATCAAAGTTCTAACTATGATGGTTGGTTGTATTCTCAAAGATGTGGACCAAAGGAGATGCATTATACAAATCATTTAATTGATTTTTAAAATATCCCCTAAAAGTATGCAAACACATCCCCAAATCTCTCTCTTACACAATGTGGAATGTTGTATTTTCTAATTGTATGTCTACCCCTAACGTTTTGCACGTATTCTGATAATTGTTTGGAGGAGAAGTCACAGTGTCACTGGGTGAGGAATCCAGCCAAGCTGTACTGGAGGAATCAGGTGTGTGTGTGAGGAACCATTACGAGGAGTGTCACATGCATACGCTCCGTCGTCTCCTGAGGTGTGGTTATGGTCAGTTTCAATGGGAGCATCATTAGTGACACACCAGAGGCACCGTGCTGAGCAGATTCCATGGTGGCACCACCATTAGAGACATGCACCATTTCCCTGAGACCCCTCACGGTGGTTGCTCATCAGTGACACACCCTACACTTGTGTGGAAATTACAAGTCAATAATTTTTGAATAACATCGTTAACATTACAAGTTCATAAGAATAGTTATTTGTCGGTTTTCTGTATATTTTGAATTTATAATCATAGTTACTCTTAATAATTAACACATCTAAAAAAAAAAAGCGAATGAGTTACTTTGTTCAAACTAATTAATGAAATTTATGAACGAGGTAAACTATTTCATTTAACAATGAAATTTTTTATAAATATATTCTTGGACATTAGGCATAAAACATCAACATATCTGTACCACTTAGCTCTACTGGGAAGGATTTTGTTAAGCCATCTTGTTGCAAAATATTCCATGTAAAAATTAATAAGGACAGGTGAGAAAAGATTGTTCCTTGTCATGTCAAACATTAATGTTTAACCTCGATATAAAATACAGGCCCTGTGGCCTGTTAGCTAAAGCTCTCGCTTTACAAGGACAGGGTTTGGGTTCGATTCCCGTTGAGGGTAGAATCATTGGGCGCGTTTCTTTACGCCGGGTGTCTATGTTCCCTATCAGTAAAATGGGTACCTGGGTGTTAGCGGACTGGTGGGGGTCGCATCCTGGGACAAAACTGACCTAATAAATACAAAATAAATACAGAAGTAATTCTAGAAGAAACTGATTACCAAGATAAAAGGAATAATCTTTTAGATAATACAGATACTTATTCCAAACTTAAAAAGAATCCCTTAAATTCAGTTACTACGAAACTTATAAGTACCTCGCATCAGTGAGACGGTAGAGGTTGCTAGATTCTGTACATGTTACAAGAACACTCTCACCTTGACGGTATCTCACTTTTATGGATTGTTTACCACTCAGCCATCCTATGAATTCTTGACAGAGTAGAGAACGAAGCGAAATGACTTATTTCTCGTCTGAGCCCGGCCTGAATAAATAACTCATATTAGTAGAGCCTTTAAAACTAGAGGGATGTGGGTGGCCTTTATGTTAGGTTCTAAGCCAATGTTGTTAAGGTATCAATCTTGACGCCACTTTGTGGTCAGCGAGAATACGTATTCTGCACAACAAAACGGGAAGAGAACAGCAGCTGCACTCTCGCTGTACACTTCTCAAGAACGTCACTTCATCTGAGATAATTCATTCCTGAAATGACTCGAGTCTTGAACATATTCCAACATGTTTTATATCATCCATAATAATATCGCTAAAATAAACTCTGTAGATCAAATGAAATCATTTCCCATACATGTCCCAATCTTCTTCCTATTACCTATTTGTATGTCTCACAACAATCAAATATCTTTCAGTTCAGCTGAGGTAGGTAACAGTTCCCAGGTTGTAATTAAAGGTAGGAATTCATAACGTTAGGAATCCTTAACCTGTAAATAGCTTATCAATAAAACTAGGGAACCTTTACCTAACCTTGTCAAACCCTGTAAAAAAAAATCAGGTTCTTAATTATGGCATGATAGACTCACGTTACATAGAGAAATCAACAACTCATCTACCAATGAAAAATCAGAACTATATACAACAATTTGATTTCTTTATTAGAAGATGTTGCGTCAATCAGTGGCTTTATTAACTCAATACAGAAGAAATTTTAATGTTCTGAAACAAGAAACAGTAGAAGATGAGGTATTCACTCTCATCCTGGAAACTGTGTTTAAGTTTCTATATTTGATGAAGCAATGAGTAAACGATATCTACTTCCCCACTTTATAAATGATAGAATTATAACTTTTATAGGACCCCAATAGAAATAAGTCACTTTGACTTTTTTGGGGTTGTCCTAGGTTCTCTACACATATGCTGTTATGTATGATAATCTATGTAACTGTATTTGCTTATTCCTGAATAAAACTTACAGTGCCTCCTCCTCATCGCTCTCACTGTTAAAGACAACGACTTAAACTTACATATGTTAGAACACCACCTTACTTCGACTCGTAACTTATTTTTATCTGTTAGAAAATCTATTTCTTCACATAGGCCTTAAAACTCAAGTTATGGTTTCTCGTTTATTATATACTTTGTTCTCATATACCCATCTCCCAACATACACACATCAAAACATCGAAATACATCCAGCCCTTATATAGTCCCTCTATCCGAGTAGATATTTTCGTCTCATTGGCTTTCTCCAATATTCAGTATCAACTACCTTATTTTACAAACTTTTCTGAGCTACTTGAATAGAATTAAAAACTGTTCACCGGCATCAAGATCCTTTCTGAAAAAAAATGCTTTATTGTTTTTATATTGTGAATGAATACGCTTTATAAAGCTCTGAAGAAATTTGAGGTAATTAGTTTTATTTAAGGAGCAGAAAATTATATTCAGTTTCCTTGAGCAAATGATTTTGATCAGCATTTCTCTACATAGTTTAGTCTACAATACCATAAAACTATAAAGTTGCTTAATCACCTTAAATATCTCCAAAAAATATTTTTAAAAAGATGTAACAAACTAAATTAAACTTGAAACATGATGACTATGGCGTCATCAATGAGCATTTACGTATTATATTGTATTTGGCAATAAAATGACTACAGAGGATAAAAACATTTTTCATTATTTTTTAATCATTTACTGTTTAAATTCAAATTCTTTCGAGTGTTTTTTGCGACCCAGTTCATTATACTAGACATCTCCCTTTCTCTGCAATGACTCGTAATTCAGATACACACTGCGGCTCTTTTATTGTTATGCAGAGCGGAACTGTACGTAGCTGGTGATTCCATTTCAGTGGACTGCTTTCTAATGTAAATTCGTCTGGGTACCAGAAAGGACGATAACATTGTGGAGACTGTACACCAATTATTGACTTGGGTTGAGGAAGCTTCGGAAAATGTTTTTCTAATGCCATGTCGCAGGTCAGACAAATCCATCATTAAACTGAACTGTCTCGAAAGTTGGGCGATTCAGTAAAGGAATCCCTATGTATCATAACCCCAGCCCGTAACAGTTCAATACACACAGAAAAATATTTGTGCTGGGAGGACATAAAATTGTAATCCAGGAAATCAAAAAATAGGAATCCCATTGTGCATCAGTGTATTCTTCAATTAGCTTATGTATGCATGTATGTATGTATGCAGCTACAAATTTTAATATATACATATGCGTATGTACATTTGTGTGTTTGCATACATAATAATGAAAATAAATATACATATTACTTGGATGTATGGGAGCTTATGTATGTATATTTGAATGCTAGTTTCTACTTGAATTCTTTTGGTGGTAGGGGTGGAGTCTTCTGCCAGTGCTTCTCATTTTTTTTTTTTTTTTATATTTTATTTAAAACGTAATATTACAACATAAAAAATAAATATATAGAAAACCACCATCCCTTAACAAACAGGTATCCAAATGAGAATTCATAACCACAGTACACCATATGAATTGCTCAACATTGCGACAGTCGCTATATACACTTCGAGCCACCTAGGATGTTCATCATGCATAATTATAAATCAAATAAGAGCTTTGTGTCCCACATATGTCATCCTACTACAAAAATGCACTAAAAGACATGCTATAAGAAATCATATACTCCTATCTCCTCCACCATAATAGATATTATATAATCACATAGCTAGACCTATAGCATATATGTTTAGGAACATATTTTTATATACTTAAAACATTATAACAAAATAATAAAACAAAACATCAATACACGATGTTACATTACAGTGGTCAAACACTAGTCACAATATATAAATGAAAACCAAACACAGAACGTAAAACGCTAACACCAGGAAGCATATATTTTAAACATGCAGACATAAAACAATGCTCAGGCAAACAAAAAAATGAAACATTATAACAACCCAAATGAACATCCCTGTGCAAATAGCTATATAAGAAAACAACACACATAAACCCCCCCCCCCTATTCCCAACAGCTGTATTGCCGTCCCCACAAACCTAAACTATAAAAAAACTTTAATACTGGTTGAAACTAAACATTTGAAACCACCTTCAACTAACCACATTCCTGCAAACCCAGAAAGACAAAAGCAAAACACATGTGTAACATACGTAAAAACCACAATGAATCAGCGGTATATAGACACTGTATAACTCTCCAAAGCGATTAATCCTACATAATAATACAGCATAAATATCGTCTAAGGGATAAACATACCACAATTCATAGAAGTACTAAGTATTAATAATAATACATAAAAATTTAAAATCCAATAAACCCAAAAAAAAAAAGAACATAAATCAACATATCTTAATAGATAGCTTTCTAAACATGTTTTCATAACATAGCCACACACCGCAAGACTACAGGAAGTACATTTGTTTAAAAAATAAAAAAAAATACAATATCATAATAAGAACTTCAATGATCATGCACACAAGACGCTCACAGTCCAAAGTTACCAGACTTCATACCTTACTAAATTTTAAGCTCCATCTTACTCATCCAGTTCTCTCAACCTCACTTCGCATAACACTTTTCTTTAAAATTCCCTGACACCAACCACTACATGTGACCCACAAAATGCTATACACCTCTTGTCCTCCAAAGCACCAATCACAGCCGCGCCTTCCTCAAAACAGCTCGTCACGTCCCTGAATTTGTAATGCCAAGTCCACCACTCATAAAGTAACGATACCCATCGAGAAATTTGGAATACCATCTATTCCAAGTGATAGGGAAAAGTAGGTTAAGTGGGGTAAAGGTTTTCGGGCAACTGGAACCATTAGTTACGTCGCGTGCACCCCCCCTCCTCTCTACTGGGGCTGGGGCGAAACTAGTTCCTGTGTCCGATTTGTTAGTTACTACTCTGGTAATATTGACCTTACCTGGTGTGGTTTGAAGTTGGAGATCGACTTCACCTCCACTCTCTCCAATCAGGTAGGGTTATATACCAGGAGTAACGTTTGTTTATCTTCATTTTGTTGCTGGTTACCAGTAATGATTTTGGCAGTTATCATTCTTTTCAATCTTCTTAAATGTTATAATATCAATGAATATGGGTAACTCATTATTTTCTCTTATTTACCAGCTCTTTCCTGGCGTGGTCTTCCAGGATAGAGCCAGATAAAGGGGCAAGACATAAATGTTAATAATACTTATTAACATTATTCTACTACTACCGGCCCTAACTATTCTACTGTGTGCTCCACAAGTGGTAGAGATTCCAGAACATCGGTTATTACCATCTGCCCAGGATAACCTACATAATAACATCAGAGAACTATCCAGGCCATACCTACTCCTGCCCAACTACAAGAACTGAAGGCCATTTTTTTTATTATATTTAAATTTTAAGTAAAATTCTCAAAAATCAATATTCTCATTTTTCCTAAGTTATTTTCTTTATTTATTTTTCCATTAGTTTCTTTTGTTCAGTTGGAAGGCGTTCCACTGACACCCAGTGATATCCTTATTCCTCCTTTGTGTCCCATAAAATATCGCTGCCAGGGCCCTAATTCGCTCCCCCACCGGCGCTTTCCGTAAAACCCACGACGTATACACGAAGTCGGCTACCAGATAACCCATCGCATTTTGTACCGGCACCCCCACCCCCCCACATCCAAGCTTAATGCCCGTAGAACAGAAATACCACCCCCACCCACCATACGTAAAACCTGCTAACCACACTCTCACTGGTTCCAACCGTTCACAAAAATATACTGCATGGAAAACAGTGTCAATACCCCCACACTCCAACATTCCCGTCCCTCCTGCACACGCCTATTACCTAATACCTCCCCCGACGGTAATATATTATGGAGAAATTTAAACATTACCTCCCGCACCACAGCCTTCAATCGCAACCCTGCAGGCGCCCCCATATATCACTCCATGCATACATCGGATACAACCCCAACCCCTAGCAACTACCTCCCCACCACCCTCCGAGCCAGTGTTCCTATCTTAACCCCGCAGGGTTCCCTTGCATAACACAACAACCTCAACATTCCCTCACACACCTGAACATCCTACCCCTCGCCCAACGTACCAAGTCCCTTCTCACCCATGCCAAACCTGTACCTGTGATTCTGCCCTCCCTCAAAATAACTAGCTTAACGTACATACCCAACAACCTTAGATGCAGCGCCATTAACCCCAGCCCTCCCGGCGTGCCGGTAAACACACAACATCTCTCGACAACCAATCACAACCCGAACCCCAAATATAGTGATACACACGCTTCAACAGAAGCTTCTCATCACATGTTTCCAAGGAGATATATACCTGCCACATGCCATAGCTTATTATACAGTTTCACATTCACCACAATAGCAACGCTGGTGCAGCGTCAAACCTCCTGTACGCAAACCCCGCTAATCTACCCAAAACCCTATCTACAGCTTCTTTCGAATTCACCTTCCTTTGCCTCCAGGATATTTTCCATGTGAACCCCACATACCTAAGTCTACTTACCAGGGACCAACCTTCACCCTGTTCGTATACCCCACCCACACCATCCCCCACCCTCAATAACATCGACTTGTCTCTATTAAGCGTACATCCCTGTTGCCATGCCAAAACTCTCCACCAACTCACTAACCCTAGGTAAATCTTCAGACCTTCTAAATAGCACTGTGGTGTCATCAACATATCCAACGATCCCCGGTTCCACAGAACCCCATCCCACACCATCCCTTCCCGTACGCCCCAACGCACAGCCTATAAACGGGTCCTGGAGTAATGCAAAGAGAAGCTGCGACACAGGGCATCCCTGCCTTAAGCCCTTTCCATCCTAACAGGTTGACCTAATCTACCATTCACTTGTACCCTAACCGTGCCTTCTCATACAACACCTTAGTCCAACTGACGATTTCCTCCAAACCCCTGCCATTGCATAAACTTCCACAACGCCTCACGCTCCACACAGTCATACGCTGCATGCCAATCTAATGCTAAAACCCCACCCTTGATGTTTCCCCCACTTTCATCTATAAACCTACGTATAATCCCTGCCCCACACACATCGAACGCCCAGGCACTCCATATTGACCCTCGTCCAAAACACTTGCAAGAGCACCTTTCAACCTATTTCCCAACACTTTAGCAAAGATCTTGTAATCGCCACACATTAAGGTGATTGAACGGTAGTCATGCACACATTCACAAGACTTTTTTTTAGGGACCATGACCACTACACCCGTTCTCTGCTGTTCCCCCAACCTACCCCTGGTTTTCATGGCATTAAATAACTCTACTAAAAATTCATGCAAACACTCCCAGTTTTCCCTATAAAAATCACAAGGGATGCCATCAATACCAGGCGATTTACCCATGCTCATCCCCTCCACTGCTACCCTAATCTCCTCCTCACATATAGGCCCACCCAAACTCAATCGATTCTTATGCACTAGATTACAGTTTACCCATTCGCCCATTGTGCCTAACGCCTCACAATTAACCCCCACACTTTTACCATTCTTCTCGTACCACGCATCCACATAACAACCCATACCCTCTGTAGACAAAAGCACCTGCCCCTGACGATATCCCGCCAATTGCTCCTGTACCCGCAAACTCATCACCTCTGTTGCCCTACGACGTGTCCCCTGCTCCCGCAAGACATACGCCGATGGACGGTCCCCCCATAAGACCTCATCAAGGCCCCCTGCAACCTTTGCAGCATCAAAATTGCGATTTTGAATATCCCTAATCCGTTGTTTCAAACCCTCAATCTCACCCATCGGATATGCACCCTCCCCTCCCATATAGCATTCTTGTAATTGACCCTCAAGGTAATTTAAAATCCCATATTGAAACTGCCTCTCTTCCTTTCCCCTCTTCTGATAAAAATCCCTCACCTTTCCCTTACCGACCGAGTCCCACCACCCAATGACATCAACCCCCCCCCTCCATCAGCCCACCACCTTTTCCAAGCGCTCGCAAAAGATTCCCTCCCCTCCCCTGTTTTCAATAACCCAACATTCATCTTCCAGAAACCTCCGAAACGCTTCGGCAAACCCTCCCAATTTAAATCCACCAGTACCCCACGATGATCAGAGAAGCTTACATTCAACGCACACACACTGCTCACCCTCACCCCCTCGCGATACATAAATACGATCAAGCCTCGCCGCATAATCACGCTTAATAAAAGTATGCGTTCACTCCGCTCACCTCCCCCCCCTCCAACATCCACTACATTCACTCCTCTCAACAGATCCCCTAAAAACCCGAAAAAAAAACCCTCCCCCTAGGCTCTACATCCTTACGTCGGACAACACAGTTCCAATCACCCCCTATAATTGTAATACCCGGCAGCGATCTGAAATGATAGACAAGGACACCCTAAAGAATCTATTTTTAACAGCCATATCCCCTTCCACCGGCCCATACACCCCAATGAAACCCACCCGAACCCCTCCCCACATACCCTCGACCCTACCTCACACCTATGCAAAAGAAACGGGCTGGCTTCCTTAATTAATAGCGCCACACCACCTTTCAGTCGTGTAGAGCAACCATGTACACGTCATATCCGGTAATTGACAATTCACCTAAATATTTATAATTATGCTCCTGCAAGAACACAAGGTCTGGCATATATCTCCTCAAATAACCCTCCAGAACTTTACATTTGCCCACTGCCTTCAACCCATTAACATTTAGAGTAAGACACCTGAAGGCTGTAATGAGGGCTTTCCCTTAGACAACCCTAACACACTTAGAACCCTGCGAGAAAACCCCACCCCGCCCCCCACACTTCCCATCACCTTCACCTTGCTCACGCTCTACATTCTTTAAACCACCTTTCTCTCTAGGCATTGAATCATGCCAGGTTTTCTTCCCCGTCCTTTGCCCAGGTGTCAAAACATCCTCACTATCAGAAATGACAGCCGTCCTCTTGCGAGAGCCACGCTTCTCACGCTTCTCCTCCTCCTGGGCATCTTCCTTATGGACCTCCACTGCCACACTCTGGACCCGCCCCTCATCACTCACAACCTTCTCATTGAGGCCACCCACCTCAGCCTCTACATTCACATCATCCAAGCCAGCGTTGACCGAAACATCCAGTAAGCCGTCCAGGGCCTCCTGAATTGTAGCTTCCAAAACATGGTGTGCAATTGCAGACTCCTCACCACTCTTCGCCGACACCAAGC
This sequence comes from Cherax quadricarinatus, assembly GCF_026875155.1. Lineage (NCBI taxonomy): Eukaryota > Metazoa > Arthropoda > Malacostraca > Decapoda > Parastacidae > Cherax > Cherax quadricarinatus. Next base: position 43,319,568 of record NC_069418.1, on the reverse strand, counting down.
CTACGTCCTCATCGAGTCCAGTGAGTGTCATACACTCAGGCGACGACGCCTCCTCCCTCTCCACCTCCACACTCCACGCCTCCCGTGACAAAGGCTTACGTTGCGTTGCCGTTGCATACGTCATTTGGTCCGTAGTACCATCAGATCCCGCCTCAGCTTCAGGTTTCCCACGTCTCGTTGGACAAGTCGGCGCTATGTGGTCGTACGCCCCACACACACGGCACGTACGCCTCTGACCTGAGTATGTTACGTACACCTGAGTCCGGAAGTCCTCCATTCCCACATAAGATGGAATAGGATGCCTTAGGGACATTTTCAGGGAAAACGTCCCTTCAGGGAAGCCAACTAGTGGCCCATCTCGCCAACGTCCCAATGTCGCCATGTGGATCGTCCCATATCGTCCAAACACCTGCCGTAAATCACTTTCATCCGCCTCGAAAGGTACATTACGCACCTTGACCCAGGTGTAGAATCTTGAAACGTCATGAAGACGGACACTAACGCCAGGGGTAACCGTCTTAACCATGTCCTGATACTTGGCCACCATGTTGTCATATGTACTGCTCAGTCGGAACTTGACGAAAATGCGTGCTACACCATTCAGTGAGACTCCATAAAGATCTTCATTAGCGATACCGTACGTATCCCGCAATATCGCCGTCAGCAACATGTTGGTGTTCTGGGCAGTAAGCACGCCCACTCACTAATTCCAAAACAGATAGTGTTCACGCGTCTGCGGCCACTCTCCGCCATGATGAAAAAAAAAAAAAAACTGTCACCTGCCACCAGGGGTCAGAGCGCAGTTCCAAGTACGTCCTCTCTACTCAAGAGTTGAGCGAGGAATAGAAAAAACTGCGCAGCAAGCCAAATGATTCGGGAGCTACTGCGCAGCCTGTCCGCACGGCCCAATAGCGATGCGAACAATGTTCATAATAATGAAAATAAATATACATATTACTTGGATGTATGGGAGCTTATGTATGTATATTTGAATGCTAGTTTCTACTTGAATACTTTTGGTGGTAGGGGTGGAGTCTTCTGCCAGTGCTTCTCATTTTGCTAATTACAGGATTCATTTCCTCCTTGCCTTGTAATCCGTGTAATTCTTATTGTTAAAATTACTGGAATATTTGAAGCTTGCATATTCCACTTATTGACCAGTCATGCTGAAGAAATGCTTAATGGCATCCCTATTACTAATGTGTTTTAAGCTTTCAATAGTTCGGTCGTATACCTGTTTCCTCTAAAGAAGTCTATCCCAGTTCTCTCTGTCTAATCATCAGAGAATAATGTATGATGTAGTTATAATTTCTCTCTTGTTTACCTATCCCATACTCCCGTCTGGTACAGTTCTTTAGTTTCTCTCCCTTAGTTGCTTCTCATTAGCTCTGCAGACCATTCTGGAGAAATACCCTGACTTTGCTAGCTGTAAATAATGCATTACCATGTGTGTGTGCGTGTGTGTGTGTGGTGTGTTGTGTGTGTGTGTGTGTGTGTGTGTGTGTGTGTGTGTGTGTGTGTGTGTGCGGGTGTGTGTGTGTGTGTGTGTGTGTGTGGTGTGTGTGTGTGTGTGTGTGTGTGTGTGTGTTGTGTGTTGCGCGTGTGTATATGACTCTCATATCGATGCACTTCATTCAGTTTCTTGATACGCTTCATCAGGTGTGGTTCCATTCTGGTGTTGCATACTTCAAAATTGTCCTGATGTATGTAATAATTGTCGTGAATGACTGCTGTGATGCGGCTAAGTACTGGTAGCTTCCTGGCCGCCTAGTTTGCTAAATTTACTACGTGGTTCTTCATAGTCAGTTTAGAATCAAATTTCACCCCAAAGAATATCAACGTAATCCTCGAGTTCCAACAATTTCTCATTGATTCTTACCTCTGCTCCAGCTTTACCCTCGTGGTGCCAAGACACCATGACCATTTGTGCTTTGTTAGTTGCAAACGCACCATGGCTTTTCCAGACTTATATAACTGTATGCTGGTGACTGATGCAGCTGAAAGCAGCTGGCCATTCCTCTATTGGATAAGAGTAAATGTCATAGTACAGTCATTTGTATATACCTGGGATTCTGGGATGAGATGAAGAAAGTCTTTGAACTAGACATTCCATTATAATGATCCAAACACACTTCCCTGAGGAACTCTGGCAGCACTGAGAAATACACTTAGAGATCTACCTTCAAGAACATCACTTAGGAGTTATAGTACAGAGCCATTGACTCCTAGTGTGGCATACAAAGAGTACGTAACCTTTATTCGGCGCATGTACACACCCTCATTTACAGGCTATCTCCCCCAACCAGCGAACCAGGTTGCTAAGAGTTGATGATGGGGCCCCGTCGTTCAACTAGTGACCAGGTTCTAGCCAATAAGAAGATGGTTTTGGCAATCGCAGAGGTTATGTGGGTACCGCTCTCCTGTCTGCCCTTGTCATTCCCACTCTAGAGCTGGTTGAAGCACGGTCTGCTATCTTGTGGCTTCTATTTCTGCTTTGCTTACCGTGGAGTGCACTATACTTATCACTGTACATAGTGTACATATTGCTGTTATAAATTGGTGAAGGATAATATAAGTCTAAACTTTTTCTACTGTGTTTATTTGCTCCCATTACACCCGGGGTAACAGGCCATTTGGAATCCTGGGTTGTAATAGCACTTGAGCTGGCAAAAATCAATCTTGAGCAAACTAGGGAACAGAGAGCTTTCGCAAGGGAAGAATTTGATAGGGAAAGAGAAAGGAGGCAGTTTTCGCATTCTGTAAATGATTTTAGTTTACAAAAAGCAGTACAGCTTGATCCCCGCTTCAATGAGGCCGAACCAGAGCAATTTTTCGAAAGCTTCGAAAATCAGGCTCGAGCCTTGAGGTGGCCGGAACAGCATTGGGCATCGTTGGTTCATACAGCATTATTGGGTAAGGCACGGGAATTTACGTCAGTATTAAATGACGCTGAATTTTCTGATTATCAAGTAGTGAAGACCACAGTGTTGGGAGCATATACGTGTATCCCAGCCAAATATAAAAAAAAAAAAATTAAGCTGGGCAGACGACAGCTTGGTCAATCCCTAGTGGACTTTGTGAGACAGCAAACCAAAGCTTTTACCAGCTGGTATAAAGCAAGTGGTGTCTCTACCTTTGAGGAGCTGGTGCAGCTTATTCTGATTGATAACCTGCTGGAGTCTGTGGGACCAGAGGTTCGAGTCTTTCTGCAGGATCGTGACTTAACCACTGCATTGGAGGCAGCCAGGTTGGCTGATACCTTCGAAACTAACCGCTCCTTGTCCGAGCGGTCCCGTCTCTCTTTTCAATAGCCTGGCATGAGCAGAGATCGTCAACCTTGGAGAATGAAGTGCCAGCCGGAGGGAGAACGTCTACGTCAGCCAACTAAGCCACATGGTGAGCCACGCTTCTCAACCTATGGTCCACCTGCGGAGAGGCAAACTACTCATGGTGCATCTCGACAACAGTATCCAGAGAGACACCAGCCAGAACGACACCATTTGCAACGTCAGCAGGGAGTAAAGGGAAAGCCTGTCGTCTGCTTCCTCTGCAACAAAGTAGGTCACATCCGTCCCAACTGCCCCCATAAACCCCAACCCATTGGGAAAATCTCTAATATCCCTAGTAACATGTCCCCTAGAGAAGTAGAAAAGGTATGGCCCCTTATTATTGCAAGAGTCTTATTTCCCTTCAGGAAAACTCAGAAACAACTAAAGTAAAGACCTTTAGAGATACTGGAGCATATTGCTCACTTGTAAGAGAAGGAATATTACCCCTTTCAGAGAATACTTCTTTGAATTCCTCTGTTTTATTGGAAGCATTTGGAGAGCTATATATTCTGTTCCTTTGCATAAAATTTATATACAGTGAAATATTACACTGGGTACTTGACTGTAGGTGTCTCAAAAGGATTCCCCATGAAATATGCCATGTTATTACTGGGTAATAACATTACTACTGTTAGTTCGTGTCCTGAACCTATAATGATTAATTCTTTCCGGTGTTGGCCATAACTCGGGCAACATCCCTAGGTTGTCTGGAGGGAATGTTGACCTATCCTTGACACTCCGATCTCGGAATAGCCACATTGTTTTACGAGGAAAACTGGCCAGAGCCTCGTAGATCAAGTGAACAGACCCCGATCAAGCCTTCCTATTCCCAGGTTGCAGGATTGCCAGATGTCTCTGTTTCCAAGCCCGAGGGACTGTCCTTCCGGGAGGAACAACGAAAGGACCCTTCTTTAAAATTCGCTTTTGAGGCAGCCATGTTTAAATCCTCTTTGGGTCATCCGGTCAAGTATGAAATTAAAAACGATTATTTCATCTGCACAGAGACTGGTAAGGAGATAGAGGGCCGGCAATTGTATGACAGGTTAGTGGTTCCAACAAAGTATAGACCTCAAATATTAAATATTGCTCATAATACGTCATTAGGAGGTCACTTAGGAATTACAAAAACCTTGCATAGAATCACAAAAGAATTTTATTGGCCAAAATTAAAGAAAGATGTGAAGAATCATATTAGGTGTTGCCGAGAATGTCAGCAAGTTGGGAAACCTGGACATTCCATTAAACCTGCACTTCTCCAACCTATACCTGCTGATGGAGAACCTTTTGCAGATTTAATTATAGATTGTGTAGGTCCACTACCTAGATCAAAGTCTGGAAATCAGTATTTATTTTGATTATGGATAAAGTAACCAGATACCCTGAAGCAATTCCCATGCGCAGTATTAATACTAAAGCTATTCTCAAAGCTTTAACAATATTCATTTCTTGTTTTGGCATTCCTAAAACTATTCAAAGTGATCAAGGTACTAACTTTACTGGCAAAGCATTTAGGGAAGTATTAATTAGGTTAGGGATAATCCACAACTTATCCACTGCCTATCATTCCTCAGTCCCAAGGCGCCTTGGAAAGATTCCATCAGACATTAAAAACAATGATGAGAACTTTTTGCATGCACTTTCCTACAGACTGGGATGAATCACTACCTTTGTTGCTGTTCTCAGTACGAGAGACGGTGCAAGAGTCTACAGGGTATAGTCCGTTTGAGCTGATCTTTGGGCACAATGTACGAGGTCCTCTTCGGGTGCTCAAAGAAAGAAGGATGGATGGGAGAAGACGTTTGCTCAACACTCTACAACCCGTCTTCAAGGTTGCAGGTGGCACGTCAGTTAGCCAAGGCTAACCTAAAGACAGCTCAAAGTAAGATGAAACAGAGGTATGACAGAAGTGCACAATTTCGCTCCTTCCATCCAGGAGACAAGGTGTTGGTGCAGGAACCTATACCTGGCCACACCTTGAAAGCTAGATTTACGGGACCTATGCAGATTGTAAGTAGATTATCTGATGTAAATTATGTGGTAGCTCCCATTGATAAGACCTCAAAAACTAAAACTTACCACATTAATCAATTAAAGTATTTCCATACACCAGATAAAGTCCCAGTAATGACTCTGTCCTCTACCTCTGAGGACGACTCTGATTCTTTGCACTCTATCTCTGAAATTAATATTAAACTTTCAAATTCTGTCCTCCTCAAGGATCCTAGCCTTTAATGGAGGGATTATCTGAAACGCAAGCAACAAATTTAACTGAGCTTCTACAGTCATATCCTAATATTTTTTCGGATGTGCCGAAAAAATGTAAGTTAGGTTATCATGATGTAGATGTGGGAAACTCTAAACCAATTAAACTCTCCCCCTACAGAGCTAATCCTGAAAAGCAAAGGCTACTTCAGCAGGAAGTAGAATTTTTGTTAAAGCATGGTTTAGTGGAGGAGTCGTCTAGTCCATGGGCTTCACCGTGCATCCTTGTGAAGAAGGCTGATGGAGGGTTTCGTATGTGTACAGACTACCGTAAAGTGAATGAGGTCACAATTACAGATGCTTACCCTCTCCTCGTCTGGATGACGTAATTGACTTTGTGGGTAAGGCTACTTTTGTGTCCAAGTTAGATCTCCTTAAAGGCTACTATCAGGTACCTTTGACAGATAGGCGAAGGAAATCTCTGCCTTCGTAATTCCAGGAGGTCATTATCAATGCACAGTTACCCCCTTCGGAATGAAAAATCCCCCCTCTTCATTTCAGAAACTTATCCATCAGGCTATTAGAGGACTTGAAGGCAAGGCAGCGTACCTAGATGATATTGTTGTGGTGTCTGATACTTGGATCAACACCTACTTAGACTTAAGGCTCTTTTTGAGACCTTTAAGAGTTCCCATTTAACAGTTAATTTATCTAAATCTTCCTTTGGCCAGGCCACTGTCACTTTTCTAGGCCATGAAATAGGTAGTGGTAAAGTTGTACCTAAACTTGCTAAAGTTCTTTCTATTAAAGATTATCCAGTTCCTCATGATAGGAAATCTCTTCAACGTTTCCTAGGCATGAAGGATTTTACAGAAGATTCTGTAAGAATTTCTCAGATATTGTAGCCCCTCGTACCTCTCTTACCAGTCACAAGTTCCCTTTAATTGGACCTCAGACTGTAACACTGCTTTTGATAAAGCAAAAAGATTGTGTACTGCACCCATTCTCTTGTCTCCAGACTTCTCCAAACCAGGTTCTAGCCAATAAGAAGATGGTTCTGGCAATCGCAGAGGTTATGTGGGTACCGCTCTCCTGTCTGCCCTTGTCATTCCCATTCTAGAGCTGGTTGAAGCACGGTCTGCTATCTTGTGGCTTCTATTTCTCTGCCTTGCTTACCGTGGAGTGCACTATACTTATCACTGTACATAGTGTACATATTGCTGTTCTAAATTGGTGAAGGATAATATAAGTCTAAACTTTTTCTGCTGTGTTCATTTTGCTCCCATTACACCCGGGATAACAGGCCATTTGGAATCCTGGGTTGTAATACCTAGTGAATGCAGTATTCCCACGAATCCTGTAAAAGAGTCAGAAACGTTCACTGTCCTAGTGGATTCATCCAGTGACTAGTGCCACATAGTGGAAAAGTTCAACAGCTGGAGAGTGACCTTTTCTGGAGCCATATTGAGGTCACAAAGAAGCAAGTTTTTAAGCGAAACACGTTTTCATCTGCGACGAGATTATTGTCTCACAAATCTTACCAGTGATTGTCAAGAGTGACACTGGTCTGAACTTGCTGATTTCAGCTCTCCCTTGAACTGCGGCTATATTTGTTTCTTTCCTCGGAAAAGGTTATTTACACTGTGCTAGGCAGAACTGGTGGATGCGAGTTAGAGGTAATTCTAGGTAGTCCACATCTATTTAGCAATCTTGGGTTACCCTTAGCTTAGACTACAACCTTTTCTAGGTCCTACGATTTAAGGAGAAGATTCACTTCGTCCTACTTTGCTATCACATTTGTAGCGGATAACAAAGATGGTTACTTTCCTGGATCAGGAACTCGCATCTTGGCAACAAAATATTTAACAAAGAGGTCAGTTTTCTATTGGCTGGTAGTTTGAGGGTCCCATCTCCCGTTTTCGAGGTGGAATAATTTCATCACAAGAATAATCTTATATGTCCCTGACCAAGGACAAACAGGTTTTTGAGCCCACTCTACCTGTTGCCAATTTTCTTTATGTGTCAGCCTCCCATCTAGAGATGACCCACTTTTGAATTTCCTCCATTTAGCAACAGGCTTGCATCTGTAGGTTCCTATTATAGATAGTGGGATACCTCTTATAGCTATTCCTCCAAACATCGTAATTGTCAAGAGCGGCCTCTCGAAAATAAAAGACAATCCAAATTTGATATGAAGTCTTGATCACATATTGGCTGTGAGGAATGTATATATGATAAAGATTAAGGATATATTTAGTGAAGGAATTCACTTGATTATCAACGTCATCTTAGAGAAGAACATTCTAATCGATGGCTGCATGGGCTGAGCAAATAGCAGGCCAGTTTTCCCTTTCCCACAGCCTGGGTTGAGCGTGTATATTCTTCACCTCGTTTTGCTAGTAACTTCGTTGCCATAAAGACAACGAAAGAACAGTGATACAACATAGCTAAAGGGTTTGAAAGTGACTATGTCTTCAAATAGATCACTCAATATTACGTCATGTAGGATCCAGAGATGTGAGTACTTATGTCAACAAGTAAGGAGTTCATCAGAATTTCTCTTATAAGTTGTTGGAAGAAGTTACCATCAATTATTATATTTTGACATTTATAATGAAGCAGAAGGCAGTCCACATTTCCCATCAGGACGCTGATGGAGTCTACTTGCTCTGACTGAGGCCTGTTCATTGCACACGCTAGTTAAGAGATACTAGGGTTTATACATTGCTTGAGAACACTATTTCCAGTTGACTTGAAATGACATCATTAATGCGTTGGGCATGTAAACTTTCAGAAAACCATACGGCAAAGCATCTTTTATAACCCTGCCTGTCTTGCCTCATCCATGAAGTGTAGCATCTAACAGTACTGCCTAGCACAGTGTAAATGGCCTCTGTGAAAAGGGGCAAATTACAGACCAGCGTCACTCCAATGTTACTTGAGACAATAATCTCATGACTGACAATATTACTTCAGAAAAGGTCACTGTGTGGCACTAGTCACTGGATGAATCCAGGGAGCGCTGTGGAGTAGCAGTAAACACTGCTGGCGATTTCCCAAGGACTCATTCAATTCAATTTAGGTTTATTCTCTATAAGGGTTACAATGTGGGGTTTACAGGTTTTGGGTATTGTGTGGTTTGCATGTTATAAAATACTAATTACAGAGGGGGCCACTAGGACACCTAGCATGGCTAGGCATTTCGAGCAGACTTAGATTAATTCTTAACATTAAATCCTTACAGATTATGGTATTAAGGCTAAGTGACTACATCATAATTTGTGAGTTTAGCAATGTGAATGCTTTTGTTTTGGCACAATTCAAGGTGTCTATATTGGAGCATCATAGGGAAACTTATGACTAGTTAGGATTTATTATTTTAAGACTAAGATTAGTGTTTCTGGGTTTATAGTCAGTGGGTGAGTGAGTGTAATTGTGAACCACCAGGTGGTTATCATGTAGTTGTCGGGGTGGATCAGGGAGATAAGAGGTTTTCTAACTGTAGTTTTGAAAGTGATGAATGTGTCTGCAGTTCTAGAGTTTTCAGGTAGGGTGTTCCAGATTTTAGGTCCTTTGAAATACATTGAATTTTTGTAAAGGTTTAGTCGAACACGGGGAATGTCATAGAGATGTTTGTGTCTGGTGTTATGCCTGTGGATCTTGTCACAACTATCAAGAAAGCGTTTTAGGCCAAGGTTAATATTGGAATTTAAGGTCCTGTAGATATATATTGCACAGTAGTAAGTGTGGATGTTCTGAACAAGGAGTAAGTTTAGATCTATGAAGAGTGGGGGGTGTGTTGCCAGGGATGGGATTTAGTGATTATTCTAACTGCGGCTTTTTGTTGGGTTATTATTGGCTTTAGGTGTGTTGCTGCAGTTGAACCCCAAGCACAGATAGCATAGGTGAGGTAAGGATATATAAGTGAATGGTATAGTGTAAGAAGGGCAGTTTGCGGCACGTAGTATGGTATCTTGGAGAGGATCCCCACCGTTTTGGATACTTTTTTTGTTACGTGTTGGATATGGGTGCTGAAATTTAGGTTGTCGAGGTATAGGCCAAGGAATTTGCCCTCATTATGTCTGGCAATTAGAGTGTTGTCGATCTTAATGTTAAGTTGCGCAGCACCTGCTCTGCTACCAAAAATAATATAGTAGGTTTTGCCAGTGTTAAGTGTAAGTTTATTGGCTGTCATCCAAGTCGATATTTTGAGCAGCTCCTCGTTAACAATGGTGTTGAGGGTGGCAAGATTAGGGTGGGAGATGACGTAAGTCGTGTCGTCAGCAAAGAGAATGGGTTTCAGGTGTTGGGAAATATTTGGAAGATCACTGATGTAAATGAGGAAGAGCAGGGGTCTAAGGACACTTCCCTGCGGAACTCCAGTATCAAGTGGCCGTATTGATGAGGCTGTGTCTTTAATGGTGACATACTGATACCTATTAGAAAGGTAGGATTTAAAATATGCAAGCGCATGGCCTCTTATACCATAGTGGTTAAGTTTGTGGAGTAGGATGCCGTGGCCTGTGTCAAACGCTTTTCTTAGGTCAATAAAAATTCCTAGCAGATATTCCTTATTTTCCAATGCTGTGTAAAGCAGGTCTAGCATTTTTGTAATTGCATCATTAGTGCTTTTATTTTTCCTGAATCCAAATTGGCAGGGGTTGAGTATGTTTTGTGACGTTATAAATGAATATAGTCTCCTGTGCACGAGTTTCTCGAAGATTTTGGATAGCAATGGTAAGTTTCATATTGGCCTATAGTTGTTTACGTCTGTAGGGTCACCACCTTTATGTATTGGTGTAACCCTTGCTGTCTTGAGTAGTGTCGGGAAAGTGCTAGTTTCTAGTGACTTGTTAAAAAGTAATGTAATAGCATGCGAAAGGACATGGGCCGCTCGCTTGTACAATAATGGTGGGACGTGAGACAGATTCCCCCGAGTTATTTTTAAGTGACTTTATGATCTCGGTGACTTCCGTGGGCTCAGTTGGTACAAGATAAAAGGAATTTAGGAAATTCCCATCTAGGTAGTCCCCGGCACGGGCATTGGTACGTGGGATTTTACTGGCGAGATAAGATCCTATGTTAAAGAAGAAGTCGTTTATCTTGTTAGCTGTATCAGTGGGATGCAGTGGTGTTTCATGAGGTTTAGTTAGGACAATATTCTTGTTTTTTTTTCAGTTTGTGGGTCCCCAGAATCTGGGAAATTGATTTCCAGATCTTTTTTATATCTCCTCTTGTGCCAGTGAATCTGCTGGAGTAGTACAGTTGTTTGGCTTTCTTTATTAATTTGGTGAGAACTGTTGAATATTGTTTAAGAATATCTTTGTGTATTAAGCCTTGTCTATATTGCTTTTCATATTGGTGTTTCTTATCAATGGATTTCAGAATGGTGCTGGTTAGCCATGGGCAACCAAGCCGTTTATTTGTGATCTGTTTTGTTTTTATAGGACAATGTTGTATAGTCTAAGTATTTTGCTAAGAAAAATGTCTGTCCAAACGTCAGTACCTTTGGGTTGGGGAAATTTTGTAG
>NC_069418.1:43292928-43308007 GCF_026875155.1 Cherax quadricarinatus | reverse complement strand
GTTGGTTTAACTGCTTAGTTCTTTTTGAATAAAGTCTTGAGATACACTTACTATTTGACAACTGTTTGGGGTTACCCCTTTATTGGTATAGTATGTTTGAAACTGTGTTAAAGGTATTTGATGCAGCTGGTAGTTTACTTACTAGTGTTGATGCAACAGATGTGTAGTATGAATTAAAGCAATTTGCCACCTTAGATGTTTCGTGGCATACCTCATTATCGATAGTGAGTACTATGTTAGACCTATCTACTGGCTTATGGCTATACCCCAACTGTTTTAGTTGTTGCCAGAGCTTTCTGGGGTTATGCTTATTCTCTTCAATTTTTGAGCAGTAGTGCTTTGCCTTTGCTCCTTTTATAAGTCTCTGTACTCTGTTCCTCACCCTTTGGAATTCATTTAGTGCTGCAATATCCTGTCTGTTTGCTTTAAATCTTTTTAGCAGCTGGTAGTAGGAAGATAAAATTGGTAGGAGGATCAAGGAATAGGTGACCTCGGAAGGAGGCGTGCGCACGCAAGAGTAAATGCTGGCACTGTTGTTAGTATACCGATATACGAGGGTATACTAAGGACTATAAACACACACACACAGTGCAGTGTTAAGGCTGTAGAAGCTGAGTATTGGCATTATTAGTATTGTATTGTTGTTAGTATTATTAGTATTACTATTAGTACGTTAGAATTTTAAGACATAAAAGGGTGAGGCGCAGATTATTCCTGGGCACACCAGCATAAAACGGTGTCTCCAATAACAGTTTACTCCCCCCTCAAGGTTTTCCCTAACACTTACTCTAGAACACAAGAGACCCCCACCCCATCCACCCCCAACCCCAATCCACTTACCGACACTCTTTCTCTCTCTCTTTTATATTTTTTTTTACACAGGGTTTGACAACGTTAAGGATCCCTAACTTTATTGAAAAGCTATTTACAGGTTAGGGATTCCTAACTTTATTGGCAAGCTAAGAGCTGTTACCTACATCAGCTCATTTGAAAGCAGTTTTATTGTTATGAGACATACAAGTAGGGAGCAGGTTTAAGTTGGAGCCATCTGTGGGCCAGCATTTTAATTTGATCAACTGACTTTATCGCGTTGACATCATCATGCTGTACGAATGTGTTCCATACTCGAGTCATCCTGGGTATATATGATCTCAGATGGAGTGATGTTCTGGAGAAGGGTACAGCCAGAGTGAAGTTGCTGCTTTCTGCCCGTCTTGTGGCATAAAAGCTTGTTTCACGCTGTCCTCGAAGTGGATCCAAGTGTGGTACTTTGACAATATTGGCCTTGTACATAACAGTAAGGCCACCCACATCCCTCCTGTGTTGAAGGCTCTGCTGAAATGACAGATCTATCCAGGATTGGTCCAGGCGAGAGATGAGACGTCTTGCTCTGTTCTCTCTCTCTACCTCTCTCTCTCAATCTCTCTCTCTCTCTCTCCCTCCCTCTCTCTCCCTCTCTCTACCTCTCTCTCTCTCTCTCTCTCTCCCTCTCTCTCCCTCTATTCCTCTCTCTCTCTCTCTCTCTCTCTCTTCTCTCTCTCTCTCTCTCTCTCTCTCTATCTCCATCTCTTTCTCCCCTCACTCCCCTCTCCTTTTCCTTCCTCCCTTCCCCCTCTTTTCCCTCTAAAAACAGTGGTAACTCAGAGGAGTAATCGAGGATCCCAGGGATCAGAGGGGACTGGTTCTGGTAAGGGGAAATGGATGGGGGAGCAATGTAAAATAATGGAACGAGAATGGGAGAGAAAACTAGGAGAGCTTGCTGCAAAAATGGGGACAGAGCTTTCTGTGAAATTGGAAAAGAGATTGGTGGAGGAGAAGAATCATTGGGAGTCCCAAGTCGAAGCTGCAGAAACCAGGATAAGGGTCCTAGAATATGAGCTAAATAGGCTGAGGTGAGTTACAAGGGTACTGACCAGAGGAAGCACAGCAAATGAAGCTGGTACACCCCTACTGAAAAAGGGACCCAACGGGAAGGAAGGTGACATAAATTACACTAAGATCCTATGAGCCCTATCACCTTACCAAGCAGGCCAACAAATGAAGAGGGAGAGCAGCTGGGTGCAGGTGGTGAGGGGGACAGGTCATATGCAGAGACACGACCATACCACCAGGAGCTAGAGGAAAGAATAAGGGAAGAAAATCACCATGTACAGACAAGAACCAGTGACTCAGAGGGAAAGACAATGGGAGGAGGAGAGGGCAAAGTCAGTGTTTATTCATGGGCTTCAGAAGAGTGAGGGAAGGACCCACACTGAAAGATGGCAGGCAGAGAGACAAGAGATTGAGAACATCATCAAAGAAATAGGTGAAGAGGAAGTGTCTGAGATTGTAAATTTTCAGAGAATACGGGGGTACCTAAAGGAGAGAAAATGACCGATCAAGCTGATTTTCAGGACAGAAACAATGTGGAACAGGATCCTCCAAGAGAAACCACGGTTGAAGGATTTGGCATCATACAAGAGGGTGTTCCTAGACCAAGACAGAAAAACAGAAAAACAGCAGCTGAGGGAAAGGAAAAAAAAAGCGAAAGGAGCTAGGAGGAGAGACAAGGACAGAATCAGCAGAGGATAACCAGAGCAGAGCAGAGCAACAAGAGCAAGCACTCACAGAACCATCCCCAGAACCCCACAACCAATCATGCTATCCAGACACAATCCACAATACATACCCACAGCCCCCACCCCATGCTACACTGCAGAATCCAGCAGTACACTGCCAGGTCCCCCACCCTCACAGACCCCCCAAAACACAGTGCTGGAGAGGAAACTGAAGGTATGGTACACCAATGCTGATGGAATAACAAATAAGTGGGAGGAGTGGCACGAAAAGATCAAAGAGGCATCAACGGACATCATAGCTCTCACAGAAAAAAAGCTCACAGGGATGATAACAGATGTCATCTTTTCAACGGGATATCAGATCCTGAGGAAAGATAGAGAGAATGGAGGGGGATGGAGTAGTGGCACTGCTGGTTAAAAACCGATTGGATTTTGATGAGCTGGAGCGAGGAGGAAGAGGAGAGGCAAGAGATTACATAGTACTAATGCTTCAGTCTGGAGGTCCCAAGGTGGTAATTACTCTGATGTATAACCCGCCACAGAACAGTAGGAGGCCAAGGCAAGAGTATGATGAGACTGACAGAACGATGGCTGACACACTAGCTGAAGTGGCCAGAAGGGCTCATGCAAGCAGGGCAAAGCTACTGATCATTGTTGACTTCAACCACAAGGAAATCGATTGGGAGAACTTGGATCAACATTGAGGCCAATAAACGTGGATGGCTAAGATGTTGGAGGTGGTACTGGAAAACCTCATGTACCAACATGTAAGGGACACTACGAGAGAGAGAGGAGAGACGGATGATCCAGTGAGACTGAATCTAGTATTCGCCTTGAGTAGTTCATATATTGAGAACATCACATATGAAAGTCCCCTGGGGGCCAGTGATCATGTGCTTTTAAGTTTCGAATACATAGTAGAGATACAAGTGGCCCTCCACTTGTAACTCTACTATGTATTCGAAGCAGGAAGGGCTGGACGAATGAAGCCAAACTACAAGGGGACTATGCAAGCATGAATAACTTCCTCAACGGGGTTCAGTGGGACAGAGAACTGGCAGGGAAGTCAGTAGACGAGATGATGGAATATGTGACAACAGTATGCAAGGAAGCTGAGGAGAGGTTTGTACCCAAGAGTAACAGAAATAATGAAAAAGCCAGGATTAGCCTGTGGTTTACCCAAAAGTGCAGGGAGGCCAAAAACAAGTGTGCTAGGGAATGGAAGAAGTATAGAAGGCAAAGGACCCAGGAGAATAAGAAGATATGTCGTAGAGCCAGAAATGAATATTCACTGGTAAGTTGGGCAGGCCTCAAAGGCATTATGAGAATGATGTAGAAGCAAAAGCCGAATCTGACCCAAAACTTATGTCCACATCAGGAGTAATACAACAGCAATAGACCAGGTAATCAGGCTGAGGCAGGAAGGAGGGGAGGTCACAAAATACGACTGCAAAGTATGTGAGGAGCTCAACAGGAGATTCAAAGAAGTGTTCAGAGAGGAGACAGAAGCGACCTCCAGAAAGGCAGAGGGGTGAGGTAGCACCAAGTGTTTGACATAATACATACAACTGAGGAAGTAATGATGAGGCTGTTAAGCGAGCTAGACACCTCAAAGGTGATAGGGATGGATAACATCTCTCCATGGGTCCTGAGAGAGGGAGCAGAGGTGCTTTGTGTACCACTAACAACTATCTTCAACAAATCTATCGAAACAGGGATATTACCTGAGATATGGAAGACAACAAATGTAGTCCCAATTTTTAAATAAGAAGACAGACAAGAAGCACTAAACTACAGACAAGTGTCATTGACATGTATAGTATGCAAGGTCGTGGGGAAAATTATCAGGAGTAGAGTGGTGGAGCACCTAGAAAGGAATGAGCTTATCAACGACAGCCAGCATGGTTTCAGGGATGGGAAATCATGTGTCACAAACCTACTGGAGTTGTATGACAGGGTGACGGCAGTAAGACAAGAGAGAGAGGGGTGGGTAGATTGCATTTTCTTGGACTGTAAGAAGGCGTTTGACAGAGTTCCACACAAGGTGGGTGCCGGTAACGAGCGGGGTGCCACAAGGATCAGTCCAAGGACCAGTGCTGTTTCTGGTATTTGTGAATGACATGACGGAATGAATAAACTCTGAAGTGTCCCTGTTTGCAGATGATGTGAAGCTGATGAGAAGAATTCAGTCGGACGAAGTCCAGGCAGAACTACAAAGGGATCTGGACAAACTGCAGGCCTGGTCCATAAACTGGCTCCTGGAGTTTAACCCCACTAAGTGCAAAGTCATGAAGATTGGGAAAGGTCAAATAAGACCACAGACAGAGTACAGTCTAGCGGGCTAGAGACTACAAACCTCACTCAAGGAAAAGGATCTTGGAGTGAGTATAACACCGGGAACATCTGAGGCGCACATCAACCAAATAACTGCTGCAGCATACGGGCGCCTGGCAAACCTAAGAACAGCATTCTGACATATAAATAAGGAGTCATTCAGGACCCTGTACACTGTGTACGTTAGGCCCATATTGGAATATGCAGCAACAGTTTGGAGCCCTCACCTAGCTAAGCATGTAAGGAAACTAGAGAAAGTCCAGAGGTTTGCAACAAGACTAGTCCCGGAGCTAAGGAGTATGTCCTACGAGGAGAGGTTAAGGAAAATCGACCTGACGACACTGGAAGACAGGAGAGTTAGGGGGGATGTAATAACTAAATATAAAATACTCAGATGAGCCGCAGGGATGTTTGGAAGTATTTCTTCAGTCACAGAGTTGTCAGGAAGTCGAATAGCCTGGGTAGTGATGTAGTGGAGGGAAGAGTGATCGGGTAGCCGCCAGTTGAAGAGGCGGGGCCAGGAGCTGTGGCTCGACCCCAGCAGCCACAACTATGTGAGTACAGCTAGGTGAGTACACACACACACACACACACACACACACACACACACACACACACACACAAATAGTGAGCTTCTCATTCACATTCCATTATAGACATTGGTTGTAAAGGAAGTAAAGGATTGTTGCAGCAAAACAGTTAATGATATTGATTTTACTGAGTATCTTCCATTTTGCCAGAATGTGAAGAATTGCATAAAGAATCCGACTGGTTAGCGAGCTCTCTGATCATGACAGAGGGAGAGTCACACAGACTGACAGTCAATGTGCATTGCATGGATTCAGGAAGCAATAGTTGGTGGAACTCTAATTTGTGCCATGATCGGATAATTAGTTTCCGATATGTTAATTGAAAGGTAAAATTCAATAACAGAGTTGAACATTACTAGACCTGCTAAAATAAGCATTAGAACAACAAAATTTTTAATCAAACTATGTCAAATGATTTCTGTCTGGCGCCTGTTATGAACACTAGTTCCTGGTCTCAGAAATAAACATTTGTTATCTACTGATATTGATGAAACATACTGAGTGCCGTTTAGGTACGACATCGGCTGTACGCCACCAGAGATGATCATTGCTGTCTGCTGTAGGAAGGAATATAACGATTTTTATCTAGAGACGAACCTTATTATCTGTCGCTTTCAACAGTCATTACTGTCTGGTACCAGTGATGAGCATTATTATCCAGAGCAAACTCTAAGAATTACTATGTGATGCGAATTTGAATTAGAGATAAACTTTATTGACTACGTGAAGTGTTAAATATTGTTCTGTACTATCAGTTAACATTACTGTCAGCCACCAGTGATGTGCATCACTGTCAGCCACCAGTGATGTGCATCACTGTCAGCCACCAGTGATGTGCATCACTGTCAGCCACCAGTGGTGTGCACTACTGTCTCCCACCAGTGGTGTGCATTACTGTCAGCCACCAGTGATGTGCATCACTGTCAGCCACCAGTGATGTGCATCACTGTCAGCCACCAGTGGTGTGCACTACTGTCTCCCACCAGTGGTGTGCATTACTGTCTGCCACCAGTGATATGCATCACTGTTTGCCACCAGTGATGTGCATCACTGTCAGCCACCAGTGATGTGCATCACTGTCAGCCACCAGTGGTGTGCACTACTGTCTCCCACCAGTGGTGTGCATTACTGTCTGCCACCAGTGATATGCATCACTGTTTGCCACCAGTGATGTGCATCACTGTCAGCCACCAGTGATGTGCATCACTGTCAGCCACCAGTGGTGTGCACTACTGTCTCCCACCAGTGGTGTGCATTACTGTCTGCCACCAGTGATATGCATCACTGTTTGCCACCAGTGATGTGCATCACTGTCAGCCACCAGTGGTGTGCACTACTGTCTCCCACCAGTGGTGTGCATTACTGTCTGCCACCAGTGATATGCATCACTGTCAGCCACCAGTGATGTGCATCACTGTCAGCCACCAGTGATGTGCATCACTGTCAGCCACCAGTGGTGTGCATTACTGTCTCCCACCAGTGGTGTGCATTACTGTCTGCCACCAGTGATATGCATTACTGTTTGCCACCAGTGATGTGCATCACTGTTTGCCACCAGTGGTGTGCATCACTGTCTGCCACCAGTGATATGCATCACTGTTTGCAACCAGTGGTGTGCATCACTGTCTGCCACCAGTGATATGCATCACTGTTTGCCACCACTGGTGTGCATCACTGTCTGCCACCAGTGGTGTGCATTACTGTCTACCACCAGTGAAGTGTATTACTGTCTACCACCAGTGATGTGCATTACTGTCTGCCACCAGTGATGTGCATTACTGTCTACCACCAGTGATGTGCATTACTGTCTGCCACTAGTGATGTGCACTACTGTCTACCACCAGTGATGTACATTACTGTCAGCCACAAGTGGTGAGCATTACTGTCTGCCACCAGTGATGTGCATTACTGTCTGCCACCAGTGATGGGCGTTACTGTCAGCCACCAGTGGTGTGCATTACTGTATGCCACCAGTGGTGTGCATTACTGTCTGCCACCAGTGATGCGCATTACTGTCTGCCACCAGTGGTGTGCATTACTGTCTGCCACCAGTGATGCGCATTACTGTCTGCCACCAGTGGTGTGCATTACTGTCTGCCACCACTGGTGTGCATTACTGTCTGCCACCAGTGGTGTGTATTACTGCCATTCACCAGTGTTGTGCATTATTGTCAATCACCAGTGGTGTGCATTACTGTCAGCCACCAGTGGTGTGCATTACTATCTACCGCCAGTGATGTGCATTACCGTCTGCCACAAGTGATGTGCATTACTGTCTGCCACCAGTGGTGTGCATTACTGTCTGCCACCAGTGGTGTGTATTACTGCCATTCACCAGTGTTGTGCATTATTGTCAATCACCAGTGGTGTGCATTACTGTCAGCCACCAGTGGTGTGCATTACTATCTACCGCCAGTGATGTGCATTACCGTCTGCCACAAGTGATGTGCATTACTGTCTGCCACCAGTGGTGTGCATTACTCTCTGCCACCAGTGGTGTGCATTACTGTCTGCCAACAGTGATATGCGTTACTCTCTGCCATCAGTAATATGCGTTACTGTCTGCCAGCAGTGGTGTGCATTACTGTCTGCCAACAGTGATATGCGTTACTCTCTGCCATCAGTAATACGCATTACTGTCTGCGAGCAGTGGTGTGCATTACTTTCTGCCACCAGTGGTGTGCATTACTGTCTGTTACCAATGGTGTACATTACTGTCAGCCACCAGTGGTGTGCATTAGTGTCAGCAACTAGTGGTGTGCATTACTGTCTGCCACCAGTGGTGTGCATTACTCACTGCCACCAGTGGTGTGCATTACTGTCTGCCACCACTGGTGTGCATTACTGTTTGCCACCAGTGGTGTGCATTACTGTCAGTCACCAGTGGTGTGCATTACTGTCAGCCACCAGTGGTGTGCATTACTGTCAGCCAAATGTGGTGTGCATTACTTTCTGGCACCAGTGGTGTGCATTACTGTCTGCCACCAGTGATGTGCATTACTGTCAACCACCAGTGGTGTGCATTACTGTCTGCCACCAGTGGTGTGCATTACTCTCTGCCACCAGTGGTGTGCATTACTGTCTGCCACCAGTGTGCATTACTTTCTGCCACCAGTGGTGTGCATTACTGTCTGCCACCAGTGATGTGCATTACTGTCAGCCACCAGTGGCGTGCATTACTGTCTGCCACCAGTGATGTGCATTACTGTCAGCCACCAATGGTGTGCATTACTCTCTGCCACCAGTGGTGTGCATTACGGTCTGCCACCAGTGGTGTGCATTACTGTCTGCCACCAGTGGTGTACATTACTGTCTGTTACCGGTGGTGTGCATTACTGTCAGTCACCAGTGGTGTACATTACTGTCTGCCACCAGTGGTGTGCAGTACTGTCTGCCACCAGTGATGTGCGTTAATGTCTGCCACCAGTGATGTTCATTACTGTCTGCCACCAGAGGTATGCATTACTGTCTGCCACCAGTGATGTGCATTACTCTCTGCCTCCAGTGATGTGCATTATTGTCTGCCACCAGAGATGTGCATTACTGTCTACCACCAGTGATGTGCATTACTGTCTACCAACAGTGATGTGCATTACTGTCTGCCACCAGTGGTGTGCATTACTGTCAGCCACCAGTGGTGTGCATTAATGTCTGCAACCAGTGATGTGCATTACTGTCTGCCGCCGTAGCCTTCACGGCTACGACAACTACTACTACAACTAACCCATCTCTTTGGGAAGGACCTACTTCCACTTGGGAATCCCGCCTACCAGTGACTATGCCCTCGTCTGCTACACCTGACGTTACTATATAAGCGGCAGGCTCCTTTCTTCTGCTTCAAAATCTCCACGACTATGGTGCTCTTCGCACCTACTCCTAGGTTGAAGGACTGATTTCCTCATCTTCTGTACATAGTTCTACTGTCTTCAAGTTATGTCCTAGAATTTGTGTTGATAAAGCCACTGGATGGCGAAACGTCTACAATAAAGATACCCAGATGTTGCACATGTGTCTTAATTTCATCTTGTCGGTATTATATACCATTCTTACACTTACTAATGATGTATAAAGCTGCAGTATGACCTCTGGACTTCTGTTGCTTACACTTCTTGATATAAATCCCAGTAATCTGTTTGCCTTATTACGTACGCTTAGGCATTGCTGTCTTAGTTTAAGGTTGCTGCTCACCATAACCCCCAAGTCCTTTTCGCAATCTGTATGGCTAAGTTCTGCATCATTTAACTTATAAGTACTAGGGTTATGGGCACTCCCAAGCTTCAGAACCTTGCATTTATCTACATTGAACTGCATCTGCCACTTTTCTGACCAAGAATAGAGTTTGTCCTCCTGAAGTTCCATAACATCTACGTTTGCATCAATTATCCTACCTATCTTTGTGTCATCGGCGAATTTGCTCATATCATTAGTAATTCCCTCATCAAGATCATTGATATATATTATAAACAACAACGGGCCCAAGACTGGTCCCTGTGGAACGCCACTTGTTACAGGTCCCCACTCGGATTTAACCCCATTTATGGACACTCTCTACTTCCTGTCAGTGAGCCATGACTCGATCCACGACAGCACTTTTCCCCCAATGCCATGAGCTGCCACTTTCTTTAACAGTCTATGGTGCGGAACTCTATCAAAAGCCTTACTAAAATCTAAGTAAATAATATCAAATTCTTTATCGTGGTCAACAGCCTCAAAAGCTTTACTGAAGAAAGTTAATAAATTAGTTAGACAAGACCTGCCTCTTGTGAATCCATGCTAAGTATCATTAACCAAGATATGCTTATCGAGATGGCTTCTTATAATCTCAGCTATAATTGACTCTAGTAATTTGCCTACACTTGAGGTCAGGCTTATTGGGCGTAATTTGACGGTAACGATTTTGTCCCCTTTTTTTAAAAATAGAATTACATTAGCCATCTTCCACATAACAGACACAAACACCTGTTTGAAGAGACAAATTAAAAATATTAGTTAAGGTTCACAGAGTTCCATTTTGCATTCCTTAAGAACCCTTGAAAAAACCTCATCGGGACCCGGCAACTTATTTTGCTTCATCTGTCTATCGCTTCAACAACCATTTCACAAGTGACTGTGATGTTACATAATTTATCTTTTTTTCTAGCCCACTATAAAATTAATTAAACGGGAAAATACTGTTAGGGTCTTCCTGTTAAAAACTGAGAGAAAATAATTATTAAAAATCGAGCACATTTCATTCTCTTTGTCAGTAAGGTGCCCATAGTTTTTTTTTAAAGGGGACCTATCTTATCTCTATCTTTTTTTCATAGACCTGGAAAAAACTTTTTGGGGTTTAGTTTTAGAATCCCTAGCAACTTTAATTTCATAGTCCCTTTTAGCTTTTCTTATCCCCTTTATAATGCCCCTCTTAATGTCAATATACTGATTCATAAGATGACCCTCACCTCTTTTGATACGCCTAAAATTCCTTTTCTTATGCCCTAGTAGATATTTGAGCTATTTCATCCCTATTGGGTCATTTCTATTTGATCTAATTTCTTTATATGGGATAAACGTTTTTTTGAGCTTCATGTATAGTGTTCAGAAAACTGTCATATTGACAGCTCACTTCATTACCCCCAGTCAACAGTTTAAAGTGTTCTCTAAGCCCATTGTAATCTGCTAAGCGAAAATCTGGGACTGCTACTAAGTTATCGCTACCATCATACTTCCATTCAATGTTAAATGTGATTGATTTGTGGTCCTAGCACCCAGTTCCTCTGAAATTTTCTAAATTATTAACAAGAATTCATTGTTTGCAGAACTAAGTCAAGC
Organism: Cherax quadricarinatus; assembly: GCF_026875155.1. Lineage (NCBI taxonomy): Eukaryota > Metazoa > Arthropoda > Malacostraca > Decapoda > Parastacidae > Cherax > Cherax quadricarinatus. The sequence continues at coordinate 43,296,714 of NC_069418.1, read as the reverse complement.
AGGTTATTTCCCCTTGTAGGTTCTGTCACAAACTGTTTCAAAAAACAACCCTTTGAACTACTTCTAAGAAGTCGTATGATTCAAAATTCCCAGTCAAGAAATTCCAATCAATATGACAAAGTAAAAGTCTCCTAGAATTACTACATTATCGTGCCTTGGGGCCCTTAACAATTTCCTCCCATAGTCGTCTCCCTTGGTCCCTATCAAAAGTTTGGGGGACGGTATATCACTCCTAAAATCAGTTTTTCATGCCCTTTTAAAAAATTCTATCCAAAACAGACTCTGTATATTTTTTACTTCACACTTAATACCCGCTTTTATGCAACAGTTCAAGCGATCTCGGACATACAATGTCACCCCACCCCCCTTCCCAATACTTCTATCTACTTGGAACAATTTAAAACCCTTAATATGACATTCCCAGCAGGCATTTCCCGACTTTTTAAAATTAAACCACGTCTCAGTTAAGGCAAAAAACATCAATGTTACCTGCACTAGCAACTATTCCAACTCGTCCATCATATTCCTAGCACTATGGCAATTAGCATAATATACATTGAAAGACTCTCCTTTCTCTTTACCCTTCCTGCTTATTTCTGTTTTTCTACTGAACCTATTACTGTCCTTATCACCCAAAGACCCTGGCTTTTCAATATCTACCTCGTTCTGCTTATTACTAGTTCCCCTAGAACTCGTAATATTACTTCACTGGGACTTCACTGTTTTCCTGCCAAAACCCATACCACTAACTATTCCTAGTTTAAAGTCCTAACTGCTCCCTCCACTGCAGTTGCCAGTGCTACCACCCCAGAATTAGATAAGTGAACCCCATCCCCGGCATACATGTCATTTCTGATATAGAAGAGGTCCCAGTTGTCAATGAATGTTACCGCATTTTCCTTACAGTATTTGTCCAGCCAGCAATTGACACCAATTGCCCCTGGACAACCATTCATTTCCAACTCCTCTCCTGGAAAAATACCACATATGACAGGGTTCCCACCCCTTTCTCCTAATTATTTCTATTGCTGACCTATACCTGTTAATCAGGTTTTTCACTCCTACGTCTGCCAACATCGTTGCCTCCACACTGAGACAGATAAAAGGATTGCTCTATTACCTCTCATGAGGTCATCCAGATGGCTAACAATATCCCCATCCCAGCCCAAGAAAGCAAACTCTCTGTCCCCCTACTCCTGTCCTTCAAGCAGAAGCCCTATCCATATACCTAACTTGGCTATCCCCAACAACAACAATATTTTTACCTTCCTTGGTGTCGTTCGTCATGATGTTCCCAGTAGTCGACTCACATTCGTCGGTAGCACTGAGAATGTATTAGATGTTTCCACAACAGTTTCCACGGCAGTCTCTTTCTTTTTCATCGTTTCTACCTTTCCATTCGTCTTCTTGATCGTCAACTTCGTTCCCTGCTGTCCAGCCACTGACCAGTTTCCCTTCTTGACCTGAGGACTCAAAACAGGAGGACTACTACGAATCTTCTTGTTTTCCTCGGTCAGTCGCCGAATCTCCATCTTCGCCATCCTCAATTCTTCCTTAAGCTGTTGGTAAAGTTGCTCGATGGAGGGCATCTTGCTTCAGATCCCCACTCGGATTTAACCCCATTTATGGACACTCTCTGCTTCCTGTCTGTGAGCCATGACTCGGTCCACGAGAGCACTTTTCTCCCAATGCCATGAGCTGCCACTTTCTTTAACAGTCTATGGTGCAGAACTCTATCAAAAGCCTTACTAAAATCTAAGTAAATAATATCAAATTCTTTATCGTGGTCAACAGCCTCAAAAGCTTTACTGAAGAAAGTTAATAAATTAGTTAGACAAGACCGGCCTCTTGTGAATCCATGCTGAGTATCATTAATCAAGCTATGCTTATCGAGATCGCTTCTTATAATCTCAGCTATAATTGAATCTAGTAATTTGCCTACAATTGAGGTCAGGCTTATTGGGCGGTAATTTGACGGTAACGACTTGTCCCCTGTTTTAAAAATAGGAATTACATTAGCCATCTTCCACATATCAGACACGACACCTGTTTGAAGAGATAAATTAAAAATATTAGTTAATGGTTCACAGAGTTCCATTTTGCCTTCCTTAAGAACCCTTGAAAAAACCTCAACAGCTTCCGGCGACTTATTTTGCTTCAGTCTGTCTATCTGCTTCACAACCATTTCACTAGTGACTGTGATGTTACATAATTTATCTTCTTCTAGCCCACTATAAAAATTAATTGCTGGAATATTGTTAGTGTCTTCCTGTGTAAAAACTGAGAGAAAATAATTATTTAAAATCGAGCACATTTCATTCTCTTTGTCAGTAAGATGCCCATAGTTATTTTTACGGGGACCTATCTTATCTCTAACTTTTGTTCTCTAAAGTAAAAGGACACAAGTGCAACTAATGTGACATTTATTGTGGCAACGTTTCGCTCTCCAGGAGCTTTATCAAGCCATTACAAACAATACATGGACAGAGAGGGTATATAAAGGCTCAGAGTGAGGTGCAATACTAGTGAGGTAACATTAATTCTCCACGCATCATCACTCCCAACAAAGTTATAATTCTTCCCAACAGCCAGGTTGCACTGAACGTCTCAAAAGTACTTTCACATTCTAACACCAGAGTCGCCATCGCTTCTAGCACTTCAATAAAGGATCTAACCAGGACACAATCCAAGCACCACGAACCAGTCAATGCAGGAGTTTACACTATACCCTGTGGAGGCTGTGACAAGATTTACGTAGGTGAAACAGCAAGAAACCTCGACACCCGCCTCAATGAACACATTTACGCATGTAGGAACGATAACTTGAACAACGCCTGTGTACAACACCGAAATTCCACCAATCATCTCATGAAATTCAGAGACGCCCAATTAGTGATCAAAGAAACTAATTTCCGCAGACGCAAGTTCCTCGAATCAGCACTGATCGCTGATTCGAATACAATTAAACAAAACAACGACAGCTTCACCATCTCCGAAGTCTTAGCAAGAATCCTCCTGAAAACAGTAAACCCTGCCATCACATAGTCTCTCCTATTATACTACACAAAGCACATTACAGAGAGTGAACACTGAAACAAGCTGCCTCTTTCCAGTCTATATTTGTCCAACCTATTTTTATGTTACCCTATTAATAGCTTTTATATCCTTTTACTCTTGAACGAATTAATTGCTCTATCATATTGTATTACTTTTGTCTCTACCACCACTACTACTACTACTACCACTAGTGAACATCGAAATGTTGCCTCACTAGTATTGCACCTCACTCTGAGCCTTTATATACCCTTTGTGTCCATGTATTGTTTGTAATGGCTTGATGAAGCTCCTGGAGAGCGAAACCTTGCCACAATAAATGTCACATTAGTTGCACTTGTGTCCTTTTACTTTACATATTGTCGGTAATTCTACCAACTTTATTACAACTTTTGTTCTATAGACCTGGAAAAAACTCTTTGGGTTACTTTTAGAATCCCTAGGAACTTTAATTTCCTAGTCCCTTTTAGCTTTTCTTATCCCCTTTTCAATGTCCCTCTTAATGTCAACATACTGTTTCATAAGATGACCCTCACCTCTTTTGATACGCCTATAAATTCCATTCTTTTCCCCTAGTAGATATTTCAGCCTATTATTCATCCATTTTGGGTCATTTCTATTTGATCTCATTTCTTTATATGGGATAAACTTCTTTGAGCCTCTTATAGTGTTAGAAAAAATTCAACGATACTCTCTTCTTACCCCAGTAACGAAGATAATGTTTCCCCCTAA
>NC_069418.1:43267531-43292428 GCF_026875155.1 Cherax quadricarinatus | reverse complement strand
TTCGTAACAAGTAGTCAGTATCCTTGCCAATTACCATTAGAATTCGTATGTTTTCGATATGTTCAGGATTACAACTGGTGGGGCTACTAACTAGAGAAATTAAAATTTTTTAATAAATTTATAATCTAGAGGTATATTTAAAATTAAATTAAACACAGTAATCAAAAAAATAGAAAATCACTTCTCTCGCATAAAATAATTGTGCTGAAACCCTTAATTTATAATTCTTAATACCGCGGGGTACATTAAATTTAATAAATATTACAAACAGGGAAAGTAATTTGTGTGTATGTGTGTAATGCTCTAAGTAGTTCGCTGTGTCTCAAAAATCGACTGATTAAAACAAGTGTGAAAAAAGTCCCCCAAATAAACTAAGTTTTACCAACGGGCAATCGGGGAAAGCTGCAACAATAAAAAAAATGCAACCCAATAGCAAAAACAAGCAACGCGAAACCAGAAATCAAAAAAAAAAGAAATAAAAAAAAGACAGCTAGTAGGGCCATAGCAGATCCCCCACAAAAAAAACAAAGCTCCCATACTACTGAATCTAAGTTCAGCAAAGAAAATACCCGAACTTATAATCAAGAACCATACAAGTTAGGTCAGAAGCTACAGCTCAGGACCTGAGTTGTCAGAGTGTCTATCGCAACAACCTCATACAAGTCGAAAATCCTAAGTTAACAATGTTCTGTGAAAAGTTCTACAAACAAAAAAATAATGAGCCCGGCAATTGTCCAACCACCAAGAAGTCCTAGACCAGATTAAATCCCTTCAGGCGGGGTGAGGACACCCCCCCTCATCACGTGATAGTCCGTGGGTCCTGCAGCTCAAAAAGAACCGGCGCCCAACGACCCAAAAGCGATAATACAAGTTGACAATCAAGATTTAAAAGAGCACAGTTTTTTTTTAAAACATCCTGCCTAACCAAAGGAACTAATCAAATAATAATAATAAAAGCAATATATTTACGTTTTAGTATTATCGCAAATAAAAGCAATATAAAATTATATGAAAAGTAATTTTATATAATACATAATAATCATTGCAACCCATTCGGGGGTTTTGCAACACCCCCCCCCCCCAACCGACAAACGGTCCACTAGGAGTTGCATTAATGTCTTTCCCTTATTATGATTACTATATCTTTAAAATTAATATAAACATTAACAGAGCACTCTTGTGCCAAGCACTCTATAATTTCACGGTCTATACTTTTAAAATATCCCTATTTCAGGGCAGTACCAGTATCGTACTCCGCATACCGTGGTTTTGTACATCATGTAAGACAGGATTGCGCAAAAAGCCTGAAACGTGAGGGTCGATCAAATAAGGAGAATGCATTCCACCTTAAATAGTGTTGTAATGCTATGCAGATGGACTTTAGTTAAACAGCTTAAGGGGTGTAGGGGGGGGGGGGTCCGGCAGAACAGTGTTTGGGCCCCACCGAAAATCCCCACATGGGGCACTACCCACTCATCATTTAGCTTATGTCTCCTCCTCATACACATCACTACTGAATAATAAATATAATAATAGACATACATAGTGTTATATAGTTAATATGGGCTGGAGATTAAGTTCTCTACTGAATTTTTCATAGCAATAACAAAAGGGATTTGGGCATAAAATTACGTAAATTTTTTTTAAAGGGGAAATGTCCAAATACACGTCAAAATGTTCAAAGGACCCCACAAAACTAGAGTTTCTTTCCAACCCCTTTCGCAAAATTTTTTTTTTTGGTGTCGTTTGAGTTTAGTTTAAATTTGAAAACAAAAAAGGTGGAAAATATCAGGGATGTTTGCTGTTGGGCAGCACAGAAACCCATTTGCATAACAACTCGCATCTTTTACGAAAAAAGGGGGAAGATTGAAATTTTAGGACTCCTCACGGAGCAGAGGAAAGAGTTTTCTTAAACCCTTTTGAACGGGGTCTGAACAATCTCTAGTCCAGATAAATGAACTTTGCTAAAAAGGGAAACACAATGAGAGGTGAAAGGTTTGGAGGTGTGTATGCGGGCCCTTTGCCGGCCCACTTGACACCCCATGCCCAAACGTACACATGTAAAATGTTTTGCCCCTTTACCGAGTGTCTTCTTGACACCCCAAAAGTCCCCCTATGGGGCTATTTGTGAGCAAAAACAATGGGTTTTTTCCCCGAAAAGTTAAATGTAAAACCCACGGGGAAAGCTTTTACTGTGGTGGAAACACTATTTTAGTTGCAACTTACATGTATTTTTCTCCCCTCAGTACCCGTTTTTAAAAATAGTACAATTATTTGAGATCCTTTGCTTCCTCTCATTTAAATGCTATATCTCTCAGTCTTTTCCCGTGAAATGATCAACAAACTGGGTCCTTGATTAAATCATCCGAGTTAGAAATTTAACGGGCAGTTTTGCCCCGACTAGGTTTATTTAAAGGGGGGAGTTGGGGGTTAATGATCCTGGGGCAAGCGGGCACTAAAAAACTTTTAAGCCCAAATCATTGTCATCCACTAACTCCAAAAAGGGGGAAAAGGATGGTTTGGGATCTTTGACATAGCTTGTAAAATTGGCGGGTGAGAGGAAATAAAAAAAGGTTTCCTCTAAAAGCTTCAATGGCAAAAATTTTCATCGTGTTATTATCAATCACAAAGTGGTTCCTTTCATATACCACATGAAAGGGTATCGTTCCCCCCATCAAAAAAGTCCAAATGACCCCGAGGGAAAAACACCACCCGGAAAATACCCAAAATAAAAACCCGATAATACTTGTTTCAATGTAAACTTTTGAAGAGGTACTTTTTTTAACACCCCCTTTCCAAAAAGGCTTCACCAATACATTTTATTTTGAAAATAAGTATCATCAGTTAGGGGCAGTACTCTTCTTTTTAGAAACGGGGAGAAAAACTGCCAGTTTTCCCCAAAAAGAAATTATCTCATTTAGTTTTATGTTTCCAAACCCCTACTTTCCCTCTCGAAAAGAAAGGGAAACTCATCGCTGAACAAACTTTTCGTCAGATACACTTTCTAACCTAGTCATCTGTCCCCGAGTAATATTATCTAAAAAGTAGGATTTAGAAAAAATTACTAAGGGTTTTGGGCTTTTTGTTTCTCTGAAGGGGCGTACGACTTGTTTGGGGGGACCAACCCCAGCAAGTCTTCTTTTTCGTATCTCCTTTCTAAACCCTTTTAGCAATACCTCTGCATGTCCCCTTTTTTGTTACAATTTGGTAAAATTTTTTCTTTTTTTTTTTTCCCCGATACAATTTCTGGGCTAGCCACAGAGCCCGATTCAGGATTTTTGTGTTTTCCCCGGTAAAAGGGAAAGAGGGAAATTACAGTAGCAAAGGGACCCTCCCGACTGGGCAATGAAACGCTTGTTTTGGGTTTTGGGGGGGATCAGAATGAATAGGGTATTTAAATTGGGGGAAAATTTTGGGGGTGGGGGGTTTTGTGGCCCGGGGGGAGGCAGGCGAGGTGGTAGGAGTGAGTGAATTTGGGAGGGGAGGTAGGGGAAAGCAGGTCGTTTGGGGACCACCACGACCTCTCATTAAAATTCTACAACTACTCACCTAAAAAATGCCTGACCATTTTTTTCACTCATATAAACATAATAAAATATTGAAAAAAGAATAAATAACGGGGGCGGTGAATTTATATTCTACCCCAAAAACGTTTTTTATTTAAGTCTTTGTACAATAAAATATTTTGGGGAAAAGAACATTAATTGGGGTTTTGATAAATGGGGTGGTACACATAAGCAGTGCCCTCGAAAAAATTTTAACAAAAAAAAATTATTAAATTACTTTTCCCTAACCCCCCCCTCCAAGGGCATAATCAGAACCCTGCATTTGGCCACAAAAGTTGCTTTTGGGGCAAACCCCCTTATCACCCTTAAACTAAAATCGGGCCCCAGGCCCCTTCCCACCTAAGAATCCTACCAAATCTAGTCCCCCTGGCCCTTACCAGGGCCAAAATCCTGCCTTCAAAAATGCCCCCACTTATTTTCAAGTAACCACTCCCATTTCCCGCCACCAAGGTGTTTTTGGGGACATTTCCTCACCCCTAAAAATTTGTTCTCAGGGCAGGCCATCCGCAAACCCCCCAACCACCACACAGGTTTCACTCCTCTAAAAAAAGGCGGCCAAACACTGGACCGCGGATTTTTCCCGGTCATCCTTCCAAAAAATCCTGGGGATCCCCTTCAAATGTTCCGGGCGGGAAACCCCCCCGATCCTCACACCACCAGAAAGGCAATCACCCCATTCCTTAAAAGGGGCTGGCCCAGCCATCCACCGGCCACGCCTTCCACCCCAAGGGGGGAAAGGGCCCCAAAAATCCCCGCCGGCACAAGCCGCCCCACACAACGCAGCAACCCCCACCCCTCGAGCAGGCAGCATCCAGCACGGCCCGGCATTCCCACATAAAAGCAGGGCCCTTTTCACAGCAGCACACACACGGCCCACACATCGCGCACAACAGCACGGCCCCCCACATCCAGCACGGGGCCAAAACAACCAGGCCGCAGCATCTCAACATCACAGCCCGGCCATACCCCGAGAAAAGCTGGCCAACCCCGGGAGGAAAGCATTCCAGGCACACATTGAGCCGGTCACATCCCGCAACAGGGGGAAAGCGTCATAGGGTCACGAGGTGGGTGGGGGCACCGGGAAAAACCCAATCCCCCACCCGGGAATGGGGGGAACCGGGGGGCCCGGGGTAAATGGCACAACGGGTGACGGCAACCCCCCCTACTGGGGAAACCCCCAGGGGAAATAATCTAGGGGGACTTTCATGGGGGTTGTGGGCATATCAGTGGTGACTGGGCAATCAGGTGGTAATAATAACGCAACTCCAATGGGTGCCATTTGGGGGATAGTCTTCCAAGGGGGGGCGGGGTGACTTCTCTTTCCCTCTGTAAATATTCAATTTCGGCCAGTAATTGCTTCCCCAAAAGCTCACCAAAAATACTGATATTCTCCCCCTTTTATCCAAACCAAAAACCAAACTCCACCAAATACAATATTACACCCAAACAATTTTTTCAGACCCACCGTCTAAAAAAGGGGGTCAGTTAAGGCACTAGGTTTAATATCATTTTAAATAACACAAAAAACAAAGGAGCAAATGGTAGAATGGTAGCACAAGTATAACCGAGCTGTCAAAAATAAGGCACATGGGACTGGTTCCTACTATAAAAATAATAAGAACCACCACCGCTTAGACACCATGTCATGTAGGGGGGTAATGATTAGGGGCATAATCGGGGAATATGGGGGTAAGAGGAGGGGAGTCAGTAGGTAGGTGACAGGCGAGGCAGTAGGAGGGACGAGTGTGGAGGTTGGTAGGTAATGTGAGGTCACTGGTGACTACATCTTCACCTCTCATTACTCTACACTCCACTCCACACTACTCACCCTCTCACTACTTTAACTAAACATAAATAAATGGAGAAATGAGTAAATAACGGGGACAGTGAATATTGCTATTCTACTCAAACACAGTTTATTATTAAGTCTTTGTACAATAATATATTTGGGAACAGAACATTATTGTGGTTTAGATAAATGGGGTGGTACACATAAGCAGTGAGACAGGGAATACAATTAGCTTGGCCAAAATGAATGTAACTTACAATATAGTACACTGTAGTTCACTACAGGAACTAAGCCACAGGTCCCAAGACCTACACAGCACGAGTACTGCGCCAAGCCAGTACTCTGCCCAATGCCTCCAACAGTCTCCTCCAGAGACTTCAGCAGCCTTCTCCCGAGCCCTGCTCTGCTCGAAGTCTCTGCTCAGGAGCTCTGCACCCCAGCAGCAGCTCCGCTCGAATCTCCCTACTCAGCTCTTCCTTGGGCTTTTATGGTGGTCCAAGCACCCTCCACAACCACGTGTATGACCTGACGCCTAGGTCTGACGCCATCAAGAACAAAAGACCTCAGACGTGGGCGTGGCTACAGACGTTTGCCAAGGCAAGGTGTGACCATATAATTGGTTAAATTAGGTCTCCCCAGAGACCTCACAAGCCCAGCTGAACTACATCACAAGCTGATTTAGGTTGCCAACTTCTAGGACAAATTTTTGTTACCTTGTTTCTCTGTTCTCTGTGTTTTAGTACATACAAGTTTGTGAGAAATCTCGTAATTGTCTGCTAATGCTGCAGTTTCCAGAATATCCGAGGTAGTATGATCGATCAGATATTCTTGTATGTCAGCAGACATACAGTTGTTAAACTCTTCATATAGTAACAACTGAACAAGGCTGTCGTAGTTGTTACACTTGGCAGACCTACACCACCTCTCAAATGCAACTTTTTTCTCACGAGCAAACTCTACACAAGTTTGATCTTGTCGTCGTTGTAATGTGCGAAATGCGCTTTGATAACTTACAGGTAACAAGTTATACGTCTCTAGAATAGTTTGCTTGACAGCATCATAACTAATGTACTTGGCAAATGATAAAGCAGCAGTACAAGTTTGAGCTCTTCCTGTCAAAGCTGTGTGCAACAAGGTAGCCCAGTGCTTACGTGACCAGTTCATAGCACGTGCCTGGTTCTCAAACACAACAAAATAGGTGTCTAAGTCACTCTCAAAAAACTTAGGAACCATAGAAGCAGCTTTCTGCACATTAAATGTGTCTTGTGATCTATCAGCCTGTTGTCTTCCCAGACGAACATTTTCTCTTTGGAAATCTTCGTTCAATTTCCTCTGAGTCTCTATTTGTGCAGTCTCAACATAATGAGGCGTTCAAACCTCTCAAACTGTTCCTGAAAGATAGGACCAGTGTGTAATGGAGGAGTAGGGAAATTAACATGTCTTTCTGGACGATCCTTAGGTCGGGCACCTCGTCCAACCGTCTCTAGAGAGTCTAGATCTGGTCTAGGATAAGTAGATACAGGTGTAGCATACACTGTACTAGTATGTGGCTGAGTCATCCTACCAGCTATACTCTGTACTATTGTGTCAGTGAGGGAAGGAGTGAGCGAGAACTGAGCTACACTAGGCTCAGACACTAGGCTCACTTCTGCCTTAGGTGCTCTTTCTTCTAAGTAATCAAATAGAGTCATGCTTCCTAATTGTGACACTAGGCTTTCTGAATCTTAATCATAATCAGACATGTCTGTATGAGCAGGAAACAATACATCTTTAATTAACGCTCTGACAGTTTCTGCGGTGTAATTCCTGTTATACGTAACACCGAGATATTTGGCTACTCGCCAACATGTCTGAAGTTTTAATGTACTCAACTCAGACATCACGAAAATAAATGTACTACGAGAGAGTGATTATGGGAAACTTTAATCCTAATAGGAATTTTAATGTTGGTCGTCTTAGAGTTAGAACTCAAACAGTATTTCCATCTCCTTGGATCAAGAGACTCAGTCAGGTACATACATCCACCTGGTATGTTGTACAAGACTAAACTCAAAGTCTTCAGATTAGGAAAGTACTCAAAATGTTTGATCATAGAGTTACTAGTATATCAAACTGGACAATTTCTCCAACACCTTGGATCAAGAGCCTCCCGGACAGGCCCCCATTTGTTACAAAAAACGCGATTCTAAAAGCTTAGAGATCTCCAGTGAATACTAGAAAGGACTGCCCTTCTAGCATCGAGCCTGTTACTGGATTTTCGTAACAAGTAGTCAGTATCCTTGTCCAATTACCCATTAGAATTCAGTATGATTCAATAGTGCTTCAGGATTACAACTGGTAGGCTACTAACTAGAGAAATTAAAATTTAATAAATTTATTAAGTCTAGAGGTATATTATTAAATTAAATTAAATCAATCGCTTCAAACAAATTAATAATAATCACTTCTCTCGTATACAATAGTATTGTGCTGAAAGCACATATCACATTAACAATTCTTAAGTACCGTCTGGTACATTAACATTTAATAAGATATTACAAATATGTACAAGTAAGTTTGTGTGTATGTGTGTAAGTGCTCTAAGTAGTTCGCTGTGTCTCAAGACTCGACTAGACTTAAACAAGTGACTGACAAAGCCCTCCAATAAACTCAGTTCTTGACCAACTGGCAATCAGAACAGTCTGCTTGAACAATAAAAAGAATGCTAAGCCCAATAGCAATATAACAAGCAACTGCGACACAGAATCAGGAACAAGGAGATAATATAAAGACAGCTAGTAGGGACAATCAGCAGATTCCTCCCCAAAAGTCACAAAACTCCCATACTACTGAATCTAAGTTCAGCATAAGAAAATACCCGACTGTGATAATACACAGATACCAGTACAAGTTAGGTCAGAAGCTACAGCTCAGGACCTGAGTTGCTCAGAGTGTCTTAGCGAAACACAACCTCAGTACAACGTCGAAAATCACTAAGTCTATACAATGTTCTGTGAACAGAGTTTTACAGAACTAACAAGAATAATGAGACGGACAATCTGTCCAACCACCAAGAGAGTCTAGACCAGACTGAATACTTCAGGCGAGGTGAGGACACCCCCCGTCGATCACGTGATAGCTCCGTGGGTCGCTGCAGCTCAGAAACAGAAGCCGGCAGTCTAACGAGCCACAAGCGATAATTACAGTAGTTAGACAATCAAGACTTGAACTGAGCACATGATATGTTACATCCTGCCTAACCAAAGGAAGCTAAGTCAAATAATAATATAAAGCAATATATTTACAATTTAGCTATTATCGCAAATATAAGCAATATAAAATTATATGAAAAGATAATAAATAAATACATAATAATCATTGCAACCCATTCAGGGGTTGCAACAGTGTGTTATGCTGAGGTACTGGTGTGTCTTGTGCTGAGGTACTGGTGTGTTTTATGCTTAGGTACTGGTAAGTGTGTGTTATGCTGAGGTACTGGTAAGTGTGTGTTATGCTGAGGTACTGGTAAGTGTGTGCTATGCTGAGGTACTGGTAAGTGTGTGTTATGCTGAGGCACTGGTAAGTGTGTGCTATGCTGAGGTACTGGTAAGTGTGTGTTATGCTGAGGTACTGGTAAGTGTGTGTTATGCTGAGGTACTGGTGTGTGTTAAGCTGAGGTACTGGTGTGTGTTATGCTGAGGTATTGGTAAGTGTGTGTTATGCTGAGGTACTGGTAAGTGTGTGTTATGCTGAGGTACTGGTAAGTGTGTGTTATGCTGAGGTACTGGTAAGTGTGTGTTATGCTGAGGTACTGGTAAGTGTGCATTATGCTGAGGAACTGGTAAGTGTGCGTTATGCTAAGGTACTGGTAAGTGTGCGTTATGCTGAGGTACTGGTAAGTGTGCGTTATGCTGAGGTACTGGTAAGTGTGCGTTATGCTGAGGTACTGGTAAGTGTGCGTTATGCTGAGTGTTTCAACCCTTGAATGGGTTGCAATGATTATTATGTATATATATAATTATTATCTTTTCATATAATTTTATACTGCTTATATTTGCGATAATAGCTAAATCGTGAATACATGGCTTTATGATATTATTTGACTTAGTTATGTTGTTAGGTAGGATGTAACATATTATGTGCTCAGTTCAAGTCTTGATTGTCTAACTACTGTAATTATCGCTTGTGGCTCGTTAGACTGCCAGCTTCTGTTTCTGAGCTGCAGCGACCCAGGGAGCTATCACGTGATCGAGGGGGGGGGGATGTCTGCACCTCGCCTGAAGTATTCAATCTGGTCTAGACTCTCTTGGTGGTTGGACAGATTGTCTGTCTCATTATTCTTGTTAGTTCTGTGAGACTCTGTTCACAGAACATTGTATAGACTTAGTGATTTTCGACGTTGTACTGAGGTTGTGTTTCGTTAAGACACTCTGAGCAACTCAGGTCCTGAGCTGTAGCTTCTGACCTAACTTGTACTGGTATCTGTGTATTATCACAGTCGGGGATTTTCTTATGCTGAACTTAGATTCAGTAGTATAGGAGTTTGGTGACTTGTGGAGGATCTGCTGATGGTCCCTACTAGCTTTTGTTATATTGTCTCCTTGTTCCTGATTCTGTGTCGCAGTTGCTTGTTATATTGCTATTGGGCTTAGCATTCTTTTTATTGTTCAAGCAGACTGTTCTGACTGCCAGTTGGTCAAGAACTGAGTTTATTGGAGGGCTTTGTCAGTCACTTGTTTAAGTCTAGTCGAGTCGTGAGACATAGCGAACTGCTTAGAGCACTTACACACATACACACAAACTTACTTGTACATATTTGTAATATCTTATTAAATGTTAATGTACCAGACGGTACTTAAGAATTATAAATGTGATAGGTGCTTTCAGCACAATACTATTGTATACGAGAGAAGTGATTATCATTAATTTGTTTGAAGTGATTGATTTGATTTAATTTGATAATATACCTCTAGACTTAATGAATTTATTAAATTTTAATTTCTCTAGTTAGTAGCCTACCATTTGTAATCCTGAAGCACTATTGAATCATACTGAATTCTAATGGATATTTGGGCAAGGGTACTGACTACTTGTTACGAAAACCCAGTAACAGGCTGGATGCTAGAAGGGCAGTCCTTTCTAGTATTCACTGGAGATCTCTAAGCTTTTAGAATCGCGTTTTTTGTAACACTGAGGTACTGGTAAGTGTGTGTTATGCTGAGGTACTGGTAAATGTGTGTTTTGCTGAGGTACAGTGGGTCAGGTGTTCGGCTTCACACAAGAGGTTGTGGCTTAAAAAAAATAGACGTATAAACGAAACTGTGTTGTGCTTGTGTACCAGTTTGGTTATGGGAGACGGAGAGGGACTTGTCAACAGCATCCTCCAACACCAACCACTATCACCGCCAACCACCACCACCACCACCAACCACCACAGCCACCAACCTCCACCACCAACCACCACCACCACCACCACCAACCACTACCGCCACCAACCACACACCGCCACCAACCACCACCGCCACCAACCACCAACCAGCCACCAACTACCATCACCACCAACCACCACCGCCACCAAGCACCACCACCACCAACCACCATCCCACCATCACCACCAACCACCACCAACCACTACCGTCACCCACCCACCACCGCCACCAACCCCACCGCCACCAACCACTATCACCACCAACCACCACCACCACCAACCACCACCACCACCAACCACCACCACCACCAACCATCACCACCACAACCACCACCAACCACTATCACCACCAACCACTATCACCACCAACCTCCATCACCACCAACCACCACCACCACCACCTACCACCATCACCAACCACCATCACCACCATCACCACCAACCACCATCACCACCAACCATCATCACCCACCAACCACCAACAATCATCATCACCACCAACCACCGCCGCCAACCACCATCACCACAACCACCACCACCAACCACCACCACTACCAACCACCACCACTACCAACCACCACCACTACCAACCACCACCACCACCAACCACCCCCACCACCACCAACCACCACCACCACCAACCACCACCGCCACCAACCACCACCACCACCACCAACCACCACCCCCCCAACCACCACCGCCACCAACCACCATCACCACCATCCACCATCACCCCCAACCGCCATCACCACCAACCACCACCACCACCAACCACCACCACCAACCACCACCCTCACCACCCTCACCACCCACCACCGCCACCAACCACCACCATCACAAACCACTATCACCACCAACAACCACCACCACCAACCACCACCACCCCCAACCACCATCACCACCAACCACCACCACCACCAAGCACCACCACCCCCAAGCACCACCACCACCAAGCACCACCACACCAAGCACCATCACCCCCATCCACCACCCCCAAAACAATCAACACCACCAACCATCATCACCACCAACCACTAAAAAAATCATCATCACCCCCATCGCCATCACCATCAGATATTATCTTGTATAACAGAGTTTCGAACGAAACCCAACATCATTCCCTAGACAAAACACCTTTCATCACCACCACCATCCGCCATCACCATCAGATATTATCTTGTATAACAGAGTTTCGAACGAAACCCAACATCATTCCCTAGACAAAACACCTTTCATCACCACCACAATCACTACCAACCACCACACCAACACCCGGCATCACCATCAGTACCCTCCATAACCACCACTAATACATCATCACCAACAACGTCATCACCACCACTAATACACCATCACCCTCCATCACCAGAGGTTAAATTTCTATTACACACATTAATTCGAGTAAAACACCAGTATCTTACCTACAAGCAAAATCCATATGTAGTACCCCATGGCGAAAAAAATACATAATATTATACATCTGGAAAATGCTAGAGGGACTAGCCCCAAATCTACCCACAGAAATCACTCCTTACAAAAGCAAAATACTAGGCAGACTGTGCAATATCCCCCCTCCCATGAAAAGCAGGGGCGCCATAACTACGCCAAGGGCCCAGGACTGTTCAACTACCTCCCAGCATATATAAGTGGAATTAACAGTAGATCTCTGGCTGTCTTCAAAAGGGATCTGGACACACAAGTAACGTCAGTACCTGACCAGCCGGATTGTGGTTCGTCTGTTGGTTTGCATGCGGCCTGAAGTAACAGCCTGGTTGATCAGACCCTGATCCACCGCAAGGCCTTGTCATTGACCGGGCCACGGAGGCGTTGACCCCCTGAACACCCTCCAAGTATACTCCAGGTAAGCCTTTGACAAGTGTGATCATGGTGTAATAGCACACAAATGCGTGCTAGAGGAATATCGGGCAAAGTGGGCAGATGGATCTACAACTTTCTAACCAAACGAACAATCGAAGAGTAGTTGTAAATAGAGTTAAGTCGGAAGCTGCCACAGTAATAAGCTCTGTTCCACAAGGCACTCTACTCACCCCCATCCTCTTCCTCACAGATAGACATGCAAACCAAAACACCGTGCCATCATTCGCAGACGATACTAGATTCTGCATAAGACTGTCATCCATTAAGACACGGTAAATCTCCAAGCAGATATAACCGAACTTTCAATTATGCAAAGGATTTTTTTTTTTTATATTTTATTTAAAAGACATACATAGTACATAAAAATAAAAGACAAATTACATAGTGAAAACAGTGATGAAAAATTCTGCATATTACATGTATTTTCCAATTAACATATTACATCTGAAAGACAAATCTGTACAGTAAACAATGACCGCTCCAATCCTTGAAGTAATGACATTATGTCTGGAACACTAAATCTAACCTAAAGACTCCTTGGCAAGTACATCTCATTCCTGATTGTACATCCTGCCACGGAATGTACACCTTACATTGTACATCCTGCCACGGAATGTACACCTTACATTGTACATCCTGCCACGGAATGTACACCTTACATTGTACATCCTGCCACGGAATGTACACCTTACATTGTACATCCTGCCACGGAATGTACACCTTACATTCTGAAAACACTACCCCTCCCTTTTTGCTTGTCAATCAACCTGACACGTAACAATCTTTATATATAACTGTATATTGTATGAAATACTTTCATTATTCCATACTGAACAACATGATACCTTCAGTATCACTCAAGGTATTGATATAATATAAAAATCAATTCTACATGATTCATGTACAACGTATATCTACTAAACCCCCAAACATATCACCTTCTCCAGGAAGGTATAAATATATACATATGTTACAAACACTTTACAACACAACCAGTGAAACTACAAAAACCTAATCCTATGTCATCCATCAATTTCCCTATAATATATATCAATTCAACGGTAACCTAAACCTACGGGCTCTATAGAGCTCCCATGAAAAAACAATATGTAATAAGAAAACAGGATAAGTCAAACTTTCTAAAAATATTTCGCCCATATCATTAAAACCACTACTAAGATGTAAGTCTGTTAGCACAAAACATAACAGTGCATGACCTTCAGACGTCGATAAATATTGAAGCCTTCCTACCACACGCAATACTTCATGTGTATATATATATATTTCGCATTCACACAGTGCACCCACATTGTCATTTCATTACACACATACCAATAATTTCGTTGCAGATATATAATATACGACGTCTGTCGTCCTTTGTCAATTGCATAATTAATAATTAAATTGAAGAACTTGTATCGTTCACAACACACAACCCACTCATCACACAGTCAAAGGCACTTATGTCTCAGTACTATATTCATTCTCTTCCACACTAAACCCTTTCACACTGGTCCTTATCGGGAAGCCAGCCCGCCGCGACCCTTACATTGCACGTAAATCCCATAAATCCCTCAACCGAAAACTCCGATGCCCTCAGTAAAAGCAGTTCTCCCAACTCCCTCCATAAATTTCCCTATTACGACACTTAGTTCTGTAAAATGTCGCAGCTAACACCTTTATCCTCTCATCCACGCCCACCTCCCTCATGCCCATGACGTATATATAAAATCCGTGACCAAATACGCCACTGCATTCTCCACCATCTTACTCACCCCACCTATATCCAAACTTAAATCCCGCAACACCTGCAACCCTCCCCCACCCACTAACCTGAACACCTTTCCTAACCAGTCCCGCACAACTTCTATACAGTCACAAAAATATACCGCATGCAAAATTGTCTCCATGCTTCCACACGCTCTACATTCCCCTTCCCCTCCCTCCCTTATCCTTCTATTGAATAGGACAACCCCAGACGGCAAAATCCCATGTAAAAATCTAAACATTACCTCCCGAACACCCGGTTTTACACGTAATTGTTTTAGACGCGTCCATATTTCGTTCCACGCATACATAGGGTATGCTCCTTCAACAGCAGCCACCACTGACCTACCTTCCACTCCTTCGAGGACCCGCAATTTAACACACGACGGATCCCTCACTGTCATTAATAACCTCAACATGGCCTCACCAACTATTAAATCCCTAACCCCCCCACCACCGTTGCATATCCTTACGTACTCGCACAAGTCCACCTCCACTCCCGCACCCCTCCCTTATATAACTTCGTTTTAGGTACACGCTCATCATCCTTTTTTCCAGAGGTAAAAGTCCCAGCCCTCCTCGACTGACCGGAAGTGTTAACACTGCTCTACTTAAAATTCGCAGCCCGATTCCCATATAAACCTAAAAACCCCATGTTGTAAACGTTTCACCTCACGTCTCATCAGCGGGTACATGACAACGACATGCCATATCTTGCTGTACAATAGCACGTTCGTCACTATTACTCTTTGATGCAGCGTTAGTTGCGCCGCCCTCAAACCACCAAGTCTTTTCAATACTCCATCCACTATTCTCACCGAATTCACCTCTTGAGCCACCCGTGTATTTCTCACATAAATTATCCCACATATCATTAGTTGATCCACCACCTTCCACCCACCCCCCCTACCACCTCATCCCCATTTGTACTATCCCTTAGGTCTAGAAACTTAGTCTTCTCAACATTAATTTTCATACCTGAAGCCTCCCCAAACACATCCACCACCTTACCACACCCTAAGCAAATCCCCATTACCTCTCACCAAAACAGTCGTGTCATCCACATAACCTACGATACCAGCTCCCCCTCTCCCCCCGGTCAGCACCCTCCCCACCTCCCGCAACACACCTCCGAATGGCCCTATAAAAGGATCCTGTATACACGCAAACAATATTTGTGATAGTGGGCAGCCTTGGCGTAGTCCCCGTCGCATCTGTATTTTAACTCCTAGCCTCCCGTTAACCTGCACCCTCATCGACGCCCCCTGATACAATAAATTTTTGCCCAAGATATTATTTCTTCCCAAAACCTTGCCAACGCATGAACCTCCATAACGCTTCCCTTTCTACACTATCATAAGCAGCCTTCAATCTAACGCCGATACACCTCCATCACCCAACTCCCCCCGTTTCTCTATAAAATTCTCGAATAATGCCATGCCCTTCATACATCGACCTTCCTGGCACCCCATATTGCCCCCTATCAATTACCTTGCCTATTACCCTCTTGAATCTGTTCCCTAATATTCTCGCAAACAACTTATGATCTCCACACATAAGCGAAAGTGCCCGATAATCCATTACCGTTGACTGCTCCCCTTTCGGTACCAACACCACAACGGCCGTCCGTTGCTGCCTCTCCCATTACTCAGCCGCCTTAAGTATGTTAAACAGCCTTACTAAAAAAAACCCTCAGAACCCCCCAATTCTTTACGTAGAAATCATTTGGCAGTCCGTCTATACCCGGCGCCTTTCCCAAGCTCACTCCTGACAACGCCTGCCAAATCTCACACTCCGTAATCGGCCCACCTAATGCCACCCGATCTTGACCATCAAGCTCACACTGCACATACTCTCCCATTTCCCTCAATGCCACCTCACGGAAGCCCACGCTTTGCGTATATGACTTAAACCAAGCGTCTACATATCCACTCATACCCTCTGTCGTTACCAATGCTTGACCCGCTCTATACCCTTCCATCCCTACATGTACGTTTAACCCCATCATCTCCATCGTCACTCTCCCTCTTTCTCTGGCTCTTAACACGCAAGCCGACGGCCGATCACCCCATAGCACTTCTTCCAATCCTCCCATAATTCGCACAAAGGAAAATTAATATGATCTTTAATGTGGGCAAATTTCAACTAATTTGTTATGGAAAACAGGAGGAAATCATATTATAACTGAAAAAAAGTGAGTGGTGCGTGAGGTATTTGTAGAGACAAAAAACGTTAACTATGGAGGCAAAGAAAGGAATGTATGAAAGTATAGTGGTACCAACACACTTATATGAGTGTGAAGCTTGGGTTGTGAATTCCTCAGCGAGGAGGCGGTTGGAGGCAGTGGAGATGTCCTGTCTAAGGGCAATGTGTGCTGTAAATATATGGAGTGTGGAAATTAGGAGAAGGTGTGGAGTTAATGAAAGTATTAGTCAGAAGGCTGAAGATGGGTTGTTGAGGTGGTTTGGCAATTTAGAGAGAATGGATCAAAGTAGAATGAAAATGGAGAGCGTATAAATCTGTAGGGGAAGCAAGACGGGGTAGGGGTCGTCCTCGAAAAGGTGGGAGGGAGGGGGTAAAGGAGGTTTTGTGAGTGAGGGGCTTGGACTTGCAGGAAGCGTGCTTGAGCGCGTTAGATAGGCGTGAATGGAGACGAATGGTTTTTAGGACCTGGCGAGCTGTTGGAGTGTGAGCAGGGTCATATTTAGTGAGGGGATTCAGGGAAACCGGTTATTTTTATAAAGCTGGACTTTAGTACTGGAAATGGGAAGTACTTTAAAGGAGAGGCTTGGGATATTAGCAGTTTGGACAAATATGTTATATATCTTTACATATGCTTCTAAACTGTTGTATCTGAGCGCCTTTGCAAAAACTGTGATTATGTATGAGTGAGATGAGATTGTTGAATGATGAAAGTATTTTCTTTTTGGGGATTTTCTTTGTTTTTGTGTCACCCTGCCTCGGTGGGAGACGGCCGACTTGTTGAAAACATAAAAGCTGAGTGTACTACAAACTCTAATCATACAATAGAGTGGAAAAGTACTGTGAAGGACTTGAGTGTTAATGCCAGAGAATCTAGCCTTCATGGGTCACAAACGTGTCACTGTCACATATGCGAGGAAAATGATAGGATGGATAATGAGAACCTTTAAAACAACGGATGCTAAACCAATGATGACCATGTTTTATATCACTTGTTGGAAACATAAACACATATGCAGTTTAATGTGATCCTTTACTGACAACGTTTCGCCCACACAGTGGGCTTTTTCAAGTCACAAACAGATCTACCTGGGGTGGAAGGTACGTGAGTATTTATAGTCAGGTTCAGAATGTTGAGCTCAGGTGGAGAATGCTGCATCTGATGATCTACCAGGTGGGGTTATAGTCTAAAATCTTGGGTAGCCTGGAAGGGGTATTGGCTAAGTTGTGAGCACTGAGTTCCTTGAGGAAGAATGCACTCTAATTGAACAAGTATTTTCTAAACTTCACTATCCTCGTCACTTTATCAGAGACTGCAGACGGCGGGCATTATACATCTTCAACACACCCAGAGAAGACACTGCCGAGAAGAGATACATAGTCCTCCCCACCAACTCCATTGCCAAACATGTTTCCAACATCTTTTCCAATACCTCATTCCAAGTATCTACCTCCACAACCACGACCATCAAGGACATCACCAGTAGTAGACAGGACAAGCTTCCATCCTCTGCAGGGGTATACATAATCCCTTGTAATGACTGCAACAAATTATACGTGGGCGAAACATCAAGAGACCTCCAAACACGTATTTCAGAACACCAATACGCAAGCAGGTCTGACGACACAAGGAATGCCTGTGTACAACATCGCAATTCACATAACCATTTAATTAACTACAGAAACTCAAGACTTATCGCCACAGAAGACAACATTCATTATCGAGGAATCCTGGAATCATCGCTAATCTCCATAACCAAAAATTTCAACCAGAACAATGGCTTCTATAACATAGCTGAACCACTTGCCAAGAAACTTCTTCATCCCTATCCCACATAAGAACATAGAACACTGCAGAAGGTCTGCTCACAACTTAGCCAATACCCCTGCCAAGCTACCCTACACTCTATAACCCCACCCGGTAGATCATCAGATGCGGCATTCTCCACCTGACCTCAACATTCTGAGCCTGACTATAAATATTCACGTGCCTTCCACCCCAGGTAGATCTGTTTGTGACTTGAAAAAGCCCACTGTGTGGGCGAAACGTTGTCAATAAAGGATCACATTAAACTGTGTCCATTGTGTCGGTATTTTATACCATTTATTTTCATATCACTTATCATCTCAAGGCAGGAATACTGCTCTACACTAAAACCTCCATTCAAGGTAGATGAAATTGCAGAGCTAGAGAATGTGAAGAGAACCTTTACTGCACATATACCAGCAAGCACCTTAATTACTGGGAGCACTTGTGTTCACTTGACCTGTGCTCACTGGAAAGCAGGCGAGAGAGATATATCATAATCTAGACCTGGGAAATCCTAGAGGGGGCTCCTCACATATCTGAACGCAGAAATTACTTATTTCGAAAGAAAAAGACTTGGCAAACGGTGCAACATACTCCAAAACTATTTCGTACCCCAAAAGTAATTCGCCATTAGTGCACTAAGGTAAAGCACAATAAGTGTCAGAGGCCCAAGACTGTTCAAAGGCCTCCCATCAGGCATAAGGAGAGTTATTAATAGACCCCTGGGTGCCTTCAAGAGAGAGCTGGACAGATACATAAAGTCAGTGCCCGACCAACCCGGGTGTGTAGTTCGCGACCAGCAGTAGCAACCTGGTTGATCAGACCCTGGTCCATCGAGAAGCCTGCTCAAGGACCGGGTCTCGGGGGTATTGACCCCCGAGACATCCTCCAGGTAGACCACCCCTCCAAAACCACCACTAATACAACAAAAGTACCACAAACAACAGTTAATACACAATATAATGTTTTATTTACGTTTTACCACAATAATAAACTTTAAAAAAGTTTGAATATCATCAAACCTCTCAAATAAAGGTAACATTGGTTATAAATGACCAAAATTTTTTAAAAAGGGGGTGGCCCGGTTTAAAGCCAGGGGGAAGGCCTCGGTCAGATGACCAAAAGCCCCAAAAGGCGGGTCATCACCCTGACTAAGCCCCGGGTCAAAAACATTTGCCCTGTTTCCTGACAAACCCTTAAACCCTAACCAAAACCAAAACCAAACCCTAACCTAACCAAACCAAACCCCAAAAACAAACCCTCAAACATAAAATTTTTTTTTAAGGGGCCGAGTATAAAAACTGAAAGAAAAACGCTACCGACTTTTTTACCCCCCCACAAAAAAGTATTATATTTATACGTGAATGTAAAAAGGAAAAGCGAATTTCATTTCCCCAGAGGTGAAAAAAGAAGAAAAAAAGGGGAAAAAAACTTTATACGAGGAAATGGAGTGAAATAAATCTTTTGGGGAAAGATATGGAAAATTTTTTTTCCGCAGTTTTTTGTAAGTCTTAAAAAATATTTATTTTTATCCAGGGGAAATTGGGGGGTGATCATACGGGAGGGTTTACGGGAAAATTTACTATATCGGGGTTTTAATTTTACCGGGGGGTGAATTTTTAACGGGGGTTTATTATTTAAACCCGGGGATTATATCGGGAGTGATCATTTCCGGGAAATGAAATTAAAATTTGGGGTGAAATTTTTAAAAAATCGGGAGTGATTATTCGGGAGTTGGGTTATATCGGGAGTGATCATAAAAGGGAGTGATTTTATCCCGGGGGTGATTATATTTGGGAGTGTATAAACCCGGGGGTGTTATTCCCGGGGGTGATCATACAGGGAGTTTATTTTTACCGGAATGGGTCCTTTCGGGAGTGATTAAAATCGGGGGTGTTATAAAGGGGAGTGACTATAAACGGGATTGTCATATCGGGAGTTTAATTTACCGGGAAAGGGTTTTTATCGGGAAATGATCATTCGGGAAGGGGATTTATCGGGGGTTAAACATTTCGGGGGGGGTGATTATACCGGGAGTGACATATCGGGAAATGATTATAACCGGGGGTGATTAAAATCGGGGTTTTAAAATCGGGATTTATTATATTTGGGAAGGGTTATAAACGGGGACAGTGGAAATTTTACCGGGATGTTATTCGGGAGTGATTATATCGGGAGTGATTATATCCGGGGGGTGTTTTTAAACGGGAGTGATTTAATCCCGGGGGTGATTATATCGGGAGTTTTATTATTCGGGAGTGAATTTTCGGGAGTGATTTTACCGGGGGTGATTTTTGGGGGTTTATCATAACGGGGGGGGGGAAATTTGATCGGGAGTGGGGGTTTTTTAAACGGGAGTGATCTACGGGAGTGACATATCGGGAGTGATCCCTATCGGGAGTGATCATATGGGAGTGATCATATTCCCGGGGGTGATCATAGCGGGAAGGTCCAAAAGAATCTTCAACACTTTTTCCCCTTTTGGACAAGACCTATTTCGACTATGGGGACCACATACCCCGCCTCCACCTGCTTCACGTCCCCTCACTACAGAAAAAAAAAAAGCCACGTCTACGGCCCATTGTACATTCTACAAATTGAGGACTGTACACATCACTCCAGGTTGAGGGACTGATTCCCTTTCATTCTCCTCCTCCCCAAAAACCCTTCCCTTTGTTTTGGACTAAATGAAGCCACTGTGGGGCGAAACGTTTCCTGAATAAAGATTCCCATATGCGCATAAGGTCTCAATCTTCAAAGCAGTCTCCCAACACCCTCCAAAAATTTTTCCCTATTACGACACTTATTTTCTGTAAAATGTCGCAGCTAACACCTTTATCCTCTCTTTCCACGCCCACCTCCCTCATGGCCCATGACGTATATATAAAATCCGTGCCCAAATACGCCACTGCAATTCTCCACCATCTTACTCCCCCCACCTATATCCAAACTTAAAGCCCGCAACACCTGAAACCCTCTCCCCCACCCACTAACCGAACCCCTTTCCTAACCAGACCCCCAAACTTCTATACAGTCACAAAAATATACCGCATGCAAATTGTCTCCATGCTTCCCACACGCTCTACTTTCCCCCTCCCTCCCTTTATCCTTCTATTGAATAGGACAACCCCAGACGGCAAAATCCCATGTAAAAATCTAAACTTTAAACCTCCCAACACCCGGTTTTAAACGTAATTGTTTTAGACGCGTCCATATTTCGTTCCACGCATACATAGGGTATCCCTCCTTCAACAGCAGCCACCACTGACCTACCTTCCACTCCTTCGAGGACCCGCAATTTAACACACGACGGATCCCTCACTGTCATTAATAACCTCAACTGCCTCACCAACTATTAAATCCCAAACCCCCCCACCACCGTTGCATATCCTTACGTACTCCACAAGTCCACCTCCACTCCGCCCCCCTCCCTTATATAACTTCGTTTTAGGTACACGGCTCATCATCCTTTTTTCCAGAGGTAAAAGTCCCACCCTCCTCGACTGACGGAAGTGTTAACACCGCTCTACTTAACCATTCGCAGCCCGATCCCCAAAATAAACCTAAAAAACCCATGTTGTAAACTTTTTCCCTCACGTCTCATCAGCGGGTACTGACAATGAACATGCCATATCTTGCTGTACAATAGCACGTTTCGTCACTATTACTCTTTGATGCAGCGTTAGTTGCGCCGCCCTCAAACCACCAAGTTTTTTCAATACTCCATCCACTATTCTCACCGAATTCACCTCTTGAGCCACCCGTGTATTTCTCACAATAAATTATCCCACAATCATTAGTTGATCCACCACCTTCCACCCCCCCCCTACCACCTCATCCCCATTTGTACTATCCCTTAGGTCTAGAAACTTAGTCTTCTCAACATTAATTTCATACCTGAAGCCTCCCCAAACACATCCACCACCTTTCCCACCCTAAGCAAATCCCCCTTAAACCCCTCACCAAAACAGTCGTGTCATCCACATAACCTACGATACCAGCCCCCCCTCTCCCCCCGGTCAGCACCCTCCCCACCTCCCGCAACACACCTCCGAATGGCCCTATAAAATGGATCCTGTATACACGCAAACAATATTTGTGATAGTGGGCAGCCTTGGCGTAGTCCCCGTCGCATCTGTATTTTAACTCCTAGCTCCCGTTAACCTGCCCCTCATCGACGCCCCCTGATACAATAATTTTGCCCAAGATATTTTTCTTCCCCCAAAAACCCTTTCCAACCCATGAACCCCATAACGCTTCCCTTTCTACACTATCATAAGCAGCCTTCCAATCTAACGCCGATACAAACCCCCATCACCCAACTCCCCCCGTTTTTTCTATAAATTCTCGAATAATGCCATGCCCTTCATACATCGACCTTCCTGGCACCCCATATTGCCCCCTATCAATTACCTTGCCTATTACCCTCTTGATTCTGTTCCCTAATATTCTCGCAAACAACTTATAATCTCCACACATAAAGCGAAAGTGCCCGATAATCCATTACCGTTGACTGCCCCCTTTCGGTACCAACACCACAACGGCCGTCCGTTGCTGCCCCTTTCCCCTTACCTCAGCCGCCTTAAGTATGTTAAACAGCCTTACTAAAAAAAAAACCCCCAGAACCCCCCAATTCTTTACGTAGAAATCATTTTGGCAGTCCGTCTATACCCGGCGCCTTTCCCAAGCTCACTCCTGACAACGCCTGCCAAATCTCACACTCCGTAATCGGCCCACCTAATGTCACCCGATCTGACCATCAAGCTCACACTGCACATACTCTCCCATTTCCCTGAATGCCACCTCACGGAAGCCCACGCTTTGCGTATATGACTTAAACCAAGCGTCTACATATCCACTCATACCCTCTGTCGTTACCAATGCTTGACCCGCTCTATACCCTTCCATCCCTACCCTGTACGTTTAACCCCATCATCTCCATCGTCACTCTCCTCTTTCTCTGGCCTCTTAACACGCAAGCCGACGGTCGATCACCCCATAGCACTTCTTCCAATCCTCCCATAATTCGCACAAAGGAAAATTATATGATCTTTAATGTGGGCAAATTTCAACTAATTTGTTATGGAAAACAGGAGGAAATCATATCTATAACTGAAAAAAAGTGAGTGGTGCGTGAGGTATTTGTAGAGACAAAAAACGTTAACTATGGAGGCAAAGAAAGGAATGTATGAAAGTATAGTGGTACCAACACACTTATATGAGTGTGAAGCTTGGGTTGTGAATTCCTCAGCGAGGAGGCGGTTGGAGGCAGTGGAGATGTCCTGTCTAAGGGCAATGTGTGCTGTAAATTATGGAGTGTGGAAATTAGGAGAAGGTGTGGAGTTAATGAAAGTATTAGTCAGAAGGCTGAAGATGGGTTGTTGAGGTGGTTTGGCAATTTAGAGAGAATGGATCAAAGTAGAATGACATGGAGAGCGTATAAATCTGTAGGGAAGCAAGACGGGGTAGGGGTCGTCCTCGAAAAGGTGGGAGGGAGGGGGTAAAGGAGGTTTTGTGAGTGAGGGGCTTGGACTTGCAGGAAGCGTGCTTGAGCGCGTTAGATAGGCGTGAATGGAGACGAATGGTTTTTAGGACCTGGCGAGCTGTTGGAGTGTGAGCAGGGTCATATTTAGTGAGGGGATTCAGGGAAACCGGTTATTTTTATATAGCTGGACTTTAGTACTGGAAATGGGAAGTACAATGCCTGCACTTTAAAGGAGAGGCTTGGGATACTAGCAGTTTGGACAAATATGTTATATATCTTTACATATGCTTCTAAACTGTTGTATCTGAGCGCCTTTGCAAAAACGGTGATTATGTATGAGTGAGATGAGATTGTTGAATGATGAAAGTATTTTCTTTTTGGGGATTTTCTTTGTTTTTGTGTCACCCTGCCTCGGTGGGAGACGGCCGACTTGTTGAAAACATAAAAGCTGAGTGTACTACAAACTCTAAATCACACAATAGAGTGGAAAATGCCAGAGAATCTAGCCTTCATGGTCACAAACGTGTCACTGTCACATATGCGAGGAAAATGATAGGATGGATAATGAGAACCTTTAAAACAACGGATTGCTAAACCAATGATGACCATCTTTTATATCACTTGTTGGAAACATAAACACATATGCAGCTTAATGTGATCATTTTACTGACAACGTTTCGCCCACACAGTGGTTTTTTTCAAGTAACAAACAGATCTACCTGGGGTGGAAGGTACGTGAGTATTTATAGTCAGGTTCAGAATGTTGAGCTCAGGTGGAGAATGCTGCATCTGATGATCTACCAGGTGGGGTTATAGTCTAAAATCTTGGGTAGCCTGGAAGGGGTATTGGCTAAGTTGTGAGCACTGAGTTCCTTGAGGAAGAATGCACTATAATTGAACAAGTATTTTCTAAACTTCACTATCCTCGTCACTTATCAGAGACTGGCAGACGGCGGGCATATAACATCTTCAACACACCCAGAGAAGACACTG
>NC_069418.1:43246594-43267031 GCF_026875155.1 Cherax quadricarinatus | reverse complement strand
AACAAAAGGTATCGTAAAAAACTGGGCTTTTTTTGACCATAGGTATTCGCCGGTCCTCGGGAGGATGACAGTTGGCAAACTTTACCGAGACTTTTTTTTGGCCCGAAATGGGTTTCCCCCAAATTTTTTTTAAAGGTTTTACGGCGAGAAATTCCCCGGCCACTGGCCGACTTTTTAAAACAGTCTCTCTGATTGATTTTGGAACAACTAAGAGGGAATAGTCATCTCTCTAATTTAAAATTGAATACTGATTTTACAAATACCTTTTTATAGTCAAATTTAATAAAAATTTTTCCTTTGGATAACTTATTTTGTTTAGCGGCATTAGGCTTTTCGAGGAAAAGGGGAAATTTAGTTGTAAATTGAAAAGGGGGTCCTTCGATACACAAAGGCTTAAAGTCAGGGAAAATAAAAGGGATGGACAGAGGGAACCCCGGCTTGTCGGGCCCCTATAAGACATTTATGACGGGGGTTTTTAAAATCCCACAAAATCTCACGAGACATTGTTCATTGAACTTCGGGGGGCTTCTCTGACTCTCAAAAGAGGATCTGAAACACCAGTCCATCTTTGGGTTAAAAAAGGCCCCCTCAAAAGGAAGAATGGACCTTTTTACATTACCTATTAGTACGGACAAGAATGATGGAGCTAGTGGGCTTCAGACCACCTTTTGGAACCATTAGACCAATGTAACAACGGATGGAGGAAAAGTTCCGTAGGGCCCAAGTATCCGAAAGTTTTAAAAAGGGGAAATGATTTTTTTTTAAAGGGTTAGGGAACAGCTATCAAAAATGACTTACATGTGCATCCAGTTTTTCGTAAAATGCTCGAAAAAATGAAATTTAACCCACTTTAAAAGAAAATGAAAAATGAAAAAAAAAAATGAAAACAAATTTAAAACGGCTCGCTTTCAAAAGCGTGCCCCCCCAAACCAGACACCCAATTTTTATTAGCTTGAATTTAGTTATCTTTTATATATTTTTTTTTTAAATTTTCTTTAATGTGGGATTAATATTTATAATTTTAAGTGTTTCATATTTAAATTTTTATTAATAAAGGTTTAGTTTGCTGTTTTTTTTCTTTTTCTATTCTTTAAAATTTTCCGGGGAGGAGCCACCG
Organism: Cherax quadricarinatus; assembly: GCF_026875155.1. NCBI lineage: Eukaryota > Metazoa > Arthropoda > Malacostraca > Decapoda > Parastacidae > Cherax > Cherax quadricarinatus. The sequence continues at coordinate 43,265,914 of NC_069418.1, read as the reverse complement.
CGAAAATACAGTCTGAAGTTATTACAGGGCTGATAAGCCCTTTTCACACACACCTTGTCCCCTTGGGGTAGGGAGTACAACACCGTTCCCGGGACCCCCTATTTAAAGGATCGTATTCCAGTGGAGGGGGCGTAAGCGTTTTCCCCACCTGGGGCAGGCCAAAGACAGGGTTCGATCCTTGGCATGCATGTTGTTTGAATTATACATATATATATAATATATTAAAAAAATTTATAAATAATATTAATATTATAAAATATATAATATATGCGGCCGAATGGCAACTTGCGATCTTGGCTAAATAGCAACCTCTTTTCCCAAAAAGACAAAGTAAAATTTGTGTATGCATAATTTCCCCAAAATCTTCGAATCAACGAAAAAATATATTTAAATGTTTTGTTTGTATAAATTTTATAAACAAATCTAAAATATTTATTTGGGGGAGGCAAAAAAATTGTACTTGTTAACCAATTTGCCTATTCGGCCGATTTTTATATATATATATTAAAATAATAAAAAATATATATAAATATATAAATATTTATATAAATTATTTAAAATTATATACACAAAACCCCAAAACAGGGAAGGAAACTCAAACCTATGATCTTCCTATATGATCACCCCCCGATATGACCATTCCCCAATGATCTTCCCGATGTGATCACTCCCGATGTGATCACTCCCCAAATTGATCATTCCCAAAGATCTTTCCCCAAGATCACTCCCGATATATCACCCCGCTAGACATTTTCGATATGACCACGCCAAAAATCACGCCGAAGACCTCCCCCAGAACTCCCCCAGACAAACCCCCCCTTGATCACCTCCTATGACACTCCGATTGATCATTCCGATATGATCATTCCCGCATGATCACTCCCGATATTTATCAAAACCCGCTTGAATCACTCCCCCTTGACATCTCTCTATATCACTCCCCATTGTCATTCTCGATAATATCATTCCCGCTATGATCACTCCCGTATGAACTCCCCCTATGATCCCCCCCGATAGGGCACCCCGCTATGATACTCCCCCGTATACACCCCGCTTTTATCACTCCCATATGACCTCCCCCTATGACACTCCGCAGACAAACCCCCCCATGATCTTCCGATATACCACTGCCCATTGATCACTGCGATATGAACTCCCCATGACCACTCCCGATTATCACTCCCGATATGACATTTCCAAATCACTCCCGGTCGATCACCCCATGATCACTCCCGCTAGACACCCCGCTTGATCATACCGCTATGATCCTCCCTATGATCACTCCCCTATGATCACCCCCCTATGATCACTCCGCTATGATCACTCCCGCTATGACACTACCGCTGACACTCCTCTATATCATCCCATATATCACTCCCGCTATGATAACTCCCCCTATGATAACTCCCGGGTATGACACTCCCCTATTATCACCCCCATGACACCCTGCATACACCCCGTATATCATCCCGCTATGACACTACGCCATGACACCCGCTATGATCCTCCCGATAGACACTCCCCCTAGAAAACTCCCCTATATCCCCCCCTATGATCACCCCGCTATGATCACTCCCGTATGATCACTCCCCGCTAATCACTCCCGAAATTATACCTCCCACTATGATCCTCCGCTAGACATCCCGGTATGACCTCCCCAAATGATCACTTCCCGATATACCTCCCGATATGATCACCCCGCTATGACACTTCGATATAATCACCCCCGAAGCATCCCATTTCGATCACTCCCCCTATGACACTCCTGCAATCACTCCCCCTATATCACTCCCGCTATGATCACTACCGCTTGACACTCCTGCTATATCACTCCCGCTAGAACACTCCCGCGATCACTACCCCTAAATATCCTCCGCTAGATCACTCCCCAAGATCACTCCCCCTATGAACTACCGCATGACACTCCGCTATGACACTCCCGAATGACACTCCCCCTAGGATAACTCCCGCTTGATCACTCCCCCCTAGATCACTCCCCCATGATCACTCCCCATAGATCACTCCCCTTGATCACTCCCGATAGACACTCCCGAATGAACCTCCCCCAAATCACTCCCCTATATCCCCCGAAAGATCACTCCCCATATATCACTCCCGAATGACACTCCCGATATAATTTTCCCATAAACATCCCATAAATCACTCCCGAAAAAATCACTCCCGATATAATCACTCCCCAATAATCACTCCCGAAAATGATCACTCCCAATAAATCCCCCCGGTATAAACACTCCCGATTCACCCCAAAAATCAACCCGGGATAAACACTCCCCATATGATCACTCCCAATAACACCGGTATAATCATCCCGATATAATCGCTCCGATATGATCAAACCCCCGGGTTAAAACACTCCCGAATGATCCCTCCCCAATAAAAAAATCCCGGAAATCACTCCCATTGATCACCCCGATATAACACCCCGTATAACACTCCCGATAGATCATTCCCCCGAATAAACCCCCCAAGGTATAATCACTCCCATAGATCACTCCCGAAAATCCTCCCGTATAACCCCCGAAATCACTCCCGATAGAACACTCCCCATATAACACTCCCCCATATGACACTCCGATATAATCACCCCGTATAACACTCCCGAATAACACCCCGAAAAAACACCCCAATAATCACTCCCATATAAACACTCCGATATAATCACTCCCGTATGATACCCTCCTTCCCGGAAAAAAAAATATTTTTTAAGACTTTCATCACTGCGGAAAAAAAATTCCCTACATTTCCCAAGGTTTATCTTCACTCCATTTCCTCGTACAAGTTTTACCTCTATTTTTTCGTTTTACACCTCTGTGGAAAGAAATTTCCTTTCACATTTTTCATTCACAAAAATATAATTTCAAGTTTGTGGGGGGGAAAATGTCGGTCGTTTTTCTTTCTTTTTTTATCGGCCTTAACAAAAAAAAATTTTATGAGAGGTTTGTTTAGGTTTTGGTTTGGTTAGGGTTTGGTTAGGTTATTTTGGTTGGGTAGGTTCGGTTAGGTTAGGTTAGGTTAGGTTAGGTTAGGTAAGGTTTGTCAGGAAACAGGACAAATGTTTCCTGACGCGGGTCTTAGTCAGATGATGACCCGCCTTTGGAGCTTTTGGTCATCTGACCGAGGCCTTCCGCTGGCTTACCGGTCCACCCCTTTAAAAATTATGGTCATTTATAACCAATGTTACCTTTATTTGAGAGGTTTGATGATATTCAAACTTTTTTAAAGTTTATTATTGTGGTAAAACGTAAATAAAACATTATATTGTGTATTACTGTTGTTTGTGGTACTTTTGTTGTATTAGTGGTGGTTTTGGAGGGGTGGTCTACCTGGAGGATGTCTCGGGGGTCAATACCCCCGAGACCCGGTCCTTGAGCAGGCTTCTCGATGGACCAGGGCCTGATCAACCAGGTTGCTACTGCTGGTCGCGAACTACACCCCGGGTGGTCGGGCACTGACTTTATGTATCTGTCCAGCTCTCTCTTGAAGGCAGCCAGGGGTCTATTAATAACTCTCCTTATGCCTGATGGGAGGCCTTTGAACAGTCTTGGGCCTCTGACACTTATTGTGCTTTACCTTAGTGCACTAATGGCGAATTACTTTTGGGGTACGAAATACTTTTGGAGTATGTTGCACCGTTTGCCAAGTCTTTTTCTTTCGAAATAAGTAATTTCTGCGTTCAGATATGTGAGGAGCCCCCTCTAGGATTTCCCAGGTCTAGATTATGATATATCTCTCTCGCCTGCTCTCCAGTGAGCACAGGTCAAGTGAACACAAGTGCTCCCAGTAATTAAGGTGCTTGCTGGTATATATATGTGCAGTAAAGGTTCTCTTCACATTCTCTAGCTCTGCAATTTCATCTACCTTGAATGGAGGTTTTAGTGTAGAGCAGTATTCGTGCCTTGAGATGATAAGTGATATGAAAATAAATGGTATAAAATACCGACACAATGGACACAGTTTAATGTGATCCTTTATTGACAACGTTTCGCCCACACAGTGGGCTTTTTCAAGTCACAAACAGATCTGAACATTAAAATGGTATAAAATACCGACAGGTTGTTAGGTAAGACACATATGCAACAGTTAGGTATCTTTATTATGAAACGTTTCGCCTACACAGTAGGCTTCTTCAGTCAAGTACAGAAAAGTTGATAGAAGCAGAAGATACTTGAAGACGATGTAATCAGTCCATCACCCTTAAAGTTTTGAGGTGGTCAGTCCCTCAGTCTGGAGAAGAGCATTGTTCCATAGTATGAAACAATATGGAGATGAAGTGACAGGATGGAGCTTTTTATAGCGCCAAGAGGTGAGACGTAGGCCACTAGGAGAGGTAAGAACTCAGATGCTGAGAGGTCAGGTCCCTCTCAAATCCAGCCGCTCTTACTAGTGGAAGTTGTCGAAGTTGATTGCAGGTCTGTACCAAGATACCCTTGTGTTGCAGTGTCTCAGCATCTGAGTTCTTACCTCTCCTAGTGGCCTACGTCTCACCTCTTGGCGCTATAAAAAGCTCCATCCTGTCACTTCATCTCCATATTGTTTCATACTATGGAACAATGCTCTTCTCCAGACTGAGGGACTGACCACCTCAAAACTTTAAGGGTGATGGACTGATTACATCGTCTTCAAGTATCTTCTGCTTCTATCAACTTTTCTGTACTTGACTGAAGAAGCCTACTGTGTAGGCGAAACGTTTCATAATAAAGATACCTAACTGTTGCATATGTGTCTTACCTAACACACAAACAGATCTACCTGGGGTGGAAGGCACGTGAGTATTTATAGTCAGGCTCAGAATGTTGAGGTCAGGTGGAGAATGCCGCATCTGATGATCTACCGGGTGGGGTTATAGAGTGTAGGGTAGCTTGGCAGGGGTATTGGCTAAGTTGTGAGCAGACCTTCTGCAGTGTTCTATGTTCTTATGTGGGATAGCGATGAAGAAGTTTCTTGGCAAGTGGTTCAGCTATGTTATAGAAGCCATTGTTCTAGTTGAAATTTTTGGTTATGGAGATTAGCGATGATTCCAGGATTCCTCGATAATGAATGTTGTCTTCTGTGGCGGTAAGTCTTGAGTTTCTGTAGTTAATTAAATGGTTGTGTGAATTGCGATGTTGTACACAGGCATTCCTTGTGTCGTCAGACCTGCTTGCGTATTGGTGTTCTGAAATACGTGTTTGGAGGTCTCTTGATGTTTCGCCCACGTATAATTTGTTGCAGTCATTACAAGGGATTATGTATACCCCTGCAGAGGATGGAAGCTTGTCCTGTCTACTACTGGTGATGTCCTTGATGGTCGTGGTTGTGGAGGTAGATACTTGGAATGAGGTATTGGAAAAGATGTTGGAAACATGTTTGGCAATGGAGTTGGTGGGGAGGACTATGTATCTCTTCTCGGCAGTGTCTTCTCTGGGTGTGTTGAAGATGTATAATGCCCGCCGTCTGCAGTCTCTGATAAAGTGACGAGGATAGTGAAGTTTAGAAAATACTTGTTCAATTATAGTGCATTCTTCCTCAAGGAACTCAGTGCTCACAACTTAGCCAATACCCCTTCCAGGCTACCCAAGATTTTAGACTATAACCCCACCTGGTAGATCATCAGATGCAGCATTCTCCACCTGAGCTCAACATTCTGAACCTGACTATAAATACTCACGTACCTTCCACCCCAGGTAGATCTGTTTGTTACTTGAAAAAAACCACTGTGTGGGCGAAACGTTGTCAGTAAATGATCACATTAAGCTGCATATGTGTTTATGTTTCCAACAAGTGATATAAAAGATGGTCATCATTGGTTTAGCATCCGTTGTTTTAAAGGTTCTCATTATCCATCCTATCATTTTCCTCGCATATGTGACAGTGACACGTTTGTGACCCATGAAGGCTAGATTCTCTGGCATTTTCCACTCTATTGTGTGATTAGAGTTTGTAGTACACTCAGCTTTTATGTTTTCAACAAGTCGGCCGTCTCCCACCGAGGCAGGGTGACACAAAAACAAAGAAAATCCCCAAAAAGAAAATACTTTCATCATTCAACAATCTCATCTCACTCATACATAATCACCGTTTTTGCAAAGGCGCTCAGATACAACAGTTTAGAAGCATATGTAAAGATATATAACATATTTGTCCAAACTGCTAGTATCCCAAGCCTCTCCTTTAAAGTGCAGGCATTGTACTTCCCATTTCCAGTACTAAAGTCCAGCTATATAAAAATAACCGGTTTCCCTGAATCCCCTCACTAAATATGACCCTGCTCACACTCCAACAGCTCGCCAGGTCCTAAAAACCATTCGTCTCCATTCACGCTATCTAACGCGCTCAAGCACGCTTCCTGCAAGTCCAAGCCCCTCACTCACAAAACCTCCTTTACCCCCTCCCTCCCACCTTTTCGAGGACGACCCCTACCCGTCTTGCTTCCCCTACAGATTTATACGCTCTCCATGTCATTCTACTTTGATCCATTCTCTCTAAATTGCCAAACCACCTCAACAACCCATCTTCAGCCTTCTGACTAATACTTTCATTAACTCCACACCTTCTCCTAATTTCCACACTCCAATAATTTACAGCACACATTGCCCTTAGACAGGACATCTCCACTGCCTCCAACCGCCTCCTCGCTGAGGAATTCACAACCCAAGCTTCACACTCATATAAGTGTGTTGGTACCACTATACTTTCATACATTCCTTTCTTTGCCTCCATAGTTAACGTTTTTTGTCTCTACAAATACCTCACGCACCACTCACTTTTTTTCAGTTATAGATATGATTTCCTCCTGTTTTCCATAACAAATTAGTTGAAATTTGCCCACATTAAAGATCATATAATTTTCCTTTGTGCGAATTATGGGAGGATTGGAAGAAGTGCTATGGGGTGATCGACCGTCGGCTTGCGTGTTAAGAGGCCAGAGAAAGAGGAGAGTGACGATGGAGATGATGGGGTTAAACGTACATGTAGGGATGGAAGGGTATAGAGCGGGTCAAGCATTGGTAACGACAGAGGGTATGAGTGGATATGTAGACGCTTGGTTTAAGTCATATACGCAAAGCGTGGGCTTCCGTGAGGTGGCATTCAGGGAAATGGGAGAGTATGTGCAGTGTGAGCTTGATGGTCAAGATCGGGTGACATTAGGTGGGCCGATTACGGAGTGTGAGATTTGGCAGGCGTTGTCAGGAGTGAGCTTGGGAAAGGCGCCGGGTATAGACGGACTGCCAAATGATTTCTACGTAAAGAATTGGGGGGTTCTGAGGGTTTTTTTTTAGTAAGGCTGTTTAACATACTTAAGGCGGCTGAGGTAATGGGAGAGCAGCAACGGACGGCCGTTGTGGTGTTGGTACCGAAAGGGGAGCAGTCAACGGTAATGGATTATCGGGCACTTTCGCTTATGTGTGGAGATTATAAGTTGTTTGCGAGAATATTAGGGAACAGAATCAAGAGGGTAATAGGCAAGGTAATTGATAGGGGGCAATATGGGGTGCCAGGAAGGTCGATGTATGAAGGGCATGGCATTATTCGAGAATTTATAGAGAAACGGGGGGAGTTGGGTGATGGAGGTGTATCGGCGTTAGATTGGAAGGCTGCTTATGATAGTGTAGAAAGGGAAGCGTTATGGAGGTTCATGGGTTGGCAAGGTTTTGGGGAAGAAACAATATCTTGGGCAAAATTATTGTATCAGGGGGCGTCGATGAGGGTGCAGGTTAACGGGAGGCTAGGAGTTAAAATACAGATGCGACGGGGACTACGCCAAGGCTGCCCACTATCACAAATATTGTTTGCGTGTATACAGGATCCATTTTATAGGGCCATTCGGAGGTGTGTTGCGGGAGGTGGGGAGGGTGCTGACCGGGGGGAGAGGGGGGGCTGGTATCGTAGGTTATGTGGATGACACGACTGTTTTGGTGAGAGGTAATGGGGATTTGCTTAGGGTGGGTAAGGTGGTGGATGTGTTTGGGGAGGCTTCAGGTATGAAAATTAATGTTGAGAAGACTAAGTTTCTAGACCTAAGGGATAGTACAAATGGGGATGAGGTGGTAGGGGGTGGGTGGAAGGTGGTGGATCAACTAATGATATGTGGGATAATTTATGTGAGAATACACGGGTGGCTCAAGAGGTGAATTCGGTGAGAATAGTGGATGGAGTATTGAAAAGACTTGGTGGTTTGAGGGCGGCGCAACTAACGCTGCATCAAAGAGTAATAGTGACGAACGTGCTATTGTACAGCAAGATATGGCATGTCATTGTCATGTACCCGCTGATGAGACGTGAGGTGAAACGTTTACAACATGGGGTTTTTAGGTTTATATGGGGATCGGGCTGCGAATGGTTAAGTAGAGCGGTGTTAACACTTCCGGTCAGTCGAGGAGGGCTGGGACTTTTACCTCTGGAAAAAAGGATGATGAGCGTGTACCTAAAACGAAGTTATATAAGGGAGGGGGGCGGGAGGGGAGGTGGACTTGTGAGAGTACGTAAGGATATGCAACGGTGGTGGGGGGGTAGGGATTTAATAGTTGGTGAGGTCATGTTGAGGTTATTAATGACAGTGAGGGATCCGTCGTGTGTTAAATTGCGGGTCCTCGAAGGAGTGGAAGGTAGGTCAGTGGTGGCTGCTGTTGAAGGAGCATACCCTATGTATGCGTGGAACGAAATATGGACGCGTCTAAAACAATTACGTGTAAAACCGGGTGTTCGGGAGGTAATGTTTAGATTTTTACATGGGATTTTGCCGTCTGGGGTTGTCCTATTCAATAGAAGGATAAGGGAGGGAGGGGAATGTAGAGCGTGTGGAAGCATGGAGACAATTTTGCATGCGGTATATTTTTGTGACTGTATAGAAGTTGTGAGGGTCTGGTTAGGAAAGGTGTTCAGGTTAGTGGGTGGGGGAGAGTTGCAGGTGTTGCGGGCTTTAAGTTTGGATATAGGTGGGGTGAGTAAGATGGTGGAGAATGCAGTGGCGTATTTTGTCACGGATTTTATATATACGTCATGGGCCATGAGGGAGGTGGGCGTGGATGAGAGGATAAAGGTGTTAGCTGCGACATTTTACAGAACTAAGTGTCGTAATAGGGAAATTTATGGAGGGTGTTGGGAGACTGCTTTTGAAGATTGAGACACTTATGCAGCATATGGGAATCTTTATTCAGGAAACGTTTCGCCACACAGTGGCTTCATCAGTCCAATACAAAGAGGAAGGCGTAAGGAGAGGAGGGAGAATGAGGTAATCAGTCCCTCAACCTGGAGTCGATGTGTTCAGTCCATCAATCTTGTAGAATGTACAGCATAGGGCCGTAGACGTGGCTTATATACTGTAGTGAGGTGACGTGAAGCAGGTGGAGGCGGGGTCATAGTGGTACCATCCACTAGTCGAAGTAGGTCTTCGTCCAAAGGTTGAACAAGTGTTGAAGAATTCTTTGTAACAAGATCCCATGATGCTACAGTGTCTGACAGTTGTGATGAATGGTTTGAAAAACCGACAAGTTGAAGATTGAGACACTTATGCAGCATATGGGAATCTTTATTCAGGAAACGTTTCGCCACACAGTGGCTTCATCAGTCCAATACAAAGAGGAAGGCGTAAGGAGAGGAGGAGAATGAGGTAATCAGTCCCTCAACCTGGAGTCGATGTGTTCAGTCCATCAATCTTGTAGAATGTACAGCATAGGGCCGTAGACGTGGCTTATATACTGTAGTGAGGTGACGTGAAGCAGGTGGAGGCGGGGTCATAGTGGTACCATCCACTAGTCGAAGTAGGTCTTCGTCCAAAGGTTGAACAAGTGTTGAAGAATTCTTTGTAACAAGATCCCATGATGCTACAGTGTCTGACAGTTGTGATGAATGGTTTGAAAAACCGACAAGTTGAAGATTGAGACACTTATGCAGCATATGGGAATCTTTATTCAGGAAACGTTTCGCCACACAGTGGCTTCATCAGTCCAATACAAAGAGGAAGGCGTAAGGAGAGGAGGAGAATGAGGTAATCAGTCCCTCAACCTGGAGTCGATGTGTTCAGTCCATCAATCTTGTAGAATGTACAGCATAGGGCCGTAGACGTGGCCACGTCTACGGCCTCTTTGTATTGGACTGATGAAGCCACTGTGTGGCGAAACGTTTCCTGAATAAAGATTCCCATATGCTGCATAAGTGTCTCAATCTTCAACTTGTCGGTTTTTCAAACCATTCATCGAGACTGCTTTTGCTGAGGGCTATCGGAGTTTTAGGTTGAGGGATTTATGGGATTTACGTGCAATGTAATGGGTCGCGGCGGGCTGGCTTCCCGATAAGGACAGTGTGAAAGGATTTAGTGTGGAAGAGAATGAATATAGTACTGAGACATAAGTGCCTTTGACTGTGTGATGAGCGGGTTGTGTGTTGTGAACGATACAAGTTCTTCAATTTAATTATTAATTATGTAACTGACAAAGGACGACAGATGTCGTAATGTGATGGAATAACATATATCTGCAACGAAATTATTGGTATGTGTGTAATGAAATGACAATGTGGGTGCACTGTGTGAATGCGAAATATATATATACACATGAAGTATTGCTTGTGGTAGGAAGGCTTCAGTATTTATCGACGTGTGAAGGTGATGCACTGTTATGTTTTGTGCTAGCAGACTTACATCTTAGTAGTGGTTTTAATGATATGGGTGAAATATTTTTAGAAAGCTTGACTTATCCTGTTTTCTTATTAAATATTGTTTTTTCATGGGAGCTCTATAGAGCCCGTAGGTTTAGGTTACCATTGAAGTGATATATATTATAGGGTAATTGATGGATGACATAGGATTAGGTTTTTGTAGTTTCACTGGTTGTGTTGTAAAGTGTATGTAACATATGTATATATTCATACCTTCCTGGAGAAGGTGATATGTTTGGGGGTTTAGTAGATATACGTTGTACATGAATCATGTAGAATTGAATTTTATATTATATCAATACATTGAGTGATACTGAACGTATCATGTTGTTCAATATGGAATAATGAAAGTATTTCATACAATATACAGTTATATATAAAGATTGTTACATGTAAGGTGGCTTGACATGCAAGAAGGGGGGGGGGTAGTGTTTTCAGAATGTAAGGTGTACATTCCGTGGCAGGATGTACAATGTAAGGTGTACATTCCGTGGCAGGATGTACAATGTAAGGTGTACATTCCGTGGCAGGATGTACAATGTAAGGTGTACATTCCGTGGCAGGATGTACAATCAGGAATTAGATGTACTTGCCAAGGAGTCTTTAGGTTAGATTTAGTGTTCCAGACATAATGTCATTACTTCAAGGATTGGAGCGGTCATTGTTTACTGTACAGATTTGTCTTTCAGATGTAATATGTTAATTGGAAAGTACATGTACTATGCAGAATTTTTCATCACTGTTTTCACTATGTAATTTGTCTTTTATTTTTATGTACTATGTATGTCTTTTAAATAAAATATAAAAAAAAAAAAAATTCCTTTGCATAATTGAAAGTTCGGTTATATCTGCTTGGAGATTTACCGTGTCTTAATGGATGACAGTCTTATGCAGAATCTAGTATCGTCTGCGAATGATGGCACGGTGTTTTGGTTTGCATGTCTGTCTGTGAGGAAGAGGATGGGGGTGAGTAGAGTGCCTTGTGGAACAGAGCTTATTACTGTGGCAGCTTCCGACTTAACTCTATTTACAACTACTCTTCGATTGTTCGTTTGGTTAGAAAGTTGTAGATCCATCTGCCCACTTTGCCCGATATTCCTCTAGCACGCATTTGTGTGCTATTACACCATGATCACACTTGTCAAAGGCTTACCTGGAGTATACTTGGAGGGTGTTCAGGGGGTCAACGCCTCCGTGGCCCGGTCAATGACAAGGCCTTGCGGTGGATCAGGGTCTGATCAACCAGGCTGTTACTTCAGGCCGCATGCAAACCAACAGACGAACCACAATCCGGCTGGTCAGGTACTGACGTTACTTGTGTGTCCAGATCCCTTTTGAAGACAGCCAGAGATCTACTGTTAATCCCACTTATATATGCTGGGAGGTAGTTGAACAGTCCTGGGCCCTTGGCGTAGTTATGGCGCCCCTGCTTTTCATGGGAGGGGGGATATTGCACAGTCTGCCTAGTATTTTGCTTTTGTAAGGAGTGATTTCTGTGGGTAGATTTGGGGCTAGTCCCTCTAGCATTTTCCACATGTATAATATTATGAATTTTTTTCGCCATGGGGTACTACATATGGATTTTGCTAGTAGGTAAGATACTGGTGTTTTACTCGAGTTAATGTGTGTAATAGAAATTTAACATCTGGTGGAGGGTGATGGTGTATTAGTGGTGGTGATGACGTTGTTGGTGATGATGTATTAGTGGTGGCTATGGAGGGTACTGATGGTGATGCCGGGTGTTGGTGTGGTGGTTGGTAATGATTGTGGTGGTGATGAAAGGTGTTTGTCTAGGGAATGATGTTGAGATTCGCTCGAAACACTGTTATACAAGATAATATCTGATGGTGATGGCGGATGGTGGTGATGATGATTGTTAGTGGTTGGTGGTGATGATGGTTGGTGGTGTTGATTGTTGGTGGTGGTGTGTGTTGGTGGTGATGGTGGTTGGTGGTGTGGTGGTGGTGGTGGTGGTGGGGTGGTTGGTGGTGTGGTGGTTGGTGGTGATGTGTTGGTGGTGTAGGTGGTGGTGGTGTGGTGTGGTGGTGGTGGTGGTGTGGTGGTTGGTGGTTGGTGGTGTGTGGTTGTGTGGTGGTGGTGGTGGTGGTGGTGGTTGGTGGTGTGGTGGATGGTGGTGATAGTGGTTGGTGGAGGTGTAGTGGTTTGGGGGTGGTGGTGGTGGTGGGTGGTGGTTGGTGGTGATAGTGGTTGGTGGGGTGGTGGGTGGTGGTGTTGATGTTTGGTGGTGGTGGTTGGTGGTGATGGTGGTTGGTGGGGTGGTGGTGGTTGGTGGTGGTGGTTTGGTGGTGATGTGGTGGTGGTGGTGGTGGTGGTGGTGGATGATTGTAGTGGTTGGTGGTGGTGGTTGGTGGTGTTTATGTTGGTGGTGTGGTGGTTGGTGGTATGTGGTTGGTGGTGGTGGTGGTTGGTGGTGGTGGTGGTTGGTGTGATAGTGGTTGGTGGTGGTGGTGGGTGGTGGTGGTTGGTGGTGGTGTGGTGGTGGTTGGTGGTGATAGTGGTTGGTGTGGTGGTGGTGGTGGTGGTGGTGGTGGTTGGTGGTGTGGTGGTTGGTGGGTGTGATGGTTGGTGGTGGTGGTGGTGGTGTGGTGGTTGGTGGTGGTGGGTGGTGTGGTTGGTGGTGATAGGTGGTGGGGTGTGGTGTTGGTGGTTGGTGGTGGTGGTGTGGTGGTGTGGTGGTGGTGGTGGTTGGTGGTGTTGATTGTGGTTGGTGGTGGTGGTGGTGAGTGGTGGTGGTTGGTGGTGGTGGTGGTTGGTGGTGTTGTTGATGGTGGTTGGTGGTGGGGTTGGGGGTGGTTGGTGGTGTTGGTGGTGGGTGGTGGTGGTGATATGGTTGGTGGTGGTTGTGTGGTGGTGGTTGGTGGTGGTTGGTGGGTGGTGGTGGTGGGTGGGTGGTGGGTTGGTGGTGATGGGTGGTGGTGGTGGTTGGTGGTGGTGGTGTGTGGTGGTGGTTGGTGGTGATGGAGGTTGGTGGTGATAGTGGTTGGTGGTGATAGTGGTTGGTGGTGGTGGTGGTTGGTGGTGGTGATGGTTGGTGGTGAAGGGGATTGGTGGTGATTGGTGGTGATGGTGGTTGTTGGTGATGACGGTTGGTGGTGGTGGTGGTTGGTGGTGGTGGTGGTTGGTGGTGGTGGTGGTGTGGTGTGATAGTGGTTGGTGGCGGTGGTGGTTGGTGGCGGTGGTGGGTGGTGGTGGTTGGTGGTGATGGTGGATGGTGGTGATAGTGATTGGTGGTGGTGGTGGTGGTTGGTGGCGGTGGTGGTTGGTGGTGATGGTAGTTGGTGGCGGTGGCGGTTGGTGGCGGTGGTGGTTGGTGGCGGTGGTGGTTGGTGGCGGTTAGTGGTTGGTGGTGGTGGTGGTGGTGGTTGGTGGTGGTGGTTGGTGGTGGTGGTGGTGGCGGTTGGTGGTGGTGGTGGTGGTGGTTGGCGGTGATAGTGGTTGGTGTTGGAGGATGCTGTTGACAGTACAAGTCCCTCTCCGTCTCCCATAACCAAACTGGTACACAAGCACAACACAGTTTCGTTTATACGTCTATTTTTTTTAAGCCACAACCTCTTGTGTGAAGCCGAACACCTGACCCACTGTACCTCAGCATAACACACACTTACCAGTTCCTCAGTGTTACAAAAAACGCGATTCTAAAAGCTTAGAGATCTCCAGTGAATACTAGAAAGGACTGCCCTTCTAGCATCCAGCCTGTTACTGGATTTTCGTAACAAGTAGTCAGTACCCTTGCCCAATTATCCATTAGAATTCAGTATGATTCGATAGTGCTTCAGGATTACAACTGGTAGGCTACTAACTAGAGAAATTAAAATTTAATAAATTCATTAAGTCTAGAGGTATATTATCAAATTAAATTAAATCAATCACTTCAAAAAAAATTAATTGAAATAAACTTCTCTCGTATACAATAGTATTGTGCTGAAAGCACATATCACATTTATAATTCTTAAGTACCGTCGGTACATTAACATTTAATAAGTATTACAAATATGTACAAGTAATTTGTGTGTATGTGTGTAAGTGCTCTAAGTAGTTCGCTATGTCTCACGACTCGACTAGACTTAAACAAGTGACTGACAAAGTCCTCAAACTAACTTCTTGACCAACTGGCAGTCAGAACAGTCTGCTTGAACAATAAAAAGAATGCAAAGCCCATTAGCAAATATAACAAGCAACTGCGACCAGAATCAGGAACAAGAGATAATATAACGAAAGCTAGTAGGGACAATCAGCAGATCCTCCACAAGTTACCAAACTCCTATACTACTGAATCTAAGTTCAGCATAAGAAAGTCCCCGACTGTGATAATACACAGATACCAGTACAAGTTAGGTCAGAAGCAAAAGCTCAGGACCTGAGTTGCTCAGAGTGTCTTAGCGAAACACAACCTCAGTAAAAACTCGAAAAAATCACTAAGTCTATACAATTTTTCTGTGAACAGAGTCTCACAGAACTAACAAAATAATGAGACAGACAATCTGTCCAACCACCAAAAAGTCTAGACCAGATTGAATACTTCAGGCGAGGTGCGGACATCCCCCCCCCTCGATCACGTCATAGCTCCGGGTCGCTGCAGCTCAGAAAAAAGAAGCTGGCAGTCTAACGAGCCAAAAGCGATAATTACAGTAGTTAGACAATCAAGACTTGAACTGAGCA
This sequence comes from Cherax quadricarinatus, assembly GCF_026875155.1. Lineage (NCBI taxonomy): Eukaryota > Metazoa > Arthropoda > Malacostraca > Decapoda > Parastacidae > Cherax > Cherax quadricarinatus. The sequence goes on along the minus strand of NC_069418.1, from coordinate 43,250,578 downwards.
CATAATATGTTACATCCTACCTAACAACAAAACTAAGTCAAATAATACATAAAGCCATGTATTCACGATTTAGCTATTATCGCAAATATAAGCAGTAAAAAAATTATATGAAAAGATAATAATTAATATATACATAAAAATCATTGCAACCCATTCAAGGGTTGCAACACTCAGCATAACGCACACTTACCAGTACCTCAGCATAACGAAACACTTACCAGTACCTCAGCATAACGCACACTTACCATTCCTCAGCATAACGCACACTTACCAGTACCTCGCATAACACACACTTACCAGTACCTCAGCATAACACACACTTACCAGTACCTCAGCATAAACACAAAATAGCAGTACCTCAGCATAACACACACTTACCAATACCTCACAAACCAACACTTCCAGTACCTCAGCTTAACACACATACCAGTACCTCAGCATAACACACACTTACCAGTACCTCAGCATAACACACACTTACCAATACCAGCATAACACACACCTTACCAGTACCTCAGCTAACACACACTTACCAGTCCCTTTCAGCATAACACACACTTACCAGTACCTCAGCATACACACACTTACCAGTACTCAGCATAGCACACACTTACCATACCTCGCATAACACACAATACCATACCTCAGCATAGCACCACTTACCATCCCTCAGCATAACACACACTTACCAGTACCTCAGCATAACACACACTTACCAGTACCTAAGCATAAAACACACCATACCCAGCACAAGACACACCAGTACCTCAGCATAACACACTGTTGCAACCCTGAATGGGTTGCAATGATTATTATGTATTTATTTAATTATCTTTTCATATAATTTTATATTGCTTTTATTTGCGATAATAGCAAATCAAAATATATTGCTTTATATTATTATTATTTGACTAGTTTCCCTTTGGTTAGGTAGGATGTAACATATTATGTGCTCAGTTCAAGTCTGATTGTCTAACTACTGTAATTTCGCTTGTGGTCGTTAGACTGCCAGCTTCTGTTTCTGAGCTGCAGCGACCCACGGAGCTATCACGTGATCGACGGGGGGTGTCCTCACCTCGCCTGAAGTATTCAGTCTGGTCTAGACTCTTTTGGTGGTTGGACAGATTGTCCGTCATTATTCTTGTTAGTTCTGTAGAACTCTGTTCACAGAACTTTTGTATAGACTTAGTGTTTTTTCGACGTTGTACTGAGGTTGTGTTTTCGCTAAGACACTCTGAGCAACTTAGGTCCTGAGCTGTAGCTTCTGACCTAACTTGTAACTGGTTCTGTGTATTATCACAGTCGGGTATTTTCTTATGCTGAACTTAGATTCAGTAGTATGGGAGCTTTGTGACTTTTGTGGAGGATCTGCTGATTGTCCCTACAAAGCTGTCTTTATATTATCTCCTTGTTCCTGAATTTTGTGTCGCAGTTGCTTGTTATATTGCTATTGGGCTTAGCATTCTTTTTTTTGTTCAAGCAGACTGTTCTGATTGCCAGTTGGTCAAGAACTGAGTTTATTGGAGGGCTTTGTCAGTCACTTGTTTAAGTCTAGTCGAGTCTTGAGACACAGCGAACTACTTAGAGCACTTACACACATTTCACACAAACTTACTTGTACATATTTGTAATATCTTATTAAATGTTAATGTACCAGACGGTACTTAAGAATTGAAAAGTGATATGTGCTTTCAGCACAATACTATTGTATACGAGAGAAGTGATTATTATTAATTTGTTTGAAGCGATTGATTTAATTTAATTTGATAATATACCTCTAGACTTAATAAAATTTATTAAATTTTAATTTCTCTAGTTAGTAGCCCACCAGTTGTTTAAACCTGAAGCACTATTGAATCATACTGAATTCTAATGGATAATTGGACAAGGATACTGACTACTTGTTACGAAAATCCAGTAACAGGCTGGATGCTAGAAGGGCAGTCCTTTCTAGTATTCACTGGAGATCTCTAAGCTTTTAGAATCGCGTTTTTTGTAACAAATGGGGCCTGTCCGGGAGGCTCTTGATCCAAGGTGTTGGAGAAATTGTCCAGTTTGATAACTAGTAAAATCTATGATCAAACACTTTGAGTAATTTTCCCAATCTGAAAAACTTTGAGTTTAGTCTTGTACAACATACCAGGTGGATGTATGTACCTGACTGAGTCTCTTGATCCAAGGAGATGGAAATACTGTTTGAGTTCTAACCCCTAAGACGACCAACATTAAATTTCTATTAGGATTATAGTTTCCCATAATCACTCTCTCGTAGTACAAATTTTTTTCGTGATGTATGCCAAAGTGAAACAGTTTTAAAAAGATACTCTGACTTTGTCTGAGTTGAGTACATTAAAACTTCAGACATGTTGGCGAGTAGCCAAATATCTCGGTGTGACGTATAACAGGAATTTCACCGCAGAAACTGTCAGAGCGTTTTAAATTAAAAATGTATTGTTTCCCGCTCATACAGAGATGTCGATTAGATTAAGATTTAGAAAGCCTAGTGTCACAATTAGGAAGTATGACTCTATTTCATTACTTAGAAGAAAGAGCACCTAAGGCAGAAGTGAGCCCAGTGTCTGAGCCTAGTGTAGCTCAGTTCTCGCTTCACTCCTTCCCTCCACTGACACAATAGTACAGAGTATAGCTGGTAGATGACTCAGCCACATACTAGTACAGTGTATGCTACACCTGTATCTACTTATCCTAGACCAGATCTAGGCTCTCTAGGGACGGTTTTGGACGAGGTGCCCGACCTAAGGATCGTCCAGAAAGACATGGTTTAAATTTCCCTACTCCTCCAATACACCTGGGCCTATCTTTCAGGAACAGTTGAGAGGTTTGAAAAGCCTCATTATGTTGAGACTGCACAAAAAAGAGACTCAGAGGAAATTGAACGAAGATTTCCAAAGAAGAAAATGTTCGTCTGGGAAGACAACGGTGATAGTACAAGACACATTTAATGTGCGAAAGCTGCTTCTATTGGGTTTCCCAAGTTTTTTGAGAGTGACTTAGACACCTATTTTGTTGGTTTTTAGAACCAGCCACGTGCTATGAACTGGTTCACGTAAGCACTGGGGTACCTTGTTGCCACACAGCTTTGACAGGAAGAGCTCAAATTTTACTGCTGCTTTATCATTTGCCAGTACATTAGTTATGATGCTGTCAAGCAACTATTCTAGAGACGTATAACTTGTTTCCTGTAAGTTATCAAAGCGCATTTCGCAATTACAACGACGACAAGATCAAATTGTGTAGAGTTTGCTTTGGAGAAAAAAGTTGCATTTGGGGAGGTGGTGAAGGTTGCCAAGTGTAACAACTACGCAGCCTTGTTCAGTTGTTACTATATGAAGATTTTAACAACTGTATGTCTGCTGACATACCAAGAATATCTGATCGATCATACTACCCGGATATTCGGAAACTGCAGCATTAGCAGACAATTACGAGATTTCTCACAAATTTGTACGTACAAAACACAAAAGAAACAAGGTAACAAAAATTTGTCCTAGAAGTTGGCAACCTAAATCAGCTTGTGATGTTAGTTCAGCTGGGCTTGTGAGGTCTTCTGGGAGACCTAATTTAACCAATTATATGGTCACACCTTGCCTTGGCAAACGTCTGTAGCCACGCCCATGTCTGAGGTCTTTTGTTCTTGATGGCGTCAGACCTAGGCGTCAGGTCATACACGTGGTTGTGGAGGGTTTCTTGGACCACCATAAAGCCCAAGGAAGAGCTGAGTAGGGAGATTTGAGCGGAGCTGCTGCTGGGGTGCAGAGCTCCTGAGCAGAGACTTCGAGCGGAGCAGGGCTCGGGAGAAGGCTGCTGAAGTCTCTGGAGGAGACTGTTGGAGGCACTGGGCAGAGTACTGGCTTGGCGCAGTACTCGTGCTGTGTAGGGCTTGGGACCTGTGGCTTAGTTCCTGCAGTGAACTACAGTGTACTATATGAAGTTAATTCATTTTGGCAAAACTAATTGTATTCC
>NC_069418.1:43196186-43246094 GCF_026875155.1 Cherax quadricarinatus | reverse complement strand
GGGCAGACCCCCGGCAATTTTTGGGATTACTTTACTTGGACGGGACGGCTGGGGATACTGTGCCGTACCTCACTCCAGCCAAAAACCCAAGTTAAAAGGTAAGTTACCGGGAACGAAAACCTGAACCCATGGCAAAAGGTACACGAGACACCTACATCTATACATTTGCTCAACAGGTGAAGCTAATAGTGTTCTCTAGGAGCATGTATTTGGGATTCAAGCTGCTGGTATTCTAAAATTCTGAAAAAAAAAAACTCAGTGAAGGTTTACTTGTTTCTCCCCTTCACATATGAGTTTTTTGTGATTTGTACCAGCCACGGTATTGCCATATTTTAGTTTTTCACTATGTTCTTCATCACCGACCAACAGTATGTTCCAAGGGAACACTGTCGCAATAAATAGTATTTTCTCAATTAACATTACGTGGAGAACAAACTGTTAACATAGGTTAATGTTACTACCAAGACAATATGTTCATCATACAGAATAACAAATGTTTGTTGTAAAATCAAACATTGTTGTGTTCCCACACGACCAGTATTTTTTAGCAAGCAAGAGAATATTCATTACATACTCTATGACGATGAATAACGGAATATCTCTGACACATCTTGTTCAATGTACATTCAAAGTGATGCCCCCACACATAACACTGTTCTCTACAGAACAATTTGAGCCATGCATTAAGCGTGCATCCAATATGACAATGTTTTCCACACACAACGAATGATCACCGGAAAACATATTTCAAACTGCACCAGTGAAATTCCACTCAATATGTAAAAAAGAAAGCTCACACACACACACACACACACACACACACACACACACCCCACACACACACACAGCTCTATGGAGTTCTATGACAGGCTACAGCAGAAAAATAAAGAGATAGGGGTGGGTAGACTGAGTTTTCTTGGACTGTAAGAGGCTTTTGACAAAGTTCCACACAAGAAATTAGTGCATAAGCTGGAGGACCAGGCAGGTTATTATTATTTTATCGTGAGGGAGTGCTAAACCCGTAAAATTATACAGCGCATGTTGGGGATGGGAGGCATTCAGGCTTAATTCGGGGAATTTGGGAGCACAGATCCAATTCCCTGATCAAAGAACCTCCCTTGGGGGGGAAAGGGAAACCGGGCAGGTATAAAAGGGAAAGCACTGCAATTGATCAGGGAATACGTGTCGGGAAAAACATCAGTGAGTCATTTTTACTGACGAGGTGTCAGAGTGGGTGTCTGTGACGAACGCGGTTCCACAAGGGTCAGTCCTAGGACCTGTGCTATTTCTGTAAAAGTGAACGACATGACGGAAGGAATAGACTCAGAAGTGTCCTGCTTTCAGATGATGTGAAGTTGATCAGAAGAATTTGATCAGACGAGGACCAGGCAGAACTACAAAGGGATGTGGAAAGGATGCAGGCCTTGACGAGAAACTGGCTCCTAAAGTTCAACCTCACCAAAGTGCAATGTCATGAAGATGGAAAGGCAAAGAAAACCGCAGAGGGATTTACAGAGATAAGGCAAACATCACTAAAGGGAAAACGATCTTGAGTAAATTTATAACACCAGGTACATTCTCCTTAGACCACATCAACCAGATTACTGCTGCAGCATATGGGCGCCTGGCAAACCTAAGAATAGCGTTCCGTACAAGGAATCGTACAAATTTTGTACACTAGGCCCATACTGGAGTGTGCAGCATTCCACCTGATCAAAAATAATAATGGAAAAATTAATTTATAAATAAATAAACGACTCTAGGAGTAAAATTTATTTTTTTTGAGGGGGGGGAATTTTAATTAAAATATAAATTAAATAAAATTTTTGGCCGTCGTTGGGTTGTGGTAAGATGTTAGGCAGGAGTATGAAAGGCCCAGTTGATTCTCTGATGATGATAACTGTGTAGGTTATCCTGGGCGGATGGTGAACCCGTTGCTATGGATTCTCCTGTTACTACTTGGTAGAAGCACCACAAGTGGGATGAAAAAGGCGAGGACTATCCACACTATTGTACTCTGTCCCAATTGTAAAGTATCTTGCTCCCTTATCTAGGCGTCTACCCTGGATGACCGGGGCCCGCAGCAGAGCTAATAATAAGAAAATAAAGTGGTTACCAAAAGTTATGCAAGTGCAACATTTAAGAAAGAAAGGGCGGTATGCAATCTTAGAAGTCATATTGGTAACCCCTAAAAACAACGACCAGAAATACTCCCGGTAGATCAACCCTTACCTGATCAGGGGAAGAGTGAAGGTAAGTAACTCCAAACTTCAACCCACACCAGGTAAGGTTAATACACCAGGAGTAGAAAGGACTTAAACACCAGGAACTGGAGTTTTCGCCACAGTCCGCTGGATGGAAGTGCGGGCCCAACTCACTGATGGTTTCCTGGCTGTCTGAACAACCCTAACCTCAATTATTACCAGCTTTTTCCTCACACCCACACCTGGTCAAGCACATCAATAAATTAGAGAAAGCGAAAAGGTTTGCAACAAGACTAGTCCCAGAGCTAAAGGGAATGTCCTACAAGAAAGTTTTAAGGGAAATTTTGGGCCCACGACACTGGGGGACAGGAGGGTAGAAAGGGGACATGATAACGGCATATAAAATACTGCGAGGAATTAACATGGTGGACGGAGACCGAAAGTTCTAGATAAAGGGACACAGAAACAAGGGTTACAATTGGAAGCTGAAGACTCAATTAATCGAGGGGTGTTAGGAAAATATTTCTTTCATTTACAGAGTTATCAGGAAGTGGAATTTTCCGAAAGTGACATAAGTGGAGACAGGAACCATACATAGTTTTAAGACGAGGTTTGATAAGCACATGGAGCAGGGGAAAAAGAGAACCTTGTAGCGATCTGTAAAGAGACGGGCCCCGGAGCTTGACTCAACCCCTGCAACCACAAAAAGGTGTGTACACACACATACACTCACCAGTTTTTAAAAAGGGGACAGATACAGAGCACTAAACTACTGACCAGCATCATTTATATGTAAAGTATGCAAAGTCATGAGAAGATTATCAGGAAAGAGTGGGGAGCACCTAGAAAGGAATGAGCTTATCACGACAACCAGCACAGTTTCAGGGAAAGGAAATCCTCTGTCACAAACCAACTGGAGTTCTACGACAAGGTGAAAAGTGGAAAGGCAAGAGAAAGGGGAGGGGGGAGGGGGGAGGGGAGGGGGGGGGGGGGGAGGGTAGACTGCAGTTTCTTGAACAATAAAAGGCTTTTGACACAGTTCCACACCAAGGGTAGTGCAAAAGTTGAAGGACCTGGCAGATGTAACAGGTAGACACTGCAATGGATCAGAGAACACCTGACAGGAAGGCAACAGTGAGGTATCAGACTGGTGTACATGACGATGGGGTTTCACTTGGGTCGGTCTAGGACCAGTGCTGTTTCTGGGATATGTGAATGACATAGGAAGGAATTGACTCAGAAGTGTCCCTGTTTGCAGACGATTTAAAGTTAAAGAAATTCAATCAGAGGAGGAGCAGGCAGGAGTACAGAGATATCTGAACAGGGTGCAGGCCTGGGCCAGAATCTGGCTCCTGGATTTCAAACTCCACCAAGTGCAAAGTCATGAAGATTGGGGAATGGGAAAGAAACCGTAAGCCATAGTACAAAAACCCCCCTCAAGGAAAAGGATCTTCTGGTGGGTATAATGAATAAGCACATCTCCTGAGGCGCACATCCAAACCAATAACTAAATTTTAGCATAAGGCCGTCTAAGCAAACCTAAGAATAGCATTCCGACATCTCAATAAGGAAACATTCAGGACCCTTTTACACCGTGTACATTTTGGGCCCCTATTGGAGTATGCCAGCACCTGGGCCCAAAAAAATCAGGAAATTGCAAAAATTGCAGGGGTTTTTTTGCGAGTGCCCCCCGAGCAAAGGGGGTTTTTTTCAACAAGGAAAATTTTTAAGGGAAATCAAACTTAAATGACTTTGGAGGATCTGGAGAATGGGTAGGATATGAAAAAACGATATATAAAATACTGAGAGAATACAAAGGGATACAGACAGGATTTTAACAAAGTTTGGGAAACACAGCAACAAGGGGTCAAAACCGGGAAAGATGAAACCAATTTAGCCCACAGGGATTTTAGGAAGGGTTTTTTTTCATAATGGGTCATCAAGAATTTCAATAATCGGAATTAAAGTATTTGGGGAGAAACGATTCATACATAGTTTTAAGAAGGGGGATGATAAAGCTCATGGACGGGGAAGTGTTTTTAGTGGGGAACCATGAAGGGGCCCGGGCCAAAACTGTGATTTCAAATTTTTTGTAACCAAAAATTGGGTTTAATTAAAACACACACACCACACACACACACACACACACACACACAACACCACAAAACACACCAGGAAATTTTATGGAAAGCAGCAAAGAAAATGCTTAACAGGTCCCCAAGATACAAAAGGGAAAAAATGCAATGAAAAGGTGAATAGAGGGGTCAGCCCTTGTTAAATTGGATTCAAGAGGCCGTGGGGCCCAATAAAGAAGGGAGCGGGGGGGGTTTTTGGAAAATGAGAAATAAAAATTTATCAAAAAAGACAAAAGGAAAAACCCAATCCCTGATGAAAAATTTTCAGAAAAAGGGGGGAAATCCCAAAAGGAAAAAATTGGGCTAATAAATTTTAAATTTCCTATCAAAAAAGGGGGAAAATTGGGGATCCTGCAATAAAAACCCAAAGGACTAAGGAGTTTTTCTTTTTACCAATAGAACCAAAAACATTAGAAAAAACGAAAAAATTTGAGGGGAAAACCAAAGGGTGCAAAGGGGGTGGGAAAAAAAAGTTTTCAGGAGAAATAAAAGGCAAGGGAAAACCCAGACCTTATTACAAGCAAACCCAAATTTCCTTGAACCACCCAAAACACCCTCAACCCTGAAAACCCCCAACCAAACCAACCCCCCCAAAATCTGAAACCCACAGCCAACCACCCCCCATCACAAACCCCCACCTTTACAGCAGAAACCCGTAGTATCCCCCGGGTCTACCCCCCGAGGCCTCCACAAATTTCCCAAAAAACGGTTATTGAAAAAAAACTTAAAGGGGTACTTAAAACCAGTAAAAAGAATAAACAAAAATGTGAGGACGATTTGGAGAAAATCAGGGGGCATCCCCCAAAAGGGCACTCTTTTAAAAAAAGGCCACTGGGAAAAAAAAAAAGCAATGATTCCTTTCTAAAGTCAATCCTGGGGAAAGACAGAGAAAAAAAAGGGGGAAAAAAAGTACCTTCCATCACTGTTTTTAAATTGACTTTCGTCACGTGAGGGTTCAAAAAGAACCCTGACTGCTTGGGGATTAGCGGGGAAAAGGGGGTTTAAAAAAGAAAGGCTTGTTTCCCTTACAAGTTTTTAAAAGTTTAAATTTGGGAAAAGAGTTAAGGAGGAGGTTTTTGCTTCCCAGGGGGAAAATTGGGAGGCTAAAGGTCCACCTCAAGGGGCCTGGGGGAGAGTGTTTGGATTTTGGGAATGTGGGGAATGGGGCTTCTACCCTTGAGTGCAGTCGTCTCTCCCTGTGAGGAGGCTTAGGGGGGGTGGTAGAAAACGGCTCCCAAAGCATGAGGGCAGCCCAACCACCTTTTAACAAGGGGCGAGTTTTTCCCACAGAATGGGAAAAGGCGCATCAAGTAAGGAAATTAAGAGGCAATCTGAAGGGGGAAACGCTTCTCTGTTCCCGATGAATTACTTCAGGGGCCCAAAGTAAAGGGGTAAGGGTACAAATTTGCCCCTGCAAAGGGAAGGTAAGCGTTTTTCTTGGGGTTTGGGTGACTCTCGGTAAGATATGTTAAACGTGTTTTTGAAATAGGAAAAGATAGAGAATAGAGTTTTCTTCCCGGGAGCTGGTGTTGGGGAAAATTGTCAACAACTGGATAATATCATGTCGGGTAAGGGGAAAAACCCCAAAAAAACTGTCTAAAGGTGCGGTTTGGAAATAAATTTTGGGAAAGGGGTTAAAAGAAAAGAGCTGCTAGAAAGAAACAGGTTTCAGCTATATTTTTCCTTAAAGTCAAAGGGAAAGGGAAAATCCCCAATCATATTTAGCATCTTCCCCTAGAAGGGGGTGGGAAAAGGGAATGGTTTGTCTAGGGAAATTTGGTTTTAAATTGCGGCAAAGACAAAATACGGGCAAGGAACACCCAATCCCATTCTTTTGACAACTGAAACAATTTTTATGGCAAACATGATATGAAAAGCAAAGGGTTTGGGGGTTTCATCTCTTTTGGGGGAAAGGGGGGGTACCCCTTGCGACTCGATTGAGAAGGCCTTTGGTAAAATTTGCCTATGATTTTAAACTGAGGGAAATAGAGTATGGGTGTGTGGGGGAAACCCAAGCAGGTTGCAACACGGGGGTTGGGAAAAACAGAAAAATGTATAAAAGGCTTTCCAAAAGAAGTTATAAATAAAGACAATAAAAACAGGCAGCAAACAAAGGGGGACACAAGGGAGCAAGGGACAACCCCCCTTTGGTTTTTATACTAATACAGGGGTTTTAGAAATAAGATAGATGGGCTTTAAATTTAAATTTCAAATGCAGGGAAAAATAGATATTATTGCTAAAACAGAAAACCTGGGGTCAATCTAAAGAAAAAGAGAGCCCTCTTAATGTTCACATACAAGGCTATAAATTATTCCCCCCACTGAAAGGGGCAACCGGAAAGGTGGGGAGTAAACGATGTATGTCAGAGACAATTTAAATTGTTTTGTTTAATACAAGAAATTAAAAAATTTGAACGTTTAACCCCCTGAATTTTTGATTGGTTCCCGCTTTCGAGGGCCGAGAAAAAAATAATTTTTGGGTGTGGGTTTACAGGGCCCCAAATCTTGATAGGGAATGCATAAACTTCTATGGGAGGGAAAAATTTGTAAGGCATCTACTTTCGAAAATTTTTTGTGCAAAAAGGGGATTTCAAAAAAGACCCAAATTTCTGGCAAATTTACAGGAATTTAGAGGGGCGGGGGATTTTCTTGAAAACGATCCAGGATTGTTTTTTAAAACAGTTTTGAACAGCCAACTATTGGGGAAAAAAAACCCCTTGGGCTTGGTTTTTTTGCCATTTGGAAACACTAATTAATAAAACTTTTAGGGTTTAAAGAACTTGGGGGGAGTGAAACAAAAAATCACCGTTTTTTAAAATACAAGAATTCCCCTAATAATGGGAATCAAGTCTCCTCCCTGACTTTTGCTTTGGGTTATTTCATAGGGCTGAAAAAATTTCTTAGGGGGGGCCCGAACTGGAAAGGGCCTTACAAGGGGCCCGGTAGGTGGTTTATTTGGGTTTTCCGGGGAAAGAATCTTTCCGGGGATAAAATTCTAGCTGCCAGTTTTTTTAAATTAAAGTTCCCCAAAGGGAAATCAGATCAAAACCAAAAAAAAGATCCCAAAAGGTGAACCAAAAGATTAAAAAAATCTGATTGGCAAAAGAGAGGCATATATAGGCAAATCAAAAGAGGAAGGGGGAATTAAAAAATCGAAATATTCATTTAAAAAAGAAATAAAAAAGGGGAAATTTAAAAAACAAAAAGAATTAAATTTTAAAGTTTTAAGAGAATCGAAGACTAACCCAAAAAGGGTTCTTTCAGGTATAAAAGAAGTAAGATCGGGACAAAAAGGCCCCCCTAAAAGTTCCTCGGTCACCCCACTGAAGTGATTTAAAGGGAAAAGTTAGAATATTTTAAAACATATTTCCTCTCATTTTTACACAGGGGGATACCAACGATTTTTTCCCGTAATGAAAAATTAAAGAGAACGGACGATTTAAAAAAATGTGCACTATTAGGGTTTAAAAAGTGACATGGGTCCTTAGGCCAAAAAGATAAAATTTTAAAAACCAAAAAAATCCCCAAGGGCCCGATAAAACTTTTATGCAAGGGTTCAAAGGAATGTAAAAAGGGTTCTTTGCAACCCCTTTTGGGTAATCTTTTCCCAAAATATCACTACAAACCATGGTGCCAGATAAGTGGAAAATGGGAAATGTGATACCTATTTTCAAAACCCGGTGACAGGGCCTTTTCTTCGAACTAAAGACCAATAACCTAACCTCCCTAGGGGGAAAAATTTTTGGAATCAATAATTTCCGAGGCATTCGTAGCCCCTTGAAAGCAAAAATTTTAAACAACGAAAACTCAGCATGGTTTTACAAAGGGCGTTCCGCCTTAAAGAAATTTTTTTAACCTTTTTTTACTAAGGGTTTTGAGGGGGTAGATCATGGTAATAATATGATATTGTGTATATGGACTTCATTTGGCCCTTTTTCCCGGTCCCACATCCCGAGGAAATATTTGGGAAAAATTTAAACAATGGAATAGGAGAGAAATTTTTTTTCCCGGATAGAGGCAAGGGTTTCAAAAAGGCAGCAAGAGTTTTTCATAAATGGGGGGGAAAATCAGAGTGGGGGGCGTCACCCAGCGGTGTTCCACAGGGCAGTGTTGGGGGCCCCCTGCGTTCACAACCCACAAAACAAAATAGATGAGGGCCCTAAAGAGCGCATCGGGAAAGTTTTGGGCCCAGACCCCCAAAATAGGCCGTCGAATTCATTCTGAAGAGGACATTCGAGCACTCCAGGGGGGATTTTTTAATGACTAAAGCAGTGGTCGGAGAAGTGGGGAGATGCAGTTAATATAAAACAAAAACAAAGTTTTTAAATGTTGGACAGGACCCAAAAACCATGCACAAAATAAACTAAATAATGTAGATCTTAAATTAAACGGAAATTTCGAAAAAAAATTTAGGAGTTCTGGTTGCATTTAAACTGAAAACCCAAAACAACAGGCATAATTTTTCGCAAAAAAACTAAAAAATCCCCTTGGGTTCAATTTAAACCCAAAAAGCATAAATAATAGGGAAAATCCCCAGGTTGTTCTTCAATCTATACATCCTTGGTTTTTCCGGGCCTCAAATTTTGATTATGCCGCCATTTTTTGGGCACCGTATTACAAAGGATATAAATTCTCTGGAAAATTTACAAGGAGGGTGAAAAAAGATTATCCCCTGTATCAGAAACCTTCCCTATTAGGGTAGACAAGGGCCCTGAAAACGCACTCCCCTAGAAAGGGCGTAAAATTAAAAGGGGGGAAAAATGATTGAGGTTTAAAAGTGGAAGACGGAATAAATAAAGGGGATGTAAATAGTGTGCTGAAAATAACTAGCCTAGACAGGACTCGCAGCAATGGGGTTTTTAAATTTTGGAAAAAATTTAGATTCAGGAGGGATATAGGGAAAGTACTGGTTTGGTAAAAGAGTTGTGGAAAGAGTGTAACAAACTCCCAATACCGTTTTTTAGAAAACCAAACATTTTGTAGCTTTTAAAAATAGGGGTTGGGTTTAAATTTCATGAGTTAAAGTGGGTGGGGTGTGAGTTGGCCGAACCACTTGTTTCTTTAAATGGATCAGAGAATACCTGACAGGGAGGCAACAACGAGTCATGGTACGTAATGATGTATCACAGTAGGCACCTGTGACGAGCGGGGTCCCACAGGGGTCGGTCCTAGGACCAGTGCTATTTTGGTATATGTGAACGACATGACGGAAGGGTTAGACTCAGAAGTGTCCCTGTTTGCAGATGATGTGAAGTTAATGAGGAGAATTAAATCTGATGAGGACCAGGCAGGACTTCAAAGAGACCTGGACAGACTGGACACCTGGTCCAGCAAATCGCTTCTCGAATTTAGTCCTGCCAAATGCAAAGTCATGAAGATAGGGGAAGGGCACAGAAGACCACAGACAGAGTATAGGCTAGGTGGCCAAAGACTGCAAACCTCACTCAAGGAGAAAGATCTTGGGGTGAGTATAACACCGAGCATGTCTCCGGAAGCACACATCAATCAGAAAAACTGCTGCAGCATATGGGCGCCTGGCAAACCTGAGAACAGCATTCCGACACCTTAGTAAGGAATCATTCAAGACACTGTACACCGTGTATGTCAGGCCCATACTGGAGTATGCAGCACCTGTTTGGAACCCGCACTTGATAAAGCACGTCAAGAAACTAGAGAAAGTACAAAGGTTTGCGACAAGGTTAGTTCCAGAGCTAAGGGGAATGTCCTATGAAAAAAGATTAAGGGAAATCGGCCTGACGACACTGGAGGACAGGAGGGTCAGGGGAGACATGATAACGACATATAAAATACTGCGTGGAATAGACAAGGTGGACAAGGACAGGATGTTCCAGGGAGGGGACACAGAAACAAGAGGCCACAATTGGAAGTTGAAGACACAAATGAGTCAGAGAGATAGTAGGAAGTATTTCTTCAGTCATAGAGTTGTAAGGCAGTGGAATAGCCTAGAAAATGACGTAGTGGAGGCAGGAACCATACACAGTTTTAAGACGAGGTTTGATAAAGCTCATGGAGCGGGGAGAGAGAGGGTCTAGTAGCAACCGGTGAAGAGGCGGGGCCAGGAGCTAGGACTCGACCCCTGCAACCACAAATAGGTGAGTACAAATAGGTGAGTACACACACACTCAAATAGGTGAGTACAAATAGGTGAGCACACACACACACACACAATACACAAAACAACACACACACACACCACACACACACACAAACACACACACACACACAACACACACGCACACACACAACACACAACACAACACACCACAACACACACACACACACAACACACACACACACAAAACACACACACACACACACACACACACACACACACATAAGCCAACTCACACATACACTTCCTCCCTCCCCACCGACATCTCACTCCTTCCCCTGATCCCTTCCCTCCCTCTTTCACCCTCCCCCTCCCCACCTCTCCCTCCTTCCCCCTCTCCCTTTCCCACTCACCCACTTGCTTCTCCCTCCTACCCACTCCCCCTCCCCACTCCTCTCCCACATAGCCACAGTTCCTCCTCTACCTCCCCCCAACACTCTGATATACACACTACTAACCTAACACACAGAATTACATAGGTTTCCCACTCAGAGGCAATCAGGGTAAAACAAATGGGTTACCAGAGAGCAACAAGAAAAACCAAGGGACAGGAGGAGGAAGCTGCAAAGGAAGATTGGGCAGCAGAACTCGTAAAAAGGGAACATGAATGGGAAAAGAAACTAGAAGAACTTAGCATGAGAATGGAAGAGAGGATAGATATGGAAAGCAGGAAGTGGGAGGTGCAAGTCAAAGCAGCAGAGGCCAGGATACAGAGTTTAAAGAGGAACTGAAAAATTTGAAAGAGCCTAAAGAACTAAAGAACATTTTGGGATTGGCAACAGAGACTGCTACCTCAGTAACAAATAAGGGGACTGTAGGGAAAGGAGCAAAACTGCATGTAGAAGCTCTATCAGTGGAGACTGTAGTAAATGAAAGAGCTAAGCTATATGTGGAGGCCCTAACAGACCAGAGCAGAGCCCAGGGAAAGCTGAGAAGAGAAAATGACAGGCCACAGAGCCCGAGTACATTAGCTAGTGAAACTGAAGAAAGGAAAGCTGCAATGGAGGAAATCAAATTGAATGAGGGGATACAAAGGGATATGCAGTGGGAGAATGAAAGGGTGAGGTTAGTCTTTGTGTATGGGCTTCAGGAACTTAAAGGGGAAACATATGAAGTAAGAAAACAAGGGGAAAAAAAGCAATTGAAAGCATCATGAAAGCAATAGGAGAAGACGACATGACCCAGCTGGAAAATTTTCAGAGAATAGGGGGGGGTTTGTAAAAAAAAAGAACCCGGCCAGTGAAAGTGACCTTCAAGGCAGAATCGACTCGGAACAGGATCCTGCAGGAGAAAGCACGATTAAGGGACATGCCGGCATACAGGAAGGTGTATCTCGACCGCGACAGAACACAAGAAGAAAGGCAGAAACTGAGAGAGATAGTACAAAGGCGAAAGGAGGAAAGAGAGGGGATGGAGAAGACAGACAGGAGATCCCAGACACAGGAAGAAGATCAAATACAGCCTCCCTCACAACATCCTATAGAAGCCTCCCAACCAGGTCAATCCCAGTGCAACCAAACACTCTAAACCAAAACACCCATGCCACATCCAATGCCCCCACCCACTGCATTACAAACTCCACCCCCACAGCAACCACCCATAGTTTCTTATCAGGTCTCCCACTTCCCCAACCCCAATACACCTCCCAGACCACAGTTTTAGAAAAGAAGTTGAAGGTGTGGTATACAGTTACAGATGGAATAACAAATAAGTATGAGGAGTGGCACAAAAGAATCAACGAGACATCTCCAGACATAATAGCACTCACAGAAACAAAACTCACCAGAATAATAACAGATTCAATCTTTCCATCCGGATATCAAATTCTCAGGAAAGACAGAGGGAGGAGAGGGGGAGGAGGAGTTGCACTGCTCATTAAAAACCAATGTGGTTTTGAGAAAATGGAAAGAATGGATGGCAAGGGCGAAAGGAACTACTTAGTAGGAACAATCCAGTCTGAGGGACATAAGGTGATAATTGCAGCAATGTACAACCCACCACAGAACTGCAGGAGGCCAAGAGAAGAATACGATGAGAGCAACAGAGCAATGATCGACACACTAGCCGAGGTGGCCAGGAGAGCACACATGGAGGGAGCAAAGTTACTAGTTATGGGTGATTTCAATCACAATGAGATTGACTGGGAAAACTTGGAGCCCCATGGGGGTCCCAAAACATGGAGAGCCAAGATGATGGATGTGGTACTGGAAAACCTCATGCATCAACATGTTAGAGACACTACCAGAGGGAGAAGAGAGGATGAACCAGCAAAACTGGACCTTGTATTCACCTTGAGTAGTTCGGACATCGAGGATATCATGTATGAAAGGCCCCTGGGAGCTAGTGATCATGTGGTTCTGTGCTTCGACTACATAGTTGAGCTCCAAGTGGAGAGAGTAGCAGGAATATGTTGGGAAAAACCAAACTACAAAAGGGGGGAACTACTCAGGCATGAGGAACTTCCTTCAAGACATTCAGTGGGAGAGGGAACTGACAGGAAAACCAGTACAAGAAATGATGGACTATGTGGCAACAAAATGCAAGGAGGCAGAGGATAGGTTTGTTCCCAGGGAAACAGAAATAATGAGAAGAACAGAACGAGTCCTTGGTTACCCAAAGGTGTAGGGAGGCAAAAACTAGGTGTATAAGAATGGAAAAGGTACAGAAGACAGATAACTCAGGAAAATAAAGAGATTAGCCGAAGAGCCAGAAACGAATATGCACAGATAAGAAGGGAGGCTCAGCGACAATATGAAAATGACATAGCATCGAAAGTCAAGACTGACCCGAAGCTGTTGTACAGCCACATCAGGAGGAAAACAACAGTCAAGGACCAGGTAATCAGACTGAGGAAGGGTTGATGGGGAATTCACAAGATACGACCGAGAGGTATGTCAGGAGCTCAACAAGAGATTTAAAGAAGTATTTACAGTGGAAACCAGTAGGACTCCAGGAAATCAGAACAGGGGGGTACACAAGCAAGTGTTGGATGAGGTACATATAACCAAGGAGGAGGTGAAGAAGCTGCTATGCGAAGTTGACACCTCAAAGGCGATGGGACCAGACAACATCTCTCCGTGGGTCCTTAAAGAGGGAGCAGAGATATTGTGTGTACCATTAACAAAGATCTTCAACACATCATTTGAAACTGGGCAACTCCCCGAGGTATGGAAGATGGCAAATGTAGTCCCAATTTTTAAAAAGGGAGACAGACATGAGGCACTGAACTACAGACCTGTATCACTAACGTGTATAGTATGCAAGGTCATGGAGAAGATCATCAGGAGGAGAGTAGTGGAGCACCTGGAAAGAAACAAGTGTATAAGTGACAACCAGCACGGTTTCAGGGAAGGAAAATCCTGTGTCACAAACCTACTAGAATTTTATGACAAGGTGACAGAAGTAAGACAAGAGAGAGAGAGGGGTGGATCGACTGCATTTTTTAGGACTGCAAGAAGGCCTTCGATACAGTTCCTCACAAGAGGTTACTGCAAAAGCTAGAGGATCAGGCACACATAACAGGAAAGGCACTGCAATGGATCAGAGAATACCTGACAGGGAGGCAACAACGAGCCATGGTACGTGACGAGGTGTCAGAGTGGGCGCCTGTGACAAGCGGGGTTCCACAGGGGCCAGTCTTAGGACCTGCGCTATTCTTGGTATATGTGAACGGCATAACGGAAGGGATAGACTCAGAAGTGTCCTTGTTTGCAGGTGATGTGAAGTTAATGAGAAGAATCAAATCGGATGAGGATCAGGCAGGACTACAAAGAGACCTGGACAGGCTACAAGCCTGGTCCAGCAACTGGTTCCTTGAGTTTAACCCTGCCAAATGCAAAGTCATGAAGATTGGGGAAGGGCAAAGAAGACCGCAGACACAATATAGTTTAGATGGCCAAAGACTGCAAACCTCACTCAAGGAAAAAGATCTGGGGGTGAGTATAACACCGAGCATATCTCCTGAGGGGCACATCAATCAGATAACTGCTGCAGCATACGGGCGCCTGGCAAACCCACGGATAGCGTTCCGATACCTCAGTAAGGATTCGTTCAAGACTCTGTATACCATTTACGTCAGGCCCATACTGGAGTATGCGGCACCAGTTTGGAATCCACACCTAGTCAAGCACGTCAAGAAATTAGAGAAAGTGCAAAGGTTTGCAACAAGACTAGTCCCAGAGCTACGGGGATTGCCCTACGAAGAAAGGTTGAGGGAAATCGGCCTGACGACACTGGAGGACAGGAGGGTCAGGGGAAACATTATAACGACATATAAAATACTGCGCGGAATAGACAAGGTGGACAAAGACTGGATGTTCCAGAGATGGGACGCAGACACAAGAGGTCACAATTGGAAGTTGAAGACTCAGATGAATCAAAGGGATGTTAGGAAGTATTTCTTCAGTCATAGAGTAGTCAGGCCGTGGAATGGCCTAGAAAGTGACGTAGTGGAGGCGGGAACCATACATAGTTTTAAGGCGAGGTATGATAAAGCTCATGGGGCAGGGAGAGAGAGGACCTAGTAGCAATCAGCGAAGAGGCGGGGCCAGGAGCTATGAATCGACCCCTGAAACCACAAATAGGTGAGTACACACACACACACACACACACACACACACACACACACACACAACACCACGCACACATACACACTCGACCCCTGCAACTACATATATGAGAGTACACAAATACACACACACACACACACACACATGCAAAACTACTAAATGAAAGACTGTAAAGCATGAGGACCTGCAGCATGAGTAATGGTGGTCATCTTGCCAGTTCAAGCATTTTAGGTGGTGAAGCAGTAGTGAATTCCCCTGAAGTCAAACCCTGAACGGCCACAGGTGGGGGGGGGGGGGGAGCGAGAAACTTCTGTCCTTGGTAGGACAATCATTTGTGGTGTGTAAGTATGAGTAACAAATATAGCAACTGTGAGATATGTTGGAAATGTCTCTGCTTCGATGAAGGCTGGTGATGTTGAAAAAGTGAATATCCAGCCTTCAGCGAGAGCTCTGCTGGCTTGTTTGAACGTCACTGGAAGTGACCTTCAGCAGATTGAAGCATTAGTATTTAAGTAATGGATTCCACCTGGCCCAGGGTTCTTTGCTTCGATAGATGACTTGATTCTTCAGTGGCTTGTAACAGTTGATAAGGTTGTCGTATCGCTTGAGGAACACAGTTCCTCCTGGCCCTCAGTGCCTGGGGAAAGTCCAGACAAGAAATCCCTGGTCTCTAGAGTGGTATTAGGCAGTGGTGTAAGGTATTTCTTTCTTCACAGCCTCTGTGTCGATCTGACAGACGACAACAAAGGCCGTCTTTGAGCGATTAAAATCGTATTACATTTTGACTTGCAGCCTGCCACTAACACAAGCTGCTAGTGCCTAGTTTGGACGACTCATTGGTTATACACACGCTTGGTTTGATTCTTTACTCTGTTATAGTAATGCATCGTGATAAGCATGCCTGGATGATTGATAATCGATGTCTTACAAGTCAAAGAAATTGTACCTGGGGTTGGAAGGTACGGAGAGTATTTATAGTTCAGAATGTTGAGTCAGGTGGAGAATGCTGCATCAGATGATCTACCGGTGGGTTATAGAGTCTTGGGTAGCTAGGGCGGGGATTTGGACAAGGTTGTGAGTAAGACCTTCTGCAGTGTTCTATGTTTCTTATGTGGATAGCGCTGAAGAAGTATCTTGGCGAGTGGTTTCAGCTATGTTATAGAAGCCATATGAGTTCTGGTGAAATTGTTGGTTATAGAGATAAACGATGATTCCAGGATTCATCGTATTGAGTGTTGTCTCTGTGGCTATAAGTCTTGAGTTTCTGTAGTTAATTAAATGTTTGTGTGAATGCGATGTTGTACACAGGCAATCCCTTGCATCGTCAGTCCTGCTTGCAAATTGGTGTTTCTGAAAAACGTGTTTGGCTGTCTCTGATGTTTCGCCCACATATAATTTGTTGCAGTCATTACAAGGGATTATGTATACCCCTGCAAGGATGGAGGCTTGTCCTGTCTACTACTGGAGATTGTATCCTTGATGTCCCGAGGTTGTAGAGGTAGATACTAGGAAAGATGTTTTGGCAAAGATGTTGGAACATGTTTGCAAAGGAGTTGGTGGGAAGGACTATGGTATCACTTAGGCGGGTTCGGGTCAGTCTCTTCTCTGGTGTGATTTAAGATGTTTTCAATGCTCGCCGTCTGCATGTCTCTGATGAAGTGACTAGGAAATAGTGGAGTTTGGAAAATACTTGTTCAATTTTAGTGCATCTTCCTCAGGGAACTCGTTGCTGCAGATTCTGATTGCAACGCAAGGAAGAAGCCTATAATTACACCACGTTTGTTTTGGTGTCGTGGTTTGGGGAAAAGAGTAGATAGTGGAGAAGACAACAGTGTTTTTGGGGTTTTGGTGGTTTTCGATAGACTTAAAACGAAGTTCGTGGTCAGCTTTTGGGCAGAGTAGAACTCAAGGAAAGGAAGAGTGTTGTCGACTTCTTCTTCAGTGTGAACTGGATTGAAGCTCGACCTGGTTGAGCTTGTCATGGAGAGCTTGAACGTTGAAGCTTTAGGAGTTATGAGGAGAATGTCGTCACATAACGAGCCAGGTGACAGACGAAGGAATAATGGTGAGAACTTCGGCTTCTAGATGTTCCATTGTATAAGGTTCGCCAGGACGAACTGAGTGGCGAGCCCATGGGTAGTCCAAAAGTCTGCTGAAAGAGGTGATTTCGAAAGAGAAACACGTAAAAAAGCCAACACATAGTTCAACCCAAGGTCGTGAAATCGCTGGCTGGAATGGAGATCAAGTGAAATCGTTATTTTCCCTGCATGAACGTTTTCTCCACCATTTAATCCTTCGTCTGTCCACCTGGCTCCCGTTAAGGTTTGACGACATTCTCCTCATAACTCCTAACCATTCAACGTTCAAGCTACTCCAAGACAAGCTCAACCAGGTCCGAGCCATTCAATCCAGTTCACACATGAAGAAGAAGTCGACAACACGCTTCCTTATCCTTTGATGTTCTACTCTGCAAAGCTGACCACGACTTCGTTTTAAAGTCTATCGAAAACCCACCAACCAAAAACGATCTTCCACTTCTGAACTCTCACCAGACACCAAAACGCAAACTGGTTAATATAGTCTT
Source organism: Cherax quadricarinatus (assembly GCF_026875155.1). NCBI lineage: Eukaryota > Metazoa > Arthropoda > Malacostraca > Decapoda > Parastacidae > Cherax > Cherax quadricarinatus. Next base: position 43,228,470 of record NC_069418.1, on the reverse strand, counting down.
CTTCCTGGCTTGCACACAGAACTGCAGCAACGAGTTCCTTAGAGGAAGAATGCACTATAATTGAACAAGTATTATTCCAAACTCCATATCTCTCGTCCACTTCATCAGAGACTCAGACGGCGAGCATTAAACATCTCAACACACACCAGAGAAGACACTGCCGATAAGAGATACATAGTCCCTTCCCACCAACTCCATTGGCCAAAACAATGTTTCCAACATCTTTTGCCAAAACCTCATTTCCAAGTATCTACCTTCCACAACCACGACCATCAAGGCCAACCACCAGTATAGACAGACAAGCTCCATCCTCTGCAGGGGTAATACAAAATCCCCTTGTAATGACATGCAACAAATTATATGTGGGCGAAACACCAGAGACCTCCAAACACGTATTTCAGAACACCAATAAGCAAGCACTGACGATACAAGGAATGCCTAGTGTACGAACATCGCAATTCACACAACCATTTAATTAACTACAAGAAACTAAGACATATAGCCACAGAGACAACACTCAATAACAGAAGAATCCTGTAAAACATCGTTTATCTCTATAACCAACAATTTCAACCAGAACAATGGCTTTCTATAACATAGCTGAACCAGCTCGCCAAGAAAACTTCATCATCGCAAATCCCCACCTAAGAATCATAGAACACTGCGAAGTCTACTCACAACATGTCTCTATATCCCGCCTGGCTTCCCAAAGACTCTATAACCCACCCGGTAGATCATCAGTGCAGCATTCTCCACCTTACCTCAACATTCTGAAACTATAAATACTCCCGTACCTTCCAACCCCAGTAGATCCCGTGTGTGACTTGAAAAAAGCCCCTCTGGTGCGTGAAACGTTGTCAATAAAGGACACATTATACAGCATTTGTGGAAATAAATGTAATAAAATACCGCCACAATGGAAATATAAACACAAATGCAGTATAATGTTATCCCTTTAAATATGACTACGTTTCGCCCACACAGTGGGCTTTTTCAAGTCACAACAGAACTACCAGGGGTGGAAGGAACGCGAGTATTTAAAGTCCGGTCCAGAATGCTGAGGTTCAGGTGAAGAATGCTCATCTATCGATGTACCGAGTGGGTATAGAGTCTAAAAACTTGGGTAACCTTGAACAGGAGATTTGGAATAAGTTTTGTTAGCAGACCTTCCTAACCATGTTCTTATGTGGGATAGCGATGAAGAAGTTTCTTGGCAAGTGTTTCAGCTATGTTTATAAAGCCACTATTCTGGTTTGAAGTTGTCGGATATAGAACTAAGTGGATTAATCCAGGATTCTTCGTATTGAGTGTTGTCTTCTGTGGCGATAAGTCATGAGTTTCTGTAATTAACAAGTGGTTTTAGTGAATTACGGTATTGTAACGCAGGCTTCTTGTGTCGTCAGACCTGCTTTGCGTATGGTTTCTGAAATACGTGTTTTGGAGGTCCCTGATGTTTATCGCCCACGATAAAATTGTTGCAGTCATTACAAGGGCTTACGTATCCCCTGCAGATGATGGAGGCTTGTCCTGCTACTACTGGTGATGTTCCTTGATGTTCCGTGGTTTGTGAGGTCAATACTTGGAATGATGATTTTGGCAAAGATTTTGGAAACATGTTTGGTGCAATGGAGTTGGTGGAAGGACTATGTATCCTTCCTCGCAGTCTCTTCTCTGGTTGTGTTGAAGATGTTTTAATGCCAGCCGTCTGCAGTCTCTGATGAAGTGACGAGGATAGTGGAGGTTTAAGGAAAAAATTTGTTCAATTATAGTTGGAGAACATTTCTTCCTCAAGGAACTCGTTGCCCTGCCAGATTCTGAGTGCAAGAAGGAAAGAAGCAATAATTAGCACCACGTTTGATTAGGTGTCGTGTGAGAGTAGAATGGAGAAGATCGTATTGGTTGGTGGGTTTTCGATAGACTTTAAAACGAAGTTCGTGGTCAGCTTTGCAGAGCAGGACAACAAGGAAAGGAAAGTTGGATGTCGTACTTCTTTCTTCCAAGTGTGAACTGGTATTGAAGGCTCGACCTTGGATTTGACTGTCTTGGAGAAGCTTGAACGTTTGAAGCGTTTAGGAGTTATGAGAGAATTGTCGTCAACATAACGAGCCAGATGACAGATGAAGGAATAAAGGGGAGAAACGTTCGGCTTCTAGATGTTCCATGTATAGGTTCGCCAGGACTGCACATGAGTGGCGAACCCATGGGTAGTCAAATAATTCTGCTGGTAAGAGGTGAATTTCGAAAAGAGAAACACTAAAGCCAACACCTAGTACAACAATGTCGATGAAATCGCTGGCTTGGGATGGGAAGAACAAGTGGAATCCGTTCAATTTTCCTGCGCAAAGATCGATGGCTTGTGAGTAGGTACTTTGGTGAATAGGAAGTCCCACGCAAGGCGGAAGTTTCTATGTTCCTGATTGTTGATGTTGCGATATGCATGAGAAGAATCACCTGATGGTTTGAGATGTGCTTGGACAGATAGTGCCCAAGAGTTTAGAGAGGCGTGCTCCCAACCAGCTCTCAGAATCACGCCAAACCACCTCTCTAAACTCCTTTGGAGCACTATCAGTCCAGCACATCTCAAACACTCAGGATGATCTTCCAATCCATTCGCAACATCAACTCAGGAACAATAAACTTTTCCCAGCCTTGACGTGACTTCCCTATTCACCAAGTACCTACTACAACAGCCATCGATCCTCTTGCGCAGGAAATTGACGAATCACTTGACATCCCATCCAGCCAGCGATTCATCGACCTATGTTGAACTATGTGTTGGCAATTACGTGTTTTCTCTTTCGAAAATCACCTCTTCCAGCAACTTTTGGACTCCCTTGGGTTCGCACTCAGTGCAGTCCTGGCTGAAACCTATAACATGGAACATCTAGAGCCGGAACGTTTCTCCACCATTATACCTTCATCCTGTCACCTGGCACCGTTATGTTGCGACATTTCTCCCCTCACAATAACTCCTAAACGCTTCAACGATCAAGTCTCTCCAAGACAAGCTCACCAGGTCGAGCCTTCAATCCAGTTTCACACTTGCAGAAGAAGTCGACAACACTCTTCCTTTTCCTTTGATGTCCTGCTCTGCAAAGCTGACCACACTAAGTTTAAAGACTAATCGAAAACCACCAACCAAAACGATCTCCTCCACTGCTACTCCCACCACGACACCAAAAACCAAACGTGGAGTAATTATAGGCTTCTTCTTCGTGCACTCAGAATCTGCAGCAACGAGTTCTTGAGTAGAATGCACTATAATTGAACAAATATATTCTAAACTCCACTATCCCTCGTCACTTCATCAGAGACTGCAGACGGCGAGCATTAACATCTTCAACCCACCCAGAGAAACACGCCTAGAAGAGATACTAAGTCCCATCCCACCAACTCCATTGCAGAAAAAAAAAACCTGTTGCCCGGGGGGGGGGGGGGGGGGGGTTGCACTAAAGATGTGCCCAAAACATCAGTCCAAGTATCTACCTCCACAACCACGACCCAGCAAGGACATCACCGTAGTAGAAGCAGGATAAGCCCCATCCCTGCAGGGGTATACATATCCCTTGTAATGACTGCAACAAATTAACGTGGGCGAAACATCAAGGGACCTCTCGAAACACGTAATTTCAAGAACACCAAATACGCAAGCAGGTCTGACGACACAAAGGAATGCCTGCGTACAACACCGTATTCACACAACCCTTGATAAACTACAGAAACTCAAGACTTAGCGCCACCAGAAGACAACACTCCAATACCGAAGAATCCTGAATTCATCACTTATTTCTATATCCCGACAACTTCAACCATAATAGTGCTTCTTATAACATAGCTGAACCACTTGCCAAGAAACTTGCTTCATAGCTATCCCACATAAGAACAATGTAGAAGTCTGCTCACCAACTTATCCAATCTCCTGTTCAAGCTACCCAAGTTTTAGACGCTATAAACCCCACTCGTACATCATCAGGATGCAGCATTCTTCACCTGACCTCAGCATTCTGGACCGTACTATAAATACTCCGCCGTACCTTCCACACCAGGTAGTTTTTCTGTTTGTGACTTGAAAAAGCCCACTGTGGTGGGCGAAACCCGTAATCAATAAAGTCACATTATTCTGCATTTTGTGGTTTATAGTTCCTTCTGCATTTGTGTTTATATTTCCTTTTTTTTTTTGTTTGTTTTTCCCCCCCCCCGGTATTTTATACCATTTTATTTCCAAGTTGGTATGATATGAAGGGCTCTTGGAGCATGGAGAGAGTGAACTAGTAGCGACTAGCAAGAGGCGGGCCATAAAGCTCTGAATCGATCACTGAAGCCACGAGGGTGAGTATACCTCACACACTCACATACACACATCATACACACAGAACATCACACACACATCATAAACGTACACACATAAGACAAACATACACACACACACACGCACACAAACCACACACACACACTACACACACACACACACCCACACACACACACACACACACACACACACACACACACACACACCACAAACGCTCACCTCACATGCTCCACAGACACTCTGACGTCCCTCCCTCCCCCCCTCATCTCTCAACTCACACTTAACCACACTCCCTATCTCTCATTTATCCCCACTTTCTCCACGTCATCTTCCTTTCATCCTCCCAACTCCTTCTACTTCCCACCCCCCCAATTGCTCTTTCCCCCTGGTCTCCATCCCATCTCTCTTCCCCCGCTGCTGTCTGCCCCTCCAGCTCACATCTTCTTCCCCTCCCAGTTTCTCTCCTCCTTCTCTCCCCACAACAAACACCCCCTCCCCTCACCCGACAACCAAACACGTTACTCGCCCCCCTACCACAGTACTCTTGGCATAAGCTCTTCTGTGAAAAAGAAACATGGGACACCAAAAACCTGGACGGTGAAACCAGAAATGTGGATGAAGCTAGTGTGGTACCTGGAGATGAGGACTGGGAGGCTAGAGCTCACGTGTAGAGGGAGGAGTGGGGGAGGAGGCTGGAAGAGATCACAAGAAAATGGAAGAGAAAATAGCTTGAGGAGAGAGCAGGAAATGTGGAAATTACAAAATGCCAAGCACTGAAGGTAAGATACAGAGCTTAGTAGAAGAACTAAAGATTCAGAAACAGCCTAAAGAACCAAAGTACAGTACAAGCCATGACACCTAGAGCTACTAATACATCAGTCTACCGATGAGGGTGACAGTAGGGGACAATGGAGATATACTGTATGCGATGAACTCAATCAGACCCAAGGGGGCCTGGGAAAAGGCAGGGAGAACCGCCAAGAACAAATTAGGGGACTAAAGTCAATGAAGGAGCAAAGCTATACACAGAAGGCCTCTAACAGACAACTGCCATGTCAGGAGCAGATAGCAAGGGAACACCCGATAGGGAAGATACAGTAAGAGCAATGCATCAATGCAGAAACTAATTCGAATCAGAGATGCTCAGGGAAGCACAGATGGGAGGATGAAAGGGAGAAGGCCGTTTTGTACTATGGGCCTTCCAAGAAGTAGAATGTTGAAACTTACCGAGTCAAGGAAACAGGAGGAGAAAAATTATTGAAAGTTAACATGAAAGCAATAGGAGAGGACGACATTACCAACTGACAAATTTTCAGAGAACTGTGTGGTTTGCGAGGGGAAAAAAAAAAAACGTCCAGGTCAAAGTGATATTCAAGGCAGAGTCAGCACAAAGCCGGATCCTGCAGAGAAAGCCCCGCCTAAGGACAATCAAGGTGTTCCGGAGTGTGTATCTCAACCTGAGGTCCACAAGAATAAGGGATGACACTGAGAAGAGAGGGTGCAACGTCAACAAGGAGGAATGGGAGCAGAAGAAGGTGGACAGCAGGAGAAATCAGCCCACGTGGAAGAACAAACACAACCCGTCCAGTACCACCCACAGAAGAACACAACCCTGGCAATCCAAAAGCAGATCAAACGATCTAACGCCAAACTCTCTCACTGTATCTCTGCCTTCATCCCCCTCAGTGCAAACCCCACCCCCACAGAAAACCACAGTAACCCACATATCCCACTCTGCATAAACCCCACCTCCACAGTAACCCCATACATCCCCCTCCATCTCAAACCCCACCCCCCACAGAAAACCACAGTAATCCACACACATGTCCCCAGGCTATCCCCCATCTCCGTCACCACAAACCCCTCCCCAATGTAACCACCCGACAGCCACTCCCCCATCCCCCTCACCATCCACGCCACTGAAACACCCCATAGGCACTCTGCCCCCACACCCCACACCACAGACCCCCCCCCACACCAACCCACTATAGGCCCCTGCCAGGGCACATGCACCCCCTAACCCACCTCGTCTCCATAGACAAACAGTTATTGCAAAGAAGTTGAAGTTTGGTACATGAACAAGCATAGAATAACGAATAAATGTGAGGAGAGGCATGAAAGAATCAAGGAGATGTCCCCAGACAATTGCGTAAGCATTACAGAAACAAAACTCACTGGGATAAAACAGATGCAATCCTCCCCACCCGATACAGATCCAGATAAAGGATAGAAGGAGCAGGGGGGGGGAGGAGTGGGTTGCATCTACTAATAAAAAACCGGTGGGTTATCAAAGAATGGAAGGTATTTGAGAGATTTGGGAAAGGGATTACATAGTAGGGTAACAGTACAGTTCAGTGAACACTATATATAGTAGGTCATTGCAGTGATGTATAACCCAACCATGAACTACGAGGCCAGAGAGGAATATGAGTGCAACTGGAAGGCCAATGGTGACTATTACAACCCAGGATTCCAATGGCCAGTTATCCTGTGTGGTCAAGGAGGAGCAAAATAAACACAGAGTAAAAAGTTTAGACTATATTATCCTTCACCAGTTTTTTAGAACAGCATAAGTACACTATGTACAGTCATAAGAATATGCACTCCACGGGTAATCAAGGCAGAAATAGAAAGCCACAAGATAGCAGACCGTGGCTTCCAAACCAGCTCTAGAAATGGAATGACAAGGGTCAGACAGGATAGAGGTAAACCCACATAACCTCTGCGATTGCCAAAACAATCTTTTTAATTGAGCTACGAACCTGGCCCACTAGTTGAACGACGGGCCCCATAATCAAACTCTCACAACCCTGGTTTTCGCTGGTTGGGGTAGAATAGCCCGTAATGAGGTTGTGTACATGAGCCGAATAAAGGTTACGAGCTCTTTGCATGCCACCACCCCCACTCAGAGAAGGCTCATTATTACTGCCACCGTCCCAGTTGGTAACCTGCCACCATGGCACAAAATAATGGGACCACCTTTCCTCTCCACCATCCAACTCTATCAGAAGCCTCAGCTTTTCTCATTACAAAAAGACAAACCTAAACTCAGGAGTGAGACAGCAGTCAGTCCGGGCTAGCATAGGTCCCAGATCCAGGCGGACGGTAAAGCCTTCATCCCTCACTAAAAAAAAAACCCACACCATGGGAAAAAAAAAAAAGAGCGTGGAAAGGGTTACCACAAGTAACCGTAACATCCTAACCTAAGTAAATAGAATATTGTAGACTCCTAGATAATGAGTCTGCCCAACACATTTTCTTTGCCCGAGCATATGTACAATTTTGATATTATATGGCTGGCAGCCTTATCGACCACTGCATGACCTTGTGTTGTGGTTCTTCATGGTTTGGAGATATACTAGAGGATTTGTGATCACTGTAACTGTGAACCCCTGCTATTCTGGGCCCACATAAACATCCAAAATGCTCCAAAGCCATTACCTGAGCCACGAGGCTTCTTTTTAGATGGTAAGAGTAAGCCTCTGAGAGCTGGAAATTATGGCTGAAAATATGCTGCAAGGCTGCAACGCCTCATGACTCGTTTTGTAATAGTTACTGCCCCAACCCACAGACTCACAGCCAGATCAACCTGTAATGAAAAAGGGTTTGGAGAAGTCTGGAGACAAGAGAATGGGTGTCAGTACACAATATGTCTTTTTGCTTTGTTCAAAAGAAGTTTGACAATCATGGCCCAATTATAGGGAACTTTGGTGACCAGGTAAAGAGGTAAGAGGGGCTTTACAATATCTGAAAATTATTACAGAATCTTCTGTAAAATCCTATCATGCCTAGGAAACGTATGAAGAGAGATTTCCTATCATGAGAAACTGTTATAATATTTAATAGCAAGAACCTTAGCAAGTTTTAGGGCAACTTTACCACTACCTACTTCATGGCTAGAAAAGCGAATAGTGGCCTGGCCAAAGGAAGATTTGAAGATAAATTAACTGTTAAATGGGAACTCTGAAAAGTCTCAAAATGAGCCTTAAGTCTAAGTAGGTGTGATCCAAGTATCAGAAACCAACCACAACAATATCAACTAGGTACGCTGCCGTGCCTTCAAGTCCATTATTAGCCCATGGATAAGTATCTGGAATGAAAGATGGGGAATTTTTTCAATCTGAGGGGTAAACTGTGTATTGATATGACCTCCCTGGAATTACGAAGGCAGAGAATTCCGTTCGCCTTATCCTTCAATGGTAACTGATAGTAACCTTTAAGGAGATCTAACTGGACACAAAAGTAGCCTTACCCACAAAGTCAATTACGTCATCCAACCGAGGAGAGGGTAAGCCTCTGTACATTGTGACCCTCATTGAATTCACCTTACGGTAGTCTGTACACATACAAACCCTCCATCACCTTCTTAACAAGGAATGCACGGTGAACCCATGGACTAGATACCTCCTCCACAAACATGCTTTAAACAAAATTCTACTTCCTGCAGAAGTAGTCTCTGCTTTTCAGGATTAGCTCTGTAGTGGGGAGAGTTTTAATAAACCTAACGTTACATTTTTTTCCGCACAATCCGAAAAATATTAGGATATGACTGTATAAGGTCAGAATAAAGCATGTAGCATTGCGTTTCAGAAAGTCCCTCAATTTAAGAACTAGGATCCTGAGGAGGACAGAATTAGAAAGTTTAATATTAATTTCAGAGAAAGCGTGCAAGAATCAGAGACTCCTCGGATGTAGAGGACAGTCATTACTGGGACATATATCAGGTGATAATGAAAAGATTTTAAATTGACTGATGTGGTGAATTTTTTAGTTTTATAGGTCTTATCAATGGAACATACCACAAAAATTTCACAGATTAATCTACTTACATCTGCATAGGTCCCGTAATCTAGCTTACAAGGTGTGGCCAAGGTAAGGTTCCTTCACAACACCTTGTCCTCCTGATGTAAAGGAGCGAATTGTGCACTTCTCTGTCAATACCTTGTTTCATCTTATTTTGAGCAATCTTTATGTAAGGCCTTGGCTATACAGACGTGCCACCTGCAAACCTTGAAGACGGTTTTTAGAGTGTTGATCTAACGAGCTACTCCCTCCATCCTTCTTTGAGCAACCCAATTGATGTACCTCGTACATTGTGCCCAACTATCAGCTCAAAAACGGACTATACCCTGTAGACTCTTGCAACCCCGACCCCTCGTACTGAGAACAGCAACAAAGTATGATTATCTCTACTCTTAGTAGTGTGAAAGGGTTGGGGGGCTGGGGCGTCTGTCGCAAAGGGCACACACACAGTGGGGTGTTTCTCTCTCGGTAGTGCGAGGGAGATCTTTACACACCCTTGGATCCAGCGTGGTATGATACACGGTGGATAATTGTGGATTATCCCTAACCTATTAAATCTTTGCAGTAAAGTTAGTACCTTGATCACTTTGAATAGTTTTAGGATGCCCAAAACTTCGTGTTAGAGCTGGTGAAAAGCTTTAGTATTAATACACGCATGGGAATTGACTTCAGTACTGGTTACTTATCCACAATCGTAAATAAATATGATTTCCAGACTTTTGACCTAGTAGTGGACATAAACAACAATCTATAATTAAATCTGCAAAAGGTTCCCATCAGCAAGGTATAGGTTGGAGAGGTGCAGGTTTAATGGAATGGTCCAGGTTTCCCTACTTTCTGACATTCTCGCAACACCTAATATGATTCTTCCACATCTTTCTTTAATTTTGGCCAATAAAATTCTTTTTGTGGATTCTAAACAAGTTTTTAGAAATTCCCTAAGTGACCTCCTCCAAGAAGTATTATGATCTATAATTAATATTTGAGGTCCTAAACTTGGTGGAACCACTAACCAGTCATACATTGCCGGCCCTCTATCTCCTTACCAAGTCTCAGTGCAGATCATATAATCGTTTACTTCATACTTGAACGCGATGACCAAAGAGGATTTACCCATGGCTGCCTGAAAAGCGATTTAAAGAAGGGTCCTTTCGTTGTTCCTCCCGGAAGGACAGCCCTCGGCATGGAAACAGAGACATTCTGGTAAACCTGCAACCTGGGAAATAAATGCTTGATCGGGGTCTGTTCACTTGATTTTTACGAGGTTCCTGGCCGAGATCCTCATAAAACAACGTGGCTTATTCCTAGATGGAGTCGTCCAAGTGATAGGTCAACATTCTCTCCAACACCCTTGGGATGTTGTCCCAGTTTATGGCCATCACCGAAAAGAATCGCTCATTATAGTTTCAGGACACGCACTAACAGTAGTAATGTTATAACCCAGTAATTAACAAGGCATCTTTCATGGGGAATCATTTATGAGAAACCCACCGACAGTCCAAGTACCCAGTGTAATATTTGTCACTGTACATAAATTTATGCAAAGGGACCTAATATATACTCCTCCAAATGCTTCCATAAAACAGAGGATTCAAGGAAGAGGATCTCTGAAATGGGAAATATTCCTCTCTTAACAAGTGAGCATATGCACCCAGAATCACTAAAGGTTTTAACTTCAGTTGTTTCTGAGTTTTCCTGAAGGGAAATAAGACTCTTAAAATAATAAGGCCATCCCTTTTTCTACTATCTCGTCGGGGACATTTTACAAGGATAGATATTATGAGATTTCTCCCCGATGGTTAGGTTGTGGGGGCATTGGAAGCGGATATGACCTACTTTGTTACAGAGGAAGCAGACGACTAGAGGCTTGCCCTTTACTCCCTTGCAGACGATTGCAACCTGGTGGTCGCTCTGGATGGTGACTCTCTGGATACTGATTGTTCCGAGATGCACCATGTTGAGTAGTTTGCCTCTCAGCAGTGGAGCCATAAGTTGAGAACCGTGGCTCACCAGGTGACTTAGTCGCTGACGTAGACGTTTCCCCTCCGCTGGCACATCATTCTCGAAAGGTTACGATCTCAGCTCATGCCAGGCCTGTTGAAAGAGAGACAGGACCAGCTTCGACAAGGGGAGCGGTTAGTTTCGAAGGTATCCAGCCAACCCTGGGCTGCCTCCATTCAGTGGTTAATTCACGATCCTGCAGAAAGACTCGAACCTCTGTCCCCACAGACACCAGCAGGTATCAATCAGCATAAACTGTACCAGCTCCTCAAAGGTAGAGACAACCACTTGCTAAAACAGCAGGTAACAAGCTTTGTTTTGCTGTCTACAAAGTCCACCAGGGATTGTGGCCAAGCTGCGCGCCTGCTTTTTGAAATCTTTTATATTTGGCTGGGATACTGTACATGCTCCCAACACTGTTGTTCTTCACTACTTGATAATCAGAAAAATTCAGCGTCATTTAATGCTGACGTAAATTCCTGTGCCTTACCAAACAATGTATGTTATGAACCAAAACCGATGCCAGTGCTGTCTGGCCACCTCAAGGCTCGAGCCTGATTTCGAACTTTCGAAAAAAGATCTCGTTCGCCTCATATGAAGCGGGGAACAAACATTTAGTTGCGGATATAGATGAGCTGCACAAACAATATATACAGAGATGCGAGAAGGACTGCCGTCCTTTCTCTGTCCGGTGCTATCAATTCTTCCCTTGCGAAAGCTCTGGCTTGGGGTTCCCTAATTAGCTCAAGAATGATTTTTGTGGGCGCAGCTCAAGGTGCCAACGACCTCGATTCATCTTGAGACAACCCAGCTGCACTATACTTACCAAAAATGTGCACCCGAAGGTGTAACATCTTTCCTTCTGCTAGAACATAGTAATTTTGCCCTAGCTCCCTTAGAGGGAGGAGTCCTGATTCCATCACTTCCTTTTCGAAGTTTTGTCAGCAAATCAGAGAACGAAGTTGCGCATCTGTGAGAAGCGTGCGTTTAATATTTAATGCAGTAATGGAACGAGTAATTTGCCAACTACGCTGTAGGGACTATTTAGTAAGGTTTATATGCAAAGTATATGCCGACCACCAGAAATTCTGACACGTCTAGGTTGGCATAAAGTATTCGCTCTGCACAGTACGATATGCAGAATACCCCAACGTAACACGTTAATTTGCCAGAACACACTCTTAGCTATGCACATTACGATTGCAGAATACGCATACAAGCAAGCTACTGCAAAATTCGCCACACCGAACAGGCTAATGACAATGATACGCAAAATTGTAAGCAATGCCCAGACAGCCTACACCTTTCTAGAAGATTGACCGTAAGCGAAGCGAGCCCCTACCGAACAAGCTAGTAGCGAGCGTTAACGATCACACAATAGCAAGGCGAGACCATAGCAAAGCAATCTGCACGAAAATTGTAAAGCGTTGTGAAAACTAATGCAATGCCAGACAGCAAGCTGCACAATGTACCTTGCAACGCGAGCTTCACGCTAAGCTCAACCGATTCTCTAAGTCCACAGCTCCAGCTCTCGGACAGGCAACCCATAATACAACCCAGGAATTCCAAATGGCCTGTTATCCTGGTTTACAAAAGAAGCAAAAATAAACACAGCATAAAAAGTTTATACTTATATTATCCTCACCTTTTAGAACGTAAAAAAAAACAAAAGCAATATGTACACTATGTACAAGTGATAAGTAAAGTGCACTCCACGATAAGCAGCAGAAATAGAAGCCACAAGATAGCAGACCGTGCTTCAACCAGCTCTAGAATGGGAATGAGAATGGCAGACAGGAGAGTGGTACCCACATAACCTCTGCGATTGCCAAAACCATCTTCTTATTGGCTAGAACCTGGTCACTAGTTGAACGACGGGGCCCCATCATCAACTCTCAGCAACCTGGTTCGCTGGATGGGGGAGATAGCCTGTAAATGAGGGTGTGTACATGCGCCGAATAAAGGTTACGTACTCTTTGAATGCCACATGGACACACTAGCTGAGGTGGCAAGAAGGGCTCACTCGAGTAGAGCGAAGTAATTGGTCATGGGTGATTTCAACCACAGGGATATTGATTGGGAAAACCTGGAGCAACATGGGGATCCTGAAGTATGGAGAGCCAAGATGATGGATGTGGTGTTGGTAAATCTCATGCACCAACATGTTAGGGATACTACCAGAGAGAGAGGGGAGGATGAACCAGCTAGACTGAGTAGCTCAGAGTAGCTCAGACTTTGAGCACATCACATATGAAAGGCCCCCTGGAGCTAGTGACTACGTAGTTATGAGCTTTGAATACATTGTTTGACTAAAAAGTGGAGAAGGTAAGAGGGGGAACAGAGTATAAAAGGAAAAGCTAAACTATAAAAAGGTGGGACTACACAGAAATGAAACTTCCTGCCCCCCAGGAGGTTCATTGGGAACGGAGAAGGTAAGGTGAAACTCAGTAAAATTAAGAATGATGGACTTTGTAACAACAAAATGCAAGGAGGCAGAGGAAAGGTTTGATCCAAGGGGTAACCGAAAAATAATGGTGAAGAACAGAACGACCCCTTGGTTTACCCGAAGGGTAGGGAGGCAAAACCTAAGTGCTCTAGTTAATGGAAAAAGTACAAAGGCAAAGAACTCAGGAGAAAAAAAAGATTAGGTCGATGACCAAAACGAGTAGCACAAAAAGGAGGAGCACTGATGCAGTATGAAAATGACATATCATCGATGTCAATCTGCCGCCTAAACTACTCTACATCCACATCATGAGGAAGACAATAGTCAAGGACCAGTAATCAGGCTAGTAAAAAATGGTGGGAGCTCACAAAAAACTAACCAGGGTATGTGTAGGATCTGCAACAAGGTAGGGCACCTGCAGCATGAGTAATGGTGGTCATCTTGCCAGTTCAAGCATTTTAGGTGGTGAAGCAGTAGTGAATTCCCCTGAAGTCAAACCCTGAACGGCCACAGGTGGGGGGGGGGGGGGAGCGAGAAACTTCTGTCCTTGGTAGGACAATCATTTGTGGTGTGTAAGTATGAGTAACAAATATAGCAACTGTGAGATATGTTGGAAATGTCTCTGCTTCGATGAAGGCTGGTGATGTTGAAAAAGTGAATATCCAGCCTTCAGCGAGAGCTCTGCTGGCTTGTTTGAACGTCACTGGAAGTGACCTTCAGCAGATTGAAGCATTAGTATTTAAGTAATGGATTCCACCTGGCCCAGGGTTCTTTGCTTCGATAGATGACTTGATTCTTCAGTGGCTTGTAACAGTTGATAAGGTTGTCGTATCGCTTGAGGAACACAGTTCCTCCTGGCCCTCAGTGCCTGGGGAAAGTCCAGACAAGAAATCCCTGGTCTCTAGAGTGGTATTAGGCAGTGGTGTAAGGTATTTCTTTCTTCACAGCCTCTGTGTCGATCTGACAGACGACAACAAAGGCCGTCTTTGAGCGATTAAAATCGTATTACATTTTGACTTGCAGCCTGCCACTAACACAAGCTGCTAGTGCCTAGTTTGGACGACTCATTGGTTATACACACGCTTGGTTTGATTCTTTACTCTGTTATAGTAATGCATCGTGATAAGCATGCCTGGATGATTGATAATCGATGTCTTACAAGTCAAAGAAATTGTACCTGGGGTTGGAAGGTACGGAGAGTATTTATAGTTCAGAATGTTGAGTCAGGTGGAGAATGCTGCATCAGATGATCTACCGGTGGGTTATAGAGTCTTGGGTAGCTAGGGCGGGGATTTGGACAAGGTTGTGAGTAAGACCTTCTGCAGTGTTCTATGTTTCTTATGTGGATAGCGCTGAAGAAGTATCTTGGCGAGTGGTTTCAGCTATGTTATAGAAGCCATATGAGTTCTGGTGAAATTGTTGGTTATAGAGATAAACGATGATTCCAGGATTCATCGTATTGAGTGTTGTCTCTGTGGCTATAAGTCTTGAGTTTCTGTAGTTAATTAAATGTTTGTGTGAATGCGATGTTGTACACAGGCAATCCCTTGCATCGTCAGTCCTGCTTGCAAATTGGTGTTTCTGAAAAACGTGTTTGGCTGTCTCTGATGTTTCGCCCACATATAATTTGTTGCAGTCATTACAAGGGATTATGTATACCCCTGCAAGGATGGAGGCTTGTCCTGTCTACTACTGGAGATTGTATCCTTGATGTCCCGAGGTTGTAGAGGTAGATACTAGGAAAGATGTTTTGGCAAAGATGTTGGAACATGTTTGCAAAGGAGTTGGTGGGAAGGACTATGGTATCACTTAGGCGGGTTCGGGTCAGTCTCTTCTCTGGTGTGATTTAAGATGTTTTCAATGCTCGCCGTCTGCATGTCTCTGATGAAGTGACTAGGAAATAGTGGAGTTTGGAAAATACTTGTTCAATTTTAGTGCATCTTCCTCAGGGAACTCGTTGCTGCAGATTCTGATTGCAACGCAAGGAAGAAGCCTATAATTACACCACGTTTGTTTTGGTGTCGTGGTTTGGGGAAAAGAGTAGATAGTGGAGAAGACAACAGTGTTTTTGGGGTTTTGGTGGTTTTCGATAGACTTAAAACGAAGTTCGTGGTCAGCTTTTGGGCAGAGTAGAACTCAAGGAAAGGAAGAGTGTTGTCGACTTCTTCTTCAGTGTGAACTGGATTGAAGCTCGACCTGGTTGAGCTTGTCATGGAGAGCTTGAACGTTGAAGCTTTAGGAGTTATGAGGAGAATGTCGTCACATAACGAGCCAGGTGACAGACGAAGGAATAATGGTGAGAACTTCGGCTTCTAGATGTTCCATTGTATAAGGTTCGCCAGGACGAACTGAGTGGCGAGCCCATGGGTAGTCCAAAAGTCTGCTGAAAGAGGTGATTTCGAAAGAGAAACACGTAAAAAAGCCAACACATAGTTCAACCCAAGGTCGTGAAATCGCTGGCTGGAATGGAGATCAAGTGAAATCGTTATTTTCCCTGCATGAACGTTTTCTCCACCATTTAATCCTTCGTCTGTCCACCTGGCTCCCGTTAAGGTTTGACGACATTCTCCTCATAACTCCTAACCATTCAACGTTCAAGCTACTCCAAGACAAGCTCAACCAGGTCCGAGCCATTCAATCCAGTTCACACATGAAGAAGAAGTCGACAACACGCTTCCTTATCCTTTGATGTTCTACTCTGCAAAGCTGACCACGACTTCGTTTTAAAGTCTATCGAAAACCCACCAACCAAAAACGATCTTCCACTTCTGAACTCTCACCAGACACCAAAACGCAAACTGGTTAATATAGTCTTCTTCCTGGCTTGCACACAGAACTGCAGCAACGAGTTCCTTAGAGGAAGAATGCACTATAATTGAACAAGTATTATTCCAAACTCCATATCTCTCGTCCACTTCATCAGAGACTCAGACGGCGAGCATTAAACATCTCAACACACACCAGAGAAGACACTGCCGATAAGAGATACATAGTCCCTTCCCACCAACTCCATTGGCCAAAACAATGTTTCCAACATCTTTTGCCAAAACCTCATTTCCAAGTATCTACCTTCCACAACCACGACCATCAAGGCCAACCACCAGTATAGACAGACAAGCTCCATCCTCTGCAGGGGTAATACAAAATCCCCTTGTAATGACATGCAACAAATTATATGTGGGCGAAACACCAGAGACCTCCAAACACGTATTTCAGAACACCAATAAGCAAGCACTGACGATACAAGGAATGCCTAGTGTACGAACATCGCAATTCACACAACCATTTAATTAACTACAAGAAACTAAGACATATAGCCACAGAGACAACACTCAATAACAGAAGAATCCTGTAAAACATCGTTTATCTCTATAACCAACAATTTCAACCAGAACAATGGCTTTCTATAACATAGCTGAACCAGCTCGCCAAGAAAACTTCATCATCGCAAATCCCCACCTAAGAATCATAGAACACTGCGAAGTCTACTCACAACATGTCTCTATATCCCGCCTGGCTTCCCAAAGACTCTATAACCCACCCGGTAGATCATCAGTGCAGCATTCTCCACCTTACCTCAACATTCTGAAACTATAAATACTCCCGTACCTTCCAACCCCAGTAGATCCCGTGTGTGACTTGAAAAAAGCCCCTCTGGTGCGTGAAACGTTGTCAATAAAGGACACATTATACAGCATTTGTGGAAATAAATGTAATAAAATACCGCCACAATGGAAATATAAACACAAATGCAGTATAATGTTATCCCTTTAAATATGACTACGTTTCGCCCACACAGTGGGCTTTTTCAAGTCACAACAGAACTACCAGGGGTGGAAGGAACGCGAGTATTTAAAGTCCGGTCCAGAATGCTGAGGTTCAGGTGAAGAATGCTCATCTATCGATGTACCGAGTGGGTATAGAGTCTAAAAACTTGGGTAACCTTGAACAGGAGATTTGGAATAAGTTTTGTTAGCAGACCTTCCTAACCATGTTCTTATGTGGGATAGCGATGAAGAAGTTTCTTGGCAAGTGTTTCAGCTATGTTTATAAAGCCACTATTCTGGTTTGAAGTTGTCGGATATAGAACTAAGTGGATTAATCCAGGATTCTTCGTATTGAGTGTTGTCTTCTGTGGCGATAAGTCATGAGTTTCTGTAATTAACAAGTGGTTTTAGTGAATTACGGTATTGTAACGCAGGCTTCTTGTGTCGTCAGACCTGCTTTGCGTATGGTTTCTGAAATACGTGTTTTGGAGGTCCCTGATGTTTATCGCCCACGATAAAATTGTTGCAGTCATTACAAGGGCTTACGTATCCCCTGCAGATGATGGAGGCTTGTCCTGCTACTACTGGTGATGTTCCTTGATGTTCCGTGGTTTGTGAGGTCAATACTTGGAATGATGATTTTGGCAAAGATTTTGGAAACATGTTTGGTGCAATGGAGTTGGTGGAAGGACTATGTATCCTTCCTCGCAGTCTCTTCTCTGGTTGTGTTGAAGATGTTTTAATGCCAGCCGTCTGCAGTCTCTGATGAAGTGACGAGGATAGTGGAGGTTTAAGGAAAAAATTTGTTCAATTATAGTTGGAGAACATTTCTTCCTCAAGGAACTCGTTGCCCTGCCAGATTCTGAGTGCAAGAAGGAAAGAAGCAATAATTAGCACCACGTTTGATTAGGTGTCGTGTGAGAGTAGAATGGAGAAGATCGTATTGGTTGGTGGGTTTTCGATAGACTTTAAAACGAAGTTCGTGGTCAGCTTTGCAGAGCAGGACAACAAGGAAAGGAAAGTTGGATGTCGTACTTCTTTCTTCCAAGTGTGAACTGGTATTGAAGGCTCGACCTTGGATTTGACTGTCTTGGAGAAGCTTGAACGTTTGAAGCGTTTAGGAGTTATGAGAGAATTGTCGTCAACATAACGAGCCAGATGACAGATGAAGGAATAAAGGGGAGAAACGTTCGGCTTCTAGATGTTCCATGTATAGGTTCGCCAGGACTGCACATGAGTGGCGAACCCATGGGTAGTCAAATAATTCTGCTGGTAAGAGGTGAATTTCGAAAAGAGAAACACTAAAGCCAACACCTAGTACAACAATGTCGATGAAATCGCTGGCTTGGGATGGGAAGAACAAGTGGAATCCGTTCAATTTTCCTGCGCAAAGATCGATGGCTTGTGAGTAGGTACTTTGGTGAATAGGAAGTCCCACGCAAGGCGGAAGTTTCTATGTTCCTGATTGTTGATGTTGCGATATGCATGAGAAGAATCACCTGATGGTTTGAGATGTGCTTGGACAGATAGTGCCCAAGAGTTTAGAGAGGCGTGCTCCCAACCAGCTCTCAGAATCACGCCAAACCACCTCTCTAAACTCCTTTGGAGCACTATCAGTCCAGCACATCTCAAACACTCAGGATGATCTTCCAATCCATTCGCAACATCAACTCAGGAACAATAAACTTTTCCCAGCCTTGACGTGACTTCCCTATTCACCAAGTACCTACTACAACAGCCATCGATCCTCTTGCGCAGGAAATTGACGAATCACTTGACATCCCATCCAGCCAGCGATTCATCGACCTATGTTGAACTATGTGTTGGCAATTACGTGTTTTCTCTTTCGAAAATCACCTCTTCCAGCAACTTTTGGACTCCCTTGGGTTCGCACTCAGTGCAGTCCTGGCTGAAACCTATAACATGGAACATCTAGAGCCGGAACGTTTCTCCACCATTATACCTTCATCCTGTCACCTGGCACCGTTATGTTGCGACATTTCTCCCCTCACAATAACTCCTAAACGCTTCAACGATCAAGTCTCTCCAAGACAAGCTCACCAGGTCGAGCCTTCAATCCAGTTTCACACTTGCAGAAGAAGTCGACAACACTCTTCCTTTTCCTTTGATGTCCTGCTCTGCAAAGCTGACCACACTAAGTTTAAAGACTAATCGAAAACCACCAACCAAAACGATCTCCTCCACTGCTACTCCCACCACGACACCAAAAACCAAACGTGGAGTAATTATAGGCTTCTTCTTCGTGCACTCAGAATCTGCAGCAACGAGTTCTTGAGTAGAATGCACTATAATTGAACAAATATATTCTAAACTCCACTATCCCTCGTCACTTCATCAGAGACTGCAGACGGCGAGCATTAACATCTTCAACCCACCCAGAGAAACACGCCTAGAAGAGATACTAAGTCCCATCCCACCAACTCCATTGCAGAAAAAAAAAACCTGTTGCCCGGGGGGGGGGGGGGGGGGGGTTGCACTAAAGATGTGCCCAAAACATCAGTCCAAGTATCTACCTCCACAACCACGACCCAGCAAGGACATCACCGTAGTAGAAGCAGGATAAGCCCCATCCCTGCAGGGGTATACATATCCCTTGTAATGACTGCAACAAATTAACGTGGGCGAAACATCAAGGGACCTCTCGAAACACGTAATTTCAAGAACACCAAATACGCAAGCAGGTCTGACGACACAAAGGAATGCCTGCGTACAACACCGTATTCACACAACCCTTGATAAACTACAGAAACTCAAGACTTAGCGCCACCAGAAGACAACACTCCAATACCGAAGAATCCTGAATTCATCACTTATTTCTATATCCCGACAACTTCAACCATAATAGTGCTTCTTATAACATAGCTGAACCACTTGCCAAGAAACTTGCTTCATAGCTATCCCACATAAGAACAATGTAGAAGTCTGCTCACCAACTTATCCAATCTCCTGTTCAAGCTACCCAAGTTTTAGACGCTATAAACCCCACTCGTACATCATCAGGATGCAGCATTCTTCACCTGACCTCAGCATTCTGGACCGTACTATAAATACTCCGCCGTACCTTCCACACCAGGTAGTTTTTCTGTTTGTGACTTGAAAAAGCCCACTGTGGTGGGCGAAACCCGTAATCAATAAAGTCACATTATTCTGCATTTTGTGGTTTATAGTTCCTTCTGCATTTGTGTTTATATTTCCTTTTTTTTTTTGTTTGTTTTTCCCCCCCCCCGGTATTTTATACCATTTTATTTCCAAGTTGGTATGATATGAAGGGCTCTTGGAGCATGGAGAGAGTGAACTAGTAGCGACTAGCAAGAGGCGGGCCATAAAGCTCTGAATCGATCACTGAAGCCACGAGGGTGAGTATACCTCACACACTCACATACACACATCATACACACAGAACATCACACACACATCATAAACGTACACACATAAGACAAACATACACACACACACACGCACACAAACCACACACACACACTACACACACACACACACCCACACACACACACACACACACACACACACACACACACACACACCACAAACGCTCACCTCACATGCTCCACAGACACTCTGACGTCCCTCCCTCCCCCCCTCATCTCTCAACTCACACTTAACCACACTCCCTATCTCTCATTTATCCCCACTTTCTCCACGTCATCTTCCTTTCATCCTCCCAACTCCTTCTACTTCCCACCCCCCCAATTGCTCTTTCCCCCTGGTCTCCATCCCATCTCTCTTCCCCCGCTGCTGTCTGCCCCTCCAGCTCACATCTTCTTCCCCTCCCAGTTTCTCTCCTCCTTCTCTCCCCACAACAAACACCCCCTCCCCTCACCCGACAACCAAACACGTTACTCGCCCCCCTACCACAGTACTCTTGGCATAAGCTCTTCTGTGAAAAAGAAACATGGGACACCAAAAACCTGGACGGTGAAACCAGAAATGTGGATGAAGCTAGTGTGGTACCTGGAGATGAGGACTGGGAGGCTAGAGCTCACGTGTAGAGGGAGGAGTGGGGGAGGAGGCTGGAAGAGATCACAAGAAAATGGAAGAGAAAATAGCTTGAGGAGAGAGCAGGAAATGTGGAAATTACAAAATGCCAAGCACTGAAGGTAAGATACAGAGCTTAGTAGAAGAACTAAAGATTCAGAAACAGCCTAAAGAACCAAAGTACAGTACAAGCCATGACACCTAGAGCTACTAATACATCAGTCTACCGATGAGGGTGACAGTAGGGGACAATGGAGATATACTGTATGCGATGAACTCAATCAGACCCAAGGGGGCCTGGGAAAAGGCAGGGAGAACCGCCAAGAACAAATTAGGGGACTAAAGTCAATGAAGGAGCAAAGCTATACACAGAAGGCCTCTAACAGACAACTGCCATGTCAGGAGCAGATAGCAAGGGAACACCCGATAGGGAAGATACAGTAAGAGCAATGCATCAATGCAGAAACTAATTCGAATCAGAGATGCTCAGGGAAGCACAGATGGGAGGATGAAAGGGAGAAGGCCGTTTTGTACTATGGGCCTTCCAAGAAGTAGAATGTTGAAACTTACCGAGTCAAGGAAACAGGAGGAGAAAAATTATTGAAAGTTAACATGAAAGCAATAGGAGAGGACGACATTACCAACTGACAAATTTTCAGAGAACTGTGTGGTTTGCGAGGGGAAAAAAAAAAAACGTCCAGGTCAAAGTGATATTCAAGGCAGAGTCAGCACAAAGCCGGATCCTGCAGAGAAAGCCCCGCCTAAGGACAATCAAGGTGTTCCGGAGTGTGTATCTCAACCTGAGGTCCACAAGAATAAGGGATGACACTGAGAAGAGAGGGTGCAACGTCAACAAGGAGGAATGGGAGCAGAAGAAGGTGGACAGCAGGAGAAATCAGCCCACGTGGAAGAACAAACACAACCCGTCCAGTACCACCCACAGAAGAACACAACCCTGGCAATCCAAAAGCAGATCAAACGATCTAACGCCAAACTCTCTCACTGTATCTCTGCCTTCATCCCCCTCAGTGCAAACCCCACCCCCACAGAAAACCACAGTAACCCACATATCCCACTCTGCATAAACCCCACCTCCACAGTAACCCCATACATCCCCCTCCATCTCAAACCCCACCCCCCACAGAAAACCACAGTAATCCACACACATGTCCCCAGGCTATCCCCCATCTCCGTCACCACAAACCCCTCCCCAATGTAACCACCCGACAGCCACTCCCCCATCCCCCTCACCATCCACGCCACTGAAACACCCCATAGGCACTCTGCCCCCACACCCCACACCACAGACCCCCCCCCACACCAACCCACTATAGGCCCCTGCCAGGGCACATGCACCCCCTAACCCACCTCGTCTCCATAGACAAACAGTTATTGCAAAGAAGTTGAAGTTTGGTACATGAACAAGCATAGAATAACGAATAAATGTGAGGAGAGGCATGAAAGAATCAAGGAGATGTCCCCAGACAATTGCGTAAGCATTACAGAAACAAAACTCACTGGGATAAAACAGATGCAATCCTCCCCACCCGATACAGATCCAGATAAAGGATAGAAGGAGCAGGGGGGGGGAGGAGTGGGTTGCATCTACTAATAAAAAACCGGTGGGTTATCAAAGAATGGAAGGTATTTGAGAGATTTGGGAAAGGGATTACATAGTAGGGTAACAGTACAGTTCAGTGAACACTATATATAGTAGGTCATTGCAGTGATGTATAACCCAACCATGAACTACGAGGCCAGAGAGGAATATGAGTGCAACTGGAAGGCCAATGGTGACTATTACAACCCAGGATTCCAATGGCCAGTTATCCTGTGTGGTCAAGGAGGAGCAAAATAAACACAGAGTAAAAAGTTTAGACTATATTATCCTTCACCAGTTTTTTAGAACAGCATAAGTACACTATGTACAGTCATAAGAATATGCACTCCACGGGTAATCAAGGCAGAAATAGAAAGCCACAAGATAGCAGACCGTGGCTTCCAAACCAGCTCTAGAAATGGAATGACAAGGGTCAGACAGGATAGAGGTAAACCCACATAACCTCTGCGATTGCCAAAACAATCTTTTTAATTGAGCTACGAACCTGGCCCACTAGTTGAACGACGGGCCCCATAATCAAACTCTCACAACCCTGGTTTTCGCTGGTTGGGGTAGAATAGCCCGTAATGAGGTTGTGTACATGAGCCGAATAAAGGTTACGAGCTCTTTGCATGCCACCACCCCCACTCAGAGAAGGCTCATTATTACTGCCACCGTCCCAGTTGGTAACCTGCCACCATGGCACAAAATAATGGGACCACCTTTCCTCTCCACCATCCAACTCTATCAGAAGCCTCAGCTTTTCTCATTACAAAAAGACAAACCTAAACTCAGGAGTGAGACAGCAGTCAGTCCGGGCTAGCATAGGTCCCAGATCCAGGCGGACGGTAAAGCCTTCATCCCTCACTAAAAAAAAAACCCACACCATGGGAAAAAAAAAAAAGAGCGTGGAAAGGGTTACCACAAGTAACCGTAACATCCTAACCTAAGTAAATAGAATATTGTAGACTCCTAGATAATGAGTCTGCCCAACACATTTTCTTTGCCCGAGCATATGTACAATTTTGATATTATATGGCTGGCAGCCTTATCGACCACTGCATGACCTTGTGTTGTGGTTCTTCATGGTTTGGAGATATACTAGAGGATTTGTGATCACTGTAACTGTGAACCCCTGCTATTCTGGGCCCACATAAACATCCAAAATGCTCCAAAGCCATTACCTGAGCCACGAGGCTTCTTTTTAGATGGTAAGAGTAAGCCTCTGAGAGCTGGAAATTATGGCTGAAAATATGCTGCAAGGCTGCAACGCCTCATGACTCGTTTTGTAATAGTTACTGCCCCAACCCACAGACTCACAGCCAGATCAACCTGTAATGAAAAAGGGTTTGGAGAAGTCTGGAGACAAGAGAATGGGTGTCAGTACACAATATGTCTTTTTGCTTTGTTCAAAAGAAGTTTGACAATCATGGCCCAATTATAGGGAACTTTGGTGACCAGGTAAAGAGGTAAGAGGGGCTTTACAATATCTGAAAATTATTACAGAATCTTCTGTAAAATCCTATCATGCCTAGGAAACGTATGAAGAGAGATTTCCTATCATGAGAAACTGTTATAATATTTAATAGCAAGAACCTTAGCAAGTTTTAGGGCAACTTTACCACTACCTACTTCATGGCTAGAAAAGCGAATAGTGGCCTGGCCAAAGGAAGATTTGAAGATAAATTAACTGTTAAATGGGAACTCTGAAAAGTCTCAAAATGAGCCTTAAGTCTAAGTAGGTGTGATCCAAGTATCAGAAACCAACCACAACAATATCAACTAGGTACGCTGCCGTGCCTTCAAGTCCATTATTAGCCCATGGATAAGTATCTGGAATGAAAGATGGGGAATTTTTTCAATCTGAGGGGTAAACTGTGTATTGATATGACCTCCCTGGAATTACGAAGGCAGAGAATTCCGTTCGCCTTATCCTTCAATGGTAACTGATAGTAACCTTTAAGGAGATCTAACTGGACACAAAAGTAGCCTTACCCACAAAGTCAATTACGTCATCCAACCGAGGAGAGGGTAAGCCTCTGTACATTGTGACCCTCATTGAATTCACCTTACGGTAGTCTGTACACATACAAACCCTCCATCACCTTCTTAACAAGGAATGCACGGTGAACCCATGGACTAGATACCTCCTCCACAAACATGCTTTAAACAAAATTCTACTTCCTGCAGAAGTAGTCTCTGCTTTTCAGGATTAGCTCTGTAGTGGGGAGAGTTTTAATAAACCTAACGTTACATTTTTTTCCGCACAATCCGAAAAATATTAGGATATGACTGTATAAGGTCAGAATAAAGCATGTAGCATTGCGTTTCAGAAAGTCCCTCAATTTAAGAACTAGGATCCTGAGGAGGACAGAATTAGAAAGTTTAATATTAATTTCAGAGAAAGCGTGCAAGAATCAGAGACTCCTCGGATGTAGAGGACAGTCATTACTGGGACATATATCAGGTGATAATGAAAAGATTTTAAATTGACTGATGTGGTGAATTTTTTAGTTTTATAGGTCTTATCAATGGAACATACCACAAAAATTTCACAGATTAATCTACTTACATCTGCATAGGTCCCGTAATCTAGCTTACAAGGTGTGGCCAAGGTAAGGTTCCTTCACAACACCTTGTCCTCCTGATGTAAAGGAGCGAATTGTGCACTTCTCTGTCAATACCTTGTTTCATCTTATTTTGAGCAATCTTTATGTAAGGCCTTGGCTATACAGACGTGCCACCTGCAAACCTTGAAGACGGTTTTTAGAGTGTTGATCTAACGAGCTACTCCCTCCATCCTTCTTTGAGCAACCCAATTGATGTACCTCGTACATTGTGCCCAACTATCAGCTCAAAAACGGACTATACCCTGTAGACTCTTGCAACCCCGACCCCTCGTACTGAGAACAGCAACAAAGTATGATTATCTCTACTCTTAGTAGTGTGAAAGGGTTGGGGGGCTGGGGCGTCTGTCGCAAAGGGCACACACACAGTGGGGTGTTTCTCTCTCGGTAGTGCGAGGGAGATCTTTACACACC
The DNA here is from genome assembly GCF_026875155.1 of Cherax quadricarinatus. Taxonomy (NCBI): domain Eukaryota; kingdom Metazoa; phylum Arthropoda; class Malacostraca; order Decapoda; family Parastacidae; genus Cherax; species Cherax quadricarinatus. The sequence continues at coordinate 43,202,489 of NC_069418.1, read as the reverse complement.
CTTGGATCCAGCGTGGTATGATACACGGTGGATAATTGTGGATTATCCCTAACCTATTAAATCTTTGCAGTAAAGTTAGTACCTTGATCACTTTGAATAGTTTTAGGATGCCCAAAACTTCGTGTTAGAGCTGGTGAAAAGCTTTAGTATTAATACACGCATGGGAATTGACTTCAGTACTGGTTACTTATCCACAATCGTAAATAAATATGATTTCCAGACTTTTGACCTAGTAGTGGACATAAACAACAATCTATAATTAAATCTGCAAAAGGTTCCCATCAGCAAGGTATAGGTTGGAGAGGTGCAGGTTTAATGGAATGGTCCAGGTTTCCCTACTTTCTGACATTCTCGCAACACCTAATATGATTCTTCCACATCTTTCTTTAATTTTGGCCAATAAAATTCTTTTTGTGGATTCTAAACAAGTTTTTAGAAATTCCCTAAGTGACCTCCTCCAAGAAGTATTATGATCTATAATTAATATTTGAGGTCCTAAACTTGGTGGAACCACTAACCAGTCATACATTGCCGGCCCTCTATCTCCTTACCAAGTCTCAGTGCAGATCATATAATCGTTTACTTCATACTTGAACGCGATGACCAAAGAGGATTTACCCATGGCTGCCTGAAAAGCGATTTAAAGAAGGGTCCTTTCGTTGTTCCTCCCGGAAGGACAGCCCTCGGCATGGAAACAGAGACATTCTGGTAAACCTGCAACCTGGGAAATAAATGCTTGATCGGGGTCTGTTCACTTGATTTTTACGAGGTTCCTGGCCGAGATCCTCATAAAACAACGTGGCTTATTCCTAGATGGAGTCGTCCAAGTGATAGGTCAACATTCTCTCCAACACCCTTGGGATGTTGTCCCAGTTTATGGCCATCACCGAAAAGAATCGCTCATTATAGTTTCAGGACACGCACTAACAGTAGTAATGTTATAACCCAGTAATTAACAAGGCATCTTTCATGGGGAATCATTTATGAGAAACCCACCGACAGTCCAAGTACCCAGTGTAATATTTGTCACTGTACATAAATTTATGCAAAGGGACCTAATATATACTCCTCCAAATGCTTCCATAAAACAGAGGATTCAAGGAAGAGGATCTCTGAAATGGGAAATATTCCTCTCTTAACAAGTGAGCATATGCACCCAGAATCACTAAAGGTTTTAACTTCAGTTGTTTCTGAGTTTTCCTGAAGGGAAATAAGACTCTTAAAATAATAAGGCCATCCCTTTTTCTACTATCTCGTCGGGGACATTTTACAAGGATAGATATTATGAGATTTCTCCCCGATGGTTAGGTTGTGGGGGCATTGGAAGCGGATATGACCTACTTTGTTACAGAGGAAGCAGACGACTAGAGGCTTGCCCTTTACTCCCTTGCAGACGATTGCAACCTGGTGGTCGCTCTGGATGGTGACTCTCTGGATACTGATTGTTCCGAGATGCACCATGTTGAGTAGTTTGCCTCTCAGCAGTGGAGCCATAAGTTGAGAACCGTGGCTCACCAGGTGACTTAGTCGCTGACGTAGACGTTTCCCCTCCGCTGGCACATCATTCTCGAAAGGTTACGATCTCAGCTCATGCCAGGCCTGTTGAAAGAGAGACAGGACCAGCTTCGACAAGGGGAGCGGTTAGTTTCGAAGGTATCCAGCCAACCCTGGGCTGCCTCCATTCAGTGGTTAATTCACGATCCTGCAGAAAGACTCGAACCTCTGTCCCCACAGACACCAGCAGGTATCAATCAGCATAAACTGTACCAGCTCCTCAAAGGTAGAGACAACCACTTGCTAAAACAGCAGGTAACAAGCTTTGTTTTGCTGTCTACAAAGTCCACCAGGGATTGTGGCCAAGCTGCGCGCCTGCTTTTTGAAATCTTTTATATTTGGCTGGGATACTGTACATGCTCCCAACACTGTTGTTCTTCACTACTTGATAATCAGAAAAATTCAGCGTCATTTAATGCTGACGTAAATTCCTGTGCCTTACCAAACAATGTATGTTATGAACCAAAACCGATGCCAGTGCTGTCTGGCCACCTCAAGGCTCGAGCCTGATTTCGAACTTTCGAAAAAAGATCTCGTTCGCCTCATATGAAGCGGGGAACAAACATTTAGTTGCGGATATAGATGAGCTGCACAAACAATATATACAGAGATGCGAGAAGGACTGCCGTCCTTTCTCTGTCCGGTGCTATCAATTCTTCCCTTGCGAAAGCTCTGGCTTGGGGTTCCCTAATTAGCTCAAGAATGATTTTTGTGGGCGCAGCTCAAGGTGCCAACGACCTCGATTCATCTTGAGACAACCCAGCTGCACTATACTTACCAAAAATGTGCACCCGAAGGTGTAACATCTTTCCTTCTGCTAGAACATAGTAATTTTGCCCTAGCTCCCTTAGAGGGAGGAGTCCTGATTCCATCACTTCCTTTTCGAAGTTTTGTCAGCAAATCAGAGAACGAAGTTGCGCATCTGTGAGAAGCGTGCGTTTAATATTTAATGCAGTAATGGAACGAGTAATTTGCCAACTACGCTGTAGGGACTATTTAGTAAGGTTTATATGCAAAGTATATGCCGACCACCAGAAATTCTGACACGTCTAGGTTGGCATAAAGTATTCGCTCTGCACAGTACGATATGCAGAATACCCCAACGTAACACGTTAATTTGCCAGAACACACTCTTAGCTATGCACATTACGATTGCAGAATACGCATACAAGCAAGCTACTGCAAAATTCGCCACACCGAACAGGCTAATGACAATGATACGCAAAATTGTAAGCAATGCCCAGACAGCCTACACCTTTCTAGAAGATTGACCGTAAGCGAAGCGAGCCCCTACCGAACAAGCTAGTAGCGAGCGTTAACGATCACACAATAGCAAGGCGAGACCATAGCAAAGCAATCTGCACGAAAATTGTAAAGCGTTGTGAAAACTAATGCAATGCCAGACAGCAAGCTGCACAATGTACCTTGCAACGCGAGCTTCACGCTAAGCTCAACCGATTCTCTAAGTCCACAGCTCCAGCTCTCGGACAGGCAACCCATAATACAACCCAGGAATTCCAAATGGCCTGTTATCCTGGTTTACAAAAGAAGCAAAAATAAACACAGCATAAAAAGTTTATACTTATATTATCCTCACCTTTTAGAACGTAAAAAAAAACAAAAGCAATATGTACACTATGTACAAGTGATAAGTAAAGTGCACTCCACGATAAGCAGCAGAAATAGAAGCCACAAGATAGCAGACCGTGCTTCAACCAGCTCTAGAATGGGAATGAGAATGGCAGACAGGAGAGGTGGTACCCACATAACCTCTGCGATTGCCCAAAAACCATCCTTCTTATTGGCTAAACCAGGTCACTAGTTTGAACGACGGGCCCCCTCATCAACTCTCAGCAACCTGGTTCGCTGGTGAGGGGAGATAGCCTGTAAATGAGGGTGTGTACATTGCGCCGAATTAAAGTTTACGTACTCTTTGAATGCCACATGGACACACTAGCTGAGGTGGCAAGAAGGGCTCACTCGAGTAGAGCGAAGTAATTGGTCATGGGTGATTTCAACCACAGGGATATTGATTGGGAAAACCTGGAGCAACATGGGATCCTGAAGTATGGATAGTCGCAAGATGATGTATGTGGTGTTGTAAATCATCATGCACAACAAGTTAAGGGATACTACCAGAGAGAGAGGGGAGGATGAACAGCTAGACTGAGTAGCTCAGAGTAGCTCAGACTTTGAGCAACATTCACATAAGAAAGGCCCCCTGGAGCAAGTGACTACGTAATGATATGAGCTTTAATACATTGTTTGACTAAAAAGTGGAGAAGGTAAGAGGGGGAACAGAGTATAAAAGGAAAAGCTAAACTATAAAAAGGTGGGACTACACAGAAATGAAACTTCCTGCCCCCCAGGAGGTTCATTGGGAACGGAGAAGGTAAGGTGAAACTCAGTAAAATTAAGAATGATGGACTTTGTAACAACAAAATGCAAGGAGGCAGAGGAAAGGTTTGCTCCCAAGGGTAACAGAAATAATGGGAAGAACAGAACGACCCCTTGGTTTACCCGAAGGTGTAGGGAGGCAAAAACTAAGTGCTCTAGTGAATGGAAAAAGTACAGAAGGCAAAGAACTCAGGAGAATAAAAAGATTAGTCGATGAGCCAGAAACGAGTATGCACAGATAAGGAGGGAGGCACTGAGGCAGTATGAAAATGACATAGCATCGAATGTCAATCTGCCCCAAACTACTCTACATCCACATCAGGAGGAAGACAATAGTCAAGGACCAGGTAATCAGGCTGAGGAAAAATGGTGGGGAGCTCACAAAAAACAACCAGGAGGTATGTGAGGAGCTCAACATGAGATTTCAGGAAGTATTTGCAGTGGAGGCTGAAGGGACAATGGGAAGTCAAAACAGTGGGGTACATCAACACGGGATATACCAACAAGTGTTGGATGAAATACACACAACTCAGGAGGAGAAGCTCTTAAGTGACCTTGATACCTCAAAGGCGGTGGGATCGGATATATCTCCATGAGTCCTTAGAGAGGGAACAGGGAGACTACATGCACCACTAACCAAAACCAACACTTCCTTTGAAGCTGGGCAACTACCTGAAGTATGGAAGAAGGCAAATATAGTCCCCATCTTTAAGAATGGAGAGAGAAATGAAGCACTAAATTATAGACCAGTGTCGCTGACGTGTATAGTATGCAAAGTCTTGGAAAAGATTATCAGGAGGAGAGCGGTGGAGCACCTGGAGCGGAATAAGATTGTAAATGACAACCAGCACGGATTCATGGAAGGCAAATCCTGTGTCACAAACCTACTAGAGTTTTATGACAAGGTAACTGAAATAAGAAATGAGAGGGAGGGGTGGGTTGATTGCATTTTCTTGGACTGCAAGAAGGCCTTTGACAGTTCCTCACAAGAGATTAGCACAGAAGCTAGAGGAACAGGCACTTATAACAGGAAGGGCACTGCAATGGATCAGAGAATACCTAACAGGAAGGCAACAGCGAGTCATGGTCCGTGATGAGGTATCACAGTGGGCGCCGGTGACGAGCGGGGTCCCACAGGGGTCAGTCCTGGGACCAGTGCTATTCTTGGTATATGTGAACGGACATGACGGAAGGGATAGACTCAGAAGTGTCCCTGTTTGCAGATGACATGAAGTTAATGAGGAGAATTAAATCAAACGCGGACCAGTCAGGTCAACAAAGAGACCAGGACAGGCTGGATGCGCGGTCTAGAAACTGGCTCCTAGAATTTAACCCCGCCAAATGCAAAGTCATGAAGATCGGAGGAGAGCAAAGAAGACAGCAGACAGAGTATAAGCTAGGAGGCCAAAGGCTGCAAACCTCACTCAAGGAGAAAACCTAGGAGTGAGTATAATACCGAGTTCATCGCCAGAAGCACACATTAACCAGATAACTGCTGCGACATATGGGCGCTTGGCAAACCTGAGAATAGCGTTCCGGTACCTCAGTAAGGAATCGATCAAGACTTTATACACTGTGTACGTTAGCCAGTTTGGAACCCACACCTGGTCAAACACGTCAAGAAATTAGAGAAAGTGCAAAGGTTTGCAACAAGGCTAGTTCCAGAGCTATGGGGAATGTCCTATGAAGAAAGATTAAGGGAAATCGCTCTGACAACACTGGAGGACAGGAGGGTCAAGGGAGACATGATAACGACATACAAAATACTGCGTGGAATGGACAGAGACAGGATGTTCTAGAGATGGGACACAGAAACAAGGAGTCACAATTGGAAGCTGAAGACTCAGATGAGTCAAAGGGATGTTAGGAATTATTTCCTCAGTCAAAGAGTAGTTAGGAAGTGGAATAGTCTGGCAAGCGATGTAGTGGGGGCAGGAACTTTACATACTTTTAAGACGAGGTATGATAAAGCTCATGGAGCAGAGGGAAAGAGGACCTAGTAGCGGTCGGTGAAGAGGCGGGGCCAGGATCTGAGTCTTTGGCCCCTGCAACCACAATTAGGTTAGTACTTAGGCGAGTACTCCCCCCCCCACACACCACACACACACACACACCACCACACACACACACACACACAACACACACACACACACACACACACACACACAAAAGAACTGCAGGAGGCCAAGAGAGAATATGAAGAGAAACAACAGAGCGATGGACATACTGGCTTAAGTGGCAAGAAGAGCTCGCTCGAGCAGAGCAAAGTTACGGTTATGGGCGGGTTTCAACCACAGGCAATCGATTGGGAAAACCTGGAGCCACATGGGAGCCCCGAAACATGGGAGGAAA
>NC_069418.1:43175203-43195686 GCF_026875155.1 Cherax quadricarinatus | reverse complement strand
GAAAACCCCAACTTTTTGGTTACGCACAAAAAATGTGATACAGCAGCTGATACAACAGGTGATACCACAACATGGATACAGCAGCGTGTACAAAAACGTGATACAGCAGCTGAACAACATGATACAACACAGGGAAAAACAAAAACAACAGGGTGTCACACGGATCAACAGCGTGATACACACAACAGTGTGATACAGCAGCGTGTTTACAACAGCGTGATACATACAACAGTGTGATACAGCAGTGTGATACAACAGCGTGATACACACAACAGTGTGATACAGCACGTGATACAACAGCGTGATACGTAGCGTGAATAAAAAGCGTGATAAACAGCATGATACAAAAAAGTGTGATACAGCAACGTGATACACACAACAGTGTGATACAGCATTGTGATACAACAAGCGTGATACACACAACAGTGTGATACAGCAGCGTGATACAACAGCGTGTTTACAACACAACAGTGTGATACAGCAGCTGATACAACAGCGTGATACACCAAACAGTGTGATACAAACAGCGTGATACACACAACAGTGTGATACAGCAGCGGATACAACAGCGTGATACACACAACAGTGTGATACAGCAGTGTGATACAACAGCGTGATACACACAACAGTATGATACCACAACAGTGTGATACACAACGGTGTAATAAACATTTGTGATTACAACATGTGATACAACAGTGTGATAACAACAAGTGGATACAACAGTGTGATACAACATTTTTGTGAAAATACACGCAAAACCCAATTCCTCAAACAAGATATTCCATACAGTGTCTAATGTAATTATAATCATATACTTTCTGCATCTCTTTACATTATCTATGATTTAAGGAATATCGTTCATCTCTCTCTCTCTCTCTCTCTCTCTCTCTCATCTCTCTCTCTCTCTCTCTCTCTCCCCTCTTCTCTCTCCCCTATCTCTCTCTCTCCCCTCCCCTCTCGCTCTCTCTCTGTACTTGCCTAAATAATTATCATTATTACTTATCAACACAAAGTGACACTCAACACTAAACGTTCGTCAAATTAAAACATTTAAGAAAGTTAGACTTTTCCCTGAGCCAGAGCGTATAAGTAAAATAATATTTAATAACAGCGCCCTTAAAGGATCGTGAAGGAAATTTATTGACAAATGTCATATTCCTTTCAAAAGGGGAAGTAAAAAACTTAGTGCAGAACCATAATCATCAGTCAAAAGTTACTCTCTGAGTACATGAATGTTTTTCATCATTTAATTAAAATACCTAAAACAAATTATCTCACACAAACCTTATCTACAGTCCCGGCTATCATACCATGCAAATTAATTCTGTGTTGTTATTTGTTCGACTCCCTCTCTGTATTGAACACTGGTTCACTGATCACCTGCAGCCTTTAAAAAAAAATGAAAATTCTGAAATACGGCGACTACTCTTGAAACCAATTAATTAACGATTATATTTCAAACCAGTAGCCGCCTCGACTTTAAAAAAGCCTGAAATGCTATTTGTTGTGTGTGGTGTGTGTGTGTGTGTGTGGGGTGTTGTTGGTGGGGTTACTCACCTGATTATACTCACCTATTGTTGTTGCAGGGGCCAAGATTCAGCTCCTGGTCCCACCTCTTCACTGAACACACTAGGCCCTCTCTCTCCCTGCTCCTGAACTTTATCATACTCGTCTTAAAGCTTGTATGGTTCCCTGCCTCCGCTATATCACTTGCTAGACTATTTCATTTCCCTGACAACTCTGTGACTGAAGAAATACTTCCTAACATCCTTTTAAACTTATCTGAGCCTTCACTTCTAGTGTGACCCCCTTGTTTCTGTGTCCCTCTCGGGAACATCCGTCTCTGTCCACCTTGTGTATTTCACGTAGTATTTTTGTATGTCGTTATCATGTGTCCTCTAACTCTCCTGTCATCCAATGCCGTCAGGCCGGCTTCCCTTAACCTTTCCTCGTAGGACATTTCCCTAAGCTCTGGAACTAACCTAGTCGTAAACCTTTGGGACATTTTCTAATTTCTTGATGTGCTTAACCCGGTGTGGGTTCCAAAAAAGGTGCTGCATACTCCAGTAAAGGGCCTGACGTACACGGTGTACAGTATCTTGAACGATTCCTTACTAAGGTATCGGAAACGCTATTCTCAGGTTTTTCAGGCGCCTATATGCTGGAGCAGTTATCTGGTTGATGTGTCCTTCCAGAGACGTGCTCGGTGTTATACTCACCCGAAGGTCTTTCTCCTTGAGCGAGCTTTGCAGTCTTTGTGCACCTAGCCTATACTCTGTCAGTGTCTTCTTTGCCTTCCCGATCTTAGACTTTGCGTTTGGTTGGGTTAATTCGAGAAGCCAGTTGCTGACCAGTGTCCACCCCAGGTCTCTTTGAAGTCCTGCCTGATCCTCATCTGATTTAATCCCTCATAAACTTCACATTCAATCTGCGAACAGGGACATTCTGAAATGTATCCTTCCATCATGCATTTAACATATACCAAAAATAGCACTGTTTGTAGAACCGGCCCTGTGGGGCCCCGCTTCGTCACAGGTGCCCGCTGTAATACCTCATCAGGGACCATGACTCGTTGTTGCCTCCCTGTCAGGTATTCCCCTGATCCATTGCTATACCCTTCCTGTTATTCACGCCTGATCCTCTAGCTTCTGCAATAATCTCTTGTAAAAGGGAAATGTGTCGAAGGCCTTCTTGCAGTCCAAGAAATGCAATCAACCCACCCCTCTCTCTCGTGTCTTTCTTTTGTTACTCTATCATAAAACTCCAGAAGGTTTGTGACACAGGATTTGCCTTCATGAATCCGTGCGGTCTTCGTTTATACACTTGTTCCACTCCAGGTGCCCACCACACTCCCCTGATGATCTTCTCCATGATTTTGGATACTAATAAAGTCAGTGACACTGGTCTATAGTTTAGTGCTTCTTTTCTGTCTCCTTTTTTTAAATAGGGAACAAATATTTACCGTCTTTCATACCTCAAGAGTTGCCCAATTTCAAGGGTTTGTATTAAAGATTGGGGGTTAGGGGCCCAACATCATTTCTACTCCCTCCCTGAGGACCCACCGGGAGATGTCTGGTCTCATTGCTTTTGAGGTATAAAGGGTCATTTAAAGCAGCTTCTTCACCTCCTCCTCAGTTGTGTGTATGTCATCCATCACTTTTTGGTGTATTCCCAGTGTCCTTCCTGTCTCCACTGTAAACCTATTTAATCTCGTGTTGAGCGCCTCGAAATACCTCTTGAACGTTTCTTGGGGAGTTTCTCCTTTTTTTCCTCAGCCTGATCACCTGGTCTTTGACTGTTGCCCTTCTTCCTAATGTGGTTTTACAGCAGTTGGGGTGAGACTTGACTTTTGATGCTATGTCGGGGGGGCCCCTCCCCCCTTATCTGTGCATACTCGTTTCTGGCTCTTCGATTAATCTCCTTGTTTGCCTGGGCCCTTTGCCTTCCGTACCTTTTCCCATTCTCTGGCACACTTATTTTTTTGCCTCCCTACACCTTCGGATAAACCAAGGACTCGCTATGGTCTTTCCATTATTTCTGTTGCCATTGGGAACAAACCTTTCCTCTGCCTCCTTGCATTTTGTTGTTACGTATTCCATCATTTCGTTTACTGACTTTCCTGCCAATTCTCTGTCCCACTTAGCCTCCTCATTCCTGAGTAGTCGCCCCTTTTATAGTTTGGCTTTTCCCATTCAACTCCTGTTACCCAATCCACTTGAAAATCTACTGTATAATCGAGTCTCAGAACCACGTGATCACTAGCTCCAAGGGGCCTTTCATATGTGATGTGCTCAATGTCCGAACTGCTCAGGGTGAACACAAGGTCCAGTCTAGCTGATTCATCCTCCCCTGTCTCTCTCTTAGTGTCCCTGACATGTTTATACATGAGGTTTTCCATTACCACATCAATCACCTTGCCTCTCCATGCTTCGGGGCTCCCATGTGGCTCCAGGTTTTCCCAATCGATGTGCCTGTGGTTGAAATCGCCCATAACCAGTAACTTTGCTCTGCTCGAGCGAGCTCTTCTTGCCACTTAAGCCAGTATGTCCATCGCTCTGTTGTTCTCTTCATATTCCTCTCTTGGCCTCCTGCATTTTCTGTTGTGTGTGTGTGTGTGTGTTGTGTGTGTGTGTGTTTTTGGGTGTGTGTGTGTGTTGTGTGGTGTGGTGTGTGTGTTTGGGGGGGGAGTGTGTGAGTACTCGCCTAATTGTACTAACCTAATTGTGGTTGCAGGGGCCGAGACTCAGATCCTGGCCCCGCCTCTTCACCGACCGCTACTAGGTCCCCCTTTCCCTCTGCTCCATGAGCTTTTTTTCATACCTCGTCTTAAAAGTATGTAAAGTTCCTGCCCCCCCTACATCGCTTGCCAGACTATCCACTTCCTAACTACTCTTTGACTGAGGAAATAATTCCTAACATCCCTTTGACTCATCTGAGTCTTCAGCTTCCAATTGTGACTCCTTGTTTCTGTGTCCCATCTCTGGGAAAATCCTGTCCCTGTCCATTCCACGCAGTATTTTGTATGTCGTTATTTATGTCTCCCTTGACCCTCCTGTCCTCCAGTGTTGTCAGAGCGATTTCCCTTAATCTTTCTTCATAGGACATTCCCCATAGCTCTGGAACTAGCCTTGTTTGCAAACCTTTGCACTTTCTCTAATTTCTTGACGTGTTTGACCAGGTGTGGGTTCCAAACTGAGCCTAACGTACACAGTGTATAAAGTCTTGATCGATTCCTTACTGAGGTACCGGAACGCTATTCTCAAAAGGGTTTTCCAAGCGCCCATATGTCGCAGCAGTTAAACTGGTTAATGTGTGCTTTCTGGCGATGAACTCGGGATTTATACTCACTCCTAGGTTTTCTCCTTGAGTGAGGTTTGCAGCCTTTGGCCTCCCTAGCTTATACTCTGTCTGCGTCTTCTTTGCTCTCCTCCGATCTTCAGGAAATTTGCATTTTGCGGGGTTAAATTCTAGAGCCAGTTTCTAGAACCGCGCATCCAGCCTGTCCTGGTCTCTTTGTGACCTGACTGGTCCGCGTTTGATTTAATTCTCCTCATTAACTTCATGTCATCTGCAAACAGGGCACTTCTGAGTCTATCCCTTCCGTCATGCCCTTCACATATACCAAGAATAAACACTGGTCCCAGGCACTGACCCCTGTGGACCCCCGCTCGTCACCGCGCCACTGTGATAGCCTCATCACGGACCATGACTCGCTTGTTGCCTCCCTGTTTAGGTATTCTCTGATCCATTGCAGTGCCACTTCCTGTATATAAGTGCCTGTTCCTCTAGCTTCCTGTGCTAATCTCCCCCTTTTTTTTTTTTTTTGGGGGTTTTTGGGGGGGGAGGGGGGGGGGGGGGAAGGAACTGTCCAAGCCCTTCTTGCAGTCCAAAAAATGCAATCAACTAAACCCACCCCTCTTCCCCCTCTCAATTCCCTATTATTTCATTACCTTGTCATAAACTCTATGGTTTGTGACACAGGATTTGCCTTCCATGAATCCGTGCTGGTGTCATTTACAATCTTATTCCGCTCCAAGGTGCTCACTCGCTCTCCTCCTGATATCTTCCAAGACTTTGCATACTATATCACGTCAGCGACAACTGGGCTATAATTTAGTGCTTCATTTCCTCTCCATTCTTAAAGATGGGGACTATATTTGCCTCCTTCCATACTTCAGTAGTGCCCAGCATCAAAGGAAGTGTTGGTTTTGGTTAGTGGTGCAATGTAGTCCCCGCTCCCTGCACCCTCCCTAAGGACTCATGGAGATATACCATCCCCACCGCCTTTGAGTATCAAAGTCCACTAAGATGCTTCTCCTCTGAGTTGTGTGTATTTCATCCAACACTTTTTGTATATCCCCGTGTTTATGTACCCCACTGTTTTGGACTTCCCATGTCCCTTCAGCCCCCACTGCAAATACTTCCTGAAATCTCATGTTGACTCCTCCACATACCTCCTGGTTGTTTTTTGTGAAGCTCCCCACCATTTTTCCTCACCCTGATTACCCTGGTCCTTGACTATTTTTCCTTCCCCTGATGTGGATGTAGAGTAGTTTGGGGCCAGATTGAGACATTCGATGCTATGTCATTTTCATACTGGCCTCAGTGCCTCCCTCCTTATCTGTGCATACTACGTTTCTGGCTCATCGACTAATCTTTTTATTCCTCCTGATTCTTTGCCTTTCTGTACTTTTTTTCCATTCACTAGAGCACTTAGTTTTTGCCTCCCTACACCTTCGGGTAAAACCCAAGGGTCCGTTCTTGTTTCTTCCCATTATTTCTGATAACCCATGGCACAAACATTTCCTCTGCCTCCTTTGCATTTTGTTGTTACAAAGTCCAGATCATTTCCAATTTACTGATTTTCCATACCAACTCCTGTTCCCAATGAAACCGTCCGGCAGAAGGTTCCATTCCTGGTAGTCCCCCCCTTTTAAAGTTTAGCTTTTCCTTTTCTAACTTCTTGTTACCTTCTCCACTTATAGCTCAACAATGTAATTCAAAGCTCAACCACGTATCACTAGCTCCCAGGGGCCTTTCATATGTGAAATGTGCTCAAAAGTCTGAGCTACTCTGACTACTCAGTCTAGCTGGTTTCATCCTCGCCCTCTCTCTATGGTAGTATCCCTAACATGTTTTGGCGCATGAGATTTACCACACCACATCCATCATCCTGCCTCCGTCATACTTCAGGATCCCCATGTTGCTCCCAGTGTTTTTCCCACTCAATATCCCTGTGGTTTGAAATCACCCCATGACCAATTACTTCGCTATCTCGATGAGCCCTTCTGCCACCTCACTTAGTTGGTCCCATGTGCATTCAAAGAGTACGTAACCTTTAATTCGGCGCATGTACACACCCTTCATTTACAGGCTAACTCCCGCATCCAGCGAACCAGTTGCTGGAGAGTTTGAATGAATGGTGCCCCCGTCGTTCAACAAGTGACCAGGTTCTAGCCAATCGAAGAGGGGGTTTTTGGCAATCGCAGAGGTTATGGTGGGTACCACTAACTCCTGATGAGAGGCTGGCCCATCTCATTCCCATTCTAGAGCTGGTTGAAGCCACGGTCTGCTATCTTTGGCTTCTATTTCTCTGCCCTTGCTTATCGTGGATTGCACTATACTTTATCACTGTACATAGTGTAACATAATGCTGTTCTAAAATTGGTGAAGGATAATATAAGTCTAACTTTACAGCTGTGTTTATTTGCTTCTCTTATTAACACCCAGGATAACAGGCCATTTGGAATCCCTGGGTTGTAATGGTTACCTGTTCCGTGAGCTGGGAGCTGGACATAGAGAAAAACGGTTGGAGCTTAGGGTGAAGCTCGTAGCAGAACATTGTGCAGCTGCTGTTGGCAAATGCTTAGCTTGCCAACGCTTACAAATTTTGCGGTGTCCAGTGCATTGCTATGGTCAGCCTTGCTATGTGTGATCGTTTCACAGCTCGCTACAGCTTTGTACGGTGTGCTCGCTTCGCTAACGGTCAATCTTCTAAAAGTGTAGCGTCTGGCATTGCTTTACAAATTTTGCGTATCAGTTGTCACCACAGCCTGATTCGGTGTTGAGAATTTTGCAGTCGGCTTTGCTTGTATCGTATTCGCAATCGAAACTGTGCATATCTAGCGTGTTCTGCAAATTAACGTGTTCTCGTTGGGGAATCTGCAATCGAAACTGTGCATAGCGAATAACTATGCCACCTAGACGGTCAACGTCCTGTGTTCCGGCATATACATTGCATAACCTAACCTAAATTGTCCCTACAGCGTTGTTGGCAAATTACTCGTTCCCATTGTGCATTAAATATAAACCACGCTCACAGCTGCGCAACTTCCGTTCACTGATTGCTGACAAAACTTCGAAAAGAAGAGATGGCACATCAACTCACTCCCTCTACTACGGGAGCTATGGCAAAAACACTATGTACCTCGCAGAAGGAAGATTGATACAACCTACGGAGCAAAAATGGTCATCTAGTGCAGCTGTTTCTCAAGATTAATCAGCCGTCGTTTGGCACTTGAGCTGGCAAAAATCATCTTGAGCAAACTAAGGGAACAGAATCTTAGCATTCGCAAGGGAAGAAATTGATAGGGAAAGAAAAGGAGGCAGTTTACGCATACTGAAATGATTTTAGTTTACCATGAAAGCAGTACAGTTTGTTCCCCGCTTCAATGAAGGCCGAACCAGAACAATTTTTCGAAAGCTTTCGGAAAATCAAGCTCGAGCTTAGGTTGGCCAGAACAGCAATGAGGGCATCGTTTTGGTTACAACAACAAATGTTTGGTAAGGCACAGGAATTTACGTCAGCATTAAATGACGTGAATTTTCCTGATTACAAGTTAGTGAAGACCACAAGTTGTTGGGAAGCATGTACCATTATCCCAGCCAAATAAAAAAAGCTTTTTCAAACTAAGCAGCGGGCAGCTTGGTCCAATCCCCTGTGGTACTTTGTAGACAGCAAACCAAAGCTTTTACCAGCTGTTATAAAGCAATGGTGTCCTCTACCCTTTGAGGAGCTGGTACAGTTTATTCCTGATTGATAACCTGCTGGAGTCCTGTGGGACCAGCGTTCGAGTCTTTCCGCAGGATCGGACTTAACCACTGCAATGGAGGCAGCCAGGTTGCTGATACCTTCGAAACTAACCGCCTTTCCTAGTCCGAGCGGTCCTGTCTCTCTTTTCAAACAGCCAGGCATTAGCAGAGATCGTCAACCTTCGAGAATGAAGTGCCAGCCGGAGGGAGAACGCTACGTCACCAACTAATCACCTGGGAGCCACGTTTTCTCAACTTATGGTCCACCTGCTGAGAGACAAACTACTGCAACATGGTGCAATCTCGACAACAGTATCCAGAGAGACACCTTCCAGAGCGACACCAGTTGCAACGCAGCAGGAGTAAAGGCAAGCCTGCCGCTGCTTCCTCTGTAACAAAGTAGGTCATATCCTCCCAACTGCCCCCACAAACCCAACCCATCCGGGAAAATCTCTAATATCCCCAAGTAACATGTCCCCGAGAGAAGTAGAAAAGAATGGCCCCCTTATTATTTTAAGAGTCTTATTTTCCCTTCAGGAAAAACTCAGAAACAACTGAAGTTAAAACCTTTAGAGATTACTGGAGCATATTGCTTCCACTTGTAAAGAAGGAATATACCCCTTTTCAAGAACACTTCCTTGAATTCCTCGTTTTATATTGGAAGCATTTGGAGAGCTATATATTCTGGTCCCCCTTTGCAAAAATTTATGTACAGTGCAAATATTACACTGGGTATTGGACTGTCGGGGTGTCTCAAAATGGGATTCCCCATGAAAGAATGCGCCATGTTTTACTGGGTAATAACATTACTACTGGTTATGCGTGTCCTAACCTATAATTGAGCAATTCTTTTTTCCGGTGTTGGCCATAACTCCGGGCAACATCCCAAGGGTTTGTCTGGAGAGAATTTGACCTATCCTTGGACGACTCCGATCTCCGGAATAGCCACTTGTTTTATGAGGCTACACCGGCCCCCCCGGGGAAAAAAAAAAAACCTCGTAAATTCCCAAGTGAACAGACCCCGATCAAGCCTTCCTATTCCAGTTCAGGATTTACCAATAGTCCTCTCTTTTCCAGCCCGAGGGACTGTCCTCTCCGGGAGGGAACAACGAAAGGAACCCTTCCTTTAAAATTTACGCTTTTTTTCCAAGGCAGCCATGTAAATTCCTCTTGGGTCATCCGGCAAGTAGAAGTTTAAAAACGATTTATTGATGATCTGCACTGAGACTGGAAAGGAGAATAGAGGGCCGCAATTGTATGACAAGGTTGTAGTGGTTTCCAACCAAGTTTATACCATCAAATATTAAATATAAGCTCATAATAACTTCATTGGGAGGTCACTTAGAGGAATTTCTAAAAAACCTTGTGAAGAATCACAAAAGAATTTTATTGGCCAAAATTAAAGAAAGATGTGAAGAATCATATTAGGTGTTGCCGGGAAAAAAAAAAAGAAATTGGGGGGGGGATCAGAAAGTAGGGAAACCTGACATTCCCATTAAACCTGCACCCTCTCCAACCTATACCTGCTGATGAGAACCTTTTGCAGATTTAAATTATAGATTGTGTAGTCCACAACCTAGGTCAAAGTCTGGAAATCATCTTATTTACGATGTGGATAAAGAACCAGATACCCTGAACAATTCCCATGCGTAGTAATAAAACTAAAGCTATTTCTCAAAGCTTTAAAAACCAAATTCATTTCTTGTTTTTGGCATTCCTAAAAACTATTCAAAGGTGATCAAGGTACTAACTTTACGCAAAGCATTTTACAAGTAGGGAATAAATCCACAACTTATCCACTACCTATCATCCTATGTCCCAAGGACGCCTTGGAAAAGATTTCCCGACGTTAAAAACCATGATGAGAACTTTTTGCATGAACTTTTCCTACAGACTGGGATGAATCACTACCTTTGTTTCTGTTCTTCAGTACGAGCGACGGTGCAAGAGTCCTACAGGGTATAGGTCACGTTTGGCTGTCTTTGGGCACAATGTACGAGGTCCTCATCGGGTGTCTCAAAGAAGGATGGATGGGAGAAGAAGTTTAGCTCCACACTCTACAACCCGTCTTCAAGGTTGCAGGTGCACTCAGTTTAGCCAAGGCTAAACCTAAAGACTGCTCAAAATAAGAATGAAACAAAGGTATGAAAAGTGCACAATTCCGCTCCTATCCATCCAGGGACAAGGTTGTTATGGTGCAGGAACTAAACCTGGCCACACCTTGAAAGCTAGATTTACGGGACCTAATGCAGATTGTAAGTAGATATCTGATGAAAATTATTGGTAGTTCCCATGATAAGACCTCAAAAACTAAAATTCACCACATCAGTCAAATTAAAATCTTTTCATACACCAGATAAGTCCAGTAATGACTGTCCTACTACATCCGAGGAACGACTCTGAATCTTTGCACTCTATATCTGAAATTAATAATTAAAACTTTCTAATTCTGTCCTCGCCTCAAGGGTCCAAGTTCTTTAATGAGGAGGGACTACTGAAAACGCAAGCCAACAATTTACTGGCCTTCTACAGTCCATATCCTATATTTTTACGGATGTGCCGAAAAAATGTAGTTAGGTATTAAACTCTCCCCCTACAGAGCTAAATCCTGAAAAGAAGAAGACTACTTTCACAGCAGAAGTAGAATTTTTAGTTAAACATGGTTTAGTGAGGGTCATCTAGTCCATGGGCTTCCATTCACCGTAGCCTCCTTGATTTAAGAAGGCTATGGAAGGGGTTTCGTATTGTACAACTACCGTTAAGGTGAAAGAGGTCACAATTTACAGATGCTTACCCTCTTCCTCCGTCTGATGACGTAATTAGACTTAGTGGGTAATAGGCACTTTTTGTGTCCAAGTTAGATCTCCTTAAAGGTTACTATCAGTACCATTGACGGATAAGGAGCGAAGAAATCCCTGCCTTCGTATCCAGGAGGTTTCATTATCAATACACAGTTACCCCCTTCAGAATAAAAAATTCCCCCTCTTCATTCCAGAAACCTTATCCACAGGATTAAAGGACATGGGAAAAAAAAAAGGCACGGCAAGCGTACCAGATGATATTGTTGTGGTGTCTGATACTTGGGGATCAACACCTACTTAGACTTAAGGCTCTTTTGAGAACTTTTCAGAGTTCCCATTTAACAGTTTACTTTATCTAAATCTTCCCTTTGGCCAGCCACTATCACTTTTTCTAGGCATGAAGTAGTAAGTGGTAAAGTTTTGCCCCTATAACTTGCTAAGAAAATTTTTCTTGCTATTAAAGATTATCCAGTTTCTCATGATAGGAAACTCTTCCAAACGTTTCCTAGGCAGATAGGATTTTACCAGAAGATATCTGTAATAAATTATCCCACCCCAAAGATATAGTAGCCCTCTTACCTCTCTCTTACTCAGTCCACAAAGTTCCCTTTAATTGGCCCATATTGACCAAACTTCTTTTGACAAAGCCAAAAAAGAATATTGTGTTACTGCACCCATGTCTCTTGTCTCCAGACTTCTCCAAACCTTATTCATTAACAGGTGAGATGCTTGTGATTCAGGGGTTGGGCAGTAACTATTACAAAACGAGAATGAGGAGTTGCAGCCTGCAGCATACTTTTCACCAATTTCCAGCCACATCAGAGGCTTACTCTACCATCGAAAAAGAAGCCCTCGTCTGGTACTGCTTTGGAAGCATTGATGTTTTATGTGGGCCAAGACATCGAGCAGGGGTCACAGTCTCACATTGGAATCACAATCCTCCCCTAGTATATCTCCAAACCATGAAGAACCACAACACAAGGCTCATGCTTGTGACCTAGGCTGGGCAGCCATAAAATATCAAAAATTGTACATATTGCCGGCAAGAATTGTTTTGGCAGACTCTTTATCTAGGGGGTCTAATATTCTATTTTACTTAGGTTTAAGGATGTTTAGGTTACTTTGTGTAAACCCCTTTCCCCGCTCTTTTTTTTTTATCCCCTGGTGTGGGGTTTTTTTTAGTGCAGGGGATGCAGGCTACCGCCGGCCTGTATCTTGGACCTATGCTAGCCCGACTGACTGCTGTCTCACTCTGAGTTTAGGGTTTGTCTTTTTGTAATGAGAAAAGCTGAGCTCTAAGAGTTGGATGGTGGAGAGGAAAGGTGGTCCCATTATTTTGTGCCATGGTGGCACGGTTACCACTGGGAGGTGGCAGCCTAATCCTGAGCCTTCTCTGAGTGGGGGTGTGGGCATGCAAAGAGCACATAACCTTTATTCGGCTCATGTACACACCCTCATTTACAGGCTATCTCCCCCAACCAGCGAACCAGGTTGCTGAGAGTTGATGATGGGGCCCCGTCGTTCAACTAGTGACCAGGTTCTAGCCAATAAAAAGATGGTTTTGGCAATCGCAGAGGTTATGTGGGTACCACTCTCCTGTCTGCCCTTGTCATTCCCATTCTAGAGCTGGTTGAAGCACGGTCTGCTATCTTGTGGCTTCTATTTCTGCCTTGCTTACCGTGGAGTGCACTATACTTATGACTGTACATAGTGTACATATTGCTGTTCTAAACTGGTGAAGGATAATATAAGTCTAAACTTTTTCTGCTGTGTTTATTTTGCTCCCTTGACACCCAGGATAACAGGCCATTTGGAATCCTGGGTTGTAATAGTCCACCATTGCTCCGTTGCACTCATATTCCTCTCTTGGCCTCCTGTAGTTCAGTGGTGGGTTATACATCACTGCAATGACTACCTTGTGTTCCCCTGACTGAACTGTACCTACTATGTAATCCCTTTCCCAAATCTCTTCAATACCTTCCATTTCTTGATAACCCCACCGGTTTTTATTAGTAGTGCAACCCCTCCTCCCCCCCCCTGCTCCTTCTATCCTTTCTCAGGATCTGATATCCGGGTGGGAGGATTGCATCTGTTATTATCCCAGTGAGTTTTGTTTCTGTAACTGCTACGATGTCTGGGGACATCTCCTTGATTCTTTCATGCCACTCCTCACATTTATTCGTTATTCTATGCTTGTTCATGTACCAAACCTTCAACTTCTTTTCAATAACTGTGGTCTATGGAGAGAGGTGGGTTAGGGGGTGCATGTGCCCTGGCAGGGGCCTATAGTGGGTTGGTGTGGGGGTGGGGTCTGTGGTGTGGGGTGTGGGGGCAGACGGCCTATGGGGTGTTTCAGTGGCGTGGATGTGAGGGGGATGGGGAGAGGCCCTGTGGTGGTTACATTGGGGGAGGGGGTTGTGGTGACGGAGATGGGGATAGAGGGTACATTGTGTGGATTACTGGGGTTTCTGTGGGGGTGGGTTTGAGCTGAGGGGATGTATGGGTTACTGTGGAGGTGGGGTTTATGCAGAGGGGGATATGTGGGTTACTGTGGTTTTCTGTGGGGGTGGGGTTTGCACTGAGGGGGATGAAGGCAGAGATACAGTGAGAGAGTTTTGGGTTAGATCGTTTGATTGCTTTAGGATTGCCATGGTTGTGTTCCTTCTGTGGGTGGTACTGGAGGGGGTTGTGTTTGTTCTTCCACGTGGGCCTGATTTCTCCTGCTGTCCACCTTCTTTGCCTCCCATTCCTCCTTGTGACGTTGCACCCTCTCTTTCAGTGTCATCCCTTATTCTTGTGTACCTCGGTTGAGATACACACTCCGGAACACCTGATTGTCCCTTAGGCGGGCTTTCTCCTGCAGGATCCGGCTTTGAGCTGACTCTGCCTTGAATATCACTTTGACTGGACGTTTTTTTCCCCTCGCAAACCACCCAGTTCTCTGAAAATTTGTCAGTTGGGTAATGTCGTCCTCTCCTATTGCTTTCATGATACTTTCAATAATTTTTTCTCCTCCTGTTTCCTTGCCTCGTAAGTTTCACCATCTACTTCTTGGAGCCCATAGACAAAAACGGCCTTCTCCCTTTCATCCTCCCACTGTGCTTCCCTGAGCATCCTCTGATTCGAATTAGTTTCTGCCATTGATGCATTGCCTCTTACTGTCTCTTCCCTATCTGGTGTCCCTCTGCTTATCTGTTCCTGGACATGGCAGTTGTCTGTTAGAGCCTCTGTGTATAGCTTAGCTCCTTCATTGACTTTAGTCCCCTCATTAGTTCTTGCTGTTCTCCCTGCCTTTTCCCAGGCCCCCCTTGGGTCTGATAGAGTCATCGCATACAGTATATCTCCATTGTCCCCTACTGTCCCCTCATCGGTGACTGATGTAGTAGCTCTTGGTGTCATGGCTGTACTGTCCTTTGGTTCTTTAGGCTGTTTCAGAATCTTTAGTTCTTCTACTAAGCTCTGTATCTTACCTTCAGTTGCTGTCATTTGTAATTCCCATTTCCTGCTCTCCTCAGCTATTTTCTCTTCCATTTTCTTGCTGATCTCTTCCAGCCTCCTCCCCCACTCCTCCTCTCTACACGTGAGCTCTGCCTCTCAGTCCTCTCTCCCAGGTCCACCACTTGCTTCATCCACCATTCCTCTGGTTCACCGTCCAGGTTTTTGGGGTCCCATTTTTTCTTTTTCACAGAAGAGCTTATGCCAAAGAAACTGTGGAGGGGGGGTGTTTGTGTGGGGAGGGAGGGGGTTTTTTTTGTGGGGAAAAAGGGGGAGGGGGAAACTGGGGGGGGGAAAAGAAGATATGGCGGAGGGCAGACAGAAAAGAAAAGGGGGAAAAGAGAGATGGGGGGAAGACGGGGGGAAAAGACAATGGGGGGGGGAAAGTAAAGGGTTGGGGGAAAAAAAGGGAAGATAACGTGGAGAAAGTGGGATAAAGAGAAAATTTTAAGGGAGTGTGGTTAAGTGGATTAGAGAGAAAAGGGGGGGGAAGGGAAGTCAGAGTGTGTGGAGCATGTGGGTGAGCGTTTTTGGGGTGTGTGGTTTGGTGTGTTGTGTGTTGTGTGTGTGTGTGTGTGTGGTGTGGGGGGTTTTTGGGGTGGGGTGTGTGTTTTGGGTTTTTGTGTGCGTGTGTGTGGTTTTATTTTTGGGTTAT
The DNA here is from genome assembly GCF_026875155.1 of Cherax quadricarinatus. NCBI lineage: Eukaryota > Metazoa > Arthropoda > Malacostraca > Decapoda > Parastacidae > Cherax > Cherax quadricarinatus. The sequence continues at coordinate 43,180,200 of NC_069418.1, read as the reverse complement.
ATTTGTACGTATATGAATGTGGTGTATGTGTGTGAAAATGATGTTTTGTATTTTGTGTGTTTTGAGAAATACTCACCCTACGGGTTTCAAATCAAATTTCAGAGTTTTATGGGCCCCGCCTTTTTGCAAACGCTACTAGTTCACTCTTTCTTCCATGCCCCAAGGGGCCTTTTCCCAAAACCACTTGGAAATAAATGTATAAAAAAACCGACACAATGGAAATATAAACACAAATGCAAAAAGGGAAAATATAAACACAAATTTCAGATAATGTGATCCGTTTATTGTTTACTTTTGGGCCCCACACAGTGGGCTTTTTCAAGTCACAAACAAAACTACCTGGGGGGGAAGGGAACGCGAGTTTTTAAATAGCCCGGGTCCAAAAATGCGGGGTCGGGTAAAAAAATGTTTCACCCTGATTTTTTCCAAAGGGGGGTTTTATAGATCAAAAACTTGGGTACCTTGAACAGGGGTTTTGGTTTAAGTTTGTGAGCATAAAAACCTTTTTTAAAAAGGGGTTTTTTTTTAATGTGGGAAAAGCGTAAAGGGAAGTTTCTTGGCAAGTGGTTCGGCTATGTTATAGAAGCCCCTTTTAAAGGGTTTGAAGTTGTGGGAATAAGAAAAAGTGATGTTTCCCCCCCCCCCCCCCCCCCCCCCCCCGGATTCTTCGGTATTGATGTTGTCTTCTGGGGCGAAAAGTCTTGAGTTTCTGTAGTTTAATCAAGGGGGTTGTGTGAAATTCCCGGTGTTGAAACGCAGGCTTTCCCTTTTGGGCCGCAGACCGCTTGCGTTTTGGTTTTTCTGAAATACGTTTTTTGGGGGTCCCTTAAAAGTTTCGCCCACGTAAAATTTTTGTTGCAGTCATTCCCAAGGGATTATGTATCCCCCCTGCAGAGGATGGAGGCTTGTCCTGTCTCCCAACGGTGAGCCCTTTGGGAATGGTCGTGGTTGTGGGAAATTTTACTTGGAATAAAGTTTTGGCAAAAAATTTTTGGGAAACCATTTTGGCAAGGGATTTTGGGGGAAAGGGACTATGTATCTTTTCTGGGCAGTGTTTTCCCTCTGGGGGGTTTAAGATGTTTAATGCCCCGCCGTCTGCAGTCTCGGGAATGAAGTGACGGGGATAGGGGGGTTTAAGAAAAATATTTGTTAAATTTTAAATGCATTTTTCCTAAAGAACTCGTTGCTGCAGATTCGAGTGCACAAAAGGAAGAACCCTTTAAAATTTAAACCCCAAAATTTTTGGGTTTTTGGTTTCGTGGGTGATAGAAGGGAGGAGATCTTTTTTGGGTTGGTGGGTTTTTTTCGATATTTTTAAAAAACGAATTTTCCGTGGCAGTTTTGGGGCAGGGGCCCACATAAAGGGAAAAGGGAAAAGGGTTTTGTCATTTTCTTCTTCAATGTGAACGGGGATTGAAGGCTCAAACCGGGTTTGGGAGCTTGTCTTGGAGAGCTTAAACGTTGAAGCTTTGGGAGTTATGAGAGAATGCCCGCAACAAACGGACCAGGACAGATAAAGGGAAAAAAAAGGTGGAGAAACGTTGGGCTTCCTAAAGGTTCCCCTGAAAGGTTCGCCGGGACGGGCACTAAATGGCGAACCCATGGGTAGTTTAAAAAATCGCTGGAAGAGGTGAATTTTTGGGAAAAAGAAACACGTAAAAACCAACCCCATAGTTCAACAAGGTCGATGAAATCGCTGGCTGGGGTGGGGAAAATCAAGTGGGAAACGCAATTTTTCCCGCGCAAGAGATCGATGGTTGTGTAGTAGGTATTTGGTGAATAGGGGGAAATCACGTCAAGGGTTGGGAAAATTTCCTTTTTTCCTGATGTTGATGTTTTCGAAAGCGATTTAGAAGATCCCGAGGTTTGAGAAATTTTCTGGACGATAAATGCCCAAAGTTTAAAAGAGGTTTTTGGCGAGAATTCCCCGAGAGCCCGGTTTGGGGGGGGACTGCCTCTCCAAAATCTTGGGGACTATCAGTTCCCCGCACATCTCAAACACTCAGGTGATCTTCTCAATCGCAATTTGCAACACAACATCAAGGGAAAAAGAAACTTTCCAGCCTTGACGTGACTTCCCTATTCCCCCAAAGTTTCCTACCAAAACAAACCTCCCATCCTTTGCGCAGGGAAAAAAAACGATTCACTTGATCTTCCCCTCCCAGCCAGCGAAATTTTATTTGACCCCTTTTTGAACTATGTGTTGGCTTTACGTGTTTCTCTTTTGAAAATTTACCTCTTCCAGCAGACTTTTTTGGGCTACCCATGGGGGTTTTGCCACTCATTTCAGTCCGGCGAACCCATCAGGAACATCTAGAACCGAACGTTTCTCCACCATTATTCCTTCATCTGTCACCGGGTCCGTTATGTTTTACGACATTCCCCCTCATAAATCCTAAACGCTTCAACGTTCAAGCTCCCAAACAACCCAACCAGGGCCGGGGCCTTTAATCCAGTTCACACTTTTTAAAAAAGAATTTTGACAACACTCCCTTTCCCTTTTCCCTTTATGCCTGCTCTGCAAACTGACCACGGGAAATTCGTTTTAAAAAATCTATCAAAAAACCCCCCAACCAAAACGTTTTTTCTCAAATTCTCCTCACCACGACACCAAAAAAAAAGGGTGGTGGGAATTAATTTGGCTTTTTCCCCTTTGTAAATCCCGAATCTGCAGCAACGAGTTTCCTTGAGGAAGAAGCATATAATTTAACAAATATTTTCTAAACTCCACTATCCCTCGCACTTCATCAGAGACTGCAACGGCGGGCAATTTAAAAAACTTCAACACACCCAGAGAAGAGACGCCCAAAGAGATACATAGTCCCTCCCCCAAATCCATTTCCAAAAATGTTTTCCCAAAATCTTTGCCAAAACAACATTCCAAGTATCTACCTCCACAACCACGACCATCAAGGGCAACACCAGTTTTTAGACCCGGGCAAGCCCCCATCCTCGCAGGGGTATACATAATCCCCTTTTAATGACCGCAAAAAAGTTAAAGTGGGCGAAACATCAAGGACCTCCAAAAACGTATTTCAGAACACCCAAAACGCAAGCAGGGCTGACCCACACAAGGAATGCCCGCGACAATACCGTAATTTACCCCAACCACTTTATAAACTACGAAACTCAAACTTTTTCGCCCCCAGAAGACAAAACCAATACCGAAGAAATTTCCCGGAATCATCACTTAGTTTTTATATCCGACCAAAAAATTCAAAACCCAAAAATGGCTTCTTAAAAATAGCTGAACCACTTGCCAAGAAACTTCTTCATCGCTATCCCACAAAAGAACAAATGTAGAAAAGGGCGCCCCACAAACTTTTCCAATCTCCCCGTTCAAGTACCCAATTTTTAGACTCCCATAACCCCACTCGGTACATCATCGGGTGGGACATTCTTCACCGACCTCAGCATTCTTTTACCGGGGCCCATAAATACTCCCCGTTCCCTTTCCCCCCCAGGTATTCTGTTTTTGAAATTGAAAAAGCCCACCCGTTTTGGCGAAACCCTAGTCAAAAAGGGTCACATTATACTGCATTTGGGGTTTAATTTCCATTGTGTCGGTAATTAAAACCAAATTTTTTTTTCCACAAATGCAGGAAAATGTGATCCTTTTATTGACCCAAAGTTTTTACGACCCAGTGGGCTTTTTCAAGTCACACACGGACTACCTGGGTTAAAAAGGTACGGGAGTATTTATAGTTCAAAAATGTTGAGGTCAGGTGGAGAATGCTGCTCTGATGATCTCCCGGTGGGGTTATAAGTCTTGGAAGCCAGGGGGGGATATTGGCCCTGTTGTAAAGTAGACCTTCTGATGCATTTTCTTATGGGGGTAGCATGAAGAATTTTTTGCAGGGGTTACTAGTTTAAACCATTTTTTCTGTTAAAATTTGTTGGAAAAGAATAAACATGTTTCCAGGTTTCTTCTGTATTGAGGTTTCCTGTGGCTATAAGTCTTAATTTCTGTATTTAAAATTAAATGGTTGTGTGAATTCGATGTTTGTACACGGCATTCCTTGTATCGCATCCTGTTTGAAATTTGGGTTCTGAAATACGTTTTTGGGTCTTTTGGGGTTTTTCCCCACATATAATTTTTTGCAGTCATTACAAGGGATTATTATACCCCGCAAGGATGGAGGCTTGTCCTGCTACTACTGGTGATGTCCTTGATGGGGCGTGGTTGTGGAGGGAGAACTTGGAATGATGTTTTGGGAAAAATGTTTGGGGAAAAATGTTTGGGAAGGAGTTGGGGGGGAGGACATGTATCTCTTCTCCATGTCTTCTCTGGGTTGTTAAGATTTTTTTAAAGCTCGCCGTCTGCAGTCTCTGATGAAGTGACGAGGAAGTGGAGTTTGGAAAATACTTTTTTCAATTATAGTGCATTCTCCTAAGGAAATCGTTTCTGGGAAATTCCCGTGGCACGCAGGAAGAAGCCTATAATTACACCACTTTTTGGTTTTTTGGGTCTGGTGAGAGTAAAGTGGAAAGATCGTTTTTTGGGTTTGGGGTTTTCGATAGACTTTAAAAACGAATTCGTGGTCGCTTTGCAGAGTAGAACATCAAGGAAAGGAAGAGTGTTGTGACTTCTTCTTCAAGTGTGAACTGGATTGAAGGGCCCACCTGGTTTTACTTGTCTTGGAGAGCTTTAACGTTAAGCGTTTAGGATTATGAGAGAATGTCGTCAACATAACGGAGCCCGGGGACGACGAAGGGAAAAATGGTGGAGAAACGTTTGGCAGGAAAATTGACGTTTACTTTTTCTTTCCCCTTCCAGCCCCGATTTCATCGACCTTGTTGAACATGGGGCTTTACGTGTTTCTTTTTTTCGAAAATCACCTCTTTCAGCAGAAAATTTTTGGGCTACCCCGGGGTTTGCCACCAGTTCATCCTGGGAACCATAAATGGAAATCTAGAAGCCGAACTTTCTCCACCATTTTTCCTTTGTCCCCCCTTCACCTGCTCCGTTATGTTGACGACATTTTCCCCATAACTCC
>NC_069418.1:43150256-43174703 GCF_026875155.1 Cherax quadricarinatus | reverse complement strand
TGAAAAACGCCCCATGGCTTTTCCAATTTATAAAACTTTTGCGGTGACTGAGCAGCTGAAAGCAGCTGGCCATTCCTCTATTGGATAAGAGTAAATGTCATTAGTACAGTCATTTGTATATACCTGGGATTCTGGGATGAGATGAAAGAAAGTCTTTGAACTAGACATTCCATTATAATGATCCAAACACACTTCCCTGAGGAACTCTGGCAGCACTGAGAAATACACTTAGAGATCTACCTTCAAGAACATCACTTAGGAGTTTATAGTACAGAGCCATTGACTCCTAGTAGTGGCATACAAAGAGTACGTAACCTTTATTCGGCGCATGTACACACCCTCATTTACAGGCTATCTCCCCCAACCAGCGAACCAGGTTGCTAAGAGTTGATGATGGGGCCCCGTCGTTCAACTAGTGACCAGGTTCTAGCCAATAAGAAGATGGTTTTGGCAATCGCAGAGGTTATGTGGGTACCGCTCTCCTGTCTGCCTTGTCATTCCCACTCTAGAGCTGGTTGAAGCACGGTCTGCTATCTTGTGGCTTCTATTTCTGCTTTGCTTACCGTGGAGTGCACTATACTTATCACTGTACATAGTGTACATATTGCTGTTATAAATTGGTGAAGGATAATATAAGTCTAAACTTTTTCTACTGTGTTTATTTGCTCCCATTACACCCGGGGTAACAGGCCATTTGGAATCCTGGGTTGTAATAGCACTTGAGCTGGCAAAAATCAATCTTGAGCAAACTAGGGAACAGAGAGCTTTCGCAAGGGAAGAATTTGATAGGGAAAGAGAAAGGAGTGCAGTTTTCGCATTCTGTAAATGATTTTAGTTTACAAAAAGCAGTACAGCTTGATCCCCGCTTCAATGAGCCGAACCAGAGAAATTTTTTTCGAAAGCTTCGAAAATCAGGCTCGAGCCTTGAGGTGGCCGGAACAGCATTGGGCATCGTTGGTTCATACAGCATTATTGGGTAAGGCACGGGAATTTACGTCAGTATTAAATGACGCTGAATTTTCTGATTATCAAGTAGTGAAGACCACAGTGTTGGGAGCATATACGTGTATCCCAGCCAAATATAAAAAAAAAAATTAAGCTGGGCAGACGACAGCTTGGTCAATCCCATGTGACTTTGTGAGACAGCAAACCAAAGCTTTTACCAGCTGGTATAAAGCAAGTGGTGTCTCTACCTTTGAGGAGCTGGTGCAGCTTATTCTGATTGATAACCTGCTGGAGTCTGTGGGACCAGAGGTTCGAGTCTTTCTGCAGGATCGTGACTTAACCACTGCATTGGAGGCAGCCAGGTTGGCTGATACCTTCGAAACTAACCGCTCCTTGTCCGAGCGGTCCCGTCTCTCTTTTCAATAGCCTGGCATGAGCAGAGATCGTCAACCTTGGAGAAATGAAGTGCCAGCCGGAGGGAGAACGTCTACGTCAGCCAACTAAGCCACATGGTGAGCCACGCTTCTCAACCTATGGTCCACCTGCGGAGAGGCAAACTACTCATGGTGCATCTCGACAACAGTATCCAGAGAGACACCAGCCAGAACGACACCATTTGCAACGTCAGCAGGGAGTAAGAGGAAGAGCCTGTCGTCTGCTTCCTCTGCAACAAAGTAGGTCACATCCGTCCCAACTGCCCCATAAACCCAACCCATTGGGAAATCTCTAATATCCCTAGTAACATGTCCCCTAGGAAAGTAGAAAAAGGTATGGCCCCTTATTATTGCAAGAGTCTTTTTCCCTTCAGGAAAACTCAGAAACAACTAAAGTAAAGACCTTTAGAGATACTGGAGCATATTGCTCACTTGTAAGAGAAGGAATATTACCCCTTTCAGAGAATACTTCTTTGAATTCCTCTGTTTTATTGGAAGCATTTGGAGGAGCTATATATTCTGTTCCTTTGCATAAAATTTATATACAGTGCAAATATTACACTGGGTACTTGACTGTAGGTGTCTCAAAAGGATTCCCCATGAAATATGCCATGTTATTACTGGTAATAACATTACTACTGTTAGTTCGTGTCCTGAACCTATAATGATTAATTCTTCTCCGGTGTTGGCCATAACTCGGGCAACATCCCTAGGGTTGTCTGGAGGGAATGTTGACCTATCCTTGGACGACTCCGATCTCGGAATAGCCACATTGTTTTACGAGGAAAACTGGCCAGAGCCTCGTAGATCAAGTGAACAGACCCCGATCAAGCCTTCCTATTCCCAGGTTGCAGGATTGCCAGATGTCTCTGTTTCCAAGCCCGAGGGACTGTCCTTCCGGGAGGAACAACGAAAGGACCCTTCTTTAAAATTCGCTTTTGAGGCAGCCATGGGTAAATCCTCTTTGGGTCATCCGGTCAAGTATGAAATTAAAAACGATTATTTCATCTGCACAGAGACTGGTAAGGAGATGGCCGGCAATTGTATGACAGGTTAGTGGTTCCAACAAAGTATAGACCTCAAATATTAAATATAGCTCATAATACGTCATTAGGAGGTCACTTAGGAATTACAAAAACCTTGCATAGAATCACAAAAGAATTTTATTGGCCAAAATTAAAGAAAGACGTGAAGAATCATATTAGGTGTTGCCGAGAATGTCAGCAAGTTGGGAAACCTGGACATTCCATTAAACCTGCACTTCTCCAACCTATACCTGCTGATGGAGAACCTTTTGCAGATTTAATTATAGATTGTGTAGGTCCACTACCTAGATCAAAGTCTGGAAATCAGTATTTATTTATGATTATGGATAAAGTAACCAGATACCCTGAAGCAATTCCCATGCGCAGTATTAATACTAAAGGTATTCTCAAAGCTTTAACAATATTCATTTCTTGTTTTGGCATTCCTAAAACTATTCAAAGTGATCAAGGTACTAACTTTACTGGCAAAGCATTTAGGGAAGTATTAATTAGGTTAGGGATAATCCACAACTTATCCACTGCCTATCATCCTCAGTCCCAAGGCGCCTTGGAAAGATTCCATCAGACATTAAAAACAATGATAGAACTTTTTGCATGCACTTTCCTACAGACTGGGATGAATCACTACCTTTGTTGCTGTTCTCAGTACGAGAGACGGTGCAAGAGTCTACAGGGTATAGTCCGTTTGAGCTGATCTTTGGGCACAATGTACGAGGTCCTCTTCGGGTGCTCAAAGAAAGAAGGATGGATGGGAGAAGACGTTTGCTCAACACTCTACAACCCGTCTTCAAGGTTGCAGGTGGCACGTCAGTTAGCCAAGGCTAACCTAAAGACAGCTCAAAGTAAGATGAAACAGAGGTATGACAGAAGTGCACAATTTCGCTCCTTCCATCCAGGAGACAAGGTGTTGGTGCAGGAACCTATACCTGGCCACACCTTGAAAGCTAGATTTACGGGACTATGCAGATTGTAAGTAGATTATCTGATGTAAATTATGTGGTAGCTCCATTGATAAGACCTCAAAAAACTAAACTTACCACATTAATCAATTAATAGTATTTCCATACACCAGATAAAGTCCCAGTAATGACTCTGTCCTCTACCTCTGAGGACGACTCTGATTCTTTGCACTCTATCTCTGAAATTAATATTAAACTTTCAAATTCTGTCCTCCTCAAGGATCCTAGCCCTTTAATGGAGGGATTATCTGAAACGCAAGCAACAAATTTAACTGAGCTTCTACAGTCATATCCTAATATTTTTTCGGATGTGCCGAAAAAATGTAAGTTAGGTTATCATGATGTAGATGTGGGAACTCTAAACCAATTAAACTCTCCCCCTACAGAGCTAATCCTGAAAAGCAAAGGCTACTTCAGCAGGAAGTAGAATTTTTGTTAAAGCATGGTTTAGTGGAGGAGTCGTGTAGTCCATGGGCTTCACCGTGCATCCTTGTGAAGAAGGCTGATGGAGGGTTTCGTATGTGTAAAGACTACCGTAAAGTGAATGAGGTCACAATTACAGATGCTTACCCTCTTCCTCGTCTGGATGACGTAATTGACTTTGTGGGTAAGGCTACTTTTGTGTCCAAGTTAGATCTCCTTAAAGGCTACTATCAGGTACCTTTGACAGATAAGGCGAAGGAAATCTCTGCCTTCGTAATTCCAGGAGGTCATTATCAATGCACAGTTACCCCCTTCGGAATGAAAAATCCCCCCTCTTCATTTCAGAAACTTATCCATCAGGCTATTAAAGGACTTGAAGGCAAGGCAGCGTACCTAGATGATATTGTTGTGGTGTCTGATACTTGGGATCAACACCTACTTAGACTTAAGGCTCTTTTTGAGACCTTTAAGAGTTCCCATTAACAGTTAATTTATCTAAATCTTCCTTTGGCCAGGCCACTGTCACTTTTCTAGGCCATGAAATAGGTAGTGGTAAAGTTGTACCTAAACTTGCTAAAGTTCTTTCTATTAAAGATTATCCAGTTCCTCATGATAGGAAATCTCTTCAACGTTTCCTAGGCATGATAGGATTTTACAGAAGATTCTGTAAGAATTTCTCAGATATTGTAGCCCCTCGTACCTCTCTTACCAGTCACAAGTTCCCTTTAATTGGACCTCAGACTGTAACACTGCTTTTGATAAAGCAAAAAGATTGTGTACTGCACCCATTCTCTTGTCTCCAGACTTCTCCAAACCTGTTTTCTTACAGGTGATGCTTGGAAGTCTGAGTGGGCAGTACTTTACAAATCGGGAACGAGGGTTGCTGCTGTAGCTACTTGTCAGCCAAGTTCCTGCCAATCAGAGGGCTACTCACATTGAAAAAGCCCTCTCGCTGATACTGGCTTTAGAGCTTTCGATGTTTATGGGCAGCCATCGCAGTGGTACGTCTACAGTGATCACATCTCTAGTAATTATCCAACATGATGAACCACAACAAGGCTTATGCATGACCTAGGCTGCAGCCTATATATTCCATTAAATATATTGCCGGCAAGGAAAATAGTTGACAGACACTTTATCTGAGTCTATTTTTTATTTATTAGGTCTGCATTATTACTCGGGATAAACAGCCTTTCAATCTTCTTTGGTTTTTATCCCTAGTGTGCAGTATTCTCCATGAATGCTGTAGAGCACCGTTCCCTGTACTATGGACTTCACCAGCTGACTGCTGTCTCACTTAGTAGGGTTGGCTCGCTGTACGAGACCTTGCTGGAGCTCTAAGTAGTTGATGGTGGAGACGAAAGAAGCGGTTCCATTATTTTGGCCTTGCGGCACGGTTACCACTGGGGTGCAGCCTAATCCCGAGCCTTTTTCGGGGTGGGTGTGTGGCAATGCAAGAGTACGTAACCTTTATTCGGCCATTGTAACACCCCCATTTACAGGCTATCTCCCCAACCAGCCCAACCCGGTTGCTAAGAGTTGAGATGGGGCCCGTCGTTCAACTAGTGACCAGGTTTAGCCAATAAAAGATGGTTTTTGGCAATCGCAGAGGTTATGTGGGTACCGCTCCCTGTTGCCCTTGTTAAACCCATTCTAGGCTGGTTTTTAAGCACGGGTTTTATCTTGTGGCTTCTATTTCAGCCAGCGTACCGTGGAGTGCACTATACTTATCACTGTAACATAGGTGTACATATTGCTGTTCTAAATTGTTGAAGGAAAAATAAGTCTAAAACTTTTTTCTGCTGGTGTTCATTTTTGCTCCCATTACACCCGGGATAAAACAGCCATTTGGAATCCCTGGGGTTGTATACCTAGTGATGCAGTATTCCCACGAATTCCTGTAAAGAGTCAAAACGTTCAACTGTCCTAGTGATTCATCCAGTGAACAAGGGCCACATAGTGGAAAAGTTGCAACAGCTGAAAGTGACCGTTTCTGGAGCCATATTGAAGGTCACAAAGAAGCAAGTGTTTAATCGAACACGTTTTCATCTGCGAACGAGATTATTGTCTCAACAATCTTACCAGTGATTGTCAAGAGTGACACTGGTCTGAACTTGCTGATTTCAGCTCACCTCTTGAACTGCGGCTCTAATTTTGTTTTCTTTCCTCGAAAGGTTATTTACACTGTGCTAGGCAGAACTGGTGATGCAGTTAGAGGTAAGCTAGGTAGTCCACATCTATTTAGCAATCTTGGGTTACCCTTTAGCTTATACTACAACCTTTTCAGTCCTACGATTTTTAGGAAGAAGATTCACATTCGTCCTACTTTGCGATCACATTTGTAGCGGATAACAAAGATGGTGACCTTTCCTGGTTCAGGAACTCGCATCTTGGCAACAAAATAATTAACAAAGAGGTCCTGTGTTCTATTGCTGTAGTTTGAGGGTCCCATCTCCCGTTTTTCGAGGTGGAATAATTTCATCACAAGAATAATCTTATATGTCCCCTGTCCAAGGAAAACAGGTATTTGAGCCCACATCTACCTGTTGCCAATGTTCTTTATAGTGTCAGCTCCCATCTAGAGATGACCCATCCACTTTTGAAATTTCCCTCCATATAGCAACAGCTTGCATCGTGTAGGTTTCCTATTATAGATAGTGGGAATACCTCTTAGACTATTCCTCCAAACACGTAATTGTCAAGACGGCCTCTCGAAAATAAAAAAGAAATTCCAAATTTGATAATGAAGTCTTGATCATCAGATTGCTGTGAAGGTTGATAATATATAAAATTAAGGATATATTTATGAAGGAATTTCACTTGTTATCAACGTCATCTTAGAGAAGAGAACATTCTAATCGATGGCTTGCATGGGCTGAGCAAATAGCAGCCATTTTCCCTTTTCCCACAGCCTGGGTTGAGCGTATATATTCATCACCTCGCTTGGTAGTAACCATTCGTTGCCAGAAAGAACAACGAAAGAACAGTGATACAACATACTAAAGGTTAGGGGGGGGGGGTGAAAGTGACATGTCTCAAAAAGATCACCTCAATATTACGTCCATGTAGATCCAGAGATGTGGAGTACTTTTCACAGTAAGGAGTTCATCAAATTTCTCTTTAAAGTTGTTGGAAGAAGTTACCATCAATTATTATATTTTGACATTTATAATGAAGCAGAAGCAGTCCACATTTCCCATCAGGCCCGCTGATGGAGTCTACTTGCTCTGCAGAGCCTGTTCATTGCACACGACTATTTCAGAGATACTATACTAGGGTTTATACATTGCTGGAGAACACTATTTCCATTGCTTGAAATGACATCATTAATGCGTTGGGCATGTAACTTTCAGAAAACCATAACGGCAATGCATCTTTTATAACCCTGCCTTCTTGCCTCATCCATGAAGTGTGCATCTAACATAACTGCATAGCACAGTGTAAATGGCCTTGTGAAAAGGGGCAAATTAACAGACCAGCGTCACTCCAATTTACTTGAACAATATATCTCATGACTGACAATATACTTCTAAAAGGTCACTGTGTGGCACTAGTCACTGGATGAATCACAGGTAGCGCTGTGGAGTAGCATAAACACTGCTGGCGATTTCCCAAGACTCATCAAACAATTTAGTTTATTCTCTAATAAGGGGTTACAATGTGGGGGTTTACAAGGTTTTGGTATAGTGTGGTTTTGCATGTTATAAAATACTAATTACAGAGGGGGCCACGAGAAACCTACATGGCTAGGCATTTCGAGCAGACTTAGATTAATTCTTAACATTAAATCCTTACAGATTAATGGTAATAAGGCTAAATGACTACATCATAATTGTGAGTTTAGCAATGTGAATGCTTTTGTATTGGCACAATTCAAGTGTCTAAATGGAGCATCATAGGGACACTTAGACAGTATTAGATTTATATTTAAGACTAAGATTAGTGTTTCTGGTATATAGTCATGGGTGAGTGATGTAATTGTTGAACCACCAGGTGGTTATCATGTATTTGTCGGGGTGGATCAGGGAGATCAGAGTTTTTTCTAACTGTAGTCTTGAAAGTGATGAATGTGTCCGCAGTTCTAGAGTTTCCCCAGGTAGGGTGTTCCGATTTTAGTCCGTGAAATACATTGAATTTTGTAAAGTTTAGTCGAACACCGGGAATGTCATAGAGATGTTTGTGTCCAGGTGTTATGCCTGTGATCTTGTCACAACTATCAATAAAGCAGTTTTTAGGCCAAGTTAATATTGGAATTTATGTCCCTGTAGATATATTTGCACAGTAGTAAGTGTGGATGTTCTGAAACAAGGAGTAAGTTTTAGATCTATGTAGAGGGGGTGTGTGCCAGGGATGGGATTATAGTGATTATTCTAACTGCGGCTTTTTGTTTGGGTTATTATGGCTTTAGTGTTGCTGCAGTTGAACCACAAGCACAGATAAGCATAGGTAGGTAAGGATATTTAAGTGAATGGTATAGTGTAAGAGGCAGTTTGCGGCACTAGTATGTATCTTGAGAGGATTGCCCCACCGTTTTGGATACTTTTTTTGTTAGTGTTTTGGATATGGGTGCTGAAATTTAGGTTGTCGAGGTATAGGCCAAGGATTTGCCCTCATTATTCTGGCCATTAGAGTGTTTCGGGGATCGAATGTTAAGTTGCGCACCCTGCCGCCTACCAAAAATAATATTAGTAGTTTTGCCAGTGTTAATGTAAGTTTTATTGCTGTCATCCAATCGATATTTTGAGCAGCCCCGTTACAATGTTTGAGGGTGGAAAGATTAGGGTGGGAGAGATGACGTAAGTCGTGTCGTTCAGCAAGAAATGGGTTACAGGTGTTGGGAAATATTTGGAAGATCACTGATGGTAAGGAGGAAAGAGCAGGGTCAAGGACACTTCACTGCGGAACTCCTGTATCAAGTGGCCGTATTGATGAGGCTGGTGTCTTTAATGGTGACATACTGATACCTATTAGAAAGGTAGGATTTAAAATATGCAAGCGCAGGCCTATTATACCCTATGTTAAGTTTGTGGATGTAGGATGCGTGGCCTGTGTCAAACGCTTTTCTTAGGTCAATAAAATTCCTAGCAGATATTCCTATTTACCAAGCTGTGTAAAGCAGGTCTAGCATTATTGTAATTTGCATCATTAGTGCTTTTTATTTTTCCTGAATCCAAATTGGCAGGGGTTTGAGTATGTTTGTGACGTTTATAAATGAATATAGTCTCCTGTGCACGAGTTTCTCAAGAGTTTGGATACAATGGTTAAGTTTCAATTGGACTATATTGTTTATCGGTCTGTAGGTCACCACTTTATGTATTGGTGTAACCCTTTGCTGTCTTGAGTAGTGTCGGGAAAGTGCTAGTTTCTAGTGACTTGTTAAAAAGATGTAATAGCATGCGAAAGGACATGCCGCTCCTTGTACAATAATGGGTGGGACTGAGACAGATTCCCACCGATTATTGTTTAAGTGACGTTATGATCTCGGTGACTTCCGCGTCCTCAGTTGGTACAAGATCAAAGGAATTTAGGAAAGTTCCCACTAGGTAGTCCAGGCACGCATTGTACGTGGGTTTTTACTGGCGAGATAAGATCCTATGTTCAAGAAGAAGTCGTTTATCTTGTTAGCTTATCAGTGGATGCAGTGGTGTTTCATGAGGTTGAGTAGGACAATATTCTTGTTATTTTTTTCAGTTTGTGGGTCCCAGAATCTGGGAAATTGATTTCCAGATCTTTTTATATCTCCTCTTGTGCCTGTGAATCCTGCTGGAGTAGTACAGTTGTTTGGCTTTCTTTATTAATTTGGTGAGAACTGTTAATATTGTTTAAGAATATCTTTGTGTATTAAGCCTTGTCTATATTGCTTTTCATATTGGTGTTTTCTTATCAATGGAATTCCGAATGGGCTGGTTAGTCTAGCCATGGGCAATCCAAGCCGTTTTTTTTTGGTGATCTGTTTGTTTTTTTATAGGACAAATATGTATAGTCTAAGTATTTTTGCTAAGAAAAATGTCTGTCCAATCGTCATAACCATTGGCATTCGGAGAATTCTGTAGCCATCAACAGTCTCTAGGTCTGCTGTGAAATACCTATTGAGGCCTCGTCATGAAGTCTAAATGAACTTGTTGTATTCGAGTGGTGGCTTACTAATGTTTAAGGAGAAGGTGGGTAGTGGTCATATGGTCCTGTGATTATCCCTTGATTAAGGGGGCTAGTATACTTGGTCCATTATTGGTCTATTATGGTTGCACTTGTTCAGTGTGGTTGGTTTAGTCAATTGTTGGTAGGAGAAGTATGTTGTTCATATTGTTTGATGAAATCCGTTACAGGCTAACATCTGGTAGGCCCCAAGTTGATATTGAAGTCTCCACTAAGAAAGGTGGTGCTTGTTTAATTTGTCTGTTGTTATTATGATTTTAGATTCTCAACTGAAGTTTGGGATGTTTGAGTGGGTATCCGTATACGGCACCGATTGTTATAGCGCTTGAGTTTTTTTTACAGTAAAATTAGCAAAAATGTTTTTATTCCCCATATTCATCACTAAACAAGTGTGCTAAGACAAGATATTGCTTAGAGTAATAGATTGCAGTAATACCACCCCAACTTGGTTATGGCCCTGCATTTGTGGATTGCTGTGTATCCTGGTAGTGGGTAGAAATATCTATTGTGTCCTCTTAAAGCCGAGGTCTCCAGTAAGAATAAAGCAGAGAAGGTGCTTAATTGACTCAAGGAACCCAGGAGAACATCAAGTGTTTGCTGAAGGACTTGATGTTGTAGTTAAGAACTGATAGACTTTGAGCAATGTTCAGGATAATGCTGCTTGTGATGCTGTGTAATAAAGACAGTTACTTTCCAATAAGTTTGGATTGGGGTTTGTTTTTTTTTTAATTTATGGAGGTTTTAGATCAGGGTCAACGTGATCCATTCATCTTTTAGGTTTAAATAGTGGTTGATTTATATCCAGTATTATGTGGTGTGTTCTAATCTGATTTCTGTAGTGGTGGAGGTTTATAAGTAAAACTGCTAATACACTTTGTTCATAGAGAGTCATAGCCACTAATAAACATAATGAAATTGATATTGTCTATGTGTAGTGCTAGAAGTGAGCTAAAGTACAACAAGGTATAAACTAAAACATAAAAAAAATTACCAGTTGGCACCAGACTCACTCTTGTAATTGCACTAAGGTCTAAATATAATGAAATTTAGTGTTGTCTAGTATTGAGCTAGTATGAAGCTTAAAGTACAACTAGGTCTAAACTTATAATATAAAACTACGAATTAAAATGTACGTGCCAATGTGCACTAGGTTCGATATAGTTAACAAGATCAAGAATATAACTTAGATTTTAAATTGACAAAATAAAATCTCATTTCACAAATTTAAGTACCAAAAGAATAATTCGTAAAAAAATAACAATGGCAAAGGGGGGGTGACTTGTTTATAATATGAATAGTAAGATGATAGACAGGACACAGGTACACAGTACACAGTGCAAAGGATATAAAACGTTGGAGATGAATAATCTAACTTGGAACAATTTATGGCAACAAAATGTTTAGAAAAGTATAAATACTGATTAATTACAAAAGTTAAAATTGACGGGTATAAATATGTTGTTTAATAAAAATTTATAGTAATAATGCCTTACAAAAAAGTGAAAAAATAAATGTTTATTTCAAGTAATTGATTTAAGACAGTATTTGGATTCACTATTGCCGGTAGTTTATAATAGAGATAATTTGGCAGTACAAGGTAAATTAAGAGTACTCTAAGATAGTAAATGTGGTATAAAACAGGTTTATGGGTAATTAGACAAGTAATGTAATTAAATGTCAAAAATGTTAAGAGTAAATTGTAACAGATAGTAAAATGGTAATTAATTATAAAATTTTAGTAAGTATAACAATTAATAGTATTTCAAAAAAATATGTCGAGGTATTAAAATGGACAGATCTAAAGTATCAATTCAGCTAATATTTAAGCAAACCATAAGTAAATACAGAAAATTACATAGGTGACTTACACGCTTACTAGTAAATCACAAAATGAGTAGTCTCTTGACATTTATTACAAATCGTACTCAGTAGATTGTAACTTTGAGTTGAACATTAATGGCGCAAAAACATACACTACACTACGTAGGCATTTAGGTTGGACATTGTTTTATTATTCATCTGTAAGATTTAGTATCCCTGAGAAATCATGATAATCATCTCGTTCGTGGATTGTGTACAGGTTGACCCTATAATTCGTTTTCCTAACTAAATTTTCCCCATCCCCTGTAAGCATTGGTGTATTGTGTCATGATTCACTGCCCCGCTGAAGTTTCTTTCTGACTCTATACAGGAGGTTCTGGCGTTTTGTTTGGTGAGACACTCGTTTATGTATACCTCATTCTTTACTCAATAGTCAATAATCAATTAATAAGTCTTTTTTCCTGTCATGTGAGTGAATCAATCCTTAACACGTTTTCTTCCATGGGATTCCTAGTACCTGGCTTCCTATATTTCTGACTCTGTAACAATAACGCTTGTTTGGTCCTTATGATCTGCAGAGTAATTTACCTTTACTGTTCGTTTGGTTCGATCACTGGGAAAAAGTGACTGTTAACTATACTGCGTCCGATAGTTTATCTTGCTCAGTTTTATCTTCTAGGAGAGCAAGTAGTCCACTGAGCTGGATATCTAGGTTTGTTCAACCATTCTTTTACCCTTCTTCAACCTTTTATTAAAGATATTAATTGTTCTGTATGGCTATCTATGACTGTTTGATGGTACTTGCCATGTTAGTCATTCATGGTGTTGATACTTTTGTTCAAGCTGAGGATTTTTGTTCTCGAGCTGTCATCCTGGGTCTGTTTTGGTTAGCGTCTCTCGAAGATTCAAATTTTCAATAACTAAAGTGGAGATGCATGACCATTTTTAGGTATCTGGACCGTTGTTCATACCTGAGAAACTACTTGATAGGTTGAATCGGGGAGATAAGGGGTGGATGGGCGGGGTGGCAGCCATGTTTGTTGTTATTGTGTGTGGTGTGGCCTTGACGTTGTGAGAGGATGGTTGCTGGGGCCGGCGTCCTCCTGGCTACACTTTGTTGAATAGTAGATTTATTTCGGTGTTTTCTTGCTGGCCTTGGTGCTGTTTCCTCTGAGATTTGCGCATCATAATACTACAGTAATTATTTGTATTAAGAAGAAGTTGTAGTTATACAAAACTTAGGGTTCCGGTTTGTTCGGCTGGCCAGCGGGTGGTTTGCTTTGGGATTGAGGGCAAGACGTCCTTTACTCTTCTATATTTTCGATTTGTGAGGTTTCACTGTTGTAATAATTTGGTGGTCATTTTGGGTGCTACTGGGTAAGTTGCAGGTTTGCTTGTAACTAGGTCATCACAGGAGCATTGGTGGTTCTGATAGTTGGAGAAAAGTACGGAGCTTGGAGGTCGCTGCATGCAGTACGAGACAATGGGCTCGCACTAATGCGCACCTTTAAGTTGCTGTGTAAGCTGTAAGATCATATAGATGCAAGAAGGTTGCATTTGCTATTGAGAAAACAGAAATGATGATCTCTAGGCACCATGATGGTAATACTTGACCAGTGCTAAGAACCTGGGAATGACGTTGATATTCTTCGGGATGAATTTTTTTTCCTGAACTATGAAGAAACTGTAGTAAATTTTGCAAACGAGGGGGCCAGAAAGATAACACTTTCACTATAAGACTACAGAGACTATAGGAACTGATCCAGACTGGATTAGAGGGTAGAAAAACAAGAAGGACATAATAACGACATACATTATTCTCTGATGATTTGATAGAGAGAACTGGGATAGACCGTTTGAGAGGAGAGAAACAGTTATACGACTGAACAACAGATGAGTCAGAGGGATGTCATTAAGCATCACTGTGGTCAGAAAGTGGAATAGCAATGGTGATATTGTACTGCAAGCAAGCTTCAGACATTCCAGTACTTTTAACAATAAGAATTACAGGGATCACAAGGCAAGGAAGGAATGAATCCTGTAATTAGCAAAAGGAGAAGCAAGGGCAGAAGACTCGACCCATACAATCAAAATTAAGTAAGTAAAAACAAGCATTCAAATATACATAATAAGCTCCCAGACGTTCAAGTAATCTATTTATGTTCATGTATATGTATGCAAACGTATTCTCGTGCATACATATATACAGATATTAAAATATAACTCAAATCCTTTGCATCACCCACATATATTATACACTTGCATTCCATTTCATAAGCATTGAAGAATACTCTAATGCACAATGGGGATTCCATTTCTTTTATTTCCTGATAACAATTTTAAGTGGTCCTCCCAGCACAATTATTCTCTGCATGTATTGAAATGTTACAGCTGGGTCTAAGGTACATAGGGATCCCTTTATTGTATCGTCCAACTATCGCAACATTTTCTTTTTAGCATTTATTTGACATCGAGCGAACAGTATTACGCTGTAGAAATATGTGTATGAAAAACGCTCCACAAATGACATTTTACGGGGTTTTTCTCGAAACCAGATGCGTATTAGCTGAGGAGTACCAAGACTGGACAGGAGCAGAAGAGGTGTGATGTGCAGTATCGAGATGAAAAGGCGGCTGACAAGACTCATAAGACGTCCATGGTATGGTTTTAGGTGTTTAAGTAGGAGGGGATTTTTGGGTTAGTTTTAGGCCAGGTTTTTTAAAATTGAAATTGTTTGTACTCATATCTTAAAAGGCCCTTGTGAAAATACTGTATATATTTTCCAAAAATTCAGTATTTATATGAAAATAGATGGCCTTTCTGTTTTTAATAATTTTTAGTCATGGAAAACGGAAACCCGGTCGGGCCCCGAGGGGATACCCTCTTGGTTTTGAATTGTGTACAACGTTGGTGTGGGGGGAAGGAAATTTTTTCGTGCTCTAAGGGGTTAAATTTGGGCTGAACCCCTTTAAAATGGGAGGTGAAATTTTTGGACAGCATTCCTTCAAATTTGAAATGTCGACGAGGGGACAAGACAGCTCCGGACCTCAGTTTGCTCCTGTTTTTTTATAATTTGGCCATGTTTTCTAAATTTTGTGAGGTTTTTTGGTATGATACAATTTAATATCCATAAAATTTGGGGTGAGTGATATTAAGATTTTTTTCCTTTGTTATTTAATTGTGTTTATATATAATATTTTTAATATACGTCCACAAATTATTATTACCAGAATTCCTGAGTATAATTTTTTTTAATTAATAGGTCCAACAATTGTGGTATACAGTGGTAGGATCAAAGGGAGCTTTTTTTTGCGACTGGGGTGTCCAATTTTCCTACTTTTTTAAAAATATAAATAATAATTTTATGCTCTTTTATTGTTTTGTACAAAATTATAATACGATAAAGCATTTTCCACATTTATTTCCCTGTGTGTCCTTCTTGAACCCGAGGTAATTAGTGAAGCCTTAAATTTGGGTTAATTATTTTAAAATTATATGTGAAATGACAGAAGGAGTGGATTTTAAGTTCAAAAAATTTATTTAATTTTTGGTGGATTAAATTATTAAAATTTTAATTTTGAAATCGGGTCGGCTTTTATTTTAATTTGTAAAAATTTTAATTTGATAAGACATTCGGGCCCAAATTTACATCGTGTATTTAAATTGATAACCCAGGTGTTGTTAATTATATTAATGTGATAATTTTTTTTTACTTAATTAAGGGGTTTAAATTTTATTACAATATTAATTTGATAAAAACAATTTGGCCAAAGATTTTATCAATGTATGGTTGATAAGGCGAGGTAGCTAATTTTTAATTTTATTAATTTGCTTTGCCAAATTCTGGAAAGGGATTTTTAAATTTCGTATAATATTAATTTTGATGAGCCAAGTTTGTATTAAGTACTTTTAAAATTTTATTTTTCAATTTTTTACATGTAATTGCAGAGCTCAAGTAGCTGGGATTTATTCAAAGGTAGGTTGGTCAGTGTTGTGGTTATATCAGTGTTATTTTGGGGTTTGAATTTAATACATTGCATAAAGGTGAAAATGGGGAAAATTTAAAAAAGCAAACATATGGAATAAGCGTAAAAAAAGCAACACGGAAGAAAGTTATGAAACCAAGGGAAATATAAAAAAGTGCTTGGAATTAATGAACTGAAACTGTGAATATTATGATTTAAAATTGTATTTAGATGCTTTGGGTAATAGTTTTGTTAAAACAATTTTATTACAACAAATATAAGGGAAGTTAGTAAAAGGTAGAGAACTGAAGTAGATCATATTAAAAATTTGAGGAAAAGACTTGTAAAGTCAGGCCTTGAAAAAATTAAAATGCAAAAACCCCGGGCATAATCAGGGTCTGCTCCAAAATAAATGCTTTACCAAAACCCCCAAATTGTTTCCTGTGTTTAACCCGGGGAAAAATTTGGGGAGGTTTTTTGGTCTTTTTTTAAAGCACTGTGCTGATGGGAGTGATCTAGCCTGTGTAACTAAATTTTTTCCTAAAAGGACAGGTAAGGGGAGATCTTACAACTAACAACCCTTTTTTCCAAGTAAATGACTCTTACAAGGAAGCAGTTGACTTTAAGGTCACTTAGGGTTATAGAACAAAGAGGTTGGATCTAGGATTTCTTTGTTTTTTAAAATCCCCAATCACACTTACAAGGGGTTTACAGATTTTAGATTTTTAAACTGGGGGCCCTTTCAAAAAACTTTAAGAAATAAATATAATCTGAAGGTTTCAGATTATATTTATTACTTAAAGTTTTAATTACTGGTTATTGAGTCCCTGATACAGAATAAATTAAAACTATAAAACACTTTAATGATTCTAAAAAACAAATATCACAAGGGTTATTTTGGGTCGGGGGGGAAATAGACTAGGTCTAAAAGAAAAATTGTTCGTTGCAGACACCCAACAAATTCTTTTTTTAAAGATGCAACACATGAAACTCTGAGGTACTGTCAATTTTCCAAAGGGGAAAAAATTATCGCAATTTTAATAATCAAAATTTTTTCCCTAAAAGGAGTTACATGGGGAAGCATGTCGGGAGGAATCAGAAAAAATGATTCTCCAAGGTAAGAAGAAAAAATTCCCCCTAAGAGTAGCCATTTAAAAAGGGAAAACCAGTAAAAGAAAGGAGGAGTGTTTTTTTCTGAAAGGGGTATCTTTTTTCTAAGAATTGCAATAATACAATTCATGGTTTGGAATTGAAGTTTGGGAGGAACTTGACAGATGTTAGATGTTTGGGTAATCAAATGTAAAGGATTGTTATCCCAAATTTAAATTTTTGTTATCAAACCAAAAAGGGAAGACCCCTATGTCATGTGTAATCAATATAAATGTTGAAAATGAAAATTTTTGACAACCCTACTTCTGCTATGTTAATAATGATGGTTTTGCTGAAGTAGCCTTCCCGTTTACAGGAAAAAATTTGTGATAAAAGGCATAAATAAAAAAAGTAAATCATTATTAACCCGGGTTCCCCGCGACTTTCATAAAAAAGAAAGTCTTGAGGTATGAAAGTCGTGGGGGACCCCCAAAATTTAAAAATTTTTGATTTTTTCTCGGATAAAAGGGGTCAATTGTATGACCGTTTATGTAACTGTCAGGGTTTGGGATGAAAAAAGCGTGTTTTAAAGCAGTAATTGTGATAACTTCCCGAGAAAAATTTTCTACAGTAGGGCAGTAAAGTAAGAAAGTTTCCATAATGTAAATTTGCACCTTTGGTGTAAGTGATGATTTGTAGGCCCAATAAATATTTTGATAGGGAGTGACTTTTATGCCTCCTTTGTAAAGGGTTGATAAAAAATGTGGGGTTTTACGTTTGAAGATGCAGGAGGTCTGTAATAATTTTGGAGGATTCCCCTTTAAAAAAATTTTGACTAAGGAAACTAAAATCCTAAAATGTGTGTCTTATCATGAAGTCGTCCCCGTATAATTTTTCTAGAGGTTGGGGTTTAAAACCCGTGCATTAAAAATTTTGGGAATTAGACAGCATTGGAATAAATGTAAATGAAGAAATCCAGACGATTTTTTTTTACTCAAGAACAATACCCGAAGATGTAAAATTTAATTGGGGAAAAACGGGTACGACTTCCCCTGGAGACTGAACCTTCCCGAATTGCCCACTAATTCGAAAGGCATATGGGCAATAAAGGCCCCCTCCGCGAAGAGAAGAAACCAGAATTGTTAATGCCTATATTTTTAAAAATTGCTGAGCGTTTTAAATTATAAATTTTATAGAAAAGGGCCTCCCGAGCAAGCCAAAATTTAGGTCACATTTGCCACATACAGAGTGAAGAAGGATTCTAAGACCACTCCTTTTAGGATTGTGTTTTAAATTTTAGTGCCAGGAGTAAAAAAAATGTACCGTTTAAATTGACTGTTTTTGACGGGGCCCTCGTTTTACATTAAAAATTTGGGGTATCTTATTAAATTTCAGGATGAAAAAATTTTCCTTTTACGGCTGACATAAGTAAAGCTTTTCCCAAGAGGTGGGGGTTTCAAGAGGCTGACGGGGTTGTCCCGCTTTTTGCCTGAGAATCCCAGTGACCCACTTTTCCCTCTGAAAAACCCTTTTGCTTTTTGGGGCTATTTTTTTGGTTTCACATCAGTCCGTTCCTACTTCAAAGGCGTAAATGCCCCTTAAATATGGAAAATCCCTTGAGTAAGTAATGACAAACAATTTTTTTGGACAATTTCCTGGGTGTGACGTCAACTGAAGAGGGAAATGTTAATGACTTTTGGAGAGGCTAAAAAATAATGCAAAGTGAATATGCCTTGAGGGGTGGAATAGTAATTCGTCCAATTAAAGGACAAAAAAGTAAAGTTACCCTGAAGATGAAGTGCCAAAATGTGTAATTTATTGGGTTTAACTTGGGATATGAGAGAGATTTGTTATGTTTAAAACCTAATAAATTTCGATGCCCAATAAATTTAAATAAAGGTTTTGCTTGCGAAGTTTCCAAAAGTTTTTAATCCACTAGGTTTTGTGTCACCCCTTATATAAAAGGGAAATTATTAATAAGGAACATGGAAACTTAAATGTGCTTGGGGATGAAATTCTACATGAGGAATTCATTAACAGGTGGATAAATTAATTTGGGGATTATGAAAAAATTCCAATGTTGGGTTCCCCTTCCAGGGGGCCAACCAAATGGGAAAAATGTATCCACATTTTTTTTGGGTGTTCAAAATTGGCATATGGAGCAGTTGCTTTTCCTTAAAGAATAGTGTTATTTCTTTGTTTATGTCTAAGGCTAAAGTTCTCAAATTTAAAAACCCTACCTTACCTCATTGGTTAAAAAGCCCTTTTGAGGGTCAAATTAGCTAATTATAAAGAAATAATTGCAGGAGATAAATTTAGCGACACAGTAAAATTGTGTACGTCAAACAAGTCGTGAAATTAAACAGATCAAGGAAGTATAATAGCTTAAGCTGTTCATGTTTAAAAAGGGCCGAGATGATTGTAAAAAAAGCTAACTGGGCCCATACAAAAAAGGGGTATTTGCTCCTTTTAAATTACTGTGACCACCCCTCCAAAAATTTGTCCCCCCCTTAGTATAATATAAATAGGTATTTTTCCCAAATAATCAGTGTAACTAAGTTGTGTTAAATTTTCTAAAAAAGAGAATATTTCATTTTAAATTTTCACATCCTCTTTAAAATTGGATAAAGAGGGACAGGAAAATTAGGAAATGGATTTAAAATTTATGATGGAAAGAAAAATTGTGAAAAGGTTCCCTAATAGAGAAATTTGGGGGTGTATTTAAGAACAATTAATTAGGTGCAGAGGTAGGTTTCAAAATGTGAATTGGGTGATTTTGCAAACACCCTATTTACTGCCCCCAAAATATCATCTAACAAATTTGATTGTTTTTAAAAGTCCAAAAAAATGTAATGCATGGTGGGGTACAAGATACCTTAAATTGTATTAGGGAAACTTTCTGGATTTCACAAGGACGGCAAAGTGTAGAAAGGGTGATTAAATCTTGTGTAATATGTCGCCGTGTGGATGCCAGATCCTATATGTACCTAGGTCCTCCACCATTGTCAAATGAGCAATTTGAGTCGTTTAGCAACGAACTCCGGCCGGCCGCAGTGTGGAAAATACTGTACATATTTTCCAGAAATTCAGTATTTATATGTAAATAGATGGCCATACTGTATTTAATAATATTTATGTCATAGAAAACGGAAACCCTGCGTCTGTGCAGACGGGACTAGCCATCTTGGTTTTGAAATGTGTACAACGTTGGTGTGATGGGAAGGAATTTTCGTGCTCTAGAGGTTGAAATTGGGCTGACACCTCTCAAATAGGAGGCAAAATTGTTGGACATGCATTCCTGCATAACTTGAGATGTCAGACGACTGGACAAGACAGCTCCAGCAACCTCAGATAAGCTCTCTAGATTTGTGTATAATTCTGGCCAGTGTTTTCACAAATTTAGTGAGGTTTTTCTGAGTATGATACAACTTAATATCCAGTCAAATTGGTGAGTGATATTAAGATATATTTTCCTTCTGTTATGTAATTGTGTTTATATATAATCATTTTTTAATATACAGTCCACAAATTTATATATTTACCAGAATTCCTGATGTATAATTCATTTAATTAATAGGTCCAGAGCAACTTGTGGATATGACAGTGGTAGGTATCGAAGGGGGACATTTTTGCGACCTAGGTGTCCCAAATTCCTGTCTAACTGATAAATAATAATTATCTATTCTCATTTATTGTTATGTACATAATTATACATACAGATAAATGCAATTTTCCACAGCCCTAGTATGTGGATGGGCCTCTTTAAAGAAGAGAGTACATGTGTTTTTGCCTGCAGGCTAAGAGACTGGCAGAAGAAAGGAGGGGAGGGGGGGGGGTCATGAAGCCAGTGATTAATATTTTGGTGACCTAAAATGAGTATTTGGTAAAGGAATACTGGTGTTTGGTGATTTTAATATGAAGATTGTAGGTTGTATGTGGTATATATAAGTTTATCTTATCTTCTATCTTATCTTCTATCTTATCTATCTTATCTTATCTTGCTAATAATATACTAGTTATATTTTGGAACATTTAGTTTTTGTGTCCTTCCTTGTAATAATTATAAATATTGACCATTCACTTAATGTTTTTACGTGAAGAAACAAGATTGACCCTGGGAGATGCACAGACTAAGCGGGGCACACACGTGTGTGCGTGGGCTCAGTTTCCTTAATAAGAATTAGCGGTGGTCCCTAAAAAGGAAAAAACGGTAGAAAAGAAGCAGCAATGCTGTAAATGGCTAATCTGTCGACTGTGATTAACCCACACGTGATCCTTGTATTCTTTAAGTGGAAATCAAAGAAAATATTGGAAGTGCCAAGGACCCAGACTAAGTCTAGTGTTGTTAGGGAAACCAGGAAGTGTTGCCATTAGAGTGAAGTAGTAACTCGTATTACTGCTGAGTGAAAATGGAAAAACCTGGACTGCCATTAAGGGAAACCGTAGTGAAGGGAGTAGACTAGAAAAAAAATATCATAAAAGCTATTACCACTGAGAAATCAGCATGAAGTAAATTTAAATGGAAGTGTAGGGGAAATTACCTTAGGCCTAACTACTGAGTGAGTGGTAAAACAACGATCCCAGTATAGGTAGTTAAAAGAAAAGCGTATCTTGAATAAATATAGTGTATATACTTGTGGTAACCAGTGTACAGCAGAGTGATACAATACTACTGATAAATTAAAAGAAACCAAAAATAGTGAAGTGTAGCAGTGTGGGATAATCTACTCGTCTTGGTGTTGACATGTATTTCAGTGTACACACAAAGGTTTGAGTTATGACATAATGAACTGACTAGGATACTGATACATAGTGGAAAGACCTAGTGATCCTAAATTATCAGTGGAATGACTCGAGGATAGTGATTAAATATAATGGAATTGTTATAAACTAAAATGTGGCATCACATGCGAGAAGTGCCATGTACCCAGGGGTGGTGTGGTACATCCAAACGTCTGGCAGTGCTACCAGGCACCCTCACAGGCCTACCATATACAACCATGCAACACCATATACCACATACCACAAAAAAAGTTTTAGGAAGGAAATCCAGGATCACATGCAACCTGTGCTTCTCCAAGCATCATATCTCATGTGCAAGAATGAACACTGCCTGCGAATATAACCTGAAACTAGCAAGGTGCTTCTGGATGTGCAATACTAGGCAGGTCCTTCACAATCCATCCTACTAACAAAACATTTGCCCATCCCAGTTTTCAATACCACCCAAGAAATAAGCTCTGATAACTCTGTCCACTCTCATATGCAAGTCCCACTCAAATCCAACCCTCTCATGTATTTATCCAACCTAAATTTGAAACTACCCAAGGTTTTAGCCACAATAACTCAACTAGGTAGACTGTTCCCATTTCCAAACCAATACTTTCCTATACTCTTTCTAAATCTAAACTTGTCTAATTTGAATCCATTACTGCGGGTTCTCTCTTTGAGATATATCCTCAAGACCTTATTTATATCCCCTTTATTAATACCCACCTTCCACTTATACACTTCGATCATGTCTCCCCTCATTCTTCGTCTAACAAGTGAATGTAATTTAAGGGACTTCAATCTTTCTTGATAAGGAAGATTTCTAATGCTATGTATTAAGTTACTCATTCTACGCTGAATGTTTTCATACGAATTTATATCCATTCTGTAATATGGAGACCAGAACTTAGCTGCGTAATCTAGGTGAGGCCTTACTAATGATGTATAAAGCTGTAATATAACCGCTGAACTTCTGTTGCTTACACTTCTTGATATAAATCCCAGTAATCTGTTTGCCTTATTACGTAAGCTTAGGCATTGCTGTCTAGGTTTAAGGTTGCTGCTCACCATAACCCACAGTTCCTTTTCGCAATTTGTATGGCTAAGTTCTACATTATTTAACTTATAAGTGCTACGGTTATAGACACTTCCGAGCTTCAGAACCTTGCATTTATCTACATTGAACAGCATCTGCCACTTTTCTGACCAGGTATTGAGTTTGTCTAAATCCTCCTGAAATTCTCTGATATATACGTTTGAATCAATTATCCTACCTATCTTTATGTCATCGGCGAATTTGCTCATATCACTAGTAATTCCCTCATCAAGATGATTGATATATATTAAAAACAACAACGGGCCCAAGACTGATCCCTGTGGACCGCCACTTGTTACAGATCCCCACTCAAATTTAACCCCATTTATGGACACTCTCTGCTGCCTGTCTGTTAGCCATAACTCGATCCATGACAGCACTTTTCCCTCAATGAATTGAGCTGCCACTTTCTTTAACAGTCTTTGGTGTGGAACTCTATCTAAAGCCTTACTAAAATCTAAGTAAATAACATCAAATTCTTTATCTTGATCAACAGCCTCAAAAGCTTTACTCGAAGAAAGTTAATAAATTAGTTAGACAAGAACGGCCTTTCGTGAATCCATGCTGAGTATCATTAATCAGATTATGCTTATCCAGATGGCTTCTATAATGTCAGCTATAATTGAATCGTAGCTACAATTGTAGTTACGACAACCTCAGTCCAAGTGATTTTTTAGTGGCATGAAACGAAAAAAGAAATTGGAAGGAAATAAAAAATGGTTCACCACCTTGAAGACTTGTTGGATTGGAGGCACAGCCAGTGGCCCCCCATGGTACTCTAGAACTACAACTACTGATGCCAATAACAAAATCCCCCCAACACGCACAAAATACAACCTCGTTCATATTTGCTAATATACAGAGCCTTAAGTCGTCCACCAACAACAAAATACCTTTTATCAATGGACTTCTAGAGGAGTCAAATGTAGTGTTTGCAGATTTCAGTGACCGACACAAAAGATCACTTTGATAACGAAATATGGATAAATCAGTATGTTTTAGCAGAAACAATCCCTGGAGGCAGCAGAGATGAAAGGTCACACACACACATGAGCTACTAAATCTCTGCATTAAACACACCCTAAGTCAGCAGATAGTGGAGCCAACAAGACTGAAAAATGCACTTAACCTTATCTTCACAAATAATGAGGACCTGGTAAGAGACATAGCAATATCAGAAACAACTAATTACGATCACAATCTAATCGAAGTTCAGAATACATGCACAGGGGTTCTGATCAGCAAAATGCACATAGCTGTGAAGGTGTCTTCTCCAAATACATCTTCAACAACAAGAACATCAACTGGGACCAGTTGAACCATGTCTTATATAAAACATGTTGGAAGATATCTTAAATAACATGGATCAAAACCAGTGCCTTGAAAGGATCAACTTTCTGGAAGCTGAAGTATGTTCAAAGAAGAAGAGAAAGATGCTCCCTCTACAGAGGACGACGAGGAATCACTGAGCTCATCAAGAATGCTTGATTATCCGATACACAGAAGCTCTAAACACGGATGTGGAAAGTATCAAAATTAAGTTAAAGGACTCTTACAGGTTCCAGGAGAGACATGAGCTAAAAGCGATTAGTGAAAATGAAAGAAATTCAAAATATTTCTTTTCGTAAGCCAAAAAAAAAAAAAAACAGGCAAATACCACATCTAGTATCGGGGCCATGCTCAGACAAGATATTACTTACACAGATGACAACAAAGAAATGAGTGAGATACTGAAATTCCAAT
>NC_069418.1:43117815-43149756 GCF_026875155.1 Cherax quadricarinatus | reverse complement strand
AGCTTCAGACATTCCAGTACTTTTAACAATAAGAATTACAGGGATCACAAGGCAAGGAAGGAATGAATCCTGTAATTAGCAAAAGGAGAAGCAAGGGCAGAAGAATCGACCCATACAATCAAAATTAAGTAAGTAAAAACAAGCATTCAAATATACATAATAAGCTCCCAGACGTTCAAGTAATATATTTATGTTCAAGTATATGTATGCAAACGTATTCTCGTGCATACGTATATACAGATATTAAAATATACTCAATCATTTGCTCACCCACATATATATACATTTGCATACATACATAAGCTTATTGAAGAATACACTAATGCACAATGGGATTCCAATTCTTTTATTTCCTGGATTACAATTTTATGGCCTCCCAGCACAATTATTCTCTGCATGTATTGAAATGTTACGAGCTGGGGCTAAGGTACACAGGGATCCCTTTATTGTATCGTCCAACTATCGCAACATTTCTTTTTAGCATTTATTTGACAAGCGACATGTATTACGCAGGACACTGTAGGAAATATGTGTATGAAAAACGCTCCACATATAATGTTAGTTTAAGGGGTTTTCTCTGAAACCAGATGCGTATTAGTCCTGAGGAGTAGCCAAGACTGGACAGGAGCAGAAGAGGTGTGAATGTGGCAGTACGAGATAAAAAGCGGCTTGAGCAAGACGTCATAAGACGTCATGGTATGGTTTTAGGTGTTTAAGTATGAGGGTGACTTTTTGGGTTAGTTTTAGGCCAGAGTTTGTTTAAAGAAATTGTTTGTACTCATATCATTAATAAGGCCCTTGTGGAAAATACTGTATATATTTTCCAGAAATTCAGTATTTATATGTAAATAGATGGCCATACTGTATTTAATAATATTTATGTCATAGAAAACGGAAAGCCTGCGTCTGCGCAGACGGGACTAGCCATCTTGGTTTTGAATTGTGCTCTAGAGGTTGAAATTGGGCTGACACCTCTCAAATAGGAGGCAAAATTGTTGGACATGCATTCCTGCATAACTTGAAATGTCAGACGACTGGACAAGACAGCTCCAGGAACCTCAGATAAGCTCTCTAGATTTGTGTATAATTCTGGCCAGTGTTTTCACAAATTTAGTTAGTGAGGTTTTTCTGAGAATGATACAACTTAATATCCAGTCAAACTGGTGAGTGATATTAAGATATATTTTCCTTCTGTTATGTAATTGCGTTTATATATAATCATTTTTTAATATACAGTCCACAAATTTATATATTTACCAGAATTCCTGATGTATAATTTATTTAATTAATAGGTCCAGAGCAACTTGTGGATATGACAGTGGTAGGTATCGAAGGGGGACATTTTTGCGACCTAGGTGTCCCAAATTCCTAACTGTCTAACTGATAAATAATAATTATCTATTCTCATTTATTGTTATATACATAATTATACATACAGATAAATGCAATTTTCCACAGCCCTAGTATGTGGATGGGCCTCTTTAAAGATGAGAGTACATGTGTTTTTGATGGCAGGCTAAGAGACTGGCAGAAGAAAGGAGGGGAGGGGGGTCATGAAGCCAGTGATTAATATTTTGGTGACTTAAAATGAGTATTTGGTAAAGGAATACTGGTGTTTGGTGATTTTAATATGTAGATTGTAGGTTGTATGTGGTATATATAAATTTATCTTATCTTCTATCTTATCTTCTATCATCTCTCTTATCTATCTTATCTTATCTTACTAATAATATACTAGTTATATTTTGGAACATTTAGTTTTTGTGTCCTTCCTTATAATAATTATAAATATTGACCATTCACTTAATGTTTTTACGTGAAGAAACAAGATTGACCCTGGGAGATGCACAGACCAAGCGGGGCACACACGTGTGTGCGTGGGCTCAGTTTCCTTAATAAGAATTAGCGGTGGTCCCTAAAAAGGAAAAAACGGTAGAAAAGAAGCAGCAATGCTGTAAATGGCTAATCTGTCGACTGTGATTAACCCACACGTGATCCTTGTATTCTTTAAGTGGAAATCAAAGAAAATATTGGAAGTGCCAAGGACCCAGACTAAGTCTAGTGTTGTTAGGGAAACCAGGAAGTGTTGCCATTAGAGTGAAGTAGTAACTCGTATTACTGCTGAGTGGGAAAAAGGAAAAACCTGGACTGCCATTAAGGGAAACCGTAGTGAAGGGAGTAGACTAGAAAAAAAATATCATAAAAGCTATTACCACTGAGAAATCAGCATGAAGTAAATTTAAATGGAAGTGTAGGGGAAATTACCTTAGGCCTAACTGCTGAGTGAGTGGTAAAACAACGATCCCAGTATAGGTAGTTAAAAGAAAAGCGTATCTTGAATAAATATAGTGTATATACTTGTGGTAACCAGTGTACAGCAGAGTGATACAATACTACTGATAAATTAAAAGAAACCAAAAATAGTGAAGTGTAGCAGTGTGGGACAATCTACTCGTCTTGGTGTTGACATGTATTTCAGTGTACACACAAAGGTTTGAGTTATCACATAATGAACTGACTAGGATACTGATACATAGTGGAAAGACATAGTGATCCTAAATTATCAGTGGAATGACTCGAGGATAGTGATTAAATATAATGGAATTGTTATAAACTAAAATGTGGCATCACATGCGAGAAGTGCCATGTACCCAGGGGTGGTGTGGTACATCCAAACGTCTGGCAGTGCTACCAGGCACCCTCACAGGCCTACCATATACAACCATGCAACACCATATACCACATACCACAAAAAAGGTTTTTGGAAGGAAATCCAGGATCACATGCAACCTGTGCTTCTCCAAGCATCATATCTCATGTGCGAGAATGAACACTGCCTGCGAATATAACCTGAAACTAGCAAGGTGCTTCTGGATGTGCAATACTAGGCAGGTCCTTCACAATCCATCCTACTAACAAAACATTTGCCCATCCCAGTTTTCAATACCACCCAAGAAATAAACTGTCCACTCTCATATGCAAGTCCCACTCAAATCCAACCCTCTCACTCATGTATTTATCCAACCTAAATTTGAAACTACCCAAGGTTTTAGCCACAATAACTCAACTAGGTAGACTGTTCCACTCATCAACTACCCTATTTCCAAACCAATACTTTCCTATACTCTTTCTAAATCTAAACTTGTCTAATTTGAATCCATTACTGCGGGTTCTCTCTTTGAGATATATCCTCAAGACCTTATTTATATCCCCTTTATTAATACCCACCTTCCACTTATACACTTCGATCAGGTCTCCCCTCATTCTTGGTCTAACAAGTGAATGTAATTTAAGGGCCTTCAATCTTTCTTCATAAGGAAGATTTCTAATGCTATGTATTAATTTACTCATTCTACGCTGAATGTTTTCAAACGAATTTATATCCATTCTGTAATATGGAGACCAGAACTTAGCTGCGTAATCTAGGTGAGGCCTTACTAATGATGTATAAAGTTGTAATATAACCGCTGAACTTCTGTTGCTTACACTTCTTGATATAAATCCCAGTAATCTGTTTGCCTTATTATGTACGCTTAGGCATTGCTGTCTAGGTTTAAGGTTGGTGCTCACCATAACCCCCAGTTCCTTTTCGCAATCTGTATGGCTAAGTTCTACATTATTTAACTTATAAGTGCTACGGTTATAGACACTTCCGAGCTTCAGAACCTTGCATTTATCTACATTGAACAGCATCTGCCACTTTTCTGACCAGGTATTGAGTTTGTCTAAATCCTCCTGAAATTCTCGGATATCTACGTTTGAATCAATTATCCTACCTATCTTTATGTCATCGGCGAATTTGCTCATATCACTAGTAATTCCCTCATCAAGATGATTGATATATATTATAAACAACAACGGGCCCAAGACTGATCCCTGTGGACCGCCACTTGTTACAGATCCCCACTCAAATTTAACCCCATTTATGGACACTCTCTGCTGCCTGTCTGTTAGCCATAACTCGATCCATGACAGCACTTTTCCCCCAATGAATTGAGCTGCCACTTTCTTTAACAGTCTTTGGTGTGGAACTCTATCAAAAGCCTTACTAAAATCTAAGTAAATAACATCAAATTCTTTATCTTGATCAACAGCCTCAAAAGCTTTACTGAAGGGAAAAGTAATAAATTAGTTAGACAAGAACGGCCTTTCGTGAATCCATGCTGAGTATCATTAATCAGATTATGCTTATCCAGATGGCTTCTGTAATCTCAGCTATAATTGAATCGTAGCTACAATTGTAGTTACGACAACCTCAGTCCAAGTGATTTTTTTAGTGGCATGAAACGAAAAAAGAAATTGGAAGGAAATAACAAAAAATGGTTCACCACCTTGAAGACTTGTTGGATTGGAGGCACAGGCAGTGGCCCCCCATGGCACTCTAGAACTACAACTACTGATGCCAATAACCAAATCCCCCCAACACGCACAAAATACAACCTCGTTCTATTTGCTAATATACAGAGCCTTAAGTCGTCCACCAACAACAAAATACCTTTTATCAATGGACTTCTAGAGGAGTCAAATGTAGTGTTTGCAGCTTTCAGTGACCGACACAAAAGATCACTTTGATAACGAAATATGGATAAATCAGTATGTTTTAGCAGAAACAATCCCTGGAGGCAGCAGAGATGAAAGGTCACACACACACATGAGCTACTAAATCTCTGCATTAAACACACCCTAAGTCAGTAGACAGTGGAGCCAACAAGACTGAAAAATGCACTTAACCTTATCTTCACAAATAATGAGGACCTGGTAAGAGACATAGCAATATCAGAAACAACTAATTCCGATCGCAATCTAATCGAAGTTCAGAATACATGCACAGGGGTTCTGATCAGCAAAATGCACATAGCTGTGAAGGTGTCTTCTCCAAATACATCTTCAACAACAAGAACATCAACTGGGACCAGTTGAACCATGTCTTATACAAAACATGTTGGAAGATATCTTAAATAACATGGATCAAAACCAGTGCCTTGAAAGGATCAACTTTCTGGAAGCTGAAGTATGTTCAAAGAAGAAGAGAAAGATGCTCCCTCTACAGAGGACGACGATGAATCACTGAGCTCATCAAGAATGCTTGATTATCCGATACACAGAAGCTCTAAACACGGATGTGGAAAGTATCAAAATTAAGTTAAAGGACTCTTACAGGTTCCAGGAGAGACATGAGCTAAAAGCGATTAGTGAAAATGAAAGAAATTCAAAATATTTCTTTTCGTAAGCCAAAAAAAAAAAAAAAACAGGCAAATACCACATCTAGTATCGGGCCCATGCTCAGACAAGATATTACTTACACAGATGACAACAAAGAAATGAGTGAGATACTGAAATTCCAATATGACTCTGTGTTTAGCGAGCCACTAATCAGTATAAAGATCGACAATCCAAGTGATTTTCTCATGAATGAGCCTCAAAACCCTGCCAATGTATGCCAAATTTCTGACATAACCCTAACTCCACCAGACTTTGAGAAAGCCATCAACGACATGTCCATGCACTCAGCCCCAGGCCCAGACTCGTGGAACTCTGTGTTCATGAAGAACTGCAAGAAACCAAGAAAACCCTTTCATGTGCTCCTAAGTAATCTATGAAGAAGGAGCTTAGACATGAGTGACATTCCACAATCACTAAAACAACGGATATAGTCCTACTCCATAAAGGTGGCAGCAAAGCATTAGCTAAGAACTATAGACCAATAGCTCTAACGTCCCGCATCATAAAATTTTTTGAAAGACTGCTAAGAATCACGATTGCAAACAACTTAGATTCCAAAAAACTGCACAACCCTCTCGCAACTACTGAATTACTATGATATGGTCTTGGATGCGCTGGACGAGAAACAGAACGCAAAAGCCTTTGACAAGTGCGATCATAGAGTAATAACGCACAAAATACATGCTAAAGGAATAACTAGCAAAGTGGGGAGATGGATCTTTAACTTTCTAACCAATCGAGCACAAAGAGTAGTGGTCAACAGAGTTAAATTGGAAGCTGCCATAGTGAAAAGCCTCGTTCCACAAGGCACAATACTCGCCCCTATCCTGTTCCTCATCCTCACATTAGACAGAGACATAGATGTAATTCACAGTACAGTGTCATCCTTTGCAGACGATACTTGGATCTGCATGAGACTTTCTTCTGTTGAGGACACGCTTAACCTCCAAGAAGATATGAACTAAGTCTTCCAATGGGCATCGGAAAATACATGATGTTCAATTAAGACAAATTCCAACTACTCCGTTATGGAAAACTGAAGGAGATAATAATTAGAACTGAGTATTCTACAAACTCTGATCATTCAATAGAGCGGAAAAAATAATGTAAGGGACCTGGTAGTGGTAATTCCTGAGGATCTAACTTTCAAGTATCACAACAATGCCACGATCACAACTGCAAAGAAAATGACAGGATGGGTAATGAGAAAGTTCAAAACAAGAGATGCTAAAATAATGATGATCCTTTTCAAATCACTTCTCTCTAGATTAGAATATTGCTGTACATTAACATCACCGTTCATAGCAGGTGAAATTGCAGCTCTGAAGAGTGTACAGAGAATCTTTACTGCACATAAAAGTGCTATCAAACATCTCAACTACAGGGAATGCTTAGAAGCACTTCACTTGTACTCGTTAGAGCGCAGGCAAGATATATCACATCTACACTTGGAAAATCATAGAAGGAATGATCCCAAATCTGCACACAGAAAGCACTCCCTACGAAAGTAAAAGACTGGTCAGGCGGCACAAAATACCCCCAGTGAAAAGTAGGGGCGCCATGGTACACTAAGCTTAAACACCATAAGTGTCCGGGGCCCAAGACTGTTCAATAGCCTCCCAACATGCAAATGGGGAATTATCAATAGGCTCCTGACTGCCTTCAAGAGGGAGCTGGACATATACTTAAAGTCGGTGCCAGATCAGCTGGGCTGTGGTTCGTACATTGGACTACGTGTGTCAACATAGTTGCTGATCCCTGTGTTATATAGCATAGCATATAGTATCATCCATGTACTTTAGATAGGAGATCCCTTTTAGGCCTGTGACTTGTGTGACGTCACGGGATGTGCATGTGCACGTTCATACCTCTGCCCCGGTCTCAGATGGCATGTAGGCCTCGACAGGCATAGACAGGCAGAGGCTGGGCTCCACATTCATCATCACAGTCCGACAATATATGTTACCATCCAACAAGTGTGTCTACCTTCAACCCTCGATATCTCCATTAAGAACCCCTATGATAAATGGTGACAGCGGTGTGGGCGTAAAATTGATAATTGCGCCGATGTATGGAGATTTCTTTCGACCAGCAAGACGGCCATTTTGTGTCACCAGTAGGCCGACCTAGCCAGCCTGCT
This sequence comes from Cherax quadricarinatus, assembly GCF_026875155.1. NCBI lineage: Eukaryota > Metazoa > Arthropoda > Malacostraca > Decapoda > Parastacidae > Cherax > Cherax quadricarinatus. The sequence goes on along the minus strand of NC_069418.1, from coordinate 43,142,393 downwards.
ACCTCAAGTCAGCTACTCTCTCAAGCTCCTACCAGCTTCTACATTATTCACTGGTCAGTCTCTTTGTATTAGTGTTTATCTGCTTATTTGCATCACTCCCGAGGGGTTGACCCGAGTTTGCAAAATAAGCCAGTTTCCAGTCTGTGGTGGGGGAGTCCAGTCCAGCCTAGTCTACTTCATCCAGTTCTTTTGCCTGCCAAGCCAGCTTCCACCTCTGCTGTGCTCATCGTGAGAAGTTGTCAAGCTATTCTGTGTGAAGGGTTAAGATAAGCCAGCTAGCAACTAACCAAGGTGTCTTACCCCAGTACTCAAGCAAGCCACGTGAGTAGTCTTCATCGCTTGTGATTCAAGCTCCAAGCAATTCTGAGTGCTCTTTTTCATCCTTGTGGTGTTGTGGTATTTTGTGGGTTGTTTTTAAGCCAGTCGGCTTAGAATTATCTTTGCGGCAGTGTGGCTGTCCTCAGTGGGGCTTACGCCGTTCAACCCATAGACCCAACCACCCACGACCACGTGTGTCTCACCATTGCCGGTCTTAGCCCTGTTTCAGCCCACTCACTCGACACCGGCCTCAGCCCTGCTCAGCCCACTCACCAAACCACTACCACTGTGTTATTGTACTCTTATTACGGGTACTAGTACCATATTTTAAGGACCACATAGGGGGTCAAGAGCTAGAGTGTGTCTTCGACAGTGGTGCCAACCGTTGAAAGCCTCCTGTGTGTGTCTATCGTCGATTTAAGCGCAAATTCTTCGAGTGTGGAGAGAAGTCAGTGATTGTAGTCAGCCACCAGTCTCCTCTCCCTCCACCTCCAACCTTCCACCGTCTACCTCATTCGTCACCAAGTTGTTACAGCGTAAATATTTTCTACATTTGCGAGTGTTGAGACATTTCTTTGTGTTTTTCCATGTTATTTTTCTCTTAGTCGACATTCAGTGACCTGATCAGACTCTGTGTTTGTTTGCAATAATCTTTTAGGCTCCTTAATTCAGTGTTAATTTTCGTGCTTTATCTTAATGTCTGTTGTGTTGTGTGCCTTTTTTATACACTTGAAAGTAAGTACCTTAGTGTTTTTTCCTTTGTTGTGGTGTGCAACATATGAGCAGGTATAGAAACTTGTGTTTACCTTCAGAATACTAGTGTTTCAGTATTCCAGTGAAGTATTTTCAGTAATTTGTCTGCTTTTTCTGCATCACATCAGTGTTGTCTGTTATATTTTTTTTTTTTACCCAGCATTTGTGTTTTGTTGTTTTGTTCCCTGTGTGTTGAAACATTTTGTGTTCATATTCTTTATTTAGCCAGTGTCTTAATTTGTCTTATTTCCACAGACAATTGTGGCCATTATTTTTTTGTGACAAGCACAAAGAAATCATTTTTACAAAATTTTTCACACATTCCAAGTTTCATTGCCAAGAAAATTCTAGTACTGTGTTTATGTTGATGTGTTGTGTTCTGCATCACTGTAAAGTGTTCAAACTTTTTTGGTTCTGGTTTTTGCACCTATTATTTTTCATGTTTTATGAACAGAATTCCACTCCTTAGTGCAATTTTTAAAGTTCTTCTTTTAGGAGTAAATTGATCTTTTGTTGTTAAAGTGTTGTTTATGTTCAGTTAAGAGTTAAAGTGTTCATTCCTGATATATTTCTTTCTGGTGTAATATTTTTTTTTATTGCACATTGACTCATTTTTGCAATTATTCTTTGCAACATATTGTGTTGCCATTAAAGTTTTCTGGCAGAAAATTTTATGCAGTACTCTGTTGATTAGCAATTGTAATTTTGCAAAACATTGCTACAGTTTATTTCAGGCAGTTTCTTATGCTCTGTTCTGTGCATAATAATTTTATCTTTGTGTGTCATTTTATTCTCTTTTTAGTGAATTGTTTTTGCTCAGTTTTTCTTAATTGTGCACAAGATTTTTGAGTCCATTTTAACATTTTTTTTGATTGATTTAACATTTGTTTATTCGTGTATTTCCTGTTGCTTGAAAGTAAAGACAACTCACTGTGCCATTCATTCAATTTAAAGTAAAAGTTGAGCAAATCAGATTTGAGTAAAGTACAAGTTCTCTTGATTTCAAAGTGTTTTGTTCGTTGCATATTTTTCTTGTGTGAGTTCTTTGCTTACTGTTTGACCTGTCAATTTTTAATTACTTATGCAGAATAGTTAGCATTTTTTCCCGTTTAAGCTTATTGTGTCATTCTCTCATTTTTTCTTGCCTTATGCCTTCAGTAAGTTCACTGAAAGATGCCCCAGTCACTTTTGAACGTTCACTTAGTGTATCATGCCAGTCAAAGTCAATATGAATCAGTCCACAGTACCAACATTCCCTTACTGACTGAAAGACAATACCTAGCCCTTGAGCAATGTGTTTGTTCTCAGCTTGTATCTGAGATTTGTTAAAGTGCTGCGAAATGTGAAGTTCAGATTAAGTTCCTATAGATTCGTGATTACTTATTAATCGTAGCCGAGCGGTCAGGCACTAGTAACTCTGTCACTCCCCTTTTGTGTTCCACCTACACCTTCAGACTTGCAGGATAGTGTTCCGTTGCCTCAAGTGTCCGGGACACTCAGACTGCCTTGAGTGCACAGCCTATCCCTGCAATGACTGCTAGTTCGAGTAGTAGTTTTCTCCACAGGGGATGCCTTGTCAGAAAAACGATTACTTGAATAGTAATGCCATCTCTTGTTGATGTGACATGCTGTCTGCAGAAAGACGTCTCTGTTACAGTAGTGTTCTCACTAGAGTGTCTGTTGTTGTTCCTAATGTTCCAGATGGTGATCCCATCCTAGTTGACAGTAATCAGTGCATTGTTAGAAGTTATTTCTCGAGTAACTTTCACATGGGTTAACGTTTGTAAGTGTAGTTTCTTTATAGTTGATACCTCGTGTCACTGTGTGCGACTCAGAGATATCAGCATTGTTGACCGTGTTCATTTATTTTCTCCTGTGCTTGCAGTTTGAGATAGTAGATTCGTTCTCCCTTGCTCATATTGCGTGTTATAGCGTTAATTTTTTTCAACCGGGGGGAGTCATCCACTCCACCGAGTTTGTTCATTCCTCCAGTAAGAAAGAACCGATCCCTTGTGTTCTGGTGTGATTCGATTCCTGCTCCAGGAAGATCTTATTCTTACTGTGAAGCCACCAGCACCCATTAGTGACTTTGTAATGAGCCAAGAATTACTGTATCGAACAGCCGAGTTGGGTACTCCAAGTAGAAGAGTTTACCAGTTAGTAATTCCACAGTCACTAGTGAACGTAGCTCTACAGCTAGTTCATGATGCACCAGGTGTTGCACACCCTGGTATGGATCGTTCTGTGAAACAAGCCAGAATGAAATACTTTTGGCCACGTATGGCAACTGACATTTCCGAGTATGTTTTAAGAAATGTAGTGTCTGTATGCAACATAAAGGAAATGTCAATGGTCCTAATCCTATCCAAGTGTACCCAACCACTAGCGAACCGTGGGAAAGAGTTGCCCTTGATTTGTTAACCAATTTTAATGTTCCCTCCAAGGCAACAAACATCTGTGTGTTATGGTAGACCATTTCACCAGATATTTGTGAGTTAGTTCTTTTTGCAGATAAGACTGCAGAGACAGTAGCTAAAGCGTTTAAGAACGCATTATCTGCAGGCATACCACCCAAAGTCCTTAGTAACAGATAATGGAGGTGAATTCTGTAATGAGATTCTTGAAAATTTGTGTACTTTATACAAGATCTCTAAATCACCATTGTTCCTCATCATCCTGCCAGCAATGGGTTAGCCGAAACGAACCAATAAGAAAGTACTTGATGTCCTGAGAGCCACTATCAACCCCAATAGTGAAACTTGGGATGAAGTCATACCAGATGTCCAATGTGCCATAAATTCTGCTACATGTTCCATAGGTGATACTCCACATTATGCATTGTATGGTGTAGACAAGCGTTTACCCTATGAGTTGTTATATTCCACTCCGAAACCTAATTACAACCCTGATGATTTTCGTAGCAACTCGTACAGCATGGCTCAAGTGTTTTTAGAAGAATCCGTGGAAACACTTCATAAATCAACAGCAGAATTTACTAGAGTAACTAATAGCCTGCTAAGCCATCAAAAGTAAAAGTAGGTTCAAGAGTAATGCTGACAAATTTCAACAAAACATCCGAAATGCCTAAGCTCGATCAAAAGTTTGTCGGACCTTATCGAGTTGTAGAACATTTCTCTGGTAATAAGTATTAGGTTAGAGAAATTAGTACTGGTAAGTACAAAGAATCGCATCTTAGATCATTGAAATTAGTATGCGATGTTGATTTGATATTGCTACCCAGACTAATGTGACAAGATGCTGAAAATCTCTTGAATCTGTACCCCTCGACCTCAAAACTCAGTCAGATAAACCATCTTGAATGTCGTTACTTCCTTGCGTACTCGGACAGTAATGAGAAATACCCACAAGTATATTTTGTAGATACTCGTTCAATTCCCTCAGTCAGGCATGTGTTAGCCATTGCAGAGATTCATCCTCCCATGAGATGATAAAACCAATTTTTTTTGCATTTGTAACTCACCCTCGCAGTATTGGGTTTATATGTATCATAGTCATTGTTTATTAACTGATTAGTTTTGTCAGATTTTTTTTTTTGGTATTCATGTTCCCGCCATGTTCTGAGAATTGACAGTAATAGTTTGAGTGCACCAGTGCCTTTGTTGTTAATTTCACCTTGTATATATAATTTATTCTTCCTCAGAATCCGTAGAGTGCATGAAATACAGATCGATCGATCAATCCATCCATATTGTACAATGATTTGATCTTATAGTTGGTATTGCATTATGTTTAAAGTGATTACAATTAACACCCATTACGTAAAAACTCATTTTGTTAACATCCATTTGTTACATCCATTAGTTCTAAGTTTTATATGAATTTGTTATTGTATAGAATCAGCCAGAACGCCTGCCTGTTCAGCATATAGATAGTAGTGTATGTCGAGACGACATACGTAACATGGACCAAGCTGTCATCATAGTTGCTGATCCCTGTGTTTAAGCAAGCTTATTAGTTTCATCCATGTACTTTAGATAGGAGATCCTTTTAGGCATGTGACTTGTGTGACGGTCACGGGAATGCGCCATGCGGCTATGTGCACGTTCGTACCTCTGCCCCCTAGTCTCAGACGGCGTGTATGGCCTCGAACAGGCGTAGACAGGCAGCTGGCCTGGGTCCACATTCATCAATCCACAGTCCGACATATATGTTACCACTCCAACAAGTTGTGTCTACTCAACCCTCCGATATCTCCATTAAGAACCCCTACGGATACGTGCAGGGCAGCAGTAAACAGCCTGGTTGAACAAAGCCATGATCCACGGGAGCCTGTCGTAGTGGACCCGGCCTCTGGGCGTTGATTCCCCCGAATGCCCTCATGTAGACCCCAGTGTAGGTAGTTGGTTTAATTTTGTTTAATATTATACAATGTCCCTAGGTCAGACTTTTAATCCCTAGGCGCAGCATTTATTATTACGTGACCGTTATAAACTACGTTGCAACATGGCATCAGAAAAGCATTTTCGAAGGTTCCTCAACCTAAGTCAATAAACTGGTGTACAGTCTCCACCAATGTTATGTCTTTCTGGTGGTACCATAAGAATTTACAATAGTAAAGCAGGTTCACTGAAAATAGAATCATCGTTACGTTACAGTTCCCCCCCCCCGGGGGGGTTCTGCATAAAACAGTAAAAAACGCAGTTGTGTATTTGAATTACGAGTCATCTGCAGAGAAAGGAATTATGTTGCTTTGGAAAAGTCTTATATATTGAAATGGGTCGCAGAAAGACTACCGTAGCTCAGCTCACACACTAAGGTTCCGGGGTCTCGAATCTCTCTGGTACGGATGGAATCTTTAGGGAAGTGGTTTCCATAGACACCTTTCTGTCCCTGTTCACTCATCAGGAAACATGGGTACCTAGGGAGTTAGTGTCGTCTGGTGGGGGTCGCATCATGGGGACACTGACTAATTTTCCCAAGATGCTCTTCATATAAATAACATGCGGCCTTTCTATATTAGTAGTATTGTCATTTGTGTAAGCTTGGCCTGTTATACCTTGTACATGTTCTGTTGAAAAATAATGGTCCATTATTATTATTATTATTATTTTTGTTATTAGCAACAATACAAAGTTTAATAAGCTGGAATGATTGTAGGTATGGCAATATTTAGTTCGTAAGTACAGACTTCATCAGATAAGAAACTTAATAAATCTTCATCTAGAAAATTTTGTAAACAAGGAAGTATCATCAAAATTAACACATACTGAAATTATTTAAATCAGTCATGGTGCTTAATTTATCAGATTAAAATCATTATTATTTTTCACTCACAATAGAATTAGTTATTTTGCCCAACAATTGGGTCAACATATCAAGAGAGTTTTTACATTATTTATATGAAACTTAACCTGCCCCGAAATGCCTCACCATAAAAATGTTGTCTCATGTAGTTAGTTTGTCATTGATGTCAGCTGAACTGTATAGCTAGTACATGTATTGTAGTAAATAAAGCTATAAAGAATATGTTAGTATCATTTCAGTATTTTAAGGAATACATTATATTGTCATTTTATTAACTTATAAATTTTAATATGTAAATGCTCATCATGCTCAAGTTTAATTTGGTTTGCTGCATTTTTTGTAAATTTATTATTGGCTAAATTTAAGGTTTGTAAAGGAATAATAAACTTGATAATTGTATGGTGTTGTAGACTATAAAATAAAAAAAAAAACTTTATAGAGATTGTGATCAAAATCAGTTGAATCTTGGAACTGGTATACAATTATCTTCTCCATTAATCAAACTAATTACCTACTATTTTTTAAGAGCTTTATAACACCTTTGCTAATATTTAAACCTTACTGTGATTCATTCACAATAAAAAACAATAAAGTATTTTTTTTCAGAAAGGATCTTGATGCCGGTAAACAGTTTTTAATTCCATTCAAGTAAGAAATCCGATGCTTTTCATGACCCAACCGGATTTATTAAGGATTTTCGGCTTAATCGACATGCTTGGCTCTCTAGGCTTGACATATATATTTATACATGCCCTGCCGAAGTAGTAGATTTGGTCTACTCAGCAAATATTCATCTGCTAAATTAGCAGAATGAATATTTTTGATACAAATCAGCAGAAATTAATCTGAACGTAAAGAAAAAATATAACTGGTCATATAACTGGTGCAGTATATGGATGCCAGGCAAGCCTTACAATAGCATTCTGACATCACAGTAAGAAATCGCTCAAAACTGTGTACACCGTGTACGTCAAACCCATATTGGTGTAGCAGCACCAGTCTGGAACCCACACCTAGTGAAGCACGTCAAAAAATTAGAGAAAGTGTAAAGGTTTACAACAAGACTAGTGACAGAGCTGAGGAGGAGAGGTTAAGGGATATCGACCTGACAAAACTGGAGGACAGGAGGGATAGGGAGACAAGATAATATCATATAAAATACTGAGAGGATTGAGAATGTGGATAGAGACAGCTTTGAATATCTATGCAACTTTGTCCCAGGATATCATATGTAATTATAACCTACTGAAGAAGGCAATCCTTAAAGCATACCAAAAAAACACAAATTCATATAGGAAAGATTTCAGGTATGCCACCTTACAGCATGGCCAAAACTTTCAGCAGTTACAGGTAACATTCTTTCGTTTGTTCGACTTTTGAACAGAGAGCTCAGGAATTGATTACACTTATGAATCTCTTAGAGACTTCATGGTTGCTGACCAGTTTCCTGACAGCTCTTCTCACCAGATACGAACATTCATTAGAGAAACGTAACCTGATTAAAGCTGAGGAAGTTGTTGAGGCCGCTGACTTGGATACTGAGGCTCACAGTTCCTACAAAGAACTAAAGGGATCGAACCCTAAGGACAAGGGTTCACCAGAGCTTAAGAAATCAAAGCCTCTAGTAGAAAGTAAACTGACGTCTTTTATTCCGGTTTGTCATTTATGTGGTGTTAAGGGACATAAACGTCCCGATTGCCCTTTCTAAGAAGGTGCAAAAAGTTGGAAGATTTTTTTAAAGACTGTAATGACCAGGCACCCTTCTGTTCAGGAACAGTTAATGGACTTAATGTATCTAGCATTTAACGAGACACTGGATGCACATGTATAGTCATTCCCGATAAGCTGTTCCCTAATCTTAAAGAAACTCATTCCTCTGCTATCCTTTCAAACTACTTGGGCCGTACAGACACTTTTCCTACCATCCGTTGTTTTCATTAGGTCTAAATGGTTCACAGGTTGGTCTGAAGCCGTACTAGCTCCCCTCACTTCTTGCTCCGTACTAATAGGTAATGTAAAAGGTGCCATTCTTCCTTTTGAGGTTGACCTTTCATCGCCAAAGACGGACATAAGTTTTTCAGCTCCTCTTCCTGTAAAGTCAGAAAAGCCCCTCGACAGTTCTGATTAGGCAATGTCTCGTGATATTCATGTGGAGTAAGAAACCAGTGATACCACTCTCGAAAGCGAGGTAGTAGGATCACCGGTTCACTTGTTTAGATGAAAGTGAGGATATCGCCTCCGATACCATAAATGTCTTGACTAGGGCTCAGACCAAAGCCCAGCCTTCTCCTACTGTTCATCCATTGATTTTCTCTGACTTTAAGCCTTTAGATATATCGAAGGGCTCCTTTATCAATTTACAACGAAATTTTGCCCTTCTCTTCAGAATTGCCATAATGCAGCTAGACAAAATCAAGTTATCCAAAGGAAAAACTTTTCATATAAACTTGAATATATAAAAGGTATCTTGTATAAATCAGTATTCAAATTAAATTCAGATGAGATAGACTATTCCATCTTAGTTGTTCCAAATCAATGCAGAGAGACTGTTTCTTAAAATGGCTCATGACCTACAAGTGGCCGGCATTTCTCGCATCGTAAAACCTTGAATAAAATTAAGGAAACTATTTTTGGCACAAAATGTCCTCAGATATCACTACATATTGTAGATCGTGTAAAGTTCGACAACTGTCATCCTCCCGAGGTACCCGGCGAGTACCTATGGTCAAAATGCCAATCTTTAAGGTACCGTTTGAAAGAGTAGCTATTGACATCGTTGGTCCTTCATCACCACTTTCATCTGGGGAACATAGATACATATTAACATTAGTTGATTATGCTTCGAGTTTCCCTGAAGCCGCACCCTTGAAGTCCATAACTACTACAGAGGTGGCTGAAGTCCTTTTGTCCATCTTCTCCAGAATTAGCATCCCTAGAGAATTTTGTCTGACCGTGGACACAATTCACATCTGAATTAATGCAACAAATCTACCAACTTCTGGGAGTGAAGCCTCTCTTCACAACACCATATCATCCCAGCTGTAATGGGAGGATTGAGCACCAGCATTCAGTTCTCAAGTCCATTTTAAGGAAACTTTGCTCCCTTAAACCAAAGGGAGTGGCATCGTTACCTACCCTGTGCTTTGTTTGCCATGAGGGAAGTTCCCAGTAACTCTTAGGGGTTTTCACCTTTGAACTTCTCTATGGTAGACAGGCCAGAGGTCCATTGTCCATCCTTCATGACTTATGGACTAATGAGAGGTGAATGCTGAGGTTCAGTCTTCTTATCCGTTTCTCCTTGACCTTAGATCCAAACTTGAGGAGACCTCTGACATAGTTTCGAAAAAACTTAAGTTTATCAATGGACCAGTACAAAACTTACTTTGATACTAAAAGTCAGAGGAGAAGTTTTAAAGTAAAGGATGAGGTTCTGGTACTTTTTTTCAATAAAGCCAAATAAATTATTAGTAGCATGGAAAGGTCCGTATAAGGTATAGAAATTTGTTTGGGGAAAGGGTTTATTACCACATAGAAGTCAGAGGGGAAACCTAAAGTTTATCTTATCAAAATTTTTAAGAAATATTACCGAAGAATTTCGGTTTACTGCCTGAATGACTTTGATTTAGTTTTTTCCGCACAAACTTGATAAGACATCTGAGGAGTGTAAGGTGTGCGTAAAATTGACACTTCTAACGTATCCTATAACAGAGACCTACATGACTTGGTGACTCTTGACCACTCAGGTGCAACAAACATTAATACAATGAGTCTTTGGATGACCATAAGAAACAGGAACTACTTCAATGTGTGGGTAACTTCTCAGATGTTTTTACTGATATTCCAGGTAGTCCTTAAGATTGACTTAGTCACGGACAATCCTATCAAACGGAAATTATACCCAGTTCCAATTGACCTTAGGGATGCATTTGACCAGAGGGTAGATCGATTATTAAAGCTGAAGTTCACTGAACCTTCAGTATCTGCATATTGCTCACCAGTAGTCATGGTTAAGAAGGAAAACAATTCATATAGACTTGCTATTGACTTCAGAGGACTTAATGCTATAAACTCGGTGGGATGCTGAGCCTATACCCTTAATAGATAGCTATCTACATAAATTTTATGACTCTTCTTTCTTTTCAGAGATTGATACTGCACAAGCATATCATCAAGTAATGTTAGATCCTTCTTCTAAGCAGTACACTGCTTTTCCTACACACCAAGGACTGATGCAGTATATGCCCTTCGGTTTGGTAACTGCCTGTGCTACCTACGTGAGACTGATGAGAAAGGTCTTGGGTAATATGCCAAATGTTTCAGTTTATTTTGATAACATTTACGTAATGATATCTGTTATGCAGGGTTCTGCATGACATACCCCTCAAAGAAGGTTCCTTGATACTGGTGAGGGGCTCTTGATCTAGGGAATTGAATCTGTGCTCCAGTTCCCTGAATTTAGCCTGAATACCTTGCACATCTCTCCCACAGGTGCTGCTTAATCCTACGGGATGATTATGTTAATTAATAATAATCTGCATGACATTGTAATGTACATATAGTGGAGAGTGTGCCATAACAGTATGAATATTATAATTGTAAAGCATAATTTTATAATTCATAATGTGCATTTGGGGGTACTGTAAAGTACTCTAACTGTAATTATAAAGAAATCCTGCTGGGTATTTATTTTCCAACTGTTTGGGTACGCGGGGTAAGCGTGGCTTGGAGGAGTCACGTGGAGTCAGCATGGTGTGGAGGCTATCGTCGGAGATGCTGTATATTTAAGCTAAGTTTGTAGTTGTGTACTACCTTTTCTTTAGCTAACTCAAGCCATAGGCTCTTCTATGGCTTACCTGTATGCTCACCCAGGCTCTGACATGGTCAGGTTGCTGTGGGATGAGTATGGAAATAGGAATGGGGTTGGTAGTGGAGTAGAGTCGGCCTGGCGCTGATTAAGGAGAGTGTTTTGTTACTGGACTACCAGCTGCCTGCTTCTTGTGCCTGCTATGTGGGCGTTTAGGATAGAAGATAGATGAAAGTGTTTTCAAGAGTGTGTATTTAGTGTTATGTTGAATGAATAGATATATTTTCCTAATTAGGATTTTTGCCAAACCCTCTATTAACCAACCCATTGAAGTAACAAATACTGGTTTAGCGCTTTCTGTTTTGACTGGGAGAGCTCTGGGTGGCCTGTTTATGCTTGATATGTGTGCAACTTTTACCTTTTCCCTTAGACAAGGCTCTAGCCCAGGCTATCCCACTTTTCTGCATAACATCCATGTGGGGCAAGCATATCCAAAGATTAACATCATTTTTTGCATAGGTTACGCTCACATGGCATCACTGCCAAGCCGAAGAAATGCTTCCTTGGGTATGATAAGATTAGATATCTCGGACTGATTCTTTCTAATAACTCTTTGCAGTTCTCCCCCAGTAAGATCAAAGCTTTTTAGAGTTTAAATTTCCAAAACCAAGAAGCCCATGTGTAGCTTTCTTGGTTCTGTAATTTTTTTTGCACGGTTTATCCCCAACATTAACTGATCTACAGGCATCTTATCCGACTACCTTAAGAAGTCTGTGAATGAACCTCTTGAACTTTCCGACGTAGCTCGAGAAAAGTTTAATGAGAATTAAGAACATCTTCTCAAAAGACCCTAAACTTAAGATTCCAGATATTAATAAGCCATTTTGTTTAAGAACTGATGCCTCCAATACTGGCCTAGGTGCAGTGTTACTACAGTACCATGATGGTACATCCTTTCTGTATGCTTCCCTAAGCCAGAAACTTCTTCCTGCAGAAATGAGATATGCCACCATAGAAAAGGAATGTTTGGCCCCTTGTGTGGGGTGTCTCCAAACTTAAATTTTATTTACTGGGAAAAGAATTCATTTTGGAAATGGATCACAAACCTTTGATATACCTAGAAACTTTTAAGGGAACCAACAGTCGCCTCTTGAGGTGGACACTGGCACTCCAAGCTTTTTATGTTTCATATTGTGTATATCAATGGTTCATCCAATTATTTCTCTGACTGGTTAAGTCGTGACTGTCAGAAGATTTGGTGCCTTATGCAACTTCCAAGTGTTGAACTTTTTCCTCGCCTATTCTTCTTATACCCTTGACTATAAGTCTTGGTATAGGGGAGTGTGAGGGGAAAAGTTCAACAGATAGGAGTAGCGAGCGAATATATGGTGATGATAGTTTGATTGCCCGTCTGCTTGTTAATTAAGGTCAGTCTAGCTCCCGCTATCCCCTCCTTTTTCTCCACCAGGAAAGGTGACGTGTGGGGCTCCGACCAATGGTAATCACTTGACTCACAGCTCCCAACACAACTGTAAGTAAAAGCCTCTGTTCCTGTTTTTAATGGATATATTGGTTAATAGCTTCACTTTTAACCAATTCTAAGAACGTAGTTCATTCTGCCTTGATTTCCAGGTTTTGCATTTCAATCGTCACGTCTTTTAAATGCTTTACTTATCATTGAGAGTGATTTCTTAAGCAGTGTGTAACTTTTGTCTCTTTCTATCTTGGAATGTCAGCTTGGGTCATCTGGCAACCAAAGAATCAGTGTTGAAGGAGATGAACTTCACATGAGTTCTGGGACGTCGCTTTTTATCTATGTACCTGATAAGTGCAACCAATCCCAGGCAACTACCCCTCATCTTTGCAGTGGTGAAAGACCTGCATTCCTATCATCTTGATGGATAATTCAAGGCTAGAGACTCTGTGATGAACTAGTCGTTGGGTTGTCACTCAACAGCTGTGACCCCCCCCACATCAGCAATGGCTACCATTTCTACAACACGCATTGAAATCAGATATTATTTTCATATTTCAATTTTCATTTTTCTTTCAAGTATGATAAAACTTCATATCCTCCCCCTCTGCTCCTTCTATCTTTCCTCAGGATCTGACATCCCGATGGGAAGATTGCATCTTTTATTTTCTCAGTGAGCTTCGTTTCTGTGACTGCTGTGATGTTTGGGGACTTCTAATTGATTTCATGCCACTCATATTTCTTCATCATTCCATCTGCGTTCATGTACAAAACCATTAGGTTCTTATCTATCAAGGTGGTCCTGGGAGACTATTTGGTTGGGGAAGCAGGATCCCTGGAGGGGGGGGCCTATGGGGGTTTGCTGTATGGTGGGGATTGTGATGGGGGTTGGGGCAGAATGCCCATAGGGGACTGCTACAGGAGTGGGGTTTGTGATGTGGGGGGGTGGGGGCAGGGGGAACAGTGTGTAGGTTTTGGTGAGTGTGTGCATGTACTCACCTATTTGTACTCACCTATTTGTGGTTGCAGGGGTCGAGTCACAGCTCCTGGCCCCGCCTCTTCACTGATTGCTACTAGGTCCTTCTCTCCCTGCTCCATGAGCTTTATCATACCTCGCCTTAAAACTATGTATGGTTCCGCCTCCACTACTTCACTTTCTAGGCTATTCCACGGCTTGACTACTCTATGACTGAAGAAATACTTCCTAACATCCCTTTGATTCATCTGAGTCTTCAACTTCCAATTGTGACCTCTTGTGTCTGTGTCCCATCTCTGGAACATCCCGTCTTTGTCCACCTCGTCTATTCCATGCAGTATTTTATATGTCGTTATCATGTCTCCCCTGACCCTCTGGCCTCCAGTGTCATCAGGCCGATTTCCCTCAACCTTTCTTCGTAGGACAATCCCCGTAGCTCTGGGACTAGTCTTGTTGCAAACCTTTGCACTTTGTCTAATTTCTTGACGTGCTTGACTAGGTGTGGATTCCAAAATGGTGCTGCATACTCCAGTATGGGCCTGACGTAAATGGTATACAGAGTCTTGAACGACTCCTTACTGAGGTATCGGAAATCTATCCGTAGGTTTGCCAGGCGCCCGTATGCTGCAGCAGTTATCTGATTGATGTGCGTCTCAGGAGATATGCTCGGTGTTATACTCACCCCCAGATCTTTTTTCTTGAGTGAGGTTGCAGACTTTGGCCATCTAAACTATATTGTGTCTGTGGTCTTCTTTGCCCTTCCCCAATCTCTCATGACTTTGCATTTGGCGGGGTTAAACTCAAGGAGCCAGTTGCTGGACCAGGCTTGTAGCCTGTCCAGGTCTCTTTGTAGTCCTGCCTGATCCTCATCCGATTTGATTCTTCTCATTAACTTCACAAACGTCCGCAAACAAGGACACTTCTGAGTCTATCCCTTCCGTTATGTCATTCACATATACCAAAACAGCACAGGTCCTAGGACTGACCCTGTGGAACCCCGCTTGTCACAGGCGCCCACTTTGACACCTCATCACGTACCATGACTCGTTGTTGCCTCCCTGTAAGGTATTCTCTTATCCATTGCAGTGCCTTTCTTGTTATGTGTGCCTGATCCTCTAGCTTTTGCAGTAACCTCTTGTGAGGAACTTTTGTCGAAGGCCTTCTTGCAGTCCCAAAAAATGCAGTCGACCCACCCCTCTCTCTCTTGTTTTATTTCTGTCACCTTGTCATAAAACCAATGGGTTTGTGCACGGGAATTTCCCCCCCTGAAACCATGCGGGTTGTAATTATACACTTTTTTTTTCTTTCCGGGTGCTCCACCACCTCCCCCTGATATCTTCTCCAGACCTTGCTACTATACACTTATGAACGGTCTTATTTTGGCCCCAAAATTTTTTTCCTTTTTTTAAAAAATTGGGACTACATTTCCATTTTCCAACCTGGGGGAGTTCCCCATTTTTCAAAGAGTGTTGAAATCTTCTTAAGGGGCCCAACAAGTTTCTGCCCCCTTTTTAAAGGACCCAGGGAGAGATGTTGTCGGGTCCCCCCCCCCTTTGACTGCAATTCGCATACACTTCTTCACCCCCCCTTGTTATATGTACCTCATCCAGCACTAGCGGGTGACCCCCCTGCTCTGTTTTCCCTTTGGCCACGGTTCCATTTAAATACTTTTTTAAATCTTGTGTTGGCTCCTACATACCTCCCGTCTTTTCTTGTGAATTCCCATCACCCTTCCCAGTCTGATTACCTATTCCCCTTGACGTTGTTTTCCCCCTATGTGGCTGTACAACACTCAGGTCAGCCCTTGATTTTTCGAGTATGCATTTTCGTATTGCCGCTGACCTCCCTTCTTATCTGTGATATTCTTTCTGCTCTTGGCTAATTCTTAAAAATTTTCCTGGTTTACTGTCTTCTGTACCTTTTCCATTCTCTAGTACACCTATTTTTTTGGCCTCCCTACCCCTTTGGGTGAACCAAGGACCATTTTGTTCCCCCCCTTATTTTTTTTCCCCTTGGGAACAAACCCTCCTCGCCTCCTTGCTTTTTTGTTCCACATATCCATCATTTCTTGTACGGGGTTTTCCTGTCATTTTCCCTCCCCCTGAATGTCTTGAAAGATTTTCCTCAACCCTGAATAGTTCCCCCTTTTGTAGTTTGTTTTCCCACCCTTTTTCCTTCCTTTCTCCACTTGGAGCTCAACATGTAGTCGAGGACAAAACCACTGACCCTGCCCAGGGGCCTTTCTATGTGATATCCTTGATGTCAAACTACTAAAGGGTGAATACGGGGTCCAGCTTGTGGTTTCATCCTCTCCCTCTCTCTGGTATGTCTCTAACATTTTTGATGCATGAGTTTTGCAGTCCACACTATCACTTGGCCTCCATGTTTGGGGCCCCCCCAGGGGGCTCCATTTTCCCAGTCAATCCCCTTTGTTTTTAAAATCCCCTAAATTTAACGTTGCCCCCCCATTTGCTCTCCTGGCCACCAAAGCATGTGTCGACCTTTGCTCTGTTGCCTCATCGTATTTTTCTCTTGGCCTCCTGCATTTCTGGGGTGGGTTGTACTTACTGCAATTATCACCTTATCCCTCAATGGTTTGCCCTACTAATAGCCCTTTCCCCCGTGCCATCCTTTCCCTTTCCCTTTTTTCTCAAACCCCCCGGGTTTTTTAAGAGCATGCAACCTCCTCCCCCTCCTCCCTCTGTCTTTCCTGAGGATTTATATCCGATGGAAAGATTGAATCTGTTTTATTCTGGCATTTTTGTTTCTGTAGTGCTATTATGTCTGGGGATGCCCTTGATTCTATGTGCCACCCTCTATTTATTTGTCTTTCCATCTGCTTTTGTTACCACACCTTCAACTTTTTTTTCTAAGATTTTTGGTCTGGGGGTGTATTGGGGTTGGGGGAAGGGGGAGTCCTGAAAAGGGAACTAGGGGTGTTTGTTTGGGGGGGTGGATTTTGAAAATGCATGGGGGGGGGCATTGGTATGGCTGGGTGTTTTGGTTTAGAGTTTTTGGGTTACGGGGGTTGACCGGGTTGAGAGGCTTCTATGGGAAGTTGTGGGGGACTGTATTTAATCTTCCTTGTCTCCTTCGGGCTTCTCCATCCCCTTTTTCCTCCTTTGCCTTTGTCCATCTCTCTCTGTTTCTTCCTTTCGCTTGTGTTTGTCGGGGTCGAGTACCCTTTCCCGTATGCTGGCATGTCCCAAAATCGGTTTTTCTCCTGCAGGAATCCTTTCCAGTCGATTCTCCCTTGAAGGTCACTTTCACTGCCCTTCTTTTTTTTACAAACCCCCCCTATTTCCAAAAAATTTTCCACTGGGTCATGCGTCTTCCCCTATTGCTTCATGATGCTTTCAATTTTTTTTTTTTCCCTTGTTTTCTTGTTTCATATTTCCCCTTAAATTTCCCGGACCCCAACACAAAGACACCTCCCCCTTTTCATGCTCCCATGATACCCCTGTGTATCCCCCATTCAATTTCTTTTCCCTCCTTTGAGTTTTCCTTTCTTCATTTTTCACTGCAAATGTACTTGGGCTCAGGGGCCCTGTCATTTTCCCTTCTGGGCTTTCCCTGGGCCTGCTGGGTCTGTTGGGGGACCCACAAAAGCTTAGCTCTTTCATTTACACAGTCTTCACTGCTGACACTACATGCAGTTTTGCTCCTTTTTTTCCCCTACAGTCCCCTTATTTGTACGAGGTAGCAGTCTCGTTGTAAACCCCAAAAATTTTTTTTAAATTTTTTTAGGCTGTTTCAGTTTTTTCATTCCTCTTCTAAACTCTGACCCCTGGCCTTTGTGCTTTGACTTGACCTCCCATTTCCGTTTTCCCCTGTCCCCTCTTTCCATTCTATGCAAATTTCTTCTGTTTTTTTTCCCATTTTGTTCCCTTTTTGTGATTCTGCGCCCAATTTTCCCTTTGCAGTTTCCCCCTCCTTTCCTTTTTTTCTGTTGCCCGGCAACCCTTTTTTTTTTTACCCTGATTGCCTCAGAGTGGGAAACCTATGTAATTTGTATGTTAGGTTAGTATTTTTATGTCAGAGTGGGGGGGGGGGAAGGGTAAGGGGAGAACTGGGGTATGGGGAGAGAGGGGGGAGGGGAGTGGGGGGGAGAGTAAAGCAAGTGGGTAGTGGAGGGGAGGGGAAGGGGGGAGAGGTGGTGGGGGAGGGTGAAAAAGGGGGAGGGGGGGGGACAGGTGAAGGAGTGAGATTCAGTGGGGGGGGGGGGGGATTAGTGTGAGTCTGAAATGGGGGTTTTGGCGTGTGTGCGTGTTTTGTGTTGTGTTTTTTTGTGTGTTGCGTGTGTGGTTCATGTGTGTTTTTTGGTTAGTTGTGTGTGTTGTGTGTGTTTGGGTGTGGTGAGTGATGTGTTGTGTGTGTGTGTGTGTGTTGGTGTGTGTGTGTGTGTGTGGTGTGTGTGAGGTTGTGGTGTGTGGGGTGTGGGGGTGTGGGGGTGTGTTGGTGTTGTGGGTGTGTGTGGGGGTTGGTGTGTGTGGGTGGGGGGGGTTTGGGTGTGGGTGGGGGTGTGCATGTGTGTGTGTGTGTGTGTTGCGTTTGTGTGTGTGCGGGGTTTGTGTGTTTTGGTGCGTGTGTGTGGGGGGTTGTGTGTGTGTGTGTGCGTGTGTGTGTGTGTGGGTGTGTGGTGCGTGTGTGTGTGTGCGCGCGTGTGTGTGTCTCGTTGTTGTGTGAATGTGTACTCACCAATTGGGGTTGCAGGGGTCGAGACTCACTCCTGTCCCCCTCTTCCTGACTCTACTGGGTCCTCCCCTCCCTCCCTTCCATGACTTTATCATCCCGTTTTAAAAAATATGTAGGGTTTCCTCCCCCTTACTAATCCTTGGCAGCTATTCCATTCCTAACAACTCGGGGCTAAAGAAATACTTCCTAACCCCCTTTTGACTCATCGATTCTTCAGTTCCAATCCCCCCTTTTTCTGTGTCTCATCTCTGAACATCCTGTCTCTGTCCACCTTATCTATTCCCACCAGTATTTTTGTATCCTTATCATGCCTCCCCTGACCCTCCTTCCCCATTTCGTCAACGATTTCTGTGTGGGTTTTGTTGGTGTGTGTGTGTTGTTTGTGTGTGTGTGTGTTGTGGTATTTTGTTGGGTTTGAGTGTGTGTGTTGTTGCAGTTTGTTTTTTTGCAGTATTTATTAGGGCAAGAGTGTTTTGGCAGTGTGGTGTTGTTAGCTTTGTGTGTGCACGAAAATCCATCCCCACCGTGGGGTTGGAACCAAGGGTCAGAAGAGGGGGAGAAGTAGAGAGGGGTATGACGGAGGTAAAAAGGGGAAAGGGGGTGGGCGGCACGACTCAGCCTAGCCAGTGAAGGTACATGGGGCGTTGGTTTTTCTTGAGGCGGGGCAATGTGTCGTGGGGCAGTCGACCTCCGGATTTGGGGAAAATTGAAAATTTTCTCCAGGGGGGGGGTATCAGCCCCTTCACTTTTCCTTTCCCTGAGGGGTAGCCCTCCTCAGAAGGGGCAAGCACTTTTTTACTGCTACAGCAAATTGATCCCGATGCAGTACGAGTATGGGACATGGGCGCTTTTACCGACGCTCCTTTTCAGATCCAGTGTTGTAAATGTAATTTTTTAAGAGACAGTCCATCTCTTCCTTAGAGACAAATTTGGAAAAACCCCCTCCCCCTTATTACCTGGGAATGATAGTTTACATTTTTGTCTAGCTTTAAAACAGCAGAACAAGCATTTGCTTTGCTTCATGGGGGAAATGGCAAGGAAAAAAAAGGTACTAGGTCAGCTTTTATGCGGGGGGATGAGGGGGTAGGAGGCGTGGGGTCTTCAGATTACTTTGCTCACTGAGAGTACACGACGCCGGATAACCAACAAAGAACACTGATCTGTGCGTTAGTGTGAACAAATTCTCATAAAAAACAAAAAACACTTAAGAAATGTGATCACTTCTTTATGAAAGATTGTGAACAATAAAGACAAATCTTGTGGAACAAGTGTACCCGTGTGGTATTTTCCCAGACAGGAAGACGTGGAATCCAAGGGCACTTCAGCTTCTATCAAAACCCGATATTTCGAAGGGTAAGAAAACCATAGCTCACGTACAAGAGCAAGGTAGGTTTAAATTTTTTTAGTATGGGGACGGCAGTTTTTGAGTCGCAAGGAGTTTGTAATCAACCATAGTCGGGAGAAGATGGGGCTTTTTAGTCCAAACAAGTACGATTTGTTACAATATGAATGAAAAATGCTGACAAACACCTTTCCGGGGTAATTTTTAATTTACAAATTAAAACTCATTTCAACCGTTAGAATACTTCGACAGTTCTCAAACCCTCTGAGGGGGGGTGGCAGGCGAGAGCATCTTTCTAAGTTTAAGTTTTCCCATATTTTAACTAGGATAACCCTTTCCCGTATAAAAATATATATATATAATATATTATATAATTTGTGTTTTTGTTGTGCCGTGTGTGTGGTGTGTGGGGTGTGTGTGGTGTGTGTTGTTGTGTGTGTGTGTGTGTGTGTGTGTGTGTGGTGTGTGTGTGTGTGTGGTTTGCCGACCTAATAGACAAATGGGCAATTACAAGAATCATTAAAATTAAGTTTTTTTTAAATTTTTTTTATTCGTTCAAAGATAATTTTTTTCATTAAGTTAATTAAAAAATTTATAATTTTGCGCCAAAAATTAAACTTAGAAAACTTACCTAATTTTTTAAACAAAGGCAATTTTAATTTTTGCCTAACCAATAAAAATATTTTAACAAAATTTTCAATAAAATTTAAAACAAAAAAATCACGTGAAATTATTTTTTTTTTTTAGGGGCTGAAAGAATTCTCGAAATTATCGCATACACAAATTTTTGCTTTTTATATGGGAATAACGTTTGGTTTTTAAGCCAAGATCGAAGTTTTACATTTAGGGCCCACATAATATATAATAAAAAAATATTTATATATATATATTATATATATTATTATATTTTATATTTATAAAATTATATTAAACGTGTGGGGGTTTTTAACCACCATTTTACCGCTTGTTTTATTGCGGGGGTCGATTTCATGTTCCTGCCCACCTCGCAACTGGGGCCCCCACCCAGTCACTTTTCCGGGTCCGCGAACTTTATCATACCCCCTTCTTAAAACTAGTATGGAAAACCCGCCTCCACTACACCTTTTCAGATTATTCCCTTCGACAAAATTTTTTACAACTTCCTAACCCCTGGGGTTTATCTGAGTCTTTATCTTCCCAAATGTGACCCTGGTTGCTGTGTCCCTCTTGGGAAACCCCTCCTCTCCACCTTATCTTACCCTTTAGTATTTCATAAGTCTTTCATATCCCCCTAACTTCCCCCTTCCAGGGCGTTTGGTCGATTTCCCTTAACCTCTCCTATGGGCAACCCCTTTCTCCGGGACTATTTTGCAAAACCGCCCCCTTTTTCTAGTTTCCTACATGTTTTGCTAGTGGGGTTCCAAACTGGCGCTCATCTTCAATTGGCCCCAAAGTACACAGTGTACAGGGCCAAAGATTACTTGTTTGATGTCGGAATTGTTTTTTGGTTTTTTCCCCGGGGGCCCTATCGCAGCAGTTTTTAAAGGTTTTTTGTGCGCCCAGATTTCCCTGTTCTACTCACACCCAAAATCCTTTTCCTTGAGTGGGTTTAGGCTCTACCAACTAGACTTACTTAGTCTGTGGGCTTTTTTGCCCCTTTTCCCAATTTTCATGACTTTTCACTTGGTGGGGTTTTAACTCCCGGGGCCAGTTTCTGGCCAGGCCCCGCAGTCTGTCCAATCCCTTTTGGGGTTTTGCCTGGCCTCTTCCAACTGAATTTTTCCACAAAACATACTACAAACAGGGGCACTTCGAAGTCCCATTCCTTCCTTAGTTACAAAAACCAAAACAGCACCATCCTCGTTACCCCCGTCACTCTGACACCTGGCCTGTACCATGACTCGCTGTCTTCCTGACAGTATTCCCGATCCACTGTGTGCCTTCCCTGTTATCTCTACCCTTCCTCCAGCTTCGCACTAAACTCTTTGTGGGACTGTGTCAAAAAGCCTTCTTTAAATTTTTACCCACCCCTCTCTGTCCCGTCTTACTGCCGTCACCCTGCATAGAATTTCCCGTGGGTTTTTACGTAGAATTTCCCATCACGAAACCATCTGGCTGTTGTTTATAAGCTCTTCCCCCTTTTTAGGGCTCCACCACTCTACGATAATTTTTTCCCCTACAATGTATATATTACACTCAGGACACTGGGGCTTTATTAAATGCTTTGTGTTGTCTCCTTTTTATGTGGGTACACCACACATCCCTCAAGAATTTCGTTTTCTGCTAGATACCTTTTTTCCCGCTGCAGCCAACCCACCTATTTTTTGCTTTTATTTTTTTTTCTGTCTTCATTTTGATTGCCTTTTTTCCACCGTTGTGTGCTACCTCACATTCACACCTATTCGGGCCCCTTTTAGTTGTTTTTTCTTGTGTTTTTTCCTGATAATAAGCCGAAGTTGCCGATAGGCAAATGCCCTTAAAAATTTTTTTTTCCCCCAAAAAAAAAATTTTCAGAAGATTGATAACATTTCTTGATAAAGTGATTTAAAAAATTTCCACTTACACCAAGTTCTGTTATCAACAGAGGAATATGGCAGACGATTGCAGAAAGGCACAAAAAAACCAGAAACAGTGCACCTAACGAGGAGGAAATTTATGTCAGGGGTGTGGAGCATATGGGCACTCAATTCAGTGGCTTTATTTGCCGGCAATGGGTGCACTGTGTCACATATGCTCGAGAGAGCAACCCCCCAGGGAGGTGATAAACCCCATTGGGAGACTTTTCAGTTACGATGGGCAGATTTCATTCAATTTTTAAATAGCTGAAACTTATCTCTAAACCCAAAAGCGTTGACATCTGAGTGAAAAATTTACAGACCCAAAGCAGGTAAAATTGGGTTTCCCCAGTTTGAAGCCAGGGGGACCATTTAAAGCATGGCGCAACCCGCCCTTTTGGCAAGTCTGTCTAGCTTCTGACAAAAGGCCAAAAACTCAAACCCCATCATTCGTGATCAAAACGCAACTACCCCAAAAACATTAATTGTTCCCCCCTGCCCCATCATCGAGGAATCACAAAAGCAGACCAAGGGAAACGAGAAAATTTGTGCACAGGTTTGTAAAAAAAATGAAGAAACAACACAGTGGGCAATCAGAATAACAATGGGATGACACAGTTGCTCCCGAACAGGCGCTGATCAATCACTAAGAGACAAAAACCCGCCAGGGGGATCAGTGACCTAACAAAAATGCTGAGATCACTCACTGGAAATTAAAATTTTTCCAGAACGGGAAATTAATAAAAAGCGTGTCATTTCCCCAAAGGAGCTGCTTTGGGGTTTGTACTGGAATACGACCACAATACATTACAGATATGACAATTCCAGTGCTTGGAAAAGTTGCATCAATTCTCCTTTCAAAGTTAACAGCCTTCGTCACCATCTGCCTGGCGAGGCAGATTCCTGAAGACATTACACATTTTTTTTTTCGGAGTCTCATTATGTGCATTGAAAAGGAAGAATGGGTAAATTAGATCAATCGTTGTCAGTAATATTCTTCGTTGTCTCATTGACAAAGAAGCACCGAGAACGATTAGAGGGGAACCCGCAACTTGCTTCAGCCAAACCAACTGGGCTATCGACAGTCCTCAAGGTCAAACTGAATGACCTAAAGAGGATGGAGGAGAAAATATGTGATCTGAATGTTCATGACGCCTTGTATCTCCTCACAAGGTGTCTAACTTTACCAAGACTAACCTATTTCTAGTGGTGTGCACCCTCCTGCAACAGCCCAACACCTAGTAAATATGGCGCACTCTTGAGATCAATATTTAGGAACTCACCGAATCGGTCACTGGAAGATCACAAATTGGATCAAGCAACACTTACAGTGTGACTGAGAGGTATAGGGGTGCTCAAAGCAATGCAGGTTGTATTTCTGTCCTTGTGCATTGCATCAGTGAGCTAGTAAACTAGTTTGTCCCCGAACACTTTACAGGTGCTGTAGGAGCTCAAGATCCAAAGTTCATCGCAACAGCTGCTCAGAGGTAGCCTTGCACACTCTTCATGTAGACCAGCGCTTTTACAGAAATTGCAAGCAGTCCTACTGGGACCAACTGAACTTAGAGAAAATCAGACAATGACACTATGAATCTTACTAAATGTCTAGAAGTGAATACACATAGATCCAAATGGGTTGTGAAAAAACAAAAATACCACGGGCGGGGTTAGAACCCGCAAGTAGTATGATTTGGTTTGCAATCGTGTCATCACCATTTCGTGAGTCGGGTTGTGAAAACATGCAATTAAGTTTCATAACTTTAACGACATATATCACTGTAGACAAAGAAGAGCATTTCACCCCTCCATGGAAGATGTGTTCATTTAATATAATATATCTTTAAGCCCCTCCCAAGAGGCTCATCACTAGCAATCCCTTCCTTAAATCACTTGTAAAAAACAACTACTCAGGGAAAATTTTTCGTCTCACTAGTAGTAATAATTTTTCACAAGTTATATTCACTGATGAATCTCATCAGGACTCTACTGACAGTGCTGCATCTACTCTTGTTGTCACCTCATTAGTTGAGTTAGGCATTAGAATTAAGAACTGGACGTCTACACTGCAAATTGAAATGTTTGCCATCTTAATGGAGCTAAAGCTATCTGATGACACTGAGCTTAACTATCATTATTACTGATTCTATGTAATCACTGAAGATTTCTGACTCACATAATGTCTCTAATAACATGCTCATTGGCGAACCTAGATACAGATACTCAAATATCAGGGAAAAAGGAATTAATTTACAATTATAATGGATTCCATCACACATTGGATTGCTCTTTCATGATAAAATTCACACGATAGCCAAGAAAAGCACTGAAGGAGAAAGTTGAATATAACTTTGGTATATCTGTGTCTAACATATTAGGAGAGGAGTAAATAATTAATCTGAAAGTTTTTAGGAATGCAA
>NC_069418.1:43094501-43117315 GCF_026875155.1 Cherax quadricarinatus | reverse complement strand
ACAAAGAAAAAAAAAAATGAAAATGGTAACAATACGAAGATTAAGACATATGTGCAACATTTATTGTTGAAACGTTTGCCTGCACAGTAGACTTCTACAGTCAAATACAAGACAGCAGAAATATTTACAGAAGATAGTGGAAGACGAGATAATCAGTTGCTGAGCCTGGGAGAGGTGATTAACACCGTTAGTCCTGAATTATTGCTGCCTTCCAGAAAGCAGACAGCGCTATTGTATGAAGAAGACAGCAGAGTCTAGAACAAAAACTGCAGACCAGCAGACCTAGTATAGCACATAATACAGTCTTAAAGAGGCTAGTGAGATGCCATATTACAAACTTTATGGATCAATACAACACAAACCAGTAGAATTTAGAGAAGGAAGATCATGCTAGTCACAACTACCACTCATAATAATAATAATAATAATAATAATAATAATAATAATAATATAAATATCTTTACTTACTACCAGTACTGTACAAGGTATACAGACCATAGCTGACATCAGTGACATACTACTATATGAAAGACACTTGTTATGCTGAGCATTTCCCCAAATTAGGTCAGTTATGTCCCCAGGATGCGACCCACACCAGTCCACTAACATCCAGGATGTGACCCACACCAGTCCACTAACACCAGGATGTGACCCACACCAGTCCACTAACACCCAGGATGCGACCCACACCAGTCCACTAACACCAGGATGCGACCCACACCAGTCCACTAACACCCAGGATGCAACCCACACCAGTCCACTAACATCCAGGATGTGACCCACACCAGTCCACTAACACCCAGATGTGACCCACACCAGTCCACTAACACCCAGGATGCGACCCACACCAGTCTACTAACATCCAGGATGCGACCCACACCAGTCCACTAACACCAGGATGCGACCCACACCAGTCCACTAACATCCAGGATGTGACCCACACCAGTCCACTAACACCCAGGATGTGGACCCACACCAGTCCACTAACACCCAGGATGCGACCCCACACCAGTCTACTAACATCCAGGATGCGACCCACACCAGTCCACTAACACCCAGGATGCGACCCACACCAGTCTACTAACACCCAGGATGCGACCCACACCAGTCCACTAACACCCAGGATGCGACCCACACCAGTCCACTAACACCCAGGATGCGACCCCACACCAGTCCACTAACACCCAGGATGAGACCCACACCAGTCCACTAACACCCAGGATGTGACCCACACCAGTCCACTAACACCCAGGATGTGACCCACACCAGTCCACTAACACCCAGGATGTGACCCACACCAGTCTACTAACATCCAGGATGTGACCCACACCAGTCCACTAACACCCAGGATGCGACCAACACCACTCCACTAACACCAGGGTGTGACCCACCCAGTCCACTAACACCCCGGATGTGACCCCCACCAGTCCACTAACACCCAGGGGGCGACCCACACAGTCTACTAACATCCAGGATGCGACCCACACCAGTCCACTAACACCAGGATGCGACCCCACAGTCTACTAACACCCAGGATGCGACCCACCCAGTCCACTAACACCCAGGATGCGACCCACACCAGTCCACTAAAAACCCAGGGTGCGACCCACACCCGTCCACTAACACCAGGATGCGACCCACACCAGTCCACTAACACCCAGGAGCGGCCCACACCAGTCTACTAACACCCCGGATGCGACCCACACCAGTCCACTAAAAAACCCAGGATGCGACCCACACCAGTCCACTAACACCCCGGATGCACCCACACCAGTTTCCCCTAACACCCAGGATGTGACCCACACCAGTCCACTAACACCCAGGTACCCAATTTACTGATGGGTGAACAGGGGACAGCAGGTGTAAGGTACTAAAAACCCAGGTACCTAATTTACTGATGGTTTAACAGGGACAGCAGGTGTAAGGTACTAACACCCAGGTAACTAATTTACTGATGGGTGAACAGGACAGCAGGTGCAAGGTACTAACACCCAGGTGCCTAATTTACTGAGGGGTGAACAGGGACAGCAGGTGTAAGGGACTAACACCCAGGTACCTATTTTACCTCTCTTTCCCTTTACCTCTCTCCCCTCACCCCTCCCCCTCTTCCTTCACCCCCTCTCCCCTCACATCTCTCCCCTCACCTCTCTTCCTTCACCCCTCTCTCCTCACTTCTTTCCCCTAAACTCTCTTCCCTCTCCCCTCATCTCTCTCCCCTCCCCCTCTTTCCCTCACCTTCTCCCCCTCTCCCCTCACCTCTCTTCCCTCACCTCTCCCCCTCTCCCCTCACCTCTCTCCCCTCACCTCTCTCCCTCACCTCTCTCCCCTCACCTCTCTCCCCTCACCTCTCCCCCCTCACCTCTCTCCCCTCTCCCCTCCCCTTTCTGCTCTCTCCCCCCACCTCTCTTCCTTCACCTGTATCCCCTTTACTTCTTTCCCCTAACCTCTCCTCCCTCACCCCTCTCCCCCTCACCTCTCTCCCCTCACCTCTCTTCCCTCACCTCTCTTCCCTCACCTCTCTTCCCTCACACCCACTCCCTCACCTCTCTTTCCCTCACCTCTCCCCCTCTCCCCTCACCTCTCTTCCCTCACCTCTCCCCCTCTCCCCTCACCTCTCTTCCCTCACCTCTCTCCCCTCACCTCTCCCCCTCACCTCCTTCCCCTCTCCCCTCCCCCCTCCACCTCTCTCCCCTCACCTCTCTTCCTTCACCTGTATCCCTTCACTTCTTTCCCTAACCTCCCTCCCTCACCCCTCTCCCCTCACCTCTCTCCCTTCACCTCTCTTCCCTCACCTCTCTTCCCTCACCTCTCTTCCCTCACCTCTCTCACCTCTTCGACAGGGTCCCTTTAGGACCCCGCCCAGCAGACCCCACCACCTACCTTTAACCCAAGTTAAGTGAGTTTTTTTTGCATAGTGTAGTGAAGTTTAGTGCAGTGTTGTGTAGTCTTGCGTGGTGTAGCATAGGAAGTGTAGTGTTGTGTAGTCTTGCGTGGTGTAGCATAGTGAAATGTAGTGTTGTGTAGTCTTGCGTGGTTAGCATAGTGAAGTGAAATGTTGAGTAGTCTTGCGTGGTGTAGCATAGTGAAGTGTAGTGTTTGTGTAGTCTTGCGTGGGGTAGCATAGTGAAGTGTAGTGTTGTGTAGTGTTTTTGTAGTGTTGTGAAGTTTTAGTGTTGTGTAGTGTTGTGAAGTGTAAATGTTGTGAGTGTTGTTAGTGTTGTGAAGTGTAGTGTAGTTATAGTGTTGTGTAGTGTAGTGTAGTGTTGGTAGTGTTGTGTAGTGGGTTTTGTAGGCAGTGTAGTGTTGTGTAGTGCAGTGTAGTGTTGTGTAGTGTAATGCTGTGTAGTGTAGTGTTATGTATGTAGTATTGTGTAGTTTTAGTGTAGTGTTCTCTAGTGTAGTGTTTTCTAGTGTAGTGTTGTGTAGTGTAGTGTAGGGTAGTGTTTTGTAGTGTATTTTGTGTAGTGTAGTGTAAAGGGGAGTGTTTTGTAGTGTATTGTTGTGTAGTGTAGTGTTGTGTAGTGTGTGTAGTGTTGTGTAGTGTTTGTAGTGTTGTGTAGTGTTGTGTAGTGTTGTGTAGTGTTGTGTAGTGTAGTGTTGTGTAGTGTTTGTGTAGTGTTGTGTAGTGTTGTGTAGTGTTGTGTAGTGTTGTGTAGTGTTGTGTAGTGTTGTGTAGTGTAGGTTGTGTAGTGTTGTGTAGTGTTGTGTAGTGTTGTGTTTGTGTTGTGTAGTGTTGTGTAGTGTTGTGTAGTGTTGCATAGTGTAGTGTTCTGTAGTGTTGTGTAGTGTATGTAGTGTTTGTGTAGTGTTGTGTAGTGTAGTGTAATGTAGTGTAGTGTTGCATAGTGTAGTGTTGTGTAGTGTTGTTTTAGTGTTGTGTAGTGTAAATGTTTTTTAGTGTAGTGTTGTGTAGTGTTGTGTAGTGTAGTGCAGTATAGTGTGTGTAGTGTTGTGTAATGTATGTTGTGTAGTGTAGTGTTTGTAATGTATGTAGTGTTGTGTAATGTGTGTTGTGTAGGGAGTGTTGTGTAGTGTTGTGTAGTGTTGTGTAGTGTTTTTTGTTGTGTTGTGTAGTGTGGTTGTGTAGTGTAGTGTTGTGTAGTGTTGTGTAGTTTTGGTTGTGTTGTGTAGTGTTGTGTAGTGTTGTGTAGTGTTAGTGTTGTGTAGTGTTGTGTAGTGTTGTGTAGTGTTGTGTAGTGTTTTTGGGAGTGTTTTGTTGTGTAGGTTGTGTAGTGTTTGTAGTGTTGTGTAGTGTTGTGTTGGGTTGTGTAGTGTTGTGTTGGGTTGTGTAGGTTGTGTAGTGTTGTGTAGTGTTGTGTAATGTAGTGTTTTTGGGAGTGTAGTGTTGTGTAATGTTTTGTTGTAGTTTGTGTAGGTTTGTAGTGTTTGTGTAGTGTTGTGTAGTGTTGTGTTGGGTTGTGTAGTGTTGTGTAGTGTTGTGTAGTGTTGTGTAATGTAGTGTTGTGTAGTGTAGTGTTGTGTAGTGTTGTGTAGTGTTGTTTTAGTGTAGTGTAGTGTTGTGTAGTGTTGTGTAGTGCAGTGCCGTGTTGTGTAGTGTTGTGTAGTGTAGGTTGTGTTTGTGTTGTGTAGTGTTGTGTAGTGTTGTGGGATTTTTGTGTAGTGCCCGTTGCAGTGTTGTGTATGTTGTGTGTGTAATGTAGTGTAGAGTGGTGTAGTGCTGTGTTGTGTAGGTGGTGGGGTCTGCTGTTCGGGGGCCTGAAGGCCCTTTCCCAAACGTTCTTTCTTTAAAAACTTTCATTGAGGTAGGTGGTGGGTCTGCTGTTCGGGGACCTGAAGGCCCTACCCAAACGTTCTTTCTTTAAAACTTTCATTGAGGTAGGTGGTGGGGTCCGCTCGGTGGGGTCCGGGAAAGGGCCTGCCACAACCTTCTTATAAACGGAGTTGAGGAAGGTGGCGGGTCCGCTCGGTGGGGTCCTGAAGGGCTTGGGCCCAACATGTACAAGGTATACAGACCATAGCTGACATTAATGACATACTACTATATAGAAAAGACACTTGTTATGCTGGCATTTCCCGCAAATTAGGTCAGTTATGTCCCCAGGATGCGACCCACACCATCCACTAACATCCAGGATGCGACCCACACCAGTCCACTAAACACCTGGGATGCGACCCACACCAGTCCACTAACACCCAGGATGTGACCCACACCATCCACTAACACCTGGGATGCGACCCCCACACCAGTCCACTAACACCCAGGATGCGAAACCCACCCAGTCCACTAACCACCCGGATGCGACCCACACCAGTCCACTAACACCCAGGATGTGACCCACAAACCCGTCCCCTAACACCTGGGATGCGACCCACCCAGTCCACTAACACCCAGGATGCGACCCACACCAGTCCACTAACACCCGGGATGTGACCCACACCAGTCCCCTAACACCCGGATGCGACCCACACCAGTCCACTAACACCAGGATGTGACCCACACCAGTCCACTAACACCTGGATGGGGACCCCACCAGTCCACTAACACCCAGGATGCGACCCACACCAGTCCCACTAACACCCGGGATGTGACCCACACCCGTCCACTAACACCCGGGATGCGACCCACACCAGTCCACTAACACCCGGGATGCGACCCACACCAGTCCACTAACACCCAGGATGCGACCCACACCAGTCCACTAACACCTGGGATGCGACCCACACCAGTCCACTAACACCCGGGATGCGACCCACACCAGTCCACTAACACCCAGGATGCGACCCACACAGTCCACTAACACCTGGGAAAGCGACCCACACCAGTCCACTAAACACCCAGGATGCGGGCCACACCAGTCCACTAACACCCGGGGTGTGACCCACACCAGTCCTACACCCAGGATGTGACCCCACCGGTCCCCAACACCGGGATGTGACCCACACCAGTCCACTAAAAACCCCGGGGTGTGACCCACACCAGTCCCCTAACACCCGGGATGGACCCACACAGTCCACTAACACGGGAAGTGACCCACACCAGTCCCTAACACCCAGGATGCGACCAACCAGTCACTAACACCCAGGGCACCACACCAGTCCACTAGGCACCAGGATGGACCACACCATCCATAAACCCAGGATGCACCCACACCATCCACTAAACCCAGGATGTGAAACCCCCACCAGTCCACTAAAAACCCAGGATGCGACCACACCAGTCCACTACACCCAGGATGCGACCCAACACCAGTCCACTAACACCCAGGATGCGACCCCACCAGTCCACTAACACCCAGGATGCGACCCACACCAGTCCACTAACACCCAGGAGGGGACCCACACCAGTCCACTAACAAACCCCGGATGCGACCCACACCAGTCCATAACACCCAGGATGCGACCCACACCAGTCCACTAACACCCAGGATGCGACCCACACAAGTCCACTAACACCCAGGATGTGACCCACACCAGTCCACCCAACACACAGGATGCGACCCACACCAGTCCACTAAACACCCGATGCGACCCACACCAGTCCACTAAACACCCAGGATGCGACCCACACAAGTCCACTAACACCCAGGATGCGACCACCACCAGTCCACTAACACCCAGGATGCGGACCCCACACCCGTCCACTAACACCAGGATGCAACCCACACCCGTCTACTAACACCCAGGATGCGACCCACACCAGTCCACTAACACCCAGGATGCGACCCACACCAGTCCACTAACACCCGGGATGTGACCCACACCAGTCCACTAACACCCAGGTACCTAATTTACTGATGGGTGAACAGGGACAGCAGGTGTAAGGTACTAACACCCAGGTACCTATTTTACATCTCTTCCTTCACCTCTCTCCCCTCACCTCTCTTCCTTCACCCCTCTCCTCTCATCTCTCTTCCCTCACATCTCTCCCCTAACCTCTCTTCCCTCTCCCCTCACCCCTCACCTCTCTTCCTTCACTCCTCTCCCCTCACTTCTCTCCCTAACCTCTCTTCCCTCTCCACTCACCTCCCCTCCCCTCACACTTCTCCCCTCACCACTCTCCCCTCACCTCCTCCCCTTCCCCCTCTCCCTTCACCTCTCTCCCCTCACCACTCCCCCCTCAGCACTCTCCCTTCACCTCTCTCCCTTACCCACTCCCCTCACCTCTCTCCCCTCACCTTTCTCCCCGCTACCCTCACCACTCTCCCCCCACCTCTCTCCCTTTACCCTCTCCCCTCATCTCTCCCCTCACCACTCTCCCCTCAAACCCCTCTCCCCTCACAACTCTCCCTCATTCTCTCCCTTCACTCTCTTCCCTCACCACCTTTTCCCTCACCTTCTCCCCTCTCCCCTCACCACTCTTCCCCACCTCTCTCCCCTCAAACCCCTCTCCCCTCACCTCTCTCCCTTCACCCCTCTCCCCTCACCACTTCTCCCCTCACCTCTCTCCCCTCACCACTCTCCCCTCACCACTCTCCCCTCACCACTCTCCCCTCACCACTCTCCCCTCACCTCTCTCCCCTCACCACTCTCCCCTCACCACTCTCCCCTCACCACTCTCCCCTCACCACTCTCCCCTCACCACTCTCCCCTCACCTTTCTCCTCTTGGAGCAGAATCTAAAATTTGAGCTTTGGTATGCTGAGAGGAATGTTATAACAAGTCTATTTCCGGGTCAACCCGGCAACACGCGGAGTTATAATCCTGAGATGGTAGTGACGCCACCAGCCTGGCGTGACGCCAGGGTGTGGCAGGTGATGGTGAACCAGGATGGTGGTAGCTGATGGTGAACCAGGATGGTGGTAGCTGATGGTGAGCCAAAATGGTGGTAGGTGATGATGAACCAGGATGGTGGTAGGTGATGGTGAACCAGGATGGTGGTAGCTGATGGTGAACCAGGATGGTGGTAGGTGATGGTGAACCAAAATGGTGGTAGGTGATGATGAACCAGGATGGTGATAGTTGATGGTGAATCAGGATGGTGGTAGCTGATGATGAACCAGGATGGTGGTAGGTGATGGTGAACCAGGATGGTGGTAGGTGATGATGATCCAGGATGGTGGTAGGTGATGGTGAACCAGGATGGTGGTAGGTGATGATGATCCAGGATGGTGGTAGGTGAAGGTGGAACCAGGATTTTGGGAGGTGATGGTGAACCCGGATGGTTGTAGTTGATGGTGAAACAGGATGGTGGTAAAGGGGATGGTGAACCAGGATGGTGGTAGGTGATGGTGAGCCAGGATGGTGATAGGTGATGGTGAACCAGGATGGTGGTAGTTGATGGTGAATCAGGATGGTGGTAGGTGATGGTGAACCAGGATGGTGGTAGGTGATGGTGAACCAAAATGGTGGTAGGTGATGATGAACCAGGATGGTGGTAGTTGATGGTGAATCAGGATGGTGGTAGCTGATGATGAACCAGGATGGTGGTAAAGGGGATGGGGAACCAGGATGGTGGTAGTGATGATGATCCAGGATGGTGGTAGGTGATGAACCAGGATGGTGGTAGGTGATGATGATCCAGGATGGTGGTAGGTGATGGTGAACCAGGATGGTGGTAGGTGATGGTGAACCAGGATGGTGGTAGTTGATGGTGAATCAGGATGGTGGTAGGTGATGGTGAACCAGGATGGTGGTAGGTGATGGTGAGCCAGGATGGTGATAGGTGATGGGGAACCAGGATTGGTTTGGGAGTTGATGGTTTAATCAGGATGGTGGTAGGTGTGGTGAACCAGGATGGTGGTAGTTGAGGTGAATCAGGATGGTGGTAGGTGATGGTGAACCAGGATGGTGGTAGGTGATGGTGAACCAGGATGGTGGTAGGTGGTGAACCAGGGTGTGGCAAGTAATGGTGAAGCAGGATGGTGGTAGGTGATGGTGAACGAGGGTGGTGGTAGGTGATGGTGAGCCAGCATGGTAGTACGTGATGGGGAACCAGGGTGGTGGTACGTGATGGTGAACCAGGATGGTAATAGGTGATGGTGAACCAGGTGGTGGTAGATGGTGAACCAGGGTGTGGAAAGTGATGGTGAACCAAGATTGTAGGTGATGGTGAACCAGGTGGTCGTAGTTGATGGTGAACTAGGGAGCTGCAGGTGATGGTGAACCAGGATGGTGGTAGGTGATGGTGAACCAGGGTGGTGGTAGGTGATGGTGAACTAGGATGGTGGTAGGTGATGAACCAAGATGGTAGGTGATGGTGAACCAGGTGGTGGTTGGTGATGGTGAACCAGGTGGTAGGTGATGAACTAGGGTGTCGCAGGTGATGGTGATCCAGGATGGTGGTAGGTGATGGAGAACGAGGGTGGTGGTAAGTGATGGTGAACCAGGGTGGTGGTAGGTGATGGTGAACCAGGGGGTGGTAGGTGATGGTGAACAAGGTGGTGGTAGGGGATGGTGAACCAGGTGGTGGAAGGTGATGGTGAACCAGGTGGTTGTAGGTGATGGTGAACCAGTTCGTGGTAGGTGATGGTGAAGCAGAGTTTGCCAGGTGATGGTGAACCAGGGTCGTGGTAGGTGATGGTGAACCAGTTGGTCGTAGGTGATGGTGAACAGGTGGTGGTAGGTGATGGTGAACCAGGATGGTGGTAGGTAATAGTGAAGAAGGTGGTAGGTGATTGTGAACTAGGGTGTCGCAGATGATGGTGAACCAGGATGGTGATGGTGAACAAGGATGGTGGTAGGTGATGGTGAGCCAGGATGGTGGTAAGTGATGGTGAACCAGGGTGGTGGTAGGTGATGGTGAACCAGGTGGTGGTAGATGGTGAACCAGGGTGTGGAAAGTGATGGTGAACCAGGATTGTATATGATGGTGAACCAGGTGGTCGTAGGTGATGGTGAACCAGGATGGTAGTAGGTGACGGTGAACCAGGGTGGTGGTAGGTGATGGTGAACTAGGATGGTGGTAGGTGATGGTGAACCAGGTGGTGGTAGATGATGGTGAACCAGAGTGTGGAAGCTGATGGTGAACCAAGATGGTAGGTGATGGTGAACCAGGTGGTGGTTGGTGATGGTGAACTAGGTGGTAGGTGATGGTGTACTAGGGTGTCGCAAGTGATGGTGAACCAGGATCGTGGTAGGTGATGGTGAACGAGGGTGGTGGTAGGTGATGGTGAACCAGGGTGGTGGTAGGTGATGGTGAACCAGGTGGTGACAGGTGATGGTGAACCAGGTGGTGGTAGGTGATGGTGAACCAGGTGGTGGCAGGTGATGGTGAACCAAGTGGTTGTAGGTGATGGTGAACCAGTTCGTGGTAGGTGATGGTGAAGCAGAGTTTGGCAGGTAATGGTGAATCAGGGTCGTGGTAGGTGATGGTGAACCAGGTGGTGGTAAGTGATGGTGAACCAGGATGGTGGTAGGTGATAGTGAAAAAGGTGGTAGGTGATGGTAAACTAGGGTGTCGCAGTTGATGGTGAACCAGGATGGTGGTAGGTGATGGTGAAAACCCGGTGGTGGGAGGTGATGGTGAAACCCGGTGGGGTAGGTGATGGTGAGCCAGGATGGTGATAGGTGATGGTGAACCAGGATGGTGGTAGTTGATGGTGAATCAGGATGGTGGTAGGTGGTGAACCAGGATGGTGGTAGTTGATGGTGAATCAGGATGGTCGTAGGTGATGGTGAACCAGGATGGTGGTAGGTGATGGTGAACCAGGATGGTGGTAGGTGGTGAACCAGGGTGTGGCAAGTAATGGTGAAGCAGGATGGTGGTAGGTGATGGTAAACGAGGGTGGTGAGCCACGATGGTAGTACGTGATGGTGAACCAGGGTGGTGGTACGTGATGGTGAACCAGGATGGTAATAGGTGATGGTGAACCAGGTGGTGGTAGATGGTGAACCAGGGTGTGGAAAGTGATGGTGAACCAGGATTGTAGGTGATGGTGAACCAGGATGGTGGTAGGTGATGGTGAACCAGGGTGGTGGTAGGTGATGGTGAACTAGGATGGTGATAGGTGATGAACCCAAAATGGTAGATGACGGGGAACCAGGTGGTGGTTGGGGGATGGTGAACCAGGTGGTAGGTGGGTGAGACCTAGGGTGTCGCAGGTGATGGGATCCAGGAAAGGTGGTAGGTGATGGAGAACGAGGGTGGTGGTAGGGGATGGGGAATCAGGGTGGTGGTAGGTGATGGTGAACCGGGGTGGTAGGGGATGGTGAACAAGGTTTGGGGGTAGGGATGGTGAACAAGGTGGTGGTAGGGGGTGGTGAACCAGGTGGAAGGTGATGGTGAACCAGGTGGTTGTAGGTGATGGTGAACCAGTTCGTGGTAGGTGATGGTGAAGCAGAGTTTGGCAGGGGATGGTGAACCCGGGTCGTGGTAGGTGATGGCGAACCAGTTTGGGCGTTTGGTGATGGGAACAGGTGGTGGTAGGTGATGGTGAACCAGGATGGTGGTAGGTGATAGTGAAGGTGGTAGGTGATTGTGAACTAGGGTGTTGCAGATGATAGTCAACCAGGGTGGTGGTAAGTGATGGTGAACGAGGGTGGTGGTAGGGGATGGTGAGCCAGGATGGTGGTAAGTGATGGTGAACCAGGGTGGTGTAGGGGATGGTGAACCAGGTGGTGGTAGATGGTGAACCAGGGTGTGGAAAGTGATGGTGAACCAGGATTGTATATGATGGTGAACCAGGTGGTCGTAGGTGATGGTGAACCAGGATGGTAGTAGGTGATGGTGAACTAGGGTGGTGGTAGGTGATGGTGAACTAGGATGGTGGTAGGTGATGGTGAACCAGGTGGTGGTAGATGATGGTGAACCAGAGTGTGGAAGGTGATGGTGAACCAAGATGGTAGGTGATAGTGAGCCAGGTGGTGGTTGGTGATGGTGAACCAGGTGGTAGGTGATGAACTAGGGTGTCGCAAGTGATGGTGAACCAGGATGGTGGTAGGTTATGAACGAGGGGGTGGTAGGTGATGGTGAACCAGGGTGGTGTGATGGGGGAACCAGGTGGTGGTAGGTGATGGTGAACCAGGTGGTAGGTGATGGTGAACCAGGTGGTGGCAGGTGATGGTGAACCAGGTGGTTGCAGGTGATGGTGAACCAGTTCGTGGTAGGTGATGGTGAAGCAGAGTTTGGCAGGTAATGGTGAATCAGGGTCGTGGTAGGTGATGGTGAACCAGGTGGTCGTAGGTGATGGTGAACCAGGTGGTGGTAAGTGATGGTAACCAGGATGGTGGGAGGGGATAGTGAAAAAGGTGGTAGGTGATGGTAAACTAGGGTGTCGCAGGTGATGGTGAACCAGGATGGTGGTAGGTGATGGTGAACCAGGATGGTGGTAGGTGATGGTGAACCAGGGTGGTGGTAGGTGATGGTGAACCAGGATGTTGGTAGGTGATGGTGAAGCAGGTGGTGGTAGATGATGGTGAACCAGAGTGTGGAAGGTGATGGTGAACCAAGATGGTGTAGGTGATGGTAAACCAGGGTGTGGCAGGTGATGGTGAACCAGGGTGTGGCAGGTGATGGGGAAACCCGGGTGTGGCGTGTGGTGAGCCAAGGTGGTGGCAGGTGATGGTGAACCAAGGGGATGGCAGGTGATAGTGAACAAGGATGGTGGTAGGTGATGGTGAGCCAGGTGGTGCTATTAGGAGATGGTGAGCCAGGTGGTGGTAGGAGATGGTGAACCAAATGGTGTTAGGTGATGATGAACCAGGATGGTGGTAGGTGATGGTAAACCAGGTGGTAGTTGATGGTGAACCAGGGAGTGGCAGTGATGGTGTGGTTCACCATCAACTGCCACTCCCTGGTTCACTGGTAAGTGCTGGTGAACCAGGATGGTGGTAAGTGCTGGTGAACCAGGGTGTGGCAGGTGATGGTGAACCAGGGTGTGGACGTGATGGTGAACCAGGGTGTGGCAAGTGATGGTGAACAAGGGTGGTAACAGGTGATGGTGAACCAATGTGCTGGCAGCTGATGGTGAACCATGATGGTGATAGGTGATGTTGAACCAGGGTGATGGTAGGTGATGGTGAACCAGGTGGTGGTAGGTGATAGTGAACCAGGTGGTGGCAGGTGATGGTGAACCAGGTGGTTGTAGGTGATGGTGAACCAGGATGGTGGTAGGTGATGGTAAACCAGGTGGCAGTAGGTGATGAACCAGGATGGTGGTAGGTGATGGTAAACCAGGTGGTGGTAGTTGATGGTGAACCAGGGTGTGGCAGTTGATGGTGAACCAGGATGGCGGTAAGTGGTGGTGAACCAGGGTGTGGCAGGTGATGGTGAACCAGGATGGTGGTAGGTGATGGTAAACCAGGGTGTGGCAGGTGATGGTGAACCAGGGTGTGGCAGATGATGGTGAACCAGGGTGTGGCATATGATGGTGAACCAGGGTGTGGCAGGTGATGGTGAACCAGGGTGGTGGCAGGTGATGGTGAACCAATGTGGTTTCAGCTGATGGTGAACCAGGACGGTGGTAAGTGTTACAAAAAACGCGATTCTAAAAGCTTAGAGATCTCCAGTGAATACTAGAAAGGACTGCCCTTCTAGCATCCAGCCTGTTACTGGGTTTTCGTAAAAAGTAGTCAGTATCCTTGTCCAGTTATCCATTAGAATTCAGTATGATTCAATAGTGCTTCAGGATTACAACTCGTAGGCTACTAACTAGAGAAATTAAAATTTAATAAATTTATTAAGTCTAGAGGTATATTATCAAATTAAATTAAATTAAATTAATCACAGTAATCAAAATAATATCACTTCTCTCAAGTACAATATTATTGTTCTGAAAGCACATATCACATTTATAATTCTTAAGTACCGTCTGGTACATTAACATTTAATAAGATATTACAAATACGTACAAGTTTGTGTATGTGTGTAAGTGCTCTAAGTAGTTCGCTATGTCTCAAGACTCGACTAGACTTAAACAAGTGACTGACAAAGTCCTCAAATAAACTAACTTCTTGACCGACTGGCAACCAGAACAGTCTGCTTGAACAATAAAAAGAATGCTAAGCCCAATAGCAATACAACAAGCAACTGCGACACAGAATCAGGAACAAGGAGATAATATAACGACACTAAGTAGGGACCATCTGCAGATCCTCCACAAAAGTCACAAAACTCTCATACTACTGAATCTAAGTTCAGCATAAGAAAATCCCCGACTGTGATAATACACAGATACCAGTACAAATTAGGTCAGAAGCTACAGCTCAGGACCTGAGATGTTTCGAGTGTATGTGACACACAACCTCAGTACAACGTCGAAAATCACTAAGTCTATACAATGTACTGTGAACAGAGTTCTACAGAACTAACAAGAATAATGAGACAATCTGTCCAACCACCAAGAGAGTCTAGACCAGACTGAATACTTCAGGCGAGGTGAGGACACCCCCCCCTCGATCACGTGATAGCTCTGTGGGTTGCTGCCCAGCAACAACGAGAAGCCGGCAGTCTAATGAGCCACAAGCGATAATTACAGTAGTTAGACAATCAAGACTTGAACTGAGCACATATGTTACATCCTACCTCACAAAATTTAGCTAAGTCAAATAATAATAATATAAAGCAATATATTTACGATTTAGCTATTATCGCAAATATAAGGAATATAAAATTATATGAAAAGGTGATAATTATATATATACATTATATTCATAATCATAATATACATTATATATATTGCAACCCATTCAGGGGTTGCAACACCCCCCCAAGAAGACAAACGGTCACACTAGGAGTTGCATTAATGTCTTTCACATTATTACCGATTACTCATATCAATACAATTTAATATAAACATTAATCAGAGT
Source organism: Cherax quadricarinatus (assembly GCF_026875155.1). Classification (NCBI taxonomy): domain Eukaryota; kingdom Metazoa; phylum Arthropoda; class Malacostraca; order Decapoda; family Parastacidae; genus Cherax; species Cherax quadricarinatus. Next base: position 43,102,610 of record NC_069418.1, on the reverse strand, counting down.
CTCTCTTACGCCAAGCACCTCTACAATTTCACAGCGTCTGTACACTAAGATATGCCCCTAGTACTAGGGCAGTACACAGTATCGTATCTCTGCATACTCATGGTTATGTACATCATTGTAGAGACAGGATAGCGTAGACAAGTAGGGCACGATGAGGCTCTATCATAGTAGAGGAGACTGCATTCCACTCTTAAGTAGTGGTTGTGGAATGCTAGGCAGTATGGACATCTGAGTATGAAACAGCTTAAGGTGTGTAGTGAATGGGGGGGTCTGCGGCAGGAGAGTGTTGCATCACGCAGTACGTCGCCCACACGACACTACCCACTCAACACTCAGCTTATGTCTCCTCCTCATACACAACACTACCGTGAATATATAAATATAATAATTAGACATGACATGAGTATACATAGTTAATATGGGCTGGAGGGATTAAGTTACTTTACTGAATTTGAGATAGCAAGTAACAAAAGGTATTTGGGCATAAAATTACGTAAATTTTAAATGAGGAAGTGCCCAAATACTCATCAAAATGTTCAAAGGACACCACAAGAGCTAGAGCATAATTTTTCTGGTGTCGTTTGAGCTTAGATGAATAGTAACATATAGGATGGAGAATATCAGTGGATGTTGACTGTTGGAGCAGCACAACACCCACTGCATAACCGCTCGCATCTATATGTAAAAAGAAGGGAAGATTGAAATTAGGACTTTTCAACACTGGAGCAGAGGAAAGCAGATGCTTCAACCTTTTGAACAACTCTGAACAATGTCTAGTCCAGATGAACTGAACTTTGCTACTAGAGCTCATAGTGAGAGGTGTAGGTGGAGGTGTGCGCGCTGGCTTGCCTGTCATTTGACACTCGTGGCAACGTCGCACATGATCAGCTACTGTTTCCTTCATCTTTGGCCAAGTAAAATGTTTTGCCAGTTTACCGAGTGTCTTCTTGACACCCAAATGTCCTCCTATGGGACTATTGTGAGCAAAATCAATGGCTTGTTCACGAAATGTAACTGGTAACACTACGAGATGCTTGACTGTGGTGGAAACACTATCAGCTGACAACTTACATGTATTTTTCTCCATCAGTACACCGTTACTATAATAGTAACAATTATCGAGATCCTTTGCTTCACTCTCAGTAATTGCTATATCTCTCAGTCTTTCCAGTGACTGATCAACAAACTGATCCTTGATTAAATCATCATGAGTTAGAAATTTAACGTCACTTGTGTCCTGACTAGGTTTATGACACGGGGGAGTTAGTGTTAATGATCCTGGGCGCAGAGCGTCACTAAACAACATATTCAAGCCCAAATCATTGTCATCCACTAACTCAACAGGAGACAAGGATGGTTGTTGAATCTTTGACATAGCTCTAGTAATTGCGCTGAGAGGAAATAAAATAGGCTTCTCTCTGCAAGCTTCATTGGCATAATTATCATCAGTGTTATTATCAATCACAAGTGGTTCTTTACATATACCAGCATGAAGGATATCGTTCCCTATCAACAAGTCCACTGACCTGATGGGAAATACATCACTGGATATACCCACTGAAATATAACCAGTATAATAGCTTGTTTCAATGTATACCTTGTGAAGAGGTACTTTTATGACAGCCCCACCATAGGCTTCTAACAATACATCTATCTTGGTATAGGTATCGTCAGTTATGGTCAGTATATCTTTTCTTAATAACGTGAGATAACTGCCAGTGTCTCCGAAAGTAATTATCTCAGATGTGATTCGTCAAATCCTACTTTACCTCTCGAAAAGTAAGGACTCATCGCTGAACGAATCTTTTCGTCAGATACACTTTCTGACGCTAGTCATCTATCCTGAGTAATATTATCTAAAACAGTAGGATCAGAGGTATTACTAGGATTTTGGTGCCTTTGTTGCTCGGAAGAGGATACGACATGAGTGGGGGCGCCAGCCGCACGACTGTTTCTCGTATCTCTTTCCAACTTATAGCAATACTCTCTAGCATGTCCTTTTCTGTTGCAATAGGTACATTTAACTTTCTTCTTCTCGATATCAGATTTCTGTCTAGCCACAGAGACAGATTCAGGATTGTGAGTTTTCCTGGTAAAGGTACGAGAAGTTACAGTAGCAGGTACATCAGGCCGGCAATGAGCAGCTGATTTAGGTTGCCAACTTCTAGGACAATTTTTAGTTACCTTGTTTCTCTGTGTTTTAGTACGTACAAGTTTGTGAGAAATCTCGTAATTGTCTGCTAATGCTGCAGTTTCCAGAATATCTGAGGTAGTATGATCGATCAGATATTCTTGTATGTCAGCAGACATACAGTTGTTAAACTCTTCGTGTAGTAACAACTGTACAAGGCTGTCATAGTTGTTACACCTGGCAGACCTACACCACCTCTCAAATGCAACTTTTTTCTCACGAGCAAACTCTACACAAGTTTGATCTTGTCGTCGTTGTAATGTACGAAATGCGCTTTGATAACTTACAGGTAACAAGTTATATGTCTCTAGAATAGTTCGTTTGACAGTGTCATAACTAATGTACTTGGCAAATGGTAAAGCAGCAGTACAAGTTTGAGCTCTTCCTGTCAAAGCTGTGTGCAACAAGGTCACCCAGTGCTTACGTGGCCAGTTCATAGCACGTGCCTGGTTCTCAAACACATCAAAATAGGTGTCTAAGTCACTCTCAAAAAACTTAGGAACCATAGAGGCAGCTTTCTGCACATTAAATGTGTCCTGTGATCTATCAGTCTGTTGTCTTCCAAGACGAACATTTTCTCTCTGGAAATCTTCTTCGTTCAATTTCCTCTGTGCCTCTATTTGTGCAGTCTGCAACATAATGAGGCGTTCTAACCTCTCAAACTGTTCCTGAGAGATAGGACCAGTAGGTAATGGAGGAGTAGGGAAATTAACATGTCTTTCTGGACGTTCCTTAGGTCGGACACCTCGTCCAGCCATCCCTACAGAGTCTAGATCTGGTCTAGGATAAGTAGAGACAGGTGTAACATACACAGTACTAGCGTGAGGCTTAGTCATACTAACAGTTATACTCTGTACTAATGTGTCAGTGAGGGAAGGAGTGAGCGAGAACTGAGCTACACTAGGTTGAGACACTAGGCTCACTTCTGCCTTAGTTCCTCTTTTTTCATCATCAAATAGTCATACTTCCTAATTGTGACACTAAGCTTTCTAAATCTGAATCATAATCAGACATATCTGTATGAGCAGGAAACAACATATCTTTAATTAACGCTCTGACAGTTTCTGCGGTGTAATTCCTGTTATACGTCACACCGAGATATTTGGCTACTCGCCAACACGTCTGAAGTTTTAATGTACTTAACTCAGACAAAGTCAGAGTATCAATTAACTGTTTCACTTTGGCATACATCAGGAAAATAAGTGTACTATGAGAGAGTGATTATGGGAAACTATAATCCTAATAGGAATTTTAGTGTTGGTTGTCTTAGAGCTAGAACTCATAAACAGTATTTCCATCTCCTTGGATCAAGAGACTCAGTCAAGTACATACATCCACCTGGTATGTTGTACAAGACTAAACTCAAAGTCTTCAGATTAGGAAAGTACTCAAAGTGTTTGATCATAGAGTTACTAGTATGTCAAACTGGACAGTTTCTCCAACACCTTGGATCAAGAGCATCCCGGACAGGCCCCCATTTGTTACAAAAAAACGCGATTCTAAAAGCTTAGAGATCTCCAGTGAATACTAGAAAGGACTGCCCTTCTAGCATCCAGCCTGTTACTGGGTTTTCGTAAAAAGTAGTCAGTATCCTTGTCCAGTTATCCATTAGAATTCAGTATGATTCAATAGTGCTTCAGGATTACAACTCGTAGGCTACTAACTAGAGAAATTAAAATTTAATAAATTTATTAAGTCTAGAGGTATATTATCAAATTAAATTAAATTAAATTAATCACAGTAATCAAAATAATATCACTTCTCTCAAGTACAATATTATTGTTCTGAAAGCACATATCACATTTATAATTCTTAAGTACCGTCTGGTACATTAACATTTAATAAGATATTACAAATACGTACAAGTTTGTGTATGTGTGTAAGTGCTCTAAGTAGTTCGCTATGTCTCAAGACTCGACTAGACTTAAACAAGTGACTGACAAAGTCCTCAAAAACACTAACTTCTTGACTGACTGGCAACCAGAACAGTCTGCTTGAACAATAAAAAGAATGCTAAGCCCAATAGCAATACAACAAGCAACTGCGACACAGAATCAGGAACAAGGAGATAATATAACGACACTAAGTAGGGACCATCTGCAGATCCTCCACAAAAGTCACAAAACTCCCATACTACTGAATCTAAGTTCAGCATACGAAAATCCCCGACTGTGATAATACACAGATACCAGTACAAATTAGGTCAGAAGCTACAGCTCAGGACATGAGATGCTTCGAGTGTATGTGACACACAACCTCAGTACAACGTCGAAAATCACTAAGTCTATACAATGTTCTGTGAACAGAGTTCTACAGAACTAACAAGAATAATGAGACAGACAATCTGTCCAACCACCAAGAGAGTCTAGACCAGACTGAATACTTCAGGCGAGGTAAGGACACCCCCCCTCGATCACGTGATAGCTCCGTGGGTTGCTGCCCAGCAACAACGAGAAGCCGGCAGTCTAACGAGCCACAAGCGATAATTACAGTAGTTAGACAATCAAGACTTGAACTGAGCACATATGTTACATCCTACCTCACAAAATTTAGCTAAGTCAAATAATAATAATATAAAGCAATATATTTACGATTTAGCTATTATCGCAAATATAAGCAATATAAAATTATATGAAAAGGTGATAATTATATATATACATTATATTCATAATCATAATATACATTATATATATTGCAACCCATTCAGGGGTTGCAACAGTAAGTGATGAATGGTTCAGAGAACCGACATGTTGATAAATTAGACACATGTGCAACTCTTGGGTATCTTTATTGAGGAACCATTCATCTATAAACCTGTCAGACACTGCAACTTCTTGGGATCTTAATACTTAGGAATTCTTCGCTTGCCTAATTCTTGGGCACGACCTACTTCCACATTGAACAAATGTGACACCACTTATGACTGCTGCACCTCTCCTGCCATACGGTTTATAAGCTGCTTCTCCGCTCATATGCCGTATTCTACTCAAGATTGATGGACTGAACACATCGACTCAAGGGTTGAGGGACTGATTACCTCATTCTCCTCCCGTTCTTCAAGTTTTCTCCTATGTATGGGGCTGATGAAGCCACTGTGTGGCGAAACGTTTTCCCCAATAAAGATACCCAAGAGTTGCAAATGTGTCTAATTTATCAACAGTAAGTGATGTTGAAAAACCCCGGGGGGTGGTAGGTGATGGTGAACAAGGTGGTGGCAGGTGATGGTGAACCAAGATGGTGGTAGGTGATGGTGAACGGTGGTGGTAGGTGATGGTGAACCAGGTGGTGGCAGGTGATGGTGAACCAAAATGGGGTAGGTGATGGTGAACCCGGTGGTGGTAGGTGATGGTGAACCAGGTGGTGGCAGGTGATGGTGAACCAGGTGGTGGTAGGTGATGGTGAACAAGATGGTGGTAGGTGATGGTGAACCGGAGGTGGTAGATGGTGAACCAGGATGGTGGTAGGTGATAGTGAACCAGGTGGTGGTAGGCGATGGTGAACCAGGGGGCAGGTGATGGTGAGCCAGGGGTGGTAGGTGATGATGAACCAGGATAGTGGTAGGTGATGGTGAACCAGAGTAGTGGTAAGTGATGGTGAACCCGGGTGTTGGTAAGTGATGGTGAACCAGGGTGGTGGTAGTTGATAGTGAACCAGCGTGGTGGTAGGTGATGGTGAACCAGGTGGTGGTAGATGATGGTTAAACAGGATTGTAGGTGATGGGGAACCAGGCTGGTGGTAGATGATGGTGAAACAGGGTTTTGGTAAGTGCCGGTGAACCAGGATGGTGGTACGTGATGGAGAAACGAGGGTGGTGGTAGGTGATGGTGAACCAGGTGGTGAACCGAGTGGTGGCAGGTGTGGTGAACCAGGATGGTGGTAGGTGTGGTGACCAGGGTGGTGGTAGGTGATTGTGAACCAGGATGGTGGTAGGTGATGGGTGAACCAGGGTGGTGGTAGGTGATAGTGAACTAGGATGGGTGGTAGGTGATGATTTTACCAGGGTGGTGATAGGTGATGGTGAACCAAGATGGTGGTAGGTGATGGTGAACCCGGATTGTGGTAGGTGATGTTGAATCAGGGTGTGGTAAGTGATGGTGAACCTGGATGGTGGTAGGTGATGTTGATCAGGGTGTGGTAAGTGATGGTGAACCAGGATGGTGGTAGGTGATGGTGAACCAGGAATGCGGTAGGTGATGGTGAACCAGGGAGTGGCAGGTGATGGTGAGCCAGGGTGGTGGCAGGTGATGGTGAACCAATGTGGTGGCAGCTGATGGTGAACCAGGATGGTGGTAGGTGATGTTGAACCAGGGTAGTGGTAGGTGATGGTGAACCCGGTGGTGGTAGATTTGGTGAACCAGGTGGTGGCAGGTGATGGTAGGTGATGGTGAGCCAAAATGGTAGGTGATGGTGAACCAGGATGGTGGTAGATGATGGTGAACCAGGATGGTGGTAGGTGATGGTGAACCAGGTGGTGGTAGGCGATGGTGAACCAGGTGGCAGGTGATGTTGAACCAGGTGGTGGTAGGTGATGATGAATCAGGGTGGTGGTAGGTGATAGTGAACCAGAGTAGTGGTAGGTGATGGTGAACCAGGGTGGTGGTAGCTGACGGTGAAACCCGGATGGTGGTAGGTGATGGTGAAAACCCGGTTGGTGGTAGGTGATGGTGAACCAGGGGTTTGGTAAGTGATGGTGAACCAGGATGGTGGTAGGTGATGGTGAACCAGCGTGGTGGTAGATGATGGTTAAACAGGATTGTAGGTGATGGTGTACCAGGCTGGGGGGTTAGATGGTGAAAAATGGGTTTGGTAAGTGATGGTGAACCAGGATGGTGGTAGGGTTGGAGAACGAAGGTGGTAGTAGGTGATGGTTTAACCTGGGTGGTGGTAGATGATGGTGAAAAACCCGGGTGGTGGTAAGTGATGGCGAACCAGGGTGGTGGTAGGTGATGGTTTACCAGGTGGTGGTAGGTGATGGTGAAAACCCGGGTGTTGGTAGGTGATTTGGGGAACCAGGATGGTGGTAGGGGATGGTGAACCCAAAGGGGGTGGTAGGTGATAGTGAACCAGGGTGTGACAAGTGATGGTGAACCAGGATGGTGGTAGGTGATAGTGAACCAGGGTGGTGGTAGGTGATGGTGAACCAAGATGGTGGTAGGTGATGGTGATCCAGGATGGTGGTAGGTGATGGTAAATCAGGGTGTGGTAAGTGATGGTTTAACCAGGATGGTGGTAGGTGATGGTGAACCAGGTGTGGTAGGTGATGGTGAACCAGGGTGGTAGTAGGTGATAGTGAACCAGTGGTGAAAGGCAATGGTGAACCAGGGTGGTGGGAGGTGATGGTGAACCAGGGTGGTGGTTTGGTGATGTTTGAACCAGGGCGATGGTAGGGTGATGCTGAACCAGGGTGGTGGTAGGTGATGGTGAACCAGCATGGTGGAAGGTGATGGTGAACCAGGATGTGGTTGGTGATGGTGAACCAGGATTTCTGATAGGTGATGGTGAAAAGCCAGGGGTTTTGATAGGTGATGGTGAGAAGCCCGGATGGTGGTTAGGTGATGGTGAGAAACCAGGATGGTGGTAGGTGATGGTGAGAAACCAGGTGGTGGTAGGTGATGGTGAGAAGCCAGGATGGTGGTAGGTGATGGTGAGAAGCCAGGATGCTGGTAGGTGATGGTGAGAAGGCAGGATGGTGGTAGGTGATGGTGAGAAGGCCCGGATGGTGAGAAGCCAGGATGGTGGTAGGTGATGGTGAGAAGCCAGGATGGTGGTAGGTGATGGTGAGAAGCCAGGATGGTGGTAGGTGATGGTGGAAGGCGGATGGTGGAGGTGATGGTGAGAAGGCAGGTGGGGAGAAACCAGGATGGTGGAGGTGAGGGAGAAGGCGGATGGTGGAAGCCAGGATGGTGGTAGGTGGGTGA
>NC_069418.1:43050232-43094001 GCF_026875155.1 Cherax quadricarinatus | reverse complement strand
TTCCGGGCCCTTGTTACTTCCCCTCTGACCCCCCTGCTGCTATCCACCTGCTCCCACTTCACTGCTACTTCCCCTGTGCTCTTCATCTGTTGCCACTTCACTGTGCTACTTCACCTGCTGCTACTTCACGCTGCTACTCCGCCTGCTACTTCACCTGCTGATGCTTCACCTGCTGTACTTATCTGTTGCCACTTCACTTCTGATACTTCACCTGCTGCTACTTCACTGCTGCTACTTCACTGCTACTTCACCTGCTGCTACTTCATCTGTTGCCACTTCACCTGTTGCTACTTCACCTGCTGCTACTTCACCTGCTGCTACTTCACCTGCTGCTACTCCACCTGCTGCTACTCCACCTTCTGCTACTCCACCTGCTGCTACTCTAACTGCTGTTACTTCACCTGCTGCTACTTCACCTGCTGCTACTTCACTTGCTGCTACTTCACCTGCTGCTACTTCACCTGCTGCTACTCCACCTGCTGCTACTCCAACTGCTGCTACTCCACCTGCTGCTACTCCACCTGCTGCTTCTCCAACTGCTGCTACGTCACCTGCTGCTACTTCACCTGCTGCTACTTCACCTGCTACTACTTCACCTGCTGCTATTTCACCTGCTGCTACTCCACCTGCTGCTACTCCAACTGCTGCTACTTCACCTGCTGCTACTCCACCTGCTGCTACGTCACCTGCTGCTACTACACCTGCTACTTCACCTGCTGCTACTTCATCTGTTGCCACTTCACCTGCTGATACTTCACCTGCTGCTACTTCACCTGCTGCTACTTCACCTGCTACTTCACCTGCTGCTACTTCATCTGTTGCCACTTCACCTGCTGCTACTTCACCTGCTGCTACTTCACCTGCTACTTCACCTGCTGCTACTTCATCTGTTGCCACTTCACCTGCTGCTACTTCACCTGCTGCTACTTCACCTGCTGCTACTTCACCTGCTGCTACTTCACCTGCTACTTCACCTGCTGCTACTTCATCTGTTGCCACTTCACCTGCTGCTACTTCACCTGCTGCTACTTCACCTGCTGCTACTTCCCCTGCTGCTACTTCATTAATTGCCACTTCACCTGCTGCTACTTCGCCTGCTGCTACTTCACCTGCTGCTACTCCACCTGCGGCTACTTCACCTGCTGCTACTTCATCTGTTGCCACTTCAACTGCTGCTACTTCACCTGCTGCTACTTCATCTGTTGCCACTTCACCTGCTGCTACTTCACGTGCTGCTACTTCATCTGTTGCCACTTCACCTGCTGCTACTTCACCTGCTGCTACTTCACCTGCTGCTACTTCATCTGTTGCCACTTCACCTGCTGCTACTTCACGTGCTGCTACTTCATCTGTTGCCACTTCACCTGCTGCTACTTCACTCTAGAGAGTCTAGATCTGGTCTATGATAAGTAGATACAGGTGTAGCATTCACTGTACTAGCGTGAGGCTTAGTCATACTAACAGTTATACTCTGTACTAATGTGTCAGTGAGGGAAGGAGTGAGCGAGAACTGAGCTACACTAGGCTCAGACACTAGGCTCACTTCTGTCTTAGTTCCTCTTTTTTCTTCATCAAATAGAGTCATACTTCCTAATTGTGACACTAGGCTTTCTGAATCTGAATCATAATCAGACATCTCTGTATGAGCAGGAAACAATATATCTTTAATTAACGCACTGACAGTTTCTGCGGTGTAATTCCTGTTATACGTCACACCGAGATATTTGGCTACTCGCCAACACGTCTGAAGTTTTAATGTACTTAACTCAGACAAAGTCAGAGTATCAATTAACTGTTTCACTTTGGCATACATCACGAAAATAATTGTACTACGAGAGAGTGATTATGGGAAACTATAATCCTAATAGGAATTTTAGTGTTGGATATCTTAGAGTTAGAACTCATAAACAGTATTTCCATCTCCTTGGATCAAGAGACTCAGTCAGGTACATACATCCACCTGGTATGTTGTACAAGACTAAACTCAAAGTCTTCAGATTAGGAAAGTACTCAAAGTGTTTGATCATAGAGTTACTAGTTTGTCAAACTGGACAATTTCTCCAACACCTTGGATCAAGAGCCTCCCGGACAGGCCCCCATTTGTTACAAAAAACGCGATTCTAAAAGCTTAGAGATCTCCAGTGAATACTAGAAAGGACTGCCCTTCTAGCATCCAGCCTGTTACTGGGTTTTCGTAACAAGTAGTCAGTATCCTTGTCCAATTATCCATTAAAATTCAGTGTGATTCAATAGTGCTTCAGGATTACAACTGGTAGGCTACTAACTAGAGAAATTAAAATTTAATAAATTTATTAAGTCTAGAGGTATATTATCAAATTAAATTAAATTAATCACAGTAATCAAAATATCACTTCTCTTGTATACAATAGTAATGTGCTAAAAGCACATATCACATTTATAATTCTTAGTACCATCTGGTACATTAACATTTAATAAGATATTACAAATATGTACAAGTAAGTTTTTGTATGTGTGTAAGTGCTCTAAGTAGTTCGCTATGTCTCAAGACTCGACTAGACTTAAACAAGTGACTGACAAAGTCCTCACATAAACTAACTTCTTGTCCAACTGGCAGTCAGAACAGTCTGCTTGAACAATAAAAAGGCTGATAAGCCGAACAACAATATAACAAGCAACTGCGACACAGAATCAGGAACAAGGAGATAATATAAAGACAGCTAGTAGGGACCATCAGCAGATCCTCCACAAAAGTCACAAAACTCCCATAATACTGAATCTAAGTTCAGCATAAGAAAATCCCCAACTGTGATAATACACAGATACCAGTACAAGTTAGGTGAGAAGCTACAGTTCAGGACCTGAGTTACTCAGAGTGTCTATGAGACACACAACCTCAGTACAACGTCGAAAATCACTAAGTCTATACAATGTTCTGTGAACAGAGTTCTACAGAACTAACAAGAATAATGAGACAGACAATCTGTCCAACCACCAAGAGAGTCTAGAGCAGACTGAATACTTCAGGCGAGGTGAGGACACCCCCCTCGATCACGTGATAGCTCCGTGGGTTGCTGCCCAGCAACAACGAGAAGCCGGCAGTCTAACGAGCCACAAGCGATAATTACAGTAGTTAGACAATCAAGACTTTAACTGAGCACATAATATGTTACATCCTACCTAACAACATAATAGTCAAATAATAATATAAAGCAATACATTTACGATTTAGCTATTATCGCAAATATAAGCAATATAAAATTATATGAAAAGGTGATATTAATATTATATATATATATATATATATATATATATATATATATATTTATATATATATATACATTATATTCATAATCATAATATATATTATATATATTGCAACCCATTCAGGGGTTGCAACAAAGTAGCAGCAGGTGAAGTAGCAGCGGGAGAAGTAGCAGCAGGTGAAGTAGCAGCAGGTGAAGTAGCAGCAGGTGAAGTAGCAGCAGGTGAAGTAGCAGCGGGTGAAGTAGCAGCGGGTGAAGTAGCAGCAGGTGAAGTAGCAGCAGATGAAGTAGCAGCAGGTGAAGTAGCAGCAGGTGAAGTAGCAGCAGGTGAAGCAGCAGCAGGTGAAGTAGCAGCAGGTGAAGTAGCAGCAGGTGAAGTAACAGCGGGTGAAGTAGCAGCGGGTGAAGTAGCAGCAGGTGAAGTAGCAGCAGGTGAAGTAGCAGCAGGTGAAGTAGCAGCAGGTGAAGTAGCAGCAGGTGAAGTAGCAGCAGGTGGACATGTAGTAGGGCGCACCAACGAAATATTACTAAAATTGTTATACTACAATCATTATCGTCATCACAATCATCATCATCAACTGCTGCAGCAGCATTATGATCGTCATCATATCAGCATCATTATCGTAGCCACTTTCATCAGGCTCACTGTCATGATGCTCAAGGTCATTAAAAATAACCATTATCATTATCATCATCGTAAGCATAATCGTCATCATAATAATTTACAGCAACAGAACAAACAGTAACATCAGCAGCACAACAGTTTTCTTGTTCATCAATTCACTCAGCAGGTCACAACCCTCATGTCACGATTAACGTAGTTCCAGCAGGCAACAGCGACAGCAGTAGTAAGTGTAGAAGCATAAGGCACAGCAGTAGCATCGGTAGTTGAAGCTGCAGCTGCAGTTTAAGCAGTAACCATGCAACTGGCTGTATTGTTAACAGCTGCACTAACAGCAGCAATGTTACGAGCTATATCAGAGGTAGTCATTCAGAAACAACAGTAACAATTATATCTGTGTTAAAAGCAGTAGAAACAGGGGAAGGGGCAGCATGAACAGCAAAAGCTGCAAAAACAGAGGCAGCAGCGGGTTAAAAATATTGTCAAAGGCAACAAAGCAATTCGCTAACGTGATCAAAGTAGCCCAGACATGATAACTAACTTACTAACAGTTTGTTAGAGGCATCAGCAAGTGTATCAGCAGCGATGGCAGCGCCAAATTCATTTCCAGCAAAAACAGCAGTATCATTTATTGCTGTAGCGTTATCAGTAACAGCAGCAACTGTATAATACATCTTTAAATACAACTGTATAATAAACCTTTATATACAACTGTATAGTACACCCTTATAAGATACTTGCCAGAATCTAAAACACACCAAAATCAGCAACATAAACAACAGAAACAGCTAAGCCAGCATCAGCAGAAACACCAACAACAGCATCAAAAGTAGCAGCAGTTGCTGTTGCTGTTGCTGATGCAGCTAATGTTTAGGCTTCGCTGAGCGTCTTTCGTGAGTGATAGTATTGTGCCTTTGGCGGTGCTGCTTCTGTTATGCTGCTACTGATACTGCTACAGCGGCAAATGGTACAGCAGTAAGAACGACAATAGCAGCAGAAGCAGCAACACGAGCAGCAGCAGCAGCAGCAGCAATACCGCATTGAAACATACAAGACTGCGTGACAGGACACTCACAGACTCCCGGAGAAACTACCAACGTGGGAATGTGTCAACATTAATATTAATTGATGGATGAACACCGCTACTAACTCTGGTGCATTAATTAGCGGCTGCTGCAGTAATAAAGGCAATTAATACTCCAGGGTCACTTTGTCTTCTAATTTTCCTATGTATTAGGAGCCTTGAAAGAATTATTTTAATATATTCTCTTTGGATTTTTTTGACAAATTATACATATTTCAATTAACTTGTATCACACAGAAATCCTCTTCCTATATAAGCCGAGCAAACATAGACCAACACACAAACAAGACAGAGAGTTCTGTCCACTACAGAAAGAACTTGGGTTTAGTTCAAAATCTCCAACTCCTACCTACCCAAGTTGTATAACCTTCCTAAAATTCACGAGAAAAATATCTTCTTCAGACAATTTCTGTCCTTCTCCAACAAATATATATCATACAACATTAAGGAAAATAAGCTGTTTAAGCTAGACAATGGTATAAACCTTGGTAATAAATACCGACAAATTGGTTTAGAAAGACACGTAAGCAAACACTATGACATATTTATTAGAAAACGTTTCGGTCCTGGGACCTTGATCACTTCTAACATACAGAACGAACGAACGAACGAACGAACGAAAGTTCAGGTAAGATCCCAAATGGGATGAGCGGGGAAGACGGGGCAGACGAAGAATAGTGCTGGAGAGGAGTGTTCTTAGTCGTAGAAATAGAGCCTGGGCTTAACCCAGCAGCGAAGGCGATCGTGGGACAGATATTGAGAAGAGAAATTCAGGCTCTTCTGTTGGGACTCCGGTGGGGTGAGCGGGGAGGAAGGGACATGCGGCGTTTAGCGCTAAAGAGGAGTGTAGAACTGGGCCATGTCTTAACCCAAAAGCTAAGGCGAACGTGGGTCAGAGAATGGTACCTGTCATAGAAGGTACATGTCAGCAAATCCAAGGTTATTTGTAAATAGGGTTAGGAGCAGGATTATGCAAGGAGTAGAAATGGTTGTGTTGGTTTGTGGGTCTGCGAATGTCTTCGTCAAGGAGAGAGGTCCAGTAGTCATGTCGTAAGTGCGGGTGTCAGCTGTTCTGAGCTCGACAGGTAATGGAGGATCACGTTTCCTGTAGTTAAAATACGTAATGCTGGATTTAACTGCATTGGTTTTGATCCTCCATTTTTGTTCCCAGATGGCTATCCTGTCGACCTTATTTTGTGTTTTGTGTGTGAGTGTATCTATATTGGCATGAGTGATAAGTTGTGTAATGTCGTCTGCATAGGCTAGTGTGATGGAGTTGTGGTGTACAGGTGTTGGAATGTCATTAGTGTATGTCACCGACAAGAACTTTTATAAATTTTATTGTCTAGCTTGGTTTAGAAAGACACGTAAGCAAACACTATGACATATTTATTAGAAAACGTTTCGGTCCTGGGACCTTGATCACTTCTAACATACAGAGGTAGAAAGACATTATATATATAGGCGGAGAGTGAGGTGTGAGTGACGCATGGTGACCTGAAGAATGTCATGTTGGGATGAGGACGGGTAGACGATGAAATCATGTGACTCCTGTGTTGTTGAGTTGGTGGTGCTTAAGTATCATGTATGCCAATTTTTGGAAATTTTGTAGTTTCCAGTGTACATGATACTTAAGCACCACCAACTCAACAACACAGGAGTCACATGATTTCATCGTCTACCCGTCCTCATCCCAACATGACATTCTTCAGGTCACCATGCGTCACTCACACCTCACTCTCCGCCTATATATATAATGTCTTTCTACCTCTGTATGTTAGAAGTGATCAACGTCCCAGGACCGAAACGTTTTCTAATAAATATGTCATAGTGTTAGCTTACGTGTCTTTCTAAACCAAGCTAGACAATAAAATTTATGAAAGTTCTTGTCGGTGACTGCTTTAATTTTTTTTAGGAAGCAAAATAGTGTACTTCCACAGTGACCTTCACTTTACTGTACTGAAAATTATCATTACGCATCTTATGCATTTCATTTTATATATATTCTTTCAATAATGAAAGTTTGCACTAGAGATGTAAGTATAATGATAAATGGTTCATAGAACTCACAAGTTGATAAATTAGACATATGTGGAACATTTCGGTATCTTCAGTGTGGAAACATTTTGTCATCCAGTAGTTTCATTAGTTGAATACAAAGAAGAAGAATAAAAATCAGTCCCTCAACCTGGATACGAAGCAATTATTCCACTAATCTTGATAAGAACACAGTATATGCGCGAAGAAAGGGCTAATATACTTCAGACACGTGAGGTGAAGTAATCGTAGGCGGTATCACCTGGACAAACCCACAGGTGGAAGTAAGCCATGCGGATTCAGTTCCCATAATCTTTCCACGTACGAAAGATTCCTGATACATGGGATCATCTTTGTCATCATCCTTTACACGTTTCGCAGCGCACTTATGTTCATTCTGTAATATGGTGACCAGAACTGTGCAGCTTAATCTAAATGAGGCCTAACCAACAATTTACAGACTGGAAGAATAGCCTGAGAACTCCTGTTATTTATACTTCGACACATGAGATTTCTGCTAAGCAGAACATCTAAAGAATTTTCACATTCTGAGTAAGATCAACATGATTTAGTTTATAAGCGTCGTGGTTTTTTTCTTTACTAAGGCATCATCCAAGTTAGGTACAGGGATAGCCAAGTTAGGTACAGGGCTAGCCAAGTTAGGTACAAGGATAGGGCGTTCTGCTTGAAGGACAGAAGCAGGAGACAGAGAGTTTGCTTTCCCTGGGCCGGGATGGAGGATATTGTTAGCCGTCTGGATGACATCATGAGAGGTAATGGGAGCAATCCTATTATCTGTCTCAGTGCTGCAGGCAATGATGTTGGCAGACGGACGAGTGAGGACCTGATTAGCAGGTATAGGTCAGCAACAGAAATAATTAGGAGGAAGAGTGGGAACCCTGTCATATGTGGTATTTTGCCAAGGAGAGGAGTTGAAAATGAATGGTTGTCCAGGGCAATTGGTGTCAATTGCTGGCTAGACAAATACTGTAAGGAAAATGCAGTAACATTCATTGACAACTGAGACCTCTTCTATGGCAGAAATGACATGTATGCCAGGGATGGGGTTCACTTATCTAGGTCTGGGGTAGGGGTACTGGCAACTGCAGTGGAGGGAGCTGTTAGGACTTTAAAGTAGGAATAGTTAGTGGTATGGGTTTTGGAGGGAAAACAGTGAAGTCCCAGTGTAGTAATATTATGAGTTCTAGGGGAACTAGTAATAAGCAGAACGAGGTAGATATTGAAAAGCCAGTAACAATAGTTGATAAGGACAGTAATAGGTTTAGTACAAAAACAGAAATAAGCAGAAATGGTAAAGAGAAAGGAGAGTCTTTCAGTGTATATTATGCTAACAGCCGTAGTGCTAGGAATAAGATGGACGAGATGAGATTAGTTGCTAGTGCAGGAAACATTGATGTATTTGCCTTAACTGAGACGTGGTTTAATTCAAAAAGCCGGGACATGCCTGCGGAATGTCACATTCAGGGTTTAAATTGTTCCAAGTAGATAGAAGTATCGGGAAGGGGGGTGGGGTGGCGTTGTATGTCCGAGATCTCTTGAACTGTTGCATAAAAATGGGTATTAAGCCTGAAGTAACACATACAGAGTCTGTTTGGATAGAATTTTCAGAGGGGTATGAAAAATTGATTTTAGGTGTGATATACCGCCCCCCAAACTTAGATAGGAACCAAGGGAGACTACTATGGGAGGAAATTGTTAAGGCCACAAGGCACGATAATGTAGTAATTCTAGGAAACTTTAACTTTAGTCATATTGATTGGAATTTCTTTACTGGGAATTTAGAATTTTACGACTTCTTAGAAGTAGTTCAGGATTGTTTTTTGACGCAGTTTGTGACAGAACCTACAAGGGGAAATAACCTGCTTGACTTAGTTCTGGCAAACAATGAATCCCTTGTTAATAATTTAGAAAAATTCAGAGGAACTGGGTGCTAGCAACCACAAATCAATTACATTTAGCATTGAATGGAAGTATGATTGTAGGGATAACTCAGTAACAGTCCCAGATTTTCGCTTAGCAAATTACGATGGGCTTAGAGAACACTTATCATCTGTTGACTGGGGTAACGAAAAGAGCTATCAATATGACAGTTTTCTGAACACTATACATGCTGCTCTAAGAACGTTTATCCCATATAAAGAAATTAGATCAAATAGAAATGACCCAAAATGGATGAATAATAGGCTGAAATATCTACTAGAGCATAAGAAAGGAATTTAAAGGCGTATCAAAAGAGGTGAGGGTCATCTTTTGAATCAGTATATTAACATTAAGAGGGACATTAAAAAGGGGATAAGAAAAGCTAAAAGGGACTATGAAATTAAAGTTGCTAGCGATTCGAAAACTAACCCAAAAAGTTTTTTCCAGGTATAAAGAACAAAAGTTAGAGATAAGATAGGTCCCCTTAAAAATAACTATGGGCATCTTACTGACAAAGAGAATGAAATGTGCTAGATTTTAAATATTTTTTTTCTCTCGGTATTTACACAGGAAGACACTAACAATATCCCAGTAATTAATTTTTATAGTGGGCCTGAAGAAGATAAATTATGTAACATCACATTCACTAGTGAAATGGTTCTGAAGCAGACAGACAGATTGAAGCAAAATAAGTCGCCGGGTCCTGATGAGCTTTTTTCAAGGGTTCTTAAGGAATGCAAAATGGAACTCTGTGAACCATTAACTAATATTTTTAATTTATCTCTTCAAACAGGTATAGTGTCTGATATGTGGAAGATGGAAAATGTAATTCCTATTTTTAAAGCAGGGGACAAGTCGTTACCGTCAAATTACTGCCCAATAAGCCTGACCTCAATTGTAGGCAAATTACTAGAGTCAATTATCGCTGAGATTATAAGAAGCCATCTCGATAACCATAGCTTGATTAATGACACTCAGCATGGATTCACCAGAGGCCGTTCCTGTCTAATTTATTAACTTTCTTCAGTAAAGCTATTAATGCTGTTGATCACGATAAAGAATTTTATATTATTTACTTAGATATTAGTAAGGCTTTTGGTAGAGTTAAATCCGAGTGGGGATCTGTAACAAGTGGCGTTCCACAGGGATCAGTCTTGGGTCCGTTATTGTTTATATACATCAATGACCTTGATGAGGGTATAACTAGTGAAATGAGCAAATTCGCCGATGACACAAAGATAGGTAGTATAATTGATTTAAACGTAGATGTTAGGGAACTTCAGGAGGATTTAGACAATCTCTATTCTTCGTCAGAAAAGTGGCAGATGCAGTTCAATGTAGATAAATACAAGGTTCTGAAGCTCTGGAGTGTCCATAACCCTAGCATTTATAAGTTAAGTAATGTAGAACTTAGCCATACAGATTGCGAAAAAGACCTGGGGGTTATGGTGAGCAGTAACCTTAAACCAAGAAAGCAGTGCCTAGGCATACGTAATAAGGCAAATAGATTATTGGGATTTATATCAAGAAGTGTAAGCAACAGAAGTCCAGAGGTCATACTGCAGCTTTATACATCATTAGTAAGGCCTCACCTAGATTATGCTGTTCAGTTCTGGTCTCCATATTACAGAATGGACATAAATTCGTTAGAAAACATTCAGCGTAGAATGACCAAGTTAATACATAGCATCAGAAATCTTCCTTACGAAGAAAGATTGAAGATTCTTAAATTATGTTCTCTTGTTAGACGAAGAATGAGGGGAGACATGATCGAAGTGTATAAGTGGAAGATGGGTATTAATAAAGGGGATATTAATAGGGTCTTGAGAATATCTCTCCAAGAGAAAACCCGCAGTAATGGATTTAAATTAGACCAGTTTAGATTTAAGAACATAAGAAAAGAGGAACACTGCAACAGGCCTGTTGGCCCATACTAGGCAGGTCCTTTGCAATTTATCCCACTACCAAAACATTTGCCCAACACAAGTTTCAATGCTACTCAAGTTCCATTCAAATCGAACCCCTCCCACTCATGTACTTATCCAACCTAAAATTGAAACTACCCAAAGTCCTAGCCTCAATAACCCAACTAGGTAGACTGTTCCATGTGAGGGTAAAGTTCAATAGATAGGAGTAGCGAGGGAGTATATAGTAACAATAGTTTCATTGCCGGCTACTTGTTAAGGTAGGGTAAGTCAAGCTCCCGCTATTCCCGCCTTTTTTCCCCCTCCCCGAAAGTGATAGTTTGCTTGCCGGCTACTTGTTAAGGTAGGGTCAGTCTAGCTCCCACTATCCCTTCCCTTCCTTCTTCCCCCCCTCCCCGAAAGGTGACGTGTGGGGCTCCGGTCCAAACAGTAATCACTAAACTCACAGCTCCCAGCACTACTGTAAGTACATGCCTGCCTTGTATTCTAGTGGATTTATTGGTTGAAAGCTTCACTTTTGACCAATAATAAACTTAGTCCTTTCAGTCTTGCTCCAAGTTGACTGTTGTAATAATCACCACTTCTTTTAGGTTTCGTACTTATCATGGAGAGTGATTTCTTAAGCAGTGGTTAACCTGTCTATCTTTCCAGCTTGGATGACAGAGAGGGTCACCTGCCATTCAACGAGTAGAATTGATGGACATGGACTAATGTCCTGAGACTTCCCCTTTTTGGATTTAATTACCTGTGCACCTGTATGAAATTGCAGGTCGTAACCCCTCATCATTGCAGCGGTCAAGAACCTGCTTTCCTGTCATTGGGATAGA
Source organism: Cherax quadricarinatus (assembly GCF_026875155.1). Lineage (NCBI taxonomy): Eukaryota > Metazoa > Arthropoda > Malacostraca > Decapoda > Parastacidae > Cherax > Cherax quadricarinatus. Next base: position 43,082,320 of record NC_069418.1, on the reverse strand, counting down.
ATACTCAAGGCTATACTGTGAAGAAGGAACCGGTGGGTTGTCATCAATACCAGCGACCCCCCCCCCACATCATAGGCAACGGCTACGATTTCAACAACACGCAGTGTCACCAACACCAGACACCCAAGTTTTATATTAGCGTTGAATTCAGTTATCATTTATCTTTTTCATTTTTCATTTTCTTTAATGTAGGATCAATATTTCATATTAAGTGTTTTATATTTTATATTTTCTAAATAATAAAGTGTTTATGTTTGTCAGTTTTTATTCTCTTTCTATACATTAATTTTCCTGAGGAGGAGCCAGCCTTGGTAATACTGTCTGAAGTTGTTACAGAGCTGAGTAAGCCTTCTCATTCCACTCATCAACTACCCTATTTCCAAACCAATACTTTCCTATGCCCTTTCTAAATCTAAACTTATCTTATTTAAAACCATTACTGCGGGTTCTCTCTTGGAGAGACATCCTCAAGAATTTATTAATATCCCCTTTATTAATACCTATCTTTCACTTATAGACTTCGATCAGGTCTCCCCTCATTCTTCGTCTAACAAGTGAATGTAATTTAAGAGTCTTCAATCTTTCTTCATAAGGAAGATTTCTAATGTTATGTATTAATTTAGTCATCCTACGCTTAATGTTTTCTAACGAATTTATGTCCATTCTGAAATATGGAGACCAGAACTGAGCTGCATAATCTAGGTGAGGCCTTACTAATGATGTATAAAGCTGCAGTATGACCTCTGGACTTCTGTTGCTTACACTTCTTGATATAAATCCAAGTAATCTATTTGCCTTATTACGTACGTTTAGGCACTGTTGTCTTGGTTTAAGGTTGCTGCTTACCATAACCCCCAAGTCCTTTTCGCAATCTGTATGGCTAAGTTCTACATTACTTAACTTATAAGTGCTAGGGTTATGGACACTCACGAGCTTCAGAACCTTGCATTTATCTACATTGAACTGCGTCTGCCGCTTTTCTGACCAAGAATAGAGTTTGTCTAAATCCTCCTGAAGTTCCCTAACGTCTACGTTTGAATCAATTATCTTACCTATCTTTGTGTCATCGGCGAATTTGCTCATATCACTAGTAATTCCTTCATCAAGATCATTGATATATATTATAAACAACAATGGGCCCAAGACTGATCCCTGTGGAACGCCACTTGTTACTGATCCTCTCTCGAATTTAACCCCATTTATGGACACACTCTGCTTCCTGTGTGTGAGCCATGATTCGATCCACGAGAGCACCCTTCCCCCAATGCCATGAGCTGCTACTTTCTTTAACAGTCTTTGATGCGGAACTCTATCAAAAGCCTTACTAAAATCTAAGTAAACAGTATCAAATTCTTTATCGTGGCCAACAGCCTGAAAAGCTTTACTGAAGAAAGTTAATAAATTAGTTAGACAAGACCGGCCTCTTGTGAATCCATGCTGAGTATCATTAATCAAGCTATGCTTATCGAGATGGCTTCTTATAATCTCAGCTATAATTGACTCTAGTAATTTGCCTACAATTGAGGTCAGGCTTATTGGGCGTTAATTTGACGATAACGACTTGTCCCCTGTTTTAAAAATAGGAATTACATTAGCCATCTTCCACGTATCAGACACTACACCTGTTTGAAGAGATAAATTAAAAGTTTTAGTGAATGGTTCACAGAGTTCCATTTTGCATTCCTTAAGAGCCCTTGAAAAAACCTCATCAAGACCCGGTGACTTATTTTGCTTCAGTCGGTCTATCTGCTTCACAACCATTTCACTAATGACTGTGATGTTACATAATTTATGTTCTTCTGGCCCACTGTAAAAATTAATTACTGGAATATTGTTAGTGTCTTAGTATGTAAAAATCGAGAGAAAATAATTATTTAAAATCTAGCACATTTCATTCTCTTTGTCAGTAAGATGCCAATAGTTATTTTTAAGGAGGTCTATCTTATCTCTAACTTTTGTTCTATAGACCTGGAAAAAACTTTTTGGGTTAGTTTTAGAATCCCTAGCAACTTTAATTTCATAGTCCCTTTTAGCTTTTCTTATCCCCTTTTTAATGTCCCTCTTAATGTTAATATACTGATTCAAAAGATGACCCTCACCTCTTTTGATACGCCTATAAATTCCTTTCTTATGCCCTAGTAGTTATTTCAGCCTATTATTCATCCATTTTGGGTCATTTTCTATTTGATCTAATTTCTTTATACGGGATAAACGTTCTTTGAGCAGCATGTATAGTGTTCAGAAAACTGTTATATTGATAGCTCTCTTTGTTACCCCAGTCAACAGATGATAAGTGTTCTCTAAGCCCATCGTAATCTGCTAAGCGAAAATCTGGGACTGTTACTGAGTTATCCGTACTATCATACTTCAATTCAATGCTAAATGTAATTGATTTGTGGTCGCTAGCACCCAGTTCCTCTGAAATTTCTAAATTATTAACAAGGGATTCATTGTTTGCCAGAATTTAGTCAAGCAGGTTATTACCCCTTGTAGGTTCTGTCACAAACTGCTTCAAAAAACAATCCTGAACTACTTCTAAGAAGTCGTATGCTTCTGAATTCCCAGTCAAGAAATTCCAATCAATATGACTAAAGTTAAAGTCTCCTAGAATTACTACATTATTGTGTCATGTGGCCCTAACATTTTCCTCCCATAGTAGTCTCCCTTGGTCCCTATCTAAGTTTGGGGGACGGTATATCACACCTAAAATCAATTTTTCATGCCCCTCTAAAAATTCTATCCAAACAGGCACTGTATGTGTTACTTCAGACTTAATACCCGTTTTTATGCAACAGTTCAAGCGATCTCGGACATTCAATGGCACCCCACCCCCTTGCCGATACTTCTGTCTACTTTTAACAATTTAAAACCCTGAATGTGACATTCCGCAGGCATGTCTCGATTGTTCATGTTGAACCACGTCTCAGTTAAGGCAAATACATCAATGTTACCTACACTAGCAACTAGTCTCAACTCTTCCATCTTATTCCTAGCACTACGAGTATTTGTGTAATATATATTTAAGGACTCTTCTTTCTCTTTACCCTTGCTGCTCATTTCTGTTATTCTGCTAAACCTATTACTGTCCTTGTCAATTTGTGCCACTGGCTTTCCAATATCCACCTCATTGTGCCTATTACTAGTTCTCCTAGTACTCATATTACTACACTGGGACTTCACTGTTTTCCCTCCAAAACCCATACCACTAACTATTCCTAGTTTAAAGAACTAACAGCTCCCTCCACTGCGTTGGCCAGTGCTCCCACCCAACACCTAGATAAGTGAACCCCATCCCTGGCATACATGTCATTTCTGCCATTTTCCTTACAGAAGAGGTCCCAGTTGTCAATGAATGTTACCGCATTTTCCTTACAGTATTTGTCCAGCCAGCAATTGACACCAATTGCTCTGGACAACCATTCATTTCCAACTCCTCTCCTTGGCAAAATGCCACATACGACAGGTTTCCCACCCTTCCTCCTAATTATCTCTATTGCTGACCTATACCTGCTAATCAGGTCCTCACTCCTACGTCTGCCAACATCGTTGCCTCCAGCACTGAGACAGATAATAGTATTGCTCCCATTACCTTACATGATGTCATCCAGACGGCTAACAATATCCTTCATCCCAGCCCCAGGAAAACACACTCTCTGCCTCCTACTCCTATCCTTCAAGCAGAATGCCCTATTCATGTACCTAATCTGGCTATCCCCAACAACAACAATGATTTTACCTTCCTTGGCGTCGTCCGTCGTGATGCTCCCAGTAGTCGACTCACATTCGTTAGGTAGCATTACACCACTTGTGGAATTCGTCAAAACGTTCTCGATGGTCATCGTTGGGGTTTCTAGGGATGTCTCACTCACGTCTGCCAATGCTTCCTTGGTACTCGTTGTGGCATTCCCAGTAGAACACTCACATTCGTCAGGGAGCACCGAGAATGGGTTGGAAGTTTCCACGGTAGTCTTCTGGTTTCTCGTTGTTTCTGCCTCTCCAACCGTTTTCTTGATCTTCAGCTTGGTTCCATGTTGCCCGGCCACTGACCAAACTCCCCTCTTAACCTGGGGACTCACAACAGGAGGATTATTACGAATCCTCTTGTTCTCCTCCGTTAATCGCCGTATCTCCAGCATAGCAACTCTGAGCTCTTCTCTCAGCTGCTGGTAAAGTTGCTCAAGAGAGGGCATCTGGTTCAGATTCACAGAGAGCACACAAACAGGTCTTCACAGAGCTAAGTACACGTCACCACTGAACTAAAGACATAGGAAAGTATTGGTTTGGAAATAGGGTAGTTGATGAGTCGAACAGTCTACCTAGTTGGGTTGTTCAGGCTAGGACTTTGGGTAGTTTCAAATTTAGGTTGGATAAATATATGAGTGAGAGGGGTTGGATTTGAGTGGGACTTGCAAATGAGTGGATCGAGTTATCAGAGCTTATTTCTTGGGTAGCATTGAAAATTAGGTTGGGCAAATGTTTTGTTAGTGGGATGGATTGTAAAGGACCTGCCTAGTAAGGGCAGGTAAAAACTGACAAAAAATAGTCATTAAATAGGGAATACATTTCCAGTTCGTTATCCGTCAGCTGTGCATTCCCAATTTTCAGAGGTTCTACTTTTTCCTTCACCGTCCTATACACTTGAAAGAACCCCTTTGGATTAGTCTTTGATTCATTAGCAACTCTAATTTCATAGTCACGTTTAGCCTTTCTGATTCCCTTTTTTAGTTCTCTTTTAAGCTGAACATATTGGTCAGTAAGGTTAACCTCTCCTCTTCTGATGCGCCTATAAATTCCCCTTTTCTCCCCTAATTGATGCTTTAGCCTACTGTTAACCCATTTGGGATCGTGATTATTAGACCTAATCATAAGTATGATCATCGTCAATAAAATCATTAGCTAGATAACCTCAATCAAGGTTAGACAGGTGTTCCCTAAGTCCATTATAATCGGCAGAACGGAAATCAGCGATTTTTACTGTATTATCATTATTCTTGCATTCCCAGTTAATGCTAAAAGTGATGGATTTGTGATCACTTCAGTCACCTCAATCAAGGTTAGAAAGGTGTTTCCCTAAGTCCATGTAATCGGCAGAACGGATAATCAGGGGGATTTTTACTGTATTATCATTATTTCTTGCATTCCCAGTTAATGCTAAAAGTGATGGACTTGTGATCACTTGCGCCAAGCTCTTGAGTTATGGCAGAGTATTTACGAGTGTTTTCCTTATTTGACAAGATAGGTCTAGCAAATCATTACCCCTGTGGCTTGTTATGCACTGCTTCAGGGAACAGTCCACCCATGAAAAACTGTTTCCATAAAGACCCTGGACTCCATGTTACCTGTCAAAGAAATCCAGTCAATTTGACTAAAGTTAAAGTCCCCTACTATCACTATGTTGTAATAAAGTTGGTAGAATTACCGACATATGTTAAGTAAAAGGACACAGTGCAACTAATGTGACATTTACAAATTTTTTTTTTTTCCCCCCCCCCCCCCCCCCCCCCCCCCCAAATTTTTATGGCAACGTTTCGCTTTCCAGGAGCTTTATCAAGCCATTACAAACAATACATGGACACAGAGGGTATATATAGGCTCAGAGTGAGGTGCGATACTAGTGGTAGTGGTAGTAGTAGTAGTATTGTATTACTACTACTACTACTACCACTTACCCTAGTATATCGCACTCACTTGAGCCTATATATACCCTCTGTGTGTCCATGGGAAACTCATCTCACCTTGTCGTGACCACTTTGCAGTTGATCACCACTTCAACATCAAACAGGTCCTCCCACAGTTGTGATGCCTCTAGATGGGACGTAAAGAGGGCAACTGGAAGGTGTTCCAGGATTATTCATAACTGAGTGTTCCACATACTCTCTATTGAAGACTGTGATACGGCTGAACAGGAGCTAATACTGTTTCATCCAGGCAGCTGAGTGCGCAATTCCAAAGAAGTCGCAGGAGCACTCACAAAGAGACTGGTGGTTCTAACAACGACGAAGTATGCGGGAGCAGAACCACCGCATCACTCTTTTAGGAAGCTATACAGGCGTATCCTCGGCAGAGAACAGAATACCCGAGAAGCATTGAGCGCATGCCCGCAGAATCTCTTCAGAGTAAAAACTGAGAAATGGTGGAGTGGTGCTCACCATTCGGGAATCACACCACCTTATCTGAGATATGGGCAAGCTCAACATAGCAACTGGTAGAGCAAGCCGAGGCCACCAGCACACCCGAACCCATCCCCGTGACGCAGAGGAAAATTGTGGAGCTTTACCCTAATGTGGCGCCCCCCCTCCACTAAGCTCCCACAGGACATCCGGATATACAGGCGGATTTCTGCCACAGCGCCAGCTAACGATACAAGCTGATGTGAGTCGGAAGATGTGACTGATGTAGACCTCACTGGTCTTGGAACTCGACGTGCCATTAAAAACAAAGGTGACACTGGCCCCAGGATCGCTGGTGTGACGTACTCCATGATTGCACGGGCTGGGCAGATGGTGGATGGGAGGCCATACTAGGACGTCATTAACAAGTGTGGAGGGCCGGACACTCCCAGCAGTTGGAAGAAAGCTACATTCGTACCAATTCCAAAGCCCAAGAGACCCAGGCAGTATGAGACCATATGCTGACCAGCTGCTTAGCCAAGACTTGCTGAAGAGGATGGTGTTAAACAGCCTCCTATGGAAACTTGGACCCTCTCATCATCACATATTTGGCTTCACCAAAGGAGTGGGAAACAGCAGAGTGCATAACCACTCTACTAAGCCAGATTGCTGATAGCAACCACACCACCCCCCTAGTCTCCCCCGTGTTTACCTCGACCATGAGCGGCATTTGAGCTAGGCCAGCCCACAGCATTCTTTCAATACTAGCTCGGAAGGAATCCAAAGGAGCCTCTGGCTGGATAGGTCTACCCTTAGGGGCAGGCAGGCCTGTGTCAGCTTCAGGACACTACTCTTCCTATCAAAAAACCTGGAAAACGGCTACGCCACAATTAGGAGGTGTGACTCAGTTCCTACCTTTTAACATCCTCATGCAGAGAACTGTGGCCTTCCCTTTCATAGTGGTACACAGTCATCAGCTATGCTGATGATCTTGCACTAGTAGTGATGTGGAAAGGCAATTTAGAACGAAGGCTCAGAGAGCTTTGGACCTAATTGCGCAGTCTTGCAAGGAACTAGGCCTCAAGATTCGGCCGAGGAAATCTCTTGCAATGTGTTAAGGGACCAGATCCTATGAATAGATTACGTATTCAGGATATAGAATTGAGTGGAAGGCTCCTACCTGTACTTTGGGAATCTACATGGTAAAAAAGATGACCTTTCAGAAACAGGCCGAGTATGTCAGGTACGTGCTCTACTCAGACTCAACGCATGAGAGCCATGACGAGGCACCGTGCAGGGGCAGCAAAGGTGTACTTCGCTTGTACTTTAATACAAGCCTATACGGCTGCCTCATTGACTACGGTGCACCGGCTTTAGCTCTTCTCTTCCGCAGAACAAGGGCAAAGGGTGGAGGTGTACAAACCAGGCGATAAGAACTATGCTTGGGTGCCCCATCTTTTACCAACACAGTATGTCTCGATCTGAGATCTCCAAGGCATCCTTCCTTGGCTGACTGGAGTAAGATACATAAAACGCCTGCAAAGTGGCCACGATTCTGCACCGGCTGCAAGGTACCACTAAGGAGACGGATATTAACAACCATGTCACCAGATCCCACACTCTTCACGGACTACTCCTGATTCGTTCGTTTTGTGCCTGCTGGCGGAAGCTGCTGCCTGTACAGCTGATCTGTGGGAAGAGTTGTGACCTTCCTGTTGCTGGGTACCATCACCACTCCCTGGCGCCCAGATTCAGCCGATGTTTTCATCATGCAGCTACCCATCCTAAAGTGTCTCTGCCGTCAGAACCTCAAACAATCATGCTGGACAAGCATGGTACTGGCAGAGGAGCGCACATGGTCGAGTGCAAGTAGTATTTCCAGATGCGTTCTGTCCGACGCTGAGTTCAGGAAGAGATGCAGCAGCTGTGGGACGGTACCACAATGTCACACACAAGGCTGGCGATCCCTGACCACTGCACGATCCTTCATAGCTAGAGGCTGGTGGCGATTCAGCACGGCACTTGTCACATGCCCTACGACATTCGACTACCGACCTGTCATACATGTTGATTCCAGCCTCTGCAATCAATGCCCTCTCCCATCCTCCGCAACCACAGGATAATGTATCACCTCATCACATTCGATCTGAGCATAATGACAGCCTTAGAAGTTCAGGGTAATAGATCGACATTGAACTGGATCCCCAGCCAGGCTGCAGCCGGAGAAATGAGGCGGCAGATGATGCAGCCAAGGCAGACAACAGACTATCCACATGATGGATTACTGTCCCAAATCAGCCTACGACAGACCAACTGGTGGCTGCCAGAGCCACGAAAACTTATGGGGGAGGTCTTAGGTGATCCCCATCTCAACAGTGAGTACGAGCAGCGGGACCTCCAGGGAGAACCCCTCCATATGATAGAAGCTGGTCCCAAGAGCGCAGTGTACCGCCATCCTCGGCTTCGATTGGGCTTTCCACAGCCATGATGATTGGGAGACAAGGGCTGAGGAGGAGGATGTGCATTACTGTCAAGCACGTTGTCCAGCGGCCCCTAACCACTATCTTTCTAGAGTGCGAAGCTACTGAGACACTCTGCAGGCAACTAGGGTGATATTCCCTTCCCGAAGAGGACTCAGAGATGGACTGCGGCCACTCTTAGATGTACCATGGGGTCAACGAACCAAGACAAGCTGTTACTGTAATAATGGACATCTCTCCTCGCTAGTGTCCCTAGTTTCATATGGTGTCGCTTATGAGATGCACCAGTTGAACTGACCAGGGGGCGCTTGAGCGGCATGCGTCGCATCATTGTGGAAACCTTTCTCCAACCGGAGCCAGAGACGGGTCATCGCAGATTGGGGACCCATTGCCAGGACTATGGTCTTGGCAACATTATACATACTGTATTGTTTTGTAATGGTGATAAAGCTCCTGGAGAGCGAAACGTCTGCCACCAATAAATGTCACATTAGTTGCACTTGTGTCCTTTTTTACTTTACTATCACTATGTTATTGTGTCTAGAAGCCCTAATAATTTGTCAAGAAGTCTCCCTCTATCGTGATCCCCAAACCTGGAGGTCGGTATATTACACTAGGAATTAGTTTTTCTTGACCCTCTGCAAACTAACCCAAACAGATTATGTTACTGTTCCATTTTATTTTTTATACCTGCTTTTTTTATGCAACAATTAATATTTTCTCGACATATAATATAACATATAATTAAACATATAAACTCCTCCCCCCTTCCCCAATAACATGTATCCACATGGGGAACAACTTAAAACCCTTGACTATTACATCAGATCATATCCCGACTCGTATAAATCATACCACGGTTCATTTTATGTAATGATATCAAAGTTCCCAGCACATGGTACCAGCGTAGCTTAGTTCATTAATCTTATTTCTTTTTACACTTCGACTGTTAGCATAAAATACCATCATATGTTTTTTCTTATGCACATTTTTCCTATTCATCTTTGTTTTTACACAATTTCTGAAATTATCATTACCCAGAGTTACTCCATGACTAATATACATCAAATAATGTACTTACCAATTTGTTAGGTAAGCACATATGCAACAGTTAGGTATCTTTATTTTGAAACGTTTCGATACACAGTAGGCTTCTTCAGCCGAGTAAGAAATGTTGATAGATAGCAGAAGAGACTTGAAGACGATGTAATCAGTCCATCACCCCTTAAAGTTTTTGGAGGTGGTCAGTCCCTCAGTCTGGAGAAGAAGCATTGTTCCATAGTATGAAACAATATTTTGATATTCATACTATGGAACAATGCTCTTCTCCAGACTGAGGGACGACCCACCTCAAAAACTTGAAGGGTGATGGACTGATTACATCGTCTTTCAAGTCTCTTTGCTTCTATCAACTTTCTGTTTATGGGCTGAAGAAGCCTACTGTGTAGTCGAAACGTTCAAAATAAAGATACTAACTGTTTGCATATGTGTCATACCTAAAACATGTCGGTATTTTATACCATTTTACTTACAATTGCATTCGTCCCGTAAATCTAGGCTTTCAAGGTGTGGCCAGGTAACAGAGTTCCTGTACCCACGCCTTGTCTCTGGATGGAAGGAGCGAAAATTGTGCATTTCTGTCATATCTCTGATTTCATCTTGTTTGAGCTGCCGTTAGGTTGGCCTTAGGCTAACTGATATGCCACCCTATACCTTGAGACGGGTTGTAGGAGTGTTGAACTAGGTTTCTCTCATCCAGCCTTCGGTTTGGCACAACAAACAGATCTTCACAGAGCTACGTAACACGTTACCACTGACTAACTTAAATTGCAACTTAGATTCACAAATGGTTCGATAATGAAGTGGTGGGTATTTGTGTATTGCGGTGTGTGAAGCCTAAATGTGGCATTGTTGTCGTCTTGAAAATGTTGCTTTTGTCTTACAATTTTAAGTATGTGACCTCCTTTTATTCAGCATTCACTTAGACCACAGCACCCGTAATAAACTAACGGTCATCAAGATTACATGAAGATGTTACCTGATTTCCATTAGTTAAACTTTACTCATGCTCGATTTTAATAAGAACATAAGAAAGGATAAACACTGCATCAGCTCTGTTGGCTCATATAGGCAGGTCCCTTACAATCCATCCCATTACTCGATGAAAACTGAAACACGACTACGGTGGTCTTGACACCAACTCCAAGACTGAGGGACTGATTACCTCGTCTTTTGTATATAGTTCTACTTGTCTTCAAATTATGTCCTAGAATCCGTATTGATTAGCCACTGGATGGCGAAAACGTCTACAATAAAGATACCCATCCCACTCTTAGGACATTTGCCCAACCCAGCTTTCAGCATTACCCAAGAAACAAGCCCCAACAACTCCACTCATTCACGTGCAAGTCCACTCAAATTCAACCCCTCTCACTTATGCATCTATCCAACCTAAACCTGAAACCACCCGAGGTCCCAGCTTTAATAACCCCACCAGGCAGACCACTCTACCCAAACCAACACCCTTCCACATCCCTTCCAAACCTAAACCCATCCAACATGAATCCACCACTGCAGGCTCTCTCTTAGAGAGACATCCTCATGATCCCATCTAAATGCCCCCTGCCAACACCCATCTTCCACCTGCACACCCCGATCACGTCCCCCCCCCCATCCTCCATCTCACAAGTGATTGCAACTCATGGGACCCCAATCTTTCTTCATATGGAAGATCTCCAATGCTATGAACCAATTTTGCCACTCTTTGTCCAATGTTTTCTAATGATCTCACACCACTCTGCAATATAGAGACCAGAACTGAGCTGCGCAATCTGAGGCCTCAGCAATGATATACAGTGAATCCCCACGTTCCGGCGGCCTCGACTTTCGTAAAATCCGACTTTTGGCAACTTTTTTCGGCAAAATATAGCCCCGCGGTTCATGACTGGCCTTGTGATTCGGCGATTGTCTGGTACGCTTCCAGCGTCAGCGTGCACACAAAGCCAGTCTCCCGCACCATTCACACTCAGTGTGCCATTGTTTATCAGAGAGTGATCATTCTCCCAGGGATTCATACGATACATTTCGTAATCCATTCTTTTTTGTGCTTCCAACTGCTAAATAAGTCACCATGGGCTCAAAGAAAGCTAGTGCCAGCGCTTTGGAAGAAAGTGAGAAACACAATCGAATTAAAGAAAGAAATCACTAAAAAATATGACAGTGGAGTGCCTGTTTCAGAGCTTGCCAAGGATGTATGGAAAACCCCATTCAACCATCACTTCGATCGTGGCGAAGGGAAAGGAAATCAAGGAAGCTGTTGTTGCAAAAGGTCTAGAAATGCTGACAAAAAAGAGATCGCAAATCCTCGAAGAAGTGGAGAGGTTATTGTTGGTGTGGATTACCCAGAAACAGCAGGAGATAGTGTTATGCAGTCGATAATTTTGGAAAAAGGCAAGGCAGTTGCAGGACGATCTCGTAAAGAAAATACCTGCAACGAGCAATGTTTGTTATTTTAAGGCCAGCAAAGACTGGTTGGAGAGATTTAAGAAGCTAAGTGACATATATAGTGCGGTAAGGCATGGCAAGGCTGCGAGTGCTGACAAAAAAGCGGTTGAAAAGTATGTTCAGGAGTATATATAAACGACATTGATGAAGGAATAAATAGCGACATAAGCAAGTTTGCTGATGACACCAAGAAAGGTTACCTAATTCATTCTAATGAGAACATATGCAGTGGTCGGAGAAGTGGCAGATGCAGTTAAATATAGACAAATGCAATGTTCTAAACACTGGACAAGAAAATAAACATACCACATATAAACTAAATAATGTAGATCTTAATATTACTGATTGCGAAAAGGATTTAGGAGTTCTGGTCAACAGTAATCTGAAACTAAGAAAACAGTGCATAAGTGTTTGCAAAAAGCTAACAGAATCCTTGGCTTTATATCAAGGAGCTCAATAATAGAAGCCCTCAGGTTGTTCTTCAACTCTATATCTTTGGTTAGGCCTCATTTAGATTATGCTGCACAGTTCTGGTCACCATATTACAGAATGGATACATATGTTCTGAAAAACCGTCATATTGGCAACCAACACCACCTACCTGACCTATAGTCAGGTCATTATAATTTAGCACATCCAGGTAATTCCTTAGTTCCATGAAGTCTGCCAAGCTGAAGTCTAGGACAGAGACTTCATTGCAGTTATCTGGGTTATTCCATGATTTATTGAAACTAAGTGATTTGTGATCACTTTCCCCAAGCTCATCATTAACCTCAAGGCTGTGGCTCCAATCCTTTAGTCATTACCCCCAGTGTCCCAAGAAACTTGAGAAACTACATTTGAGAAATTGCTTTTCCTAGGCTTGCCAGAGGAGTGTGTAAGATTTTATTTTCCTGGAAGCCATTCCCGTGACCACTAACACCTTTTGCAACATTGTAATGCAAAGTGGGCTGCTCGATTACTATGTCCCAATCCTCCAACCCTTATCACCTTATCCTTACATGTCAGGTCTATTTTAATCTTGTCAACATTAGGGCATTTCCACAGTTCCCAATTAATCCTCACCTAGTTCTTGCATATTAGTTTTGTTCCACTAATATCACAGATCTCTTTGCTTTGATCAAGCGCTTCTGAGTCATTCTTGATCATCCATTTCTTTTCTCGTCGCTCTCACATTATTAAGTAGTGACCTAATTCTAAATTTAAGCATTTTAATACAATCATCAGAACTTGGAAACTTTCCCAGTACTCTAGTCTTGTTCAGCTCGTCCTTGCAACTTAGACTGTCCTCACACTGCATTCCTTTCAGTTTCGGGGATGGTGTAGTTTGCTATGGAATCTGAATTGTCTGGAAGTGCCCTGCTCCCTTTCCCCTAATCTCCGAGAAGTGGGCAGGGTGTCCTGCAGATGACTGGTGCATCTCCAGAGGCGGCCTGTCGATTCTGGGAGGTGACAGCCGAAGTAGGTATGCTTTGTGGTGGATTTCTGACCACCCTTTTTTTGTCCTCTGAGGTGGCTCGGTAGATGTGAGGTTGCTATTCTGGAGCGCTGGTTTACTGGCATAAAGGGTAAGGTATAGCACGGGCTCCACGCTGCATCTGCACTGCTCATGGCTCGAGGTCCTCTCGGATGAGGGGAAGAACTTACAGCCCTTCCATGCCTTCTAGTGACTGTCCCTCTTTTTTTTTCTTTCCTTCTTTCTTTTTCCTTTAGAATAAAACAGAAGCAGGTCCCTTTCTGTTCCCACATCCTGTTCGAACCTGGCTTCATTACTGGACCATTCTCTAGACTCTTCTCATACTCCTGTACCTTCTGCTGGTGTCACTTTATCACCTGCTCCATGTGCTGAGGTGTCAACCCATTTCTGTTAATGCCTCTGCCTCTTACACGCATTTAACAATGCATCTGGCTTCCCCGAATATGGTGCAACAATTTTTGGATTGTCCACCTCCCTCAGGTCAGACTGCCCGCGGTAATACTCCTAAACGTTCGAGACCACTACTGACAACAGTTCGTAGAAGTCTACCCAAAAATGACCTACATGACACCCACTCCCTTTGCGCACCATGTTTACAAGTACGGAGTGGACTAAATCTTTTTCCCTACAACCGACATCTCCAACTGATTATCTTTCTGACAATAGTATTGGTACAGCTCTTTTATTACACGTTGTCCAAAATATATCCTTTCAGAACAAGCTCATAATTTTTTCCATATTACTTCCATAGATAACATTCCAATTATAGTTCATAAGCACGTTACTCTCAGTTCTTGCAGTGATGCGGTGGTTTTGCCACATATCATTGTACAAAGTGATTTTCTGTCTTGCAGCGATAATATTAAAGAACAATTAACTCTTCTGGACCTATGTATTCTTAAAGTGGATACGTACGTCCTGTCCACTCTCGGGCAGAGGTGCTTTCCCAGTAACATCTCCTGCTTAATCTTTGACTACTGTAAGCTCCAGTCCTCCGTTTATATTGCGGGTCATTGTCTTGAAGTTTGTACAGTATTTCCTACTCCCCAATAGTGTCGGAAGTGCTGGCACTTCGAACAACCCGCTAAATACTGCAGATCTGTGGAGGAGTGCCCAGTCTGCAGTGCCGCAGATCATGCCTATACATCTTGCAGTCTTCCCCCCTCTTGTCTCAATTGCAATGAATCTCATCCCTTTTTTTTCACGCCATTATCAAGTCTATGATAATGAACAAGAAATCCAATTTCTTAAAGAGAGTGAAGGTCTTATGCTATGGCTGTCTCTCGGCTCTGCTTTCAGGGAAATCCTCCTCGTGTTCCTTATTTTCGAGTAGCTGGGAGGCCTCCAGCCTTGACGGTCCTCCTGCTACTATGTCTTCTGAAGTCACCCCAATTTCTAATTCTTTGCGGTTTGACCCTCTGAAACTCCTACTTCCGTACCTTTTCGTACTTCTACTTCTTCATCTCACTCACTAGTTCTCAATCTGCGAGTCCTTGCCTATCACCTGTGAAGTTGAATCTGTCTTCTACCTCGGTGCCTAGTTCTCACCCCCTTTCTAACTTTCACACGAAGGTGGAGGTTCAGCCCCCTCGTGTAGGTCCCCTCTTCTGTTTCCCCCAGACTTCTTCCCTAGTTACCTTCCAACCTCCTTCCTCTCCTGTTCCACTGCAGGACTCTTCTGCCCCAATCAGTGAATCTCTCCAAGTTCATACTTCCCGCCCCTCTCAGACCTCTTTGGTTCCCTCCGTTGTCTCCCCGATCTCTACCTTCTTTAACTCCCCTGTCTCTGAGATCATGGTATCAGCATCTTCCTTATCTGATGAGACACATGACACTATCTCCAACTTTATTGCAGAGATGAAACCCTTGATGGACACTGACGTGCCTCCTTCTATCCTTTTTTTAACGACCCTGGCAACAATCTTTTCCTCCTCTTCTGATTCCTCTTTGCTTACACGCTTACTGTTACCCCCAACGTTAACTTCACTTGTTGGCATACCTGTCTTTATAAATAATGTCATATTTACAGTGGAATATTCGTGGCCTCAGGGGTAATCAGGGAGAGCTCCAAGTGTTGCTCTTCCAGTTTTCCCCAATATGTGTCAGGTTACAAGAGCTCAAAATTCGTTCAGCTGTTATTCGTCCAGTTGACATATGCTACAAATATTTCTCTCTTCAGTCTCCCAGCCAAATCCACCTTTCACTCATACCATGTACTCTTACCCAATTCCTCCTGCCTTTTCGTCTCAGCCTTCGCACAGTATAATCTCCAGTCAATCCTCTAGTCCCACTTCCTTGGAACCCTTGTCATATTCGCCCATCATTTTCTTTTCTTTCTCGCATTTATTAGTCCTCTTTAGCCCAGTTCACCTAGATCCCACACCTCGTTATTGCTACGAAAATTCTTCAATCTCAACCTTAACGCCATACCTAACCCCAATACCTTCGCCTAGTTCCGCAACTATGATCCCTCTATTAACCTCCTGATTCTTCCTGCCAAATTCTCACCTCTTAAGTGGCAATGGTTGGGTGAAATTAGCAACTTACGTAATTATAGTAGGAGTCGCTTGATTTTTTCTCTAAACTTCTAAAGAGCATAAGAATATATCCCAGACGTTTCATGAAAATTTCCTGAAAAAATAAAAGCATTTACTTTTCGTTATGGAGACACTTATAACACATTAACATAAAACCGGGGATGCTAAAATGTTTCAAGTAATTGTACATTATTATGTGATGCCCAGTTTAATGTTATTGTTAGGAAGGAAACTGTATGTCATTTCATTATATTAGTCCTCCAAAAATTCCGAAGTTTTTTCCCTACAAAAAATGAATGTAGTTTCTAACTTTTGCCATTGCAATAACTTCAGTTCGTCTTTACTCAGTGTTATACAGTCACCTAAAACACTTGATATTCCCAATTTTACGAAAACGCGTCATAAGTGTCGCCATAAAAATAAATATTCTTTATCTTCCTTTAGGCAATGTTCGTGGAACTTCCAGAATACGATCCTCATAACCTTTCTGACCTTCGGGAAAAAATCAAACGATTCTTATTATTATTAAGCAAGTTGCTGGTTTCACCAGCTCCCCACCTCCCTTAATCTAGTACTAGAACTAATCTGTCTAGTCCCATCCCTCACGCCGTGAGAGGTTTTCAGTCCATTCAAGCATTTCTTCCATAATAACCAGCTTATCTACAGGAATTTCCAGTCATTTTTTACCAGTCTGCTTCTTGCATTTCCTATCCAGCTTTTCAACACTTTAACCCGCTTATGGTTCAAGCACCACTTCACCTGCGCAACAGAAAGTGGAATAGTTTGGGAAGCGATGTAGTGGAGGCAGGATCCTACACAGCTTTAAGCAGAGGTATGATAAAGCTCATGGTTCAGGGAGAGTGACCCAGTACCCCAGTGAAGAGGCGGGGCCAGGAGCTATGAATCGACCCCTACAACCACAACTAGGTGAGTACAAACTTGGTGAGTACAACAACGATCACAGGTATGCCGGCGTTACACAGTCGGCCTACATCCCAAACCCCACTTTAACATTCTCTTTTCCCCGAGTATTTCAGCTGCCTGATATTTCAATGAGCAACAACTGAGGGTTTCGTTCCTTAAAGCCAACCTGAACATGTACCAACCTCTTCCTCACTCCCATATGTTAACCAGTTGTAACCGTTCCAACCTTAAGTAATGTGTCGTGGGCACCCTGTCCTAGATCTATCAATCCCAGTCATCTAATATCTAATGTTCTGATTTATAATCTAGTTATTTTCGGACACCTCTACAAGGCTTCTACTCTCCGACTTTGGGTTTACCCTTAATTTAACTCAGCTGACTATTTCACCCCCTGCTCCTGTAACTGCCAGCTCCTTCCACGCCATCATACCACGAGTCTAGCTCCATTCAGCCATTGCCACTTGCTCTCCCCTCCCATCTTGGAGTCCTTTCTCAGTCTACCAAACGTGTTCCACACCACCTGCACACTTTTCAAGTCTATCCTTAATTATTTAAACCTCTTCTCCAGTCCTTCATAACCTCTAGGTCTTCCCAAGTGTCCCTTTCCAACTCGTGTCTTGACTCCCGAGGAACTGCCTCATGAATCCCACTCCTAGCCCCACCCTAACACTGGAGTTATTCACATTTCTTCAGTCCTCCAGGACTCGCCTACACACAGTAGAATTTTCCCCCTAATACCCCCCATTTCTTTCAATGTGTCTTTGTCGTATGAAGTTATCCTCATTTCTCCGTTCTATCACTGTTTCGCTTACATTATTGAACCTCTCTCAATACTCCAGCATTGCACGACTCTCCTGTACTCAAAGCAGGCCTCAACAACCTTTCAGTCTTTTTGGCCTCTTGTTTCTTTTCGCCTAACCCTGACATCTTATGGCCACTTCCCCAACCCTCGATTCTTTTTCGCCTCTGTCCTAACATCTGGGCACATCTCTTAATCCTTACACCTCGGATTTTGACAAATCTCCCTCATCTTATAGGCCTCCTGTTGTTTGCTCACATCCAATCTTATAATCTGCTCTTTCCCGTCCTAACACTGTAGAATCCCTTTTTTTCTGTGTCATTTTAACCCATTCTCCTCATCCTTGTTTTGCTTCCTTCATATTTGGGAGCCCTTTTCTTCCTTCCCTCCACCACACTACATTAGTCCAGGAAGCAAATGTCCCTTTCATATTTCCCTTCCAACACTTCTCCCCGTTTATAATACATAAGTCTTGCATATAAAATGAAATACTGCAAGTCGCTGGCAATAAAACTTCTGAGAAAGAATTATTCTGAGCTGGAAACTTCATAGATTTTCCTGCAGTGGCACACTACCTCCCTGTCGTCGCCTGAAAGAAGATTTGCATCACAATTCACTTATTTTTGGTGGAAATGTACAAAATTTTTATTTGATTCACAGAAGCTGTGTTGACATTTCGTAAATTTACTAATGTTGCTTTGAGAAATGAACTAGCTACAAATGTAACAATTTAAATGTACTCACCTATGTGTGTTTGCAAGGGTTGAGTCTTCGCTCATGGCTTCGCCTTCCAAATTTGCCGCTTGAAAAGATTCACTTCCTAGCCTCGTGGGTCCCATCGTAACTCTTCAAAACTATGAGTGGATCCTTCATCACCACTTCATCGAAGTTATTCCATTTCTTGACTACCTTGAGAGTGAAGAAATATTTCCTGACATTTCTGTGAGTCATCTTTGTCTTTGAGTTGTGCTCACAAGCGCCTGTTTACAGCCACTGAAACAATTTGGCCGGACTGTCTACTAAATCAATCCTGTCATTATTTTGTACGTTGCTTTCGTTTTTGCTATTGTTTCTCTGCTCTCCTGAGCTCTCTTCATCGTTTATACCACTTTGCTCTCGAACAAGCTTCGTTGCATGCCTCTCAACATTCTCCTGTTTCTTAACATTCTTTATAGTATGTGGGTTCTATGATGGTGCTGCGTACTCCAAGAGTTACCTGACATGTGTTATACATAGGGCACTTGACAGTTTGCTAAGACTGTTATTTAGTTAATGAGGGCCTCTTGTTATATAGCTCCAAGGGTAGGTCATCTTCTGACTAAAACCCGCATCAGGAAACACTTGCCATGTTTCCTGACGAACCTTACCTAACCTAACCTAACCTAGGCTTTACTGAGTCAGGTCTGTAGCCTCTGTTCCCGAATCTGTTCTCCATGTTAGGTCTTCTTTCCCCTTTCACAATCTTCATAACATTGCACATGCTGAGACTGAATTCAAGAAACCTTAACTGACCTGCCTTCATCCCGTCTCCTTATGTGTTTTTTTTTTTCATTAGTTTTGCGTCAACAATTATTAGAGGTATGCTTAATTCTGTCACTTGTAATATGTCACACGTAATATATCACTGCTGTTCCTAATACTGTGTGTGTGTGTGTGTGTGTGTGTGTCTGTGTGTGTGTTTAAGGCATTATGTGTGTATATAAATTGGCAAAATTTGTTTTGCTCTGTCTTAAACTACCTAAACAAATCTCATTGATATATATGTGTTGGGGAAATTGACAGTCCTCGCCCTTCTTCTACCTCTTCAACACTGCCTCTCCTAAGTCTATCTCTTCAACACTGCCTATCCTAGGCCTCGATTCTGTTACACTTCCTTAACACTACCTGTTCCAAGCATTGCCTTTGTTCCTTCTCGCCCACACTACTTATCGTATAATTCTATAAAATTTCTTATTTCCTTACGTTATTAATCAGTGCCTCGCCTAGGTTACTGTCAGTCTTCATTAACTCTTAAGTATCGTTTCTCTATCAGATCTTCATATACTGTCAATGCTAAGCCTCTCCTCAGTTCCTCTTCATCCCACACTAACTACAAAAACCATCACTATTGTTACAACTTATCCCACACTATCTCAAGCCTCACTTCTGTGCCTATACGATCAAAGCGCCCCTTCATGCTATGCCTCCCTTCTGTTTCCCCTCTTCCTAAGCCTCGCTTTCAGTTCTTTCTCCTACCACACTTCCTATTCTGAGACTTTCCTCTGTGCCTTTTCTTTCCATACCCGAACCTACTTTCAAAAAATAAATGCGGATGTTTCCTGCCAGAACATTTCCCCCTGAGTAATACAATCCCTGGGTAGTTTTTTCCATAACTTTCTTCTCTCCCCCGCGAGAGGTGAATATTGTATCAGTATGTAGAGTAGTGAACATTTCTGCGTGTCCGACATTTCTCTCTCTCTCTCTCTCTCTCTCTCTCTCTCTCTCTCTCTCTCTCTCTCTCTCTTCTCTCTCTCTCTCCTCTCTCCTCTCTCTCTCTCTCTCTTCCCCCTTCTCCCTTAATTAGTCAAAAATACAATTATGCTGACATCTATGAAATACTGAAGATGTGTTTGGATAGCGAACTGTCAGCTGTCAGCTGTCAGCTCGTGAATCAATAAATACTGTGCCATTCCATTCGCCATTGGAAGCTGGTGTCTGTGAGTGTCCTACAGCCTGACAGGCGGGTTGTACCACTGAATATGTAGGAGACTCACCGACAAAACTGTGGTGGCCACACTAGATCCACTCCACTCTAGTCACAATACACCACCGACCACATGTCTGCCAGCAACTGACAGTCGTTAGTCACGTTGATAGAGGATGCTCAGCGCTCACACCGTGAGATAATATTCTGTTTCACAGTGGTATTTTCTTGCTTTGAGATTCCATTAAATTTAAACAAGATATGTATGAATATTAATGAAGAAATATCTTTATTTCCTCTTATTTCCCCTTACTCTGGCGACATCTACTAAGGGTAAAATTTGTTAGCTCTACTTCTCAATATACACCTACGTGTCACAACAGGTTTCAACAGGCTTGCGGCAGTGTGTTTCTTCGAAAAGGAAGGCGATTAGTGGCCTGCAACCATGTTAATGGTGTGATGGAAGGGCATTGGGCATCCACTACAAACCCAGTCACTGGAGGCTTTTCAAAGATTCATCAAAAATAGTCTGCAAGGTGTCTTGTTGCATGACGGCAACACTGGGTTTAGAAAGACACGTAAGCAAACACTAGAATAATCATTAGAAAACGTTTCGGTCCTGGGACCTTGATCACTTCTAACATACAAAGGTAGAAAAAAGACATTATATATAGGCCGAGAGGGGAGGTGGAGTGATGCTGATGACCTTCAGGTCACCATGCATCACTCTACAGGCATCAAGTTTTCAATTATAAATATTCTTTATTTCGCTTCATAGAGCACATTCAAACTGATATAAGGTTTTTTCTTTGATTTAGGTCACCGATTAACTGTATGCAGACAGAAAATTTATTTTTCAACTCTGACTGACTTCGGGTCTGTCTTCGAGACTATGAACATATTTAAAATGTGGAACCATATACTTTGTGGCTTCTCTTGTTTTGGGGAAATCACATTATAAACATTGTCTTTTTTCGGGAAATTTCCCGCAGTTAAAATGTTCATGGCTTTTTTTTGTCAATGAAAAGGTGTGGATCTCTTCGGGTTCCCTTAGAAGATGTTAATTGTTCTTCTTTAACAATCTAGAGATATTTGAAATTTAGGGTCTCGATATACTAGCATTTTCAAGCAGCCCACTATCAAATTTTTTTTCCAGATCATGGAAAGTGGAATTTTTAATCGGATATTGTAAGTAGAACTTTGCTATGAAAATAAAACTGGACAGCCAATACTTATTCAGTTTTGGTTTAAATGTTTTGTTATGATCGTGATTCAAGGAGTAATGAAATTCTAAGTAAGAAATAAGTCAATTGCAATTACAAATACAGTTGCTTGGTCAGAAACAAATGGAAAGCCACTATTGCAATGACTTTGTTAAATTATTTGCTTCACTTACTACTAATTCTACTAATGTTGAAAATCTTGTTAAAAGTTCTAAATAATAAACAAATATTAGTCTTCGATTTTGTGTTTAAAAGTAATTGAACAATTGTCAAAATTAGTTACATTTCCGTCAGAGTTTAATAGATGAAGAATATATGTGTAATATTTGTTACATTAAATCAGATAAGATACAACACGATTTCAAATATCTAAATAAGCTTTACCTGACATAAAGTATTTAATATGTTAGTTCTAAGAAATAAAGATCTATATATTTTCTTCTTTCACTAGATAAGGTGAAAACAATTTTGAGAATTTTTGCTATGAATTGTTGCCAGGAAGATCAAAGTGAGTTATTTTACAACGTGCAAATATATAAATAATATTTACTTTAATGGTGCTCAAAAATTACATAAATTTCATCTATTTTCCATATTGCCCGTTAAGATTCATGCTGCATGATATTCAGATGCCCTTTTAAACAGAAGATTGCGAAGGTTGAAACTCCCGCTAGTGGGAACAGAAAGTATTCCTACTATGGTAAATATACTCCCTTATATTCATTGATGTATTTAAGAAAGAATCTTCTGGCATGGAGTATCTGCTCTTCTTCCCAGCTCCCTGGATTAGAGCTGTCGCAAGTGTGGGAATTATGCATAAGAATTAACAACTGGGCGTCTACACTGCAAATTTTTGCCATCCTAATGGCGCTAAAGTTAACTTATGGCATTCAGCTTGACTTGATTATTACTGATTCTATGTATCACTGAAAGCACCCTTGGGCTCATGTTCATTGGAGTAGCCGAGAAATGATGATAAAAAAACAATCAAGGAAAGGAAATTATTTTTCTAAAATTCTGTCACACTTAATTGGTCTTTTCTGAAACAGTTTATAAATTATCCAAAGAAAGTATCCTGAATGAAAATGTAGAATATAACAATTAGTGTTTCTGGTTTTAAAAATTAAGAATAATATTAGCAACAAATAAATCATGAAACTGAATTTATAAGAATGCGTTTAGAAGCCTCAGTAATGAATAACTCATTAAATAACCGTAGTAAGTATTTTTATGGAGTAACTTGCAATGTGGACGTTCTGACTGATGTAGTAACCAGGCTCAGGCTTGGTTACAAGTAGTGCAGCTCTGGTTTTTGGAAGACTCACAGACGATGATCAAACTAAATGCAAGGTAAGTGTTCAGCCTTTGAGTCTTATATGTAAAGGTACCTTTTATTGAAAATAAGATACCAAAAAAATTATGCAATATCCTAAATTTACTTGCAACTTACAAGTAATAGTAGATATAAATACACAGATAGCTGTTAAACCTTTTAGAGCATTAGTTCTTTCTTTTCACTATCCCTATCCTAGTGTCCTTCCGTTCACAGGATGAAAATTTGGGGGATAATAAATTAGCCTTGTCAACAGAAAAAATTAATCTAAATATAATCTCAGACAGTATTAGTTCATTAACTTGTTTATGCACCTGGACACCTTGAGAGAGGAAATCCACAAAAGCTTAACGTAATACCTTTCCTAATTAGCGTGCATGTCTTGCCCAGCTTCATACACAAGCAAGTTACATTTTGGTCTCAGGCTATTTAGAGAAAGTAATGAGGAAAGGTACAGTTTAACTTTGTGCTGCCGTAGTTTTCACAAGCTTGAGAACAACAAACGAGACAAACAGCTTAGTTTGTAAGGTGGCAGCACATTATTAATTCCGGTAAACCTTTGTATTAAAGTACCAGCAAGTCAGTTTACAATAAAAACATTTAAGAACATAAAGAGGAACTCTTCAGCAGGCCTACTGGCTCATGATAAGCAGGTCCAAGTCACAACTACTAAAGAATGGTGGAACGCTAGTGCTGGCCTACTGGCCTAAGTTAAGTAAGTCCAACTCCCACCCGCTTGTGTTCTTTGCTAAACTATTTTTCAAGCTACTCAGTGATTTAATTTTCAATACCACTACTCGGGAGTTGTTTCAATCATCCACAAGTCTATTACCAAACAAGTGCTTTCTTAATGAACTCTTCTAAATCCTAATTTTTCCAGCTTGAACCCATTGCTGCAAGTACTTCAGTTAATTTTTTAACACGTTATTTACATCTCTATTTATTTTTGTTTTTCATTTATACACCTTAATCATATCCCCTCCCTAATTCTGCGCCTTTCTAATAAATGAAGATTCATTGAATTCTGTCTATCCTCGTAGGAATGATTTCTCATATATGGAATGAACTTGCTATGCTTCTCTGTTGGTTTTCTAGGGCATTTATGTCTGTTCTCTAACATGGTGACTATACATGTGCAACAGTCCTAAATGAGGCCTGAGCAACGATATATAAAGTTAAAAAATGACCTGAGGTCTTCAGTTATTTATACTTCATTAAATTATTGATAACCAGAGCTCCTAAATCTTTTTCGCAATCAGTGCTATTAAAATCTACATTATTTAGTTAATAAGGACGTTGGTTATTTTCTTTTCCAGGCAGAGAACTTTTGATGTGTCTATTATAAACTGCATCTGCCAATTTTCCGACCACTTCATCAATCTGTTCAGACGTTACTGTAGCACCTAGTGTCCTAGTCACACATAATCCTAGGCTTATCTTGATGTCGCTGGCAAACTTGCTTATGTCGCTATTTATTCCTTGATCTATGCCGTTTATGTATATTGTGAACAACAAAGAGCCCAACGCTGATCCCTGTGGAACACGGCTTCTGACGATTGTTACACATCCCCACTCTGATTTCTCCCCGTTTATGCAAACTCTCTGCTTACTATCAGTCAAGCATGCCTGTATCAAGGGAAAAAAAATTCCCCCTCCCCCTATTCTGTGCGCCTCTACTTTCTTCACCAATCTCCTTTTGGAACTCCATCAAAAGCATCACTGAAGTCAATGTTCACAATATCATATTCATTACCATCCATTTCCATTTTCCATTTACCCTTTATCTGGCACTATATCAGTTCGTAGAGATATATTGAAAATTTAGTCGTGTTTCCCAAGTTCTTCTTATTTTTCCTTTTTAAAAAATTTCTTCAAACAATTCTTGGGGGTTAGGAAATTTGTTAGTTGAAAATCATTTTTTTTTATTGAGAACCATGTCAAGAGAACGTGGATCAGCACAATTATTTTCGTCCCTTCTAATATTTTTTTTTATTTCTGGAATTTTTTCTAGTATTCTCACTTGTAAAAACGGAAGGAAAAAAATTTAAAGATTGAGCACTTTTTTTTTTTTTAAGGTCTCTGCCCTTACTGCTATATATTTAAAAATCTTATATACTATATATATCCTTTTTAAACCTCAATCCTTGCGACTTTAATTTCTAAACTCTTCTGACGTTTCTTATTCCTTTTATATTTGTCTTTACATTTAAATTTATTGATTTGTTAAGTGTTTTTTTGATTATGAGATTTTTTTAATTATTGTGATTCTTTAGGATCTTTTTTTATTTGATCAAATTTTCCCTTATTTGGAACATTAGTTTTGGGGTAGTTTAACTTGCTTTGAAAGATGTTTGGAAAACCATCAAAAATTTTTTGACCTACTAATAAGTACGGGTAGATCACACCGATCAACCCTACAGGAATTTCTCGGGCCTTAACAAATGGCCCAAGCAGAAGTCAGCGACACTGACCGGTTGTATTTTTTAAAGGGAATTCCAAAACTGAAACTGGGTGATTTTGATCGTTTATCCTAAGCTCAATTTTAAACCCTAAGATTATTAACGAGTTTTTCCTTTGTTGGAAAGAATAAATCAAGCATTTTTTTCCCCTTTGTTGGTTCCTCAAAAAAACTTTTTAAAACCCAACCTAATCGTATAAATAAAGCCTTAGAATAAAGATTTCCATTCATTTTTTAAAGGTTTTAAAAATTTTTTCTTTAAACAACATTTTCGTATCTAATACCTTATGAATTTCTTCATGAAAGAGGTTTCCCGTTTACTATCAAAAACTGTGGGCTCTAAATGACTCCAAAGATTTTTTTTTTTACGCCCCCTCCAAAACCCTGTAGCCAAACAAATTCTGCCAGTCGTTTCTAATTTAATATCTTGTCTAATGCAACATTTTAAAATTATCTCTGAATTTTTGGGCCCCTTCCCAAAACCCTTTTGACGGAGTTAAGAAATTTTGTGACCTTGTATGTGGCTTTCAGAAGGTATTTCTCTATGTTTCAGGCAGAACCAAAGGTCCCCCCTTTATAGCAACAATATCTAGGCTCCTGTACACGAAATTTAATCTTAGCTTCTACTTACTTTTTACCTCTTTTCTATTTTTTTAAATAAACCTTTAAAGGAACACAAATAACCTGCCATAGAAGGAGGAGCTTACGACGCGTTTCGGTTCGACTTGGCCATTTACGAGTCACACTAACGGAAACGATAATTACTTAATGCTTCTACGTCTCTGTTTGTTGTCTCCCACTGTCAGAGTTAAGGAAGCCTTTAGTGGAATAATTGTGGTGGTAGTATTCTTTGTCTTGTGGTCAGTTGTATACCAGAGTATGATATTAGAAATTTTCGATGCTAAAATGTGCACGATTAATCTCCTGGGGATAGGGGGGTAGTGATATAAAAAGCTGTTATCTTGGGGGTACGGGAA
Source organism: Cherax quadricarinatus (assembly GCF_026875155.1). Classification (NCBI taxonomy): domain Eukaryota; kingdom Metazoa; phylum Arthropoda; class Malacostraca; order Decapoda; family Parastacidae; genus Cherax; species Cherax quadricarinatus. The sequence continues at coordinate 43,055,815 of NC_069418.1, read as the reverse complement.
TGTGTTGTCTCCGAATATGATATTGTTTATGAGTTAAAAAAATTTTGGTGTGGGGCTCTTATATAAATTTATTTTGATCACTTGCCCCTTTAAATTTATGTCTAGAAATTTGTTCAAAAACATTTTTTTATCAACACAACACGCGCAGTTCTTTTTTCCTAGCATGACACTGATTTCATTAATTCTCTCGCAATAGTAGATATACAAATTTCTGTCCTGATGTATCCCATTTTTTGGTAGTTTGGAAAAACCGTAATTCTCGGCATTTTGTTGTTTTTTTTCGAGCTTTTCATGGTTCTCTGTGTTGCGGAATATAACTGTTTTATGTAGCCCTTGTACACAGGTGAAGGCTTACTCAGCCCGTAAAAAACTTCAGACAGTTTACCAAAGGCTGGCCCCTCCTCAGGAAAATTAATAAATAGAAAAAAAAACAAAAACTGATAAACACCTTTTTTATTTTTAAAAATTTAAAATGAAAAAACATTTAAATATGAAATATTGATCCTACTTAAGGAAAATAAAAAAAATGAAAAATATAAATGATTCTAAAATTCAACGCAAATATATATATTATAATTTGGGTGTCTGGTGTTTGGTGACACTTGTTGTTGAAATCGTAGCCTTCCCCCTGGGGGGGGGGGGGGTCGCGGTGTTGATGACAACCCCCCGGCCGTTCTCACGATTTATAGCCGTCAATTCGTCAGATGACAGGAAAGCGGGTTTTTTTTCCACTGCAAGATGGGGGTTTATTCCTGCTACTTATACACAAATGGTAAGCAAAAAAGAATTTGGGACATCTAGAACGTTAGTCCTTTCTCCTTAAATTCTACTGTTGACTAGCGGTGACCCTCTTGTCCTTTCAAGTGTAAAGAGAAAGTTACCCCTGCTTAAAAAATCCTCTCCAAATAAGTCAATACCAAAGTGTGGTGATTACTAAAAATTTTAACCCTATAAAGACTAAAAGGGGATAAGTTAATTTTGGTCAAAAGTGAAGCTTTCAACCTAATCCCATAAAAATGATCAGGCTGTATTTACAGTAGTTTTGGGGGCTGTGGTCGAGTGATTTACTGTTGCCCGGGAAAAGCCCCACACCACTTTCGGGGGAGGGGGAAAAGGGGGGGGGAAGGGATAGTGGGAGCTAGAAGAACCCCCTTAGCATTTTGCCAATAAAACTATATTTGGGGGAGGGGGGAAAAAGGGGGGGGGGGAACAGCGGGAGCTAGAAATCCTACCTTAAAACAAGTAGCCGCAATGAAACTTTTTTACATATACCCCCTGTACTCCTATCTTTGAACTTATCCCTCACACCCCCCATACCAAGACTTTATAAGGAGTAAAGAATGGGGCGAGGAAAAAAAGTTCTAAAATGTGAAGTCGCGTAAGGAACAAATTTTACTGACTGTCCGATTTAACCAGTGAGAAAAATAATGGATAAACCCATTGAATCACTTAAAAGGGAACATAAAAACCTGGGGGGCCAACCCCACCTCAAGAGGCGACTGTATTTTTCCAAAAAATTTCTAGGTATATCAAAGGTTTTGGGGTTGTTTCAAATTAATTTTTTCCCCAGTAGAAAAAATTTGCTTGGAGTCCCCACACTGGCCAAAATTTCCTTTCTATGGTGGAGTTCTTTTTTCTGCAGGAAGGAGTTTTTGGTTAGGAAGAATACGGGGAAGGGGAGTACCATCTGGTATTGTGTAGACTGCACCTAAGCCCGTTTGGGGGCATCAGTTTTTAAACAAATGTTTTTTTTAAAATCTGGAATCTTTAAATTTTAGGGTCTTTCGAAAGATTCTTTTAATCTCATTAAAACTTTTCCCATACATCAGAAAATTCAAAAAGGTTCCTTCACAAACTTTTTAAAGGAAGTCAGTAAATGCGTAAGATCATAAGGTTTTGGATAAACCGTATTTAAAAAAAATTTTCAGAAACCCAAAAAAGTATCATGGCTTTTGGTTTTGGGAATTTAAATTCTAAAAAAAGCTTTTATCTTACTGAAGAAACTACAATCGTACCCAAATTCCAAACCAAGGACCCCGGCAGTATGAACCCCTATCGCTGACCATGTTAGCAAAATGTGAGAGGTTGGGTGTTAAAACCCCCCCTTGGAAATTGGGCCCTCTCTCATACATATTTGGCTTACCAAAGGAGTGGGAACAGCAAGTGCATAAAACCCCCCTACTAAGCCAAATTGCTGTAGCAAAAAAAAAAACAGTTCGTCGTTTACCTCGACCTTGAGAAGGGATTTGGTAGCAAATTTTGGCAAAATACTAGCTCGGAAGGGAATCAAAGGCGCCCCCCCCGGCCTGGATAGAGTCCCACCTTAGGGGGAGGCACCTGTGTCAGCTTTCGGGACATACTCTTCTTTAAAAACCCGGAAAAAGGTACGCCCCCAAAGGGGGTGTGCCATCCCCCCCCCCCCCTTTTTTAACATCTATAGGGAAATTGTGAGCCTTCCTTTCATAGGGTCACAGTCCCCAGCTATGCTGTGAACTTGCACTAGTAGTAAATGGGGAAAAGGGAATTTTGAACGAAAGGCTCGAGAGCTTTGGCCTAATTACGCAGTTTGCAAGGAAAGGCTCAAAATCTCGGGAGGAAATCTTTTGCAATGATGTTCAAGGGCCAGATCCTATGAATAGTTACGTATTTAGGATATAGAACTTGAGTGGGAAAGGTCCTACCTGTACTTGGGAATCACATTGATAAAAAGTGACCTTTCGAAACAGGCCGAGTATGTCAGGTCCTGCTTCTCAGATCAACGCCCTGAGAGCCTGACGGGCACCCTGCAGGGGAAGCAAAAATGTACTTCGCTTGCTATACACAAACTTACGCCGCTCATTATATGGTGACAGGTTTTGTCTCTCTTCCCCCAGAACAGGCAAAGGGGGAAATCGTACAAAAACAGGCGATAAGAACTATGCTTTGGGCCCCCCCTCTGGACCGACAGTATTCTAGATTTAGGCCCCGGCTTCCTTTTTGGCTGACAGAGTAAGATCATAAAGCCCCAAAATGGCCACGATTCTGCACCGGAGCAAGGTACCCCCCTAAGGGCGGATATTAACAACCTGCACAAGATCCCACACTCTTCACGGACTACTCCTGGTTGTTCTTTTTTTGCTGCGGGCGGGAAACTGTCCCTTTCAGCTGTCGTGGGAAGAGTTGTGCCTTCCTGTTGCGGGACCACCCCCCCTCCCTGGCGCCCAGATCCCCCGATGTTTTTAAATTTCGTAACCTCTCTAAAAGTCTCTGTGTGTGTTCTCGCAGTAAGACACCCCCAAAATCTGCTGAGACAAGCAAGGGACAGAGAGGGAGGCACATGTGCGGTATTTCACGATGGTTCTGTCAAAACCCCCACAGGAAGAGAGCAGCAGGGACTGTACCACAATGGTACACGCAAGGGTGGGCCCCCCACCCCTGACATGCCGATCTTCAAGCGAGTGGTGGCGAAAAAGTAGCCAGCATCACCCCATGTCAAAATTCCCCCCGACAAGCCCCCCCCCCCAAAAACCCCCCCGTTGGGGGGGGGTTTTTTGGGGGGAAGGTCCCCCCCCCCGGGGAAAAGGGGGGAAATATCACCCCGGCAAACCGCATCAATGGGGTTTTTCCCAAAACCCAACAAAAAATGGTCTTCAAACGAAACATGGGGGGCTAAGGACCCTTAAAGTTCAGGGTAAGAATCCATTGAAAATGGTCCCCAAACCATGCCGGCCCCTCCGGGGTTTAAGCCAAAATGATGGAGCAAGGCAGGGGGGGGGAAAACTTCCATTGTTACGGCCCAACCCAACCCATTTAACAGGAACCAAACTGGGGGGCCCCCCAAAGGCCCGAAATTTGGGAACCTAGTGTCCATTCCCAAAGACCGACGCGACCTTTAAAAAAAAACCCCCTCCTATGATGAAAAATTGGGTCCCAAAGCCCAGTGTACCGGGGGGCCTTTCCCTCGGCTTTTTTGGGGCCTTTTCCCCAGCCAAGAGGGTTTGCAAGTTGGGGGGAGGAATTTTTTTGGTTTTTAGTATTTTTTGAAGGTTTTTAAAACCCGGGGCCCCTAACACATTTTTTCATTTTTGCTTTTTCTTTTAAATTTCGTTTTTTACCAACTTTTTTTAAAAATTTCAGGGGAGGACCTCAGAAGACCCGGGGCCCTTTTTGGGACCCTTTTGGGTCTTTCTTTAAACCGAAAAGGTTTTTTTTCCGGGAAATTTAAAATCCCTCCTCGGGGAAAATTTCCCCAATTAAAAAATTTGGGGCGCAAAAGGGGTGGGGGAAACCAGGAAACAAAAGGGGCCTTGCGGTTGGTCGGGGATCTTGGGTTTCCAGGGGGGCAAGGGCGTCAAGAAAGAATGGGAAACCGGCATGGGGGAAAAAAAATTTTTTTTGAAACTTAAACCTAAGATTTGGTGTAAGTTGTTACTTGGGAGAGCGAACGACAAAAATAAAATTTTTTGTTTTTGGGGGGTAGCCGGGTTTTAGAAAATGGATAGGGCATTTGTTTTGAAGGACAGGAGTAGAGAAAAAGGGTTATGTTTTCCCTGGGGTGGGGGAGGACTTGTTAGCCGGCTTGCAAAACTCATGAACGGAATGGGATCAATCCTTTATTTGCCCAGGCTGGGGGCTGATGAGGCAAGCGAAGAAGTGGGGATTTTTTTTAGAAATTTTCAGGACACTTTAGACTGATTGGGAAGAAGGGGGGGGGGGGCCCTTTTTAATGTGGCTTTTCCCAAGAAGGGTTTTTAATGAATGTTGTAGAGAAATTTGGTTTTAATTTGGCTGGATAAGCACTTTTTAAGGATAAGCAGTACCATTCATTGCAATGGGAAACTTTATGGCCAAATGAATTATCCCCGGGAGGGGGTTTTTCACTTATCCGGGACAGGGTGGGTTTTTTGCTAACCAGTTGAGGGGGTTGTTAGGACTTTAAACTGGATTAGTTAGGGTATGGGTTTAGAAATGATTAATAAGAGTAGGGATATATGACTTATGCTTTGATATTAAGAATTTAATGTAACTGTCTGGAGTAAATTGGGTATGATAAAATTTTAGAAATTGTGTAAAAACAAAGATGAAAAGGAAAAAGTGCAAAGAAAAAACATATGATGGTATTTTTAAAAAGTCGAAGTGCAAGAAAAAAAAATTAATAAAATACGTTTGGTAGCAGGCTGGGAACTTTTTTACATTGCTTAACAAACGTGGGTTTTTTTTAAAAAGTCGGGTATGACTGGAGTGTAAAATTTTAGGGATTTAAGTTATTTCAAAGTGGATAGATGTAAAGGGGGAAGGGGGGGGGAGTTGCATTGTATGTTCGAGAAAATTTAAGGTTGCATAAAAAAAGGATAAAAATAGATGGGGCTTTAAAGAGCTGTTTGGGTTTTAGTTCGGGAGGGTCAAGAAAAAATAATTTTTAGGTTAATATACCGACCTCCAGGCTTGGATCACGTAGAGGGAGGCTTCTTTGGGACGAAATTGTTAGGGGGTTCTGGACACAGAAGTAGTCATGTAGGGGACTTTAACTTAGCCAAAATTTACGGAAACTTTGACAGGTAATCTAGAGTCCAGGACTTCATGGAAACAGTTCAGGACTGTTTT
>NC_069418.1:43002447-43049732 GCF_026875155.1 Cherax quadricarinatus | reverse complement strand
AAACTAGTTCCTTCAAGACTGCAAATTTAGGTCCAAGCCTCTGAGCCGTGTCTAAATTGCCTTTCCCATTTACTACTAGTGCAAGATCATCAGCATAGCTGAGGAGCTGTGTACCACTATGAAAGGGAAGGCTCACAAGTTCCTGCATAAGGATGTTAAACAGGGTAGGACTGAGCACACCTCCTTGTGGCGTACCGTTTTCCAGGGTTTTAAAGGAAGAGTAGTGTCCCTGAAAGCTGACACAGGCCTGCCTGCCCCTAAGGTAGGACTCTATCCAGGCCAGGAGGCGTCCTTTGATTCCCTTCCGAGCTAGTATTTGCCAGAATTGCTAGCTCAAATGCCTTCTCAAGGTCGAGGTAAACGACGATACTAGGTTTTTTTGTTGCTATCAGCAATCTGGCTTAGTAGAGTGGTTATGCACTCTGCTGTTCCCACTCCTTTGGTGAAGCCAAATATGTGATGATGAGAGGGTCCAAGTTTCCATAGGAGGCGGTTTAACACCATCCTCTCAGCAGTCTTGGCTAAGCAGCTGGTCAGCGATATGGGTCTCATACTGCCTGGGTCCTTGGGCTTTGGAATTGGTACGATTGTAGCTTTCTTCAGTAAGATCAAAGCTTTATTAGAATTTAAATTCCCCAAAACCAAGAAGCTCATGCATAGCTTTCTTGGTTCTGTAAATTTTTATATACGGTTTATCCCGAACCTTACTGATCTTACAGGCATCTTATCTGACTTCCTTAAAAAGTCTGTGAAGGAACCTTTTGAACTTTCTGATGTAGCTCGGGAAAAGTTTAATGAGATTAAAAGAATCTTTTCGAAAGACCCTACACTTAAGATTCCAGATATTAATAAAACATTTTGTTTAAGAACTGATGCCTCCAATACTGGCTTAGGTGCAGTGCTACTACAATACCATGATGGTACTCCCTTCCCTGTATTCTTCCTAAGCCAGAAACTCCTTCCTGCAGAAACAAGATACTCCACCATAGAAAAGGAATGTTTGGCCATTGTGTGGGGTATCTCCAAGCTTAAATTTTATCTACTGGGAAAAGAATTAATTTTAGAAACAGACCACAAACCTTTGATATACCTAGAAACTTTTAAGGGAACCTACAGTCGCCTCTTGAGGTGGACATTGGCACTCCAGGCTTTTATGTTCCTTATAGTGTATATCAATGGTTCATCCAGTTATTTCTCTGACTGGTTAAGTCGTGACAGTCAGTAGAAGATTTGTTGCCTTACGCGACTTCCACATGTTAGAACTTTTTCCTCGCCTATTCTTATACTCCTTGACTATAAGTCTTGGTATGGGGGAGTGTGAGGGATAAGTTCAATAGATAGGAGTAGCGAGGGAGTATATAGTAACAATAGTTTCATTGCCGGCTACTTGTTAAGGTAGGATATGTCTAGCTCCCGCTGTTCCCCCTCCCCTTTTTCCCCCCTCCCCGAAAGTGATAGTTTGATTGGCAGCTGCTTAAGGTAGGTTCATTCTAGCTCCCACTATCCCTTCCCCTCCCTTCTTCCCCCTCCCCCCGAAAGGTGACGTGTGGGGCTCCGGTCAAACAGTAAATCACTCGACTCACAGCTCCCAACACTACTGTAAGTACATGCCTGATCATATTTTAGTGGACTTATTGGTTGAAAGCTTCACTTTTGACCAATAATTAACTTAGTCCTTTCAGTCTTGATAGGTTAAAATGTTTTAGTAATCACCACATCTTTTAGGTATTGTACTTATTATGGAGAGTGATTTTTTAAGCAGTGGGTAATCTGTCTCTCTTTACAGCTTGAAAGGACAGAGAGGGTCACCTGCTAGTCAACGAGTAGAATTGAAGGAGACGGACTAACGTTCTGAGATGTCCCAAATTCTGATCTGCTTACCTGTTTGTGTATGCAAGTAGCAGGATATAACCCCTCATCATTGCAGTGGAAAAAACCTGCTTTCCTGTCATCTGGACAGATTATTGACGGCTATAAAATCTGTGAAGAACGAGCCGGTGGGTTGTCATCAACACCTGCGACCCCCCCCCCCCTCAGCGGCAATGGCTACGATTTCAACAACACAGTGTCACCAACACCAGACACCCAAGTTATATATATATATATATTAGCGTTGAATTCAGATATCATTTATATTTTTCATTTTTCATTTTCCTTAATGTAGGATCAATATTTCATATTTAAGTGTTTTACATTTTAAATTTTCTAAATAATAAGGTGTTTATCAGTTTTTGTTCTTTTTCTATTCATTAATTTTCCTGAGGAGGAGCCAGCCTTGGTAATACTGTCTGAAGTTGTTACAGGGCTGAGTAAGCCTTCACACTGTGTACGAGAGGACTACATAAAACAAGTTATATTCCTGCAACACAGTAGAACCATTGAAAAGCTCGAAAAAAAACAACAAAATAAAGCTCTGAGAATTATTCTGGTTTTTCCATAACTACCAAAGTGGTATACATCAGGACAGAATTAGGTATATCTACTATTGCTGAGAGAATTAATGAAATCAGTGTCATGCTAGGACTGAAGCTGCTGCGTGTTGTGTTGATCAAAATAATGTTGTCTGAACATAATTACTAGTACATAATTAATGGGACAAGTGAATCAACATAAATTTATATAAGAGCCACACACCAAATTTTTTGAACTGCATAAACAATATCATATTCGGAAACAACAGCATTTCCTGTCACACTGAAAGATAACAGCTTTTGATATCACTATCCCTACCTATCTACCCAGGAGATTAATCGTGCACAATCTTCAGCATCGAATATTTTCTAATATCAGTACTCTGGTATACATACATGACCACAAGACAAAGAATACTACCACACAGATTATCTCCACTGAAGGCTTCCTTAACTCTGACAGTGGGAGAGCAACAAACAGAGACAGTAGAGAACATTAAGTAATTAACTCGTTTCCGTTAGTGTGACTCTGTAAATGGTCCAAGTCGAACCGAAACGTCGTCGTAAGCTCCTCTCTTCTATGTGCAGGTTATTTGTGTATCCTTTAAAGGTTTATTATACAAATAGAATGAGCGTAAGAAGTAAGATAGATAGCTAAGATTAATTGCGTGTACAGGAAGCCTAGATATTGTTGCTATAACAGAGACCTGGTTCTGCCTGAAACATAGAGAAATACCTTCTGAATGCCACATACAAGGTCATCAATTGCTTAACTCCGTCAATGGTTAATGGGAAGGGCCAATGAATGTCAGAGATAATTTAAACTGTTGCATTAGACAAGATATTAAATTAGAAGCGACTGGCATTGAATTTGTTTGGCTACAGGTTCTGGAGGGACGTAAAAAACTAATCTTTGGAGTCATTTAGAGGCCCACAGTTCTTGATAGTAAACCGGTAAACCTCTACATGAAGAAATTCATAAGGTATCTAGATACGAAAATGTGTTAATGAAAGAATTTTATCCTTAGACAAATGAATGGAAATCTTGAGTCTAAGGACTTTATTGATACGATCTAGGCTTGCTTTTTAAAATAGTTTGTGAGAGAACCAACTAAAGGAAATAAACTGCTTGACTTGATTCTTGCCAACAAGGAATAACTCGTTAATAATCTTGAGGTTAAAGTTGAGCTTAGGATAAGCGATCATAAATCACCCAGTTTCAGTATATCATGGAATTACCTTAATAAATACAACCGAGTCAGTGTCGCTGACTTCTGCTTGGCCGATTTGTTAAGGCTGAGAAATTACCTGTATGGGTTGATCTGGTGTGATCTGACCCGTACTTATTATGTAGGTCAAGAAATTGGTGATGGTTGCCAATCCATCTTTCAAAGCATAGTTAAACTCACCCAGACTACTAATGTTCCATATAAGGAAATTAGATCAAATAAAAATGATCCTAAATGAATCACAATAGATTAAAACATCTCATAATTCAAAAGAGAGACACCTAACAAATCAATATATTCAAATGTAAAGACAAATATAAAAGGAATAAGAAACGTCAGAAGAGTTTATGAAGTTAAAGTCGCAAGGGATTCGAGGTATATAGGAGTATATATAGTATATAAGAGTTTTTATAATATATAGCAGTAGAGACAGAGACACTTAAAAAAAATAATGTGCTCAATCTTTAACACTTATTTCCTTCCAGTTTTTACAAGTGAGAATACTAGAAAAATTCCAGAAATAAAAAAAATATGTAGAGAGGGACGAAAATAAGTTGTGCGTGATCCACGTTGCTCTTGACATGGTTCTCAGATAAAAAAAAAATGATTTACAATCTAACAAATTTCCAAACCCCAATGAATTGTTCGTAAGAGTTGTAAAGGAATATAATGAAGAACTTGGCAAACTACTGACTAGACTTTTCAATATATCTCTACGAACTGATATAGTGCCAGATAAAGGGTAAATGGAAAATGGAAATGGATGGTAATGAATATGATATTGTGAACATTGACTTCAGTAAAGCTTTTGATGGAGTTCCAAAAGGAGATTGGTGAAGAAAGTAGAGGCGCACAGAATAGGGGGAGGGGGAATTTTTTTTCCCTTGATACAGGCATGCTTGACTGATAGTAAGCAGAGAGTTTGCATAAACGGGGAGAAATCAGAGTGGGGATGTGTAACAATCGTCAGAAGCCGTGTTCCACAGGGATCAGCGTTGGGCTCTTTGTTGTTCACAATATACATAAACGGCATAGATCAAGGAATAAATAGCGACATAAGCAAGTTTGCCAGCGACATCAAGATAAGCCTTAGGATTATATGTGACTAGGACACTAGGGTGCTACAGTAACGTCTGAACAGATTGATGAAGTGGTCGGAAAATTGGCAGATGCAGTTTATAATAGACACATCAAAAGTTCTCTGCCTTGGAAAAGAAAATAACCAACGTCCTTATAAACTAAATAATGTAGATTTTAATAGCACTGATTGCGAAAAAGATTTAGGAGCTCTGGTTATCAATAATTTAATGAAGTATAAATAACTGAAGACCTCAGGTCATTTTTTAACTTTATATATCGTTGCTCAGGCCTCATTTAGACTGTTGCACATGTATAGTCACCATGTTAGAGAATAGACATAAATGCCCTAGAAAACCAACAGAGAAGCATGGCAAGTTCATTCCATATATGAGAAATCATTCCTACGAGGATAGACAGAATTCTATGAATCTTCATTTATTAGAAAGGCGCAGAATTAGGGAGGGGATATGATTAAGGTGTATAAATGAAAAACAAAAATAAATAGAGATGTAAATAACGTGTTAAAAAATTAACTGAAGTACTTGTAGCAATGGGTTCTTGCTGGAAAAATTAGGATTTAGAAGAGTTTCATTAAGAAAGCACTTGTTTGGTAATAGACTTGTGGATGATTGAAACGAACTCCCGAGTAGTGGTATTGAAATTAAATCACTGAGTAGCTTGAAAAATAGGTTAGCAAAGAACACAAGCGGGTGGGAGTTGGACTTACTTAACTTAGGCCAGTAGGCCAGCACTAGCGTTCCACCATTCTTTAGTAGTTGTGACTTGGACCTGCTTATCATGAGCCAGTAGGCCTGCTGAAGAGTTCCTTCTTTATGTTCTTAAATGTTTTTATTGTAAACTGACTTGCTGGTACTTTAATACAAAGGTTTACCGGAATTAATAATTGTGCTGCCACCTTACAAACTAAGCTGTTTGTCTCGTTTGTTGTTCTCAAGCTTGTGAAAACTACGGCAGCACAAAGTTAAACTGTACCTTTCCTCATTACTTTCTCTAAATAGCCTGAGACCAAAATGTAACTTGCTTGTGTATGAAGCTAGGCAGAGACATGCACGCTAATTAGGAAAGGTATTACAGTTAAGCTTTTGTGGATTTCCTCTCTCATAGGTGTCCAGGTGCATAAACAAAGTTAATGAACTAATACTGTCTGAGATTATATTTAGATTAATTTTTTCTGTTGACAAGGCTAATTTATTATGCCCCATTTTCATCCTGTGAACGGAAGGACACTAGGATATGGATAGTGAAAATGACAGAACTATGCTCTAAAATGTTTAACAGCTTATCTGTGTATTTATATCTACTATTAACTTGTAAGTTGCAAGTAAATTTAGGATATTTGCATAATGTTTGGTATCTTATTTTCAATAATAAGGTACCTTTACATATAAGACTCTAAGGCTGAACACTTACCTTGCATTTAGTTTGATCATCGTCTGTGAGTCTTCCAAAAAACCAGAGCTGCACTACTTGTAACCAAGCCTGAGCCTGGTTACTACATCTGTCAGAACGTCCACATTGCAAGTTACTCCATAAAAATACTTATCTACGGTTATTTAATGAGTTATTCATCTACTGAGGCTTCTAACTGCATTCTTATGAAATTCAGTTTCATGATTTATTTGTTGCTAATATTATTCTTAATGTTATACACAGAAACACTAATGTTATATTCTACATTTTCATTCAGGATACTTTCTTTGGATAATTTATAAACTGTTTCAGAAAAGACCAGATTAATGTGTGACAGAATTTTAAGAAAAATAATTTCCTTTTCCTTGATTGTTTTTTTATCATCATTTCTCGGCTACTCCAATGAACATGAGACAAGTGCTTTCAGTGATACATAGAATCAGTAATAATCAGAGTCAAGCTGAATGCCATAAGTTAACTTTAGCGCCATTAGGATGGCAAAAATGCAGTGTAGACGCCCAGTTGTTAATTCTTATGCATAATTCCCACACTTGCGACAGCTCTAATCCAGGGAGCTGGGAAGAAGAGCAGATACATCCATGCCAGAAGATTCTTTCTTAAATACATCAATGAATATAACGGAGTATATTTACCATAGTAGGAATACTTTCTGTTCCCACTTAGCTAGGAGCTTCAACCTTCGCAATCTTCTGATTAAAGGCATCTGAATATCATGCATGCATGAATCTTAACTGCAATATGTGAAAATAGATGAAATTTATGTAAATTTTTGAGCACCATTAAAGTAAATATTATTTATATTATTTTGCACGTTGTAAAATAACTCACTTTGATCTTCCTGCAACAATTCATAGCAAAAATTCTCATATTGTTTTCACACTTATCTAGTGAAAGAAGAAAATATATAGATCTTTATTTCTTAGAACTAACATATTTAAATACTTTATGTCAGGTAAAGCTTATTTAGATATTTGAAATCGTGTTGTATCATTATCTGATTTAATGTAACAAATATTACACATATATTCTTCATCTATTGACTCTGACGGAAATGTAACTAATTTTGACAATTGTTCAATTACTTTTAAACACAAAATCTGAAGACTAATATTTGTTTATTATTTAGAACTTTTAACAATGATTTCAACATTAGTAGAATTAGTAGTAAGTGAAGCAAATAATTTAACAAAGTCATTGCAATAGTGGCTTTCCATTTGTTTCTGACCAAGCAACTGTATTTGTAATTGCAATTGACTTTATTTCTTACTTAGAATTTTCATTACTCCTTGAATCACGATCATAACAAAACATTAATCCAAGACTGAATAAGTATTGGCTGTCCAGTTTATTTTCATAGCAAAGTTCTACTTACAATATTCCGATTAAAATATTCCACTTTCCATGATCTGGAAAAAAATTAGATAGTGACTGCTTGAAAATGCTAGTAGTATCGAGACCCTAAATTTCAAATATCTCTAGATTGTTAAAGAAGAACAATTAACATCTGTCTAAGATACAGAAGAGATCCACACCTTTTCATTGACAAAAAATGCCATGAACATTCTAACTGCGGCAAATTCCAGAAAAAAGACAATGTTTATAATGTGATTCCTCAAAACAAGAGAAGCCACAAAGTATATGGGTTCCACATTTTAAATATGTTCATAGTCTCGAAGACAGACCAGAAGTCAGTCAGAGTTGAAAAATAAATTTTCTGTCTGCATACAGTTAATCGGTGACCTAAATCAAAGAATAAACCTTATATCAGTTTGAATGTGCTCTATGAAGCGAAATAAAGAATATTTATAATTGATACTTGATGCCTGTGAGTGACGCATGGTGACCTGAAGGTCATCATGCATCACTCACACCTCACTCTCGGCCTATATATAATGTCTTTCTACCTTTGTATGTTAGAAGTGATCAAGGTCCCAGGACCGAAACGTTTTCTAATGATTATGTCATAGTGTTTGCTTACGTGTCTTTCTAAACCCACTGTTGCCGTCATGCAACAAGACACCTTGCAGACTAGTTTTTGATGAATCTTTGAAAAGCCTCCAGTGACTGGGTTTGTAGTGGATGCCCAATGCTTCCATCACACCATTAACATGGTTGCAGGCCACTAAATCGCCTTCCATTACGAAGAAACACACTGCCGCAAGCCTGTTGAAACCTGTTGTGACACGTAGGTGTATATTGAGAAGTAGAGCTAACAATTTTACCCTTAGTAGAATGTCGCCAGAGTAAGGGGAAATAAAGAGGAAATAAAGATATTTCTTCATTAATATTCATACATATCTTGCTTTAAATTAATGGAATCTCAAAGCAAGAAAATACCACTGTGAAACAGAATATTATCTCACGGTGTGAGCGCTGAGCATCCTCTATCAACGTGACTAACGACTGTCAGTTTCTGGCAGACATGTGGTCGGTGGTGTATTGTGACTAGAGTGGAGTGGATCTAGTGTGGCCACCACAGTTTTGTCGGTGAGTCTCCTACATATTCAGTGGTACAACCCGCCTGTCAGGCTGTAGGACACTCACAGACACCAGCTTCCAATGGCGAATGGAATGGCACAGTATTTATTGATTCACGAGCTGACAGCTGACAGCTGACAGTTCGCTATCCAAACACATCTTCAGTATTTCATAGATGTCAGCATAATTGTATTTTTGACTAATTAAGGGAGAAGGAGAGAGAGAGAGAGAGAGAGAGAGAGAGAGAGAGAGAGAGAGAGAGAGAAGAGAGAGAGAGAGAGAGAGATGAGAGAGAGAGAGAGAGAGAGAGAGAGAGAGAATGTCGGACACGCAGAAATGTTCACTACTCTACATACTGATACAATATTCACCTCTCGCGGGGGAGAGAAGAAAGTTATGGAAAAAACTACCCAGGGATTGTATTACTCAGGGGGAAATGTTCTGGCAGGAAACATCCGCATTTATTTTTTGAAAGTAGGTTCGGGTATGGAAAGAAAAGGCACAGAGGAAAGTCTCAGAATAGGAAGTGTGGTAGGAGAAAGAACTGAAAGCGAGGCTTAGGAAGAGGGGAAACAGAAGGGAGGCATAGCATGAAGGGGCGCTTTTGATCGTATAGGCACAGAAGTGAGGCTTGAGATAGTGTGGGATAAGTTGTAACAATAGTGATGGTTGTTGTAGTTAGTGTGGGATGAAGAGGAACTGAGGAGAGGCTTAGCATTGACAGTATATGAAGATCTGATAGAGAAACGATACTTAAGAGTTAATGAAGACTGACAGTAACCTAGGCGAGGCACTGATTAATAACGTAAGGAAATATGAAATTTTATAGAATTATACGATAAGTAGTGTGGGCGAGAAGGAACAAAGGCAATGCTTGGAACAGATAGTGTTAAGGAAGTGTAACAGAATCGAGGCCTAGGATAGGCAGTGTTGAAGAGATAGACTTAGGAGAGGCAGTGTTGAAGAGGTAGATAGAAGGGCGAGGACTGTCAATTTCCCCAACACATATATATCAATGAGATTTGTTTAGGTAGTTTAAGACAGAGCAAAACAAATTTTGCCAATTTATATACACACATAATGCCTTAAACACACACACAGACACACACACACACACACACACACACACACATACACACAGTATTAGGAACAGCAGTGATATATTACGTGTGACATATTACAAGTGACAGAATTAAGCATACCTCTAATAATTGTTGACGCAAAACTAATGAAAAAAAAACACATAAGGAGACGGGATGAAGGCAGGTCAGTTAAGGTTTCTTGAATTCAGTCTCAGCATGTGCAATGTTATGAAGATTGTGAAAGGGGAAAGAAGACCTAACATGGAGAACAGATTCGGGAACAGAGGCTACAGACCTGACTCAGTAAAGCCTAGGTTAGGTTAGGTTAGGTAAGGTTCGTCAGGAAACATGGCAAGTGTTTCCTGATGCGGGTTTTAGTCAGAGATGACCTACCCTTGGAGCTATATAACAAGAAGCCCTCATTAACTAAATAACAGTCTTAGCAAACTGTCAAGTGCCCTATGTATAACACATGTCAGGTAACTCTTGGAGTACGCAGCACCATCATAGAACCCACATACTATAAAGAATGTTAATAAACAGGAGAATGTTGAGAGGCATGCAACGAAGTTTGTTCGAGAGCAAAGTGGTATAAACGATGAAGAGAGCTCAGGAGAGCAGAGAAACAATAGCAAAAACGAAAGCAACGTACAAAATAATGACAGGAATTGATTTAGTAGACAGTCCGGCCAAATTGTTTCAGAGGCGGTAAACAGGCGCTTGTGGGCACAACTCAAAGACAAAGATGACTCACAGAAATGTCAGGAAATATTTCTTCACTCTCAAGGTAGTCAAGAAATGGAATAACTTCGATGAAGTGGTTGATGAAGGATCCACTCATAGTTTTGAAGAGTTACGATGGGACCCACGAGGCTAGGAAGTGAATCTTTCAAGCGGCAAATTTGGAAGGCGAAGCCATGAGCGAAGACTCAACCCTTGCAAACACACATAGGTGAGTACATTTAAATTGTTACATTTGTAGCTAGTTCATTTCTCAAAGCAACATTAGTAAATTTACGAAATGTCAACACAGCTTCTGTGAATCAAATAACATTTTGTACATTTCCACCAAAAATAAGTGAATTGTGATGCAAATCTTCTTTCAGGCGACGACAGGGAGGTAGTGTGCCACTGCAGGAAAATCTATGAAGTTTCCAGCTCAGAATAATTCTTTCTCAGAAGTTTTATTGCCAGCGACTTGCAGTATTTCATTTTATATGCAAGACTTATGTATTATAAACGGGGAGAAGTGTTGGAAGGGAAATATGAAAGGGACATTTGCTTCCTGGACTAATGTAGTGTGGTGGAGGGAAGGAAGAGAAGGGCTCCCAAATATGAAGGAAGCAAAACAAGGATGAGGAGAATGGGTTAAAATGACACAGAAAAAAAGGGATTCTACAGTGTTAGGACAGGAAAGAGCAGATTATAAGATTGGATGTGAGCAAACAACAGGAGGCCTATAAGATGAGGGAGATTTGTCAAAATCCGAGGTGTAAGGATTAAGAGATGTGCCCAGATGTTAGGACAGAGGCGAAAAAGAATCGAGGGTTGGGGAAGTGGCCATAAGATGTCAGGGTTAGGCGAAAAGAACAAGAGGCCAAAAAGACTGAAAGGTTGTTGAGGCCTGCTTTGAGTACAGGAGAGTCGTGCAATGCTGGAGTATTGAGAGAGGTTCAATAATGTAAGCGAAACAGTGATAGAACGGAGAAATGAGGAATAACTTCATACGACAAAGACACATTTGAAAGAAATGGGGGGTATTAGGGGGAAAATTCTACTGTGTGTAGGCGAGTCCTGGAGGACTGAAGAAATGTGAATAACTCCAGTGTTAGGGTGGGGCTAGGAGTGGGATTCATGAGGCAGTTCCTCGGGAGTCAAGACACGAGTTGGAAAGGGACACTTGGGAAGACCTAGAGGTTATGAAGGACTGGAGAAGAGGTTTAAATAATTAAGGATAGACTTGAAAAGTGTGCAGGTGGTGTGGAACACGTTTGGTAGACTGAGAAAGGACTCCAAGATGGGAGGGGAGAGCAAGTGGCAATGGCTGAATGGAGCTAGACTCGTGGTATGATGGCGTGGAAGGAGCTGGCAGTTACAGGAGCAGGGGGTAAAAATAGTCAGCTGAGTTAAATTAAGGGTAAACCCAAAGTCGGAGAGTAGAAGCCTTGTAGAGGTGTCCGAAAATAACTAGATTATAAATCAGAACATTAGAATATTAGATGACTGGGATTGATAGATCTAGGACAGGGTGCCCACGACACATTACTTAAGGTTGGAACGGTTACAACTGGTTAACATATGGGAGTGAGGAAGAGGTTGGTACATGTTCAGGTTGGCTTTAAGGAACGAAACCCTCAGTTGTTGCTCATTGAAATATCAGGCAGCTGAAATACTCGGGGAAAAGAGAATGTTAAAGTGGGGTTTGGGATGTAGGCCGACTGTGTAACGCCGGCATACCTGTGATCGTTGTTGTACTCACCAAGTTGTACTCACCTAGTTGTGGTTGTAGGGGTCGATTCATAGCTCCTGGCCCCGCCTCTTCACTGGTGGCTACTGGGTCACTCTCCCTGAACCATGAGCTTTATCATACCTCTGCTTAAAGCTGTGTATGGATCCTGCCTCCACTACATCGCTTCCCAAACTATTCCACTTTCTGTTGCGCAGGTGAAGTGGTGCTTGAACCATAAGCGGGTTAAAGTGTTGAAAAGCTGGATAGGAAATGCAAGAAGCAGACTGGTAAAAAATGACTGGGAAATTCCTGTAGATAAAGCTGGTTATTATGGAAGAAATGCTTGAATGGACTGAAAACCTCTCACGGCGTGAGGGATGGGACTAGACAGATTAGTCTAGTACTAGATTAAGGGAGGTGGGGAGCTGGTGAAACCAGCAACTTGCTTAATAATAATAAGAATCGTTTGATTTTTTCCCGAAGGTCAGAAAGGTATGAGGATCGTATTCTGGAAGTTCCACGAACATTGCCTAAAGGAAGATAAAGAATATTTTATTTTTATGGCGACACTTATGACGCGTTTTCGTAAAATTGGGAATATCAAGTGTTTTAGGTGACTGTATAACACTGAGTAAAGACGAACTGAAGTTATTGCAATGGCAAAAGTTAGAAACTACTATTCATTTTTTGTAGGGAAAAAACTTCGGAATTTTTTGGAGGACTAATATAATGAAATGACATACAGTTTCCTTCCTAACAATAACATTAACTGGGCATCACATAATAATGTACAATTACTTGAAACATTTTTAGCATCCCCGGTTTTATGTTAATGTGTTATAAGTGTCTCCATAACGAAAAGTAAATGCTTTTATTTTTTCAGGAAATTTTCATGAAACGTCTGGGATATGATTCTTATGCTCTTTAGAAGTTTAGAGAAAAAATCAAGCGACTCCTACTATAATTACGTAAGTTGCTAATTTCACCCAACCATTGCCACTTAAGAGGTGAGAATTTGGCAGGAAGAATCAGGAGGTTAATAGAGGGATCATAGTTGCGGGAACTAGGCGAAGGTATTGGGGGTTAGGTATGGCGTTAAGGTTGAGATTGAAGAATTTTCGTAGCAATAACGAGGTGTGGGATCTAGGTGAACTGGGCTAAAGAGGACTAATAAATGCGAGAAAGAAAAGAAAATGATGGGCGAATATGACAAGGGTTCCAAGGAAGTGGGACTAGAGGATTGACTGGAGATTATACTGTGCGAAGGCTGAGACGAAAAGGCAGGAGGAATTGGGTAAGAGTACATGGTATGAGTGAAAGGTGGATTTGGCTGGGAGACTGAAGAGAGAAATATTTGTAGCATATGTCAACTGGACGAATAACAGCTGAACGAATTTTGAGCTCTTGTAACCTGACACATATTGGGGAAAACTGGAAGAGCAACACTTGGAGCTCTCCCTGATTACCCCTGAGGCCACGAATATTCCACTGTAAATATGACATTATTTATAAAGACAGGTATGCCAACAAGTGAAGTTAACGTTGGGGGTAACAGTAAGCGTGTAAGCAAAGAGGAATCAGAAGAGGAGGAAAAGATTGTTGCCAGGGTCGTTAAAAAGAAGGATAGAAGGAGGCACGTCAGTGTCCATCAAGGGTTTCATCTCTGCAATAAAGTTGGAGATAGTGTCATGTGTCTCATCAGATAAGGAAGATGCTGATACCATGATCTCAGAGACAGGGGAGTTAAAGAAGGTAGAGATCGGGGAGACAACGGAGGGAACCAAAGAGGTCTGAGAGGGGCGGGAAGTATGAACTTGGAGAGATTCACTGATTGGGGCAGAAGAGTCCTGCAGTGGAACAGGAGAGGAAGGAGGTTGGAAGGTAACTAGGGAAGAAGTCTGGGGGAAACAGAAGAGGGGACTACACGAGGGGGCTGAACCTCCACCTTCGTGTGAAAGTTAGAAAGGGGGTGAGAACTAGGCACCGAGGTAGAAGACAGATTCAACTTCACAGGTGATAGGCAAGGACTCGCAGATTGAGAACTAGTGAGTGAGATGAAGAAGTAGAAGTACGAAAAGGTACGGAAGTAGGAGTTTCAGAGGGTCAAACCGCAAAGAATTAGAAATTGGGGTGACTTCAGAAGACATAGTAGCAGGAGGACCGTCAAGGCTGGAGGCCTCCCAGCTACTCGAAAATAAGGAACACGAGGAGGATTTCCCTGAAAGCAGAGCCGAGAGACAGCCATAGCATAAGACCTTCACTCTCTTTAAGAAATTGGATTTCTTGTTCATTATCATAGACTTGATAATGGCGTGAAAAAGAAGGATGAGATTCATTGCAATTGAGACAAGAGGGGGGAAGACTGCAAGATGTATAGGCATGATCTGCGGCACTGCAGACTGGGCACTCCTCCACAGATCTGCAGTATTTAGCGGGTTGTTCGAAGTGCCAGCACTTCCGACACTATTGGGGAGTAGGAAATACTGTACAAACTTCAAGACAATGACCCGCAATATAAACGGAGGACTGGAGCTTACAGTAGTCAAAGATTAAGCAGGAGATGTTACTGGGAAAGCACCTCTGCCCGAGAGTGGACAGGACGTACGTATCCACTTTAAGAATACATAGGTCCAGAAGAGTTAATTGTTCTTTAATATTATCGCTGCAAGACAGAAAATCACTTTGTACAATGATATGTGGCAAAACCACCGCATCACTGCAAGAACTGAGAGTAACGTGCTTATGAACTATAATTGGAATGTTATCTATGGAAGTAATATGGAAAAAATTATGAGCTTGTTCTGAAAGGATATATTTGGACAACGTGTAATAAAAGAGCTGTACCAATACTATTGTCAGAAAGATAATCAGTTGGAGATGTCGGTTGTAGGGAAAAAGATTTAGTCCACTCCGTACTTGTAAACATGGTGCGCAAAGGGAGTGGGTGTCATGTAGGTCATTTTTGGGTAGACTTCTACGAACTGTTGTCAGTAGTGGTCTCGAACGTTTAGGAGTATTACCGCGGGCAGTCTGACCTGAGGGAGGTGGACAATCCAAAAATTGTTGCACCATATTCGGGGAAGCCAGATGCATTGTTAAATGCGTGTAAGAGGCAGAGGCATTAACAGAAATGGGTGACACCTCAGCACATGGAGCAGGTGATAAAGTGACACCAGCAGAAGGTACAGGAGTATGAGAAGAGTCTAGAGAATGGTCCAGTAATGAAGCCAGGTTCGAACAGGATGTGGGAACAGAAAGGGACCTGCTTCTGTTTTATTCTAAAGGAAAAAGAAAGAAGGAAAGAAAAAAAAGAGGGACAGTCACTAGAAGGCATGGAAGGGCTGTAAGTTCTTCCCCTCATCCGAGAGGACCTCGAGCCCATGAGCAGTGCAGATGCAGCGTGGAGCCCGTGCTATACCTTACCCTTTATGCCAGTAAACCAGCGCTCCAGAATAGCAACCTCACATCTACCGAGCCACCTCAGAGGACAAAAAAAGGGTGGTCAGAAATCCACCACAAAGCATACCTACTTCGGCTGTCACCTCCCAGAATCGACAGGCCGCCTCTGGAGATACACCAGTCATCTGCAGGACACCCTGCCCACTTCTCGGAGATTAGGGAAGGTAGCAGGGCACTTCCAGACAATTCAGATTCCATAGCAAACTACACCATCCCCGAAACTGAAAGGAATGCAGTGTGAGGACAGTCTAAGTTGCAAGGACGAGCTGAACAAGACTAGAGTACTGGGAAAGTTTCCAAGTTCTGATGATTGTATTAAAATGCTTAAATTTAGAATTAGGTCACTACTTAATAATGTGAGAGCGACGAGAAAAGAAATGGATGATCAAGAATGACTCAGAAGCGCTTGATCAAAGCAAAGAGATCTGTGATATTAGTGGAACAAAACTAATATGCAAGAACTAGGTGAGGATTAATTGGGAACTGTGGAAATGCCCTAATGTTGACAAGATTAAAATAGACCTGACATGTAAGGATAAGGTGATAAGGGTTGGAGGATTGGGACATAGTAATCGAGCAGCCCACTTTGCATTACAATGTTGCAAAAGGTGTTAGTGGTCACGGGAATGGCTTCCAGGAAAATAAAATCTTACACACTCCTCTGGCAAGCCTAGGAAAAGCAATTTCTCAAATGTAGTTTCTCAAGTTTCTTGGGACACTGGGGGTAATGACTAAAGGATTGGAGCTACAGCCTTGAGGTTAATGATGAGCTTGGGGAAAGTGATCACAAATCACTTAGTTTCAATAAATCATGGAATAACCCAGATAACTGCAATGAAGTCTCTGTCCTAGACTTCAGCTTGGCAGACTTCATGGGACTAAGGAATTACCTGGATGTGCTAATTTATAATGACCTGACTATAGGCCAGGTAGGTGATGTTGGTTGCCAATATGACGGTTTTTCAGAACATATGTATCCATTCTGTAATATGGTGACCAGAACTGTGCAGCATAATCTAAATGAGGCCTAACCAAAGATATAGAGTTGAAGAACAACCTGAGGGCTTCTATTATTTGAGCTCCTTGATATAAAGCCAAGGATTCTGTTAGCTTTTTGCAAACAATTATGCACTGTTTTCTTAGTTTCAGATTACTGTTGACCAGAACTCCTAAATCCTTTTCGCAATCAGTAATATTAAGATCTACATTATTTAGTTTATATGTGGTATGTTTATTTTCTTGTCCAGTGTTTAGAACATTGCATTTTTCTATATTTAACTACATCTGCCACTTCTCCGACCACTGCATATGTTCTCATTAGAATGAATTAGGTAACCTTTCTTGGTGTCATCAGCAAACTTGCTTATGTCGCTATTTATTCCTTCATCAATGTCGTTTATATATACTCCTGAACATACTTTTCAACCGCTTTTTTGTCAGCACTCGCAGCCTTGCCATGCCTTACCGCACTATATATGTCACTAAGCTTCTTAAATCTCTCCAACCAGTCTTTGCTGGCCTTAAAATAACAAACATTGTTCGTTGCAGGTATTTTCTTTACGAGATCGTCCTGCAACTGCCTTGCCTTTTCCAAAATTATCGACTGCATAACACTATCTCCTGCTGTTTCTGGGTAATCCACACCAACAATAACCTCTCCACTTCTTCGAGGATTTGCGATCTCTTTTTTGTCAGCATTTCTAGACCTTTTGCAACAACAGCTTCCTTGATTTCCTTTCCCTTCGCCACGATCGAAGTGATGGTTGAATGGGGTTTTCCATACATCCTTGGCAAGCTCTGAAACAGGCACTCCACTGTCATATATTTTAGTGATTTCTTTCTTTAATTCGATTGTGTTTCTCACTTTCTTCCAAAGCGCTGGCACTAGCTTTCTTTGAGCCCATGGTGACTTATTTAGCAGTTGGAAGCACAAAAAAGAATGGATTACGAAATGTATCGTATGAATCCCTGGGAGAATGATCACTCTCTGATAAACAATGGCACACTGAGTGTGAATGGTGCGGGAGACTGGCTTTGTGTGCACGCTGACGCTGGAAGCGTACCAGACAATCGCCGAATCACAAGGCCAGTCATGAACCGCGGGGCTATATTTTGCCGAAAAAAGTTGCCAAAAGTCGGATTTTACGAAAGTCGAGGCCGCCGGAACGTGGGGATTCACTGTATATCATTGGTGAGGCCTCAGATTGCGCAGCTCAGTTCTGGTCTCTATATTGCAGAGTGGTGTGAGATCATTAGAAAACATTGGACAAAGAGTGGCAAAATTGGTTCATAGCAGTGGAGATCTTCCATATGAAGAAAGATTGGGGTCCCATGAGTTGCAATCACTTGTGAGATGGAGGATTGGGGGGGGACGTGATCGGGGTGTGCAGGTGGAAGATGGGTGTTGGCAGGGGCATTTAGATGGGATCATGAGGATGTCTCTCTAAGAGAGAGCCTGCAGTGGTGGATTCATGTTGGATGGGTTTAGGTTTGGAAGGGATGTGGAAGGGTGTTGGTTTGGGTGGAGTGGTCTGCCTGGTGGGGTTATTAAAGCTGGGACCTCGGGTGGTTTCAGGTTTAGGTTGGATAGATGCATAAGTGAGAGGGGTTGAATTTGAGTGGGACTTGCACGTGAATGAGTGGAGTTGTTGGGGCTTGTTTCTTGGGTAATGCTGAAAGCTGGGTTGGGCAAATGTCCTAAGAGTGGGATGGGCATCTTTATTGTAGACGTTTGCCATCCAGTGGCTTAATCAACACGGATTCTAGGACATAATTTGAAGACAATAGAACTATATACAAAAGACGAGGTAATCAGTCCCTCAGTCTTGGAGTTGGTGTCAAGAGCACCGTAGTCGTGTTTCAGTTTTCATCAGTATTGGGATGGATTGTAAGGGACCTGCCTAGTATGAGCCAACAGAGCTGATGCAGTGTTTCTCCTTTCTTATGTTCTTATTAAATCGAGCATGAGTAAAGCTAATGGAGAATCAGGTAACATTCTTCATGTAATCTTTGATGACCGTTAGTTATTACGGTGCTGTGGTCTAAGTAATGCTGAATAAAGGAGGTCACATACTTAATTGTAAGACAAAAGCAACATTTTCAAGACGACAACAATGCCACAGTTAGGCTTCACCGCAATACACAAATAACCCACCACTTCATTATCGAACCATTTGTGAATCTAAGTTGCAATTAAGTTAGTCAGTGGTAACGTGTACGTAGCTCTGTGAAGATCTGTTTGTGTGCTCAACGAAGGATGGATGAGAGAAGACGCTAGTTCAACACTCTACAACCCGTCTTCAAGGTTGTAGGTGGCACGTCAGTTAGCCAAGGCAAACCTAAAGGCAGCTCAAAACAAGATGAAACAGAGATATGACAGAAATGCACAATTTCGCTCCTTCCATCCAGGAGACAAGGCGTTGGTACAGGAACCTGTACCTGGCCACACCTTGAAAGCTAGATTTACGGGACGTATGCAAATTGTAAGTAAAATGGTATAAAATACCGACAGGTTGTTAGGTAAGACACATATGCAACAGTTAGGTATCTTTATTTTGAAACGTTTCGACTACACAGTAGGCTTCTTCAGCCGAGTACAGAAAAGTTGATAGAAGCAGAAGAGACTTGAAGACGATGTAATCAGTCCATCACCCTTAAAGTTTTGAGGTGGTCAGTCCCTCAGTCTGGAGAAGAGCATTGTTCCATAGTATGAAACAAAATATTGTTTCATACTATGGAACAATGCTCTTCTCCAGACTGAGGGACTGACCACCTCAAAACTTTAAGGGTGATGGACTGATTACATCGTCTTCAAGTCTCTTCTGCTTCTATCAACTTTTCTGTACTCGGCTGAAGAAGCCTACTGTGTAGTCGAAACGTTTCAAAATAAAGATACCTAACTGTTGCATATGTGTCTTACCTAACAAATTGTAAGTAAATTATTTGATGTAAATTATGTCATGGAGTAACTCTGGGTAATGATAATTTCAGAAATTGTGTAAAAACAAAGATGAATAGGAAAAATGTGCATAAGAAAAAACATATGATGGTATTTTATGCTAACAGTCGAAGTGCAAGAAATAAGATTAATGAACTACGCTTGGTAGCATGTGCTGGGAACTTTGATATCATTACATTAACTGAAACGTGGTATGATTTAAAGAGTCGGGATATGATTGCTGAGTGTAATAGTCAAGGGTTTAAGTTGTTCCATGTGGATACATGTAATGGGAAGGGGGGAGGAGTTATATGTTATATTATATGTTATATTATATGTTCGAGAAAATATTAATTGTTGCATAAAAAACAGGTATAAAAATAAATGGAACAGTAACAGAATCTGTTTGGGTAGAGTTTGCAGAGGGTCAAGAAAAACTAATTCTAGGTGTAATATACCGACCTCCAGGTTTGGATCACGATAGAGGTAGACTTCTTTGGGACGAAATTATTAGGGCTTCTAGACACAATAACATAGTGATATGTAAAGTAAAAGGACACAAGTGCAACTAATGTGACATTTTATTGTGGCAACGTTTCGCTCTCCAGGAGCTTTATCAAGCCATTACAAACAATACATGTATGTATAATGTTTGCCAAGACCATAGTCCTGGCATGGGTCCCAATCTTGCGATGACCCGTCTCTGGCTCCGGATGGAGAAAGGTTTCCACAATGATGCGACGCATGCCGCTCAAGCGCCCCTCTGGTCAGTTCAACTGGTGCATCTCATAAGCGACACCATATGTAACTATGGACACTAGCGAGGAGGAGATGTCATTATTACAGGTAACAGCTTGTCTGGTTCGTTGACCCCATGGTACACTAGTGTGGCCGCAGTCATCTCTGAGTCCTCTTCGGGAGGGAATATCACCCCTAGTTGCCTGCAGAGTGTCTCAGTAGCTTCGCACTCTAGAAGATAGTGTGTTAGGGGCCGCTGGACAACGTGCTGACAGTACTGGCACATCTCCTCCTCAGCCTTGTCTACCATCATCTTGGCTGTGGGAAAGCCCAAACGAAGCTGATGGATGGCGGTACACTGCGCTCTGGACCAGCTTCTATCATATGGAGGGGGTTCTCCCTGAGTCGCTGCTCGGTACCACTGTTGAGATGGGGTATCACCTAAGACCTCCCCCATAAGTTTCGTGGCTCTGGCAGCCACCAGTTTGGTCTGTCGTAGGCTGATTGGGACAGTAATCCCAACATGTGGATAGTCTGTTGCTGCCTTGGCTGCATCATCTGCCGCCTCATTTCCCGGATGCCAGCATGGCTGGGGATCCAGTTCAATGTCGATCTATTACCTGAACTTCTAAGGCTGTCATTATGTCGGGACGATGTGATGAGGTGAAATTATCCTTGGTTGAGGAGGGGGAGAGGCATTGATTGCAGAGGGGGAAATCAACATGTATACAGGTGGGAGTCGATTCGTAGGGCATGTACAATCCGCTGAATCGCCACCGCTCAGCTTAAAGGATGTGCAGTGGTCGGGGAGTCGCCGCCTTGTGTGTGCCCATTGTGGTACGTCCGCTGTGCTCTCTTCCTGTGGGGGGCGACAAACCATTGTAAAATACCTGAATGTGCCCCCTCTCCCCATCCATGCTTGTTCAGAGATTGTTGAGGGTGTTTGACGCAGAGAACTTAGAATGGTATGCATGATAAAAAATGGGGCTGGACTGGGGCCGGGAGGGGGTGGTGTACCCACAACAGGAAGGTCACAACTTTTCCCCAAAGAGCGCTGTACAGCAGCAGCTTCCGCCCAGCAGCAAAAAACGAACAAATCCAGGAGTAGCCCGTGAAGAGTGGGGATCTTGTGACATGGTTTTAATTCCCGTCTCCTTAGTGGGGTACCTTTGCTGCCGGTGCGAATCGTGGCCACTTTGCGGGGGTTTTTGTATCTTACTCGTCACCAGAAGGAAGCCGGGCCTCAATCGAGACAACTGTTTTGGTAGATGGGGGCCCCAAGCATATTTTCTTATCGCCGGGTTTTTACGACCCCCCCCTTTCCCTGTTCTGGGGAAGAGTGAGCTAAACCCGGGGCACCGTAGTAAATGAGCGAGCGTAAGCTTTTATGTACACGAAGTCATTTTTTGCTTGCCCCTGCCGGTTTTCCTCGTCTGGCTCTCATGGCGTTTGAGTTGAGAAAAGGCACGTGACCTAATACTCGGCCTTTTTCTGAAAGGTCAGTTTTTTATCCATGTAGATCCCAAGTAAGGTAGGAGCCTGCCCACTCAAGTTCATACCCTAAAATACAATCTATCATGGGATTGGTCCCTTGAACTCATTGCAAGGTTTCTCGGCCGAGATCTTGGGCCTATTTTTTGCAAGACTGCGAATTAGGCCCAAACTCTCTGAGCCTGTCGTTCTAATTCCCTTTTCCCCATTCATACTAGTGAAAGATCATCGCATAGCTGAGGGTTTTGTACCACTAGAAAGGGAAGGTCACAATTCCTGCTGAGGATGTTAAAAAGGGGGGACTGAGCACACCCCCTTTTTGGCGTACCGTTTTTTAGGGGTTTTTAGGAAGAGTATGTCCCTGAAAACTGACAAGGGCCCGCCCGCCCCCAAGGTAGGACTCTATCCCCGGCCAGGAGGCGTCCTTTTATTCCCCTTTCCAGTATATTTTAAAGAATTTCTGTGGGGCGGCTAGCTCAAATGCCTTTCAAGGTCGAGGTAAACGACGACTAGGTTTTTTGTTGCTATCAGCAATTGGGGTTAGTAGAGTGGTTATGCCTTGTGTTCCCACTCCTTTGGGAAGCCAAAAATTTTGATGTGAGAGGGGCCAAGTTTCCATAGGAGGCGGGTTTTTTTCCCCCTCCCCCTCAGCAGTCTTGGTAAGCAGCGGTCACGTATGGGTTATATGCCGGGTCCTTGGGCTTTGGTTGGTACATTGTAGCTTTCTTCCAAGCTGCTGGGGGGTCCTGGCCCTCCACGATTTTAAAGACGTCTAGTATGGGTCCCATCCCTTTGCCCAGCCCGTGCAATCATGGGTCGTCACACCCCGATGCCTGGGGGGAGTGTCACCTTTGTTTTTAAAGGCACGCGGGGTTCAAGTCCCCGGGGTCTACATCAGACATCTTCCGACTCACATGCAGTTGTATCGTTTGGGGCTGTGGCAGAAGTCCGTCTGTATATTCCGGATGTCCTGTGGGAGCTAGTGGAGGCTCCCCCGGAATGAAAACCCACTATTTCCTGCTTCCGGGTGGGGTTTGGGTGTGCGGTGGCCTGGGGGTTGCCCTTTTTCCCGTTGCTTGTTGAGCTTGCCCCTATCTCAGAAAGGTGGTGTGGCCCAAGTTGAGCACCCCTCCGCATTTTTCAGTTTTTTTGAGAGAGGGTTTTGCGGGAGCTGCACAATGGCTCTCGGGGAATTTCCGTTTTCGCCGTTGGGGTTTCGCCTGTATAGCTTTTAAAAAATTGATGCGGTGGTTTTGCCCCGCACCCCGTCTTTGGGGAGAACCACCCCTTCTTTTTTGAGTGCGTCCGCGGACTTCTTTTTGGAAATTTCGCACTCTGTGCTGGGTGAGAAAAAGTGATTAGCTCCTGTTAGCCGTTCACAGTTTCAGATAAGAATTGGACCCCCAGTTATGAAGATAACCTGGAAACCCTTTCCGTTGGCCTCTTTACGTCCTCTAGGAGGCGCACAACTTTGGGAGGCTGTTGAGTGAAGGTGGTGATCCTGCAAAATGGGCACTGACAAGGTAGGATGATTTCCCATGGGCACAGAGGGTATATATAGGTCAGGTGGGGCGATATGTGGGAGTGGTAGTAGTAGTATAGTAAAACAATACACTACTACTACACTCCACTGTTTTGCACCTCACTCTGAGCCATATTTTTAAACCCCCGTGTCCCTTATTTTTTTAAGGGGTTGATAAAGCTCCTGGAAAGCGAAACGTTGCCACAATAAAATGTCACATTAGTTGCACTTGTGTCCTTTTACTTTACATATTGTCGGTAATTCTACCAACTTTATTACAACATAGTGATAGTAGGGGACTTTAACTTTAGTCAAATTGACTGGATTTCTTTGACAGGTAACATGGAGTCCAGGGTCTTTATGGAAACAGTTCAGGACTGTTTCCTGAAGCAGTGCATAACAGAGCCTACCAGGGGTAATAATTTGCTAGACCTAGTCTTGTCAAATAAGGAAACACTCGTAAATAATCTGGCCATAACTAAAGAGCTTGGCGCAAGTGATCACAAGTCCATCACTTTTAGCATTAACTGGGAATGCAAGAATAATGATAATACAGTAAAAATCCCTGATTTCCGTTCTGCCGATTACAATGGACTTAGGGAACACCTGTCTAACCTTGATTGAGGTGACTGAAGTGATCACAAATCCATCACTTTTAGCATTAACTGGGAATGCAAGAATAATGATAATACAGTAAAAATCGCTGATTTCCGTTCTGCCGATTATAATGGACTTAGGGAACACCTGTCTAACCTTGATTGAGGTTATCTAGCTAATGATTTTATTGACGATGATCATACTTATGATTAGGTCTAATAATCACGATCCCAAATGGGTTAACAGTAGGCTAAAGCATCAATTAGGGGAGAAAAGGGAATTTATAGGCGCATCAGAAGAGGAGAGGTTAACCTTACTGACCAATATGTTCAGCTTAAAAGAGAACTAAAAAAGGAATCAGAAAGGCTAAACGTGACTATGAAATTAGAGTTGCTAATGAATCAAAGACTAATCCAAAGGGTTCTTTCAAGTGTATAGACGGTGAAGGAAAAAGTAGAACCTCTGAAAATTGGGAATGCCAGCTGACGATAACGAACTGGAAATGTATTCCCTATTTAATGACTATTTTTGTCATTTTTACCTGCCCTTACTAGGCAGGTCCTTTACAATCCATCCCACTAACAAAACATTTGCCCAACCTAATTTTCAATGCTACCCAAGAAATAAGCTCTGATAACTCGATCCACTCATTTGCAAGTCCCACCTCCAATCCAACCCCTCTCACTCATATATTTATCCAACCTAAATTTGAAACTACCCAAAGTCCTAGCCTCAACAACCCAACTAGGTAGACTGTTCCACTCATCAACTACCCTATTTCCAACCAATACTTTCCTATGTCTTTAGTTCAGTGGTGACGTGTACTTAGCTCTGTGAAGACCTGTTTGTGTGCTCCTCTGTGAATCTGAACCAGATGCCCTCTCTTGAGCAACTTTACCACAGCTGAGAGAAGCTCAGAGTTGCTAATGCTGAGAATACGGCGATTAACGGAGGAGAACAAGAGGATTCGTAATAATCCTCCTGTTGTGAGTCCCCAGGTTAAGAGGGGAGTTTGGTCAGTGGCCGGGCAACATGGAACCAAGCTGAAGATCAAGAAAACGGTTGGAGAGGCAGAAACAACGAGAAACCAGAAGACTACCGTGGAAACTTCCAACCCATTCTCGGTGCTCCCTGACGAATGTGAGTGTTCTACTGGGAATGCCACAACGAGTACCAAGGAAGCATTGGCAGACGTGAGTGAGACATCCCTAGAAACCCCAACGATGACCATCGAGAACGTTTTGACGAATTCCACAAGTGGTGTAATGCTACCTAACGAATGTGAGTCGACTACTGGGAGCATCACGACGGACGACGCCAAGGAAGGTAAAATCATTGTTGTTGTTGGGATAGCCAGATTAGGTACATGAATAGGGCATTCTGCTTGAAGGATAGAGATAGGAGGCAGAGAGTGTGTTTTCCTGGGGCTGGGATGAAGGATATTGTTAGCCGTCTGGATGACATCATGTAAGGTAATGGGAGCAATACTATTATCTGCTCAGTGCTGGAGGCAACGATGTTGGCAGACGTAGGAGTGAGGACCTGATTAGCAGGTATAGGTCAGCAATAGAGATAATTAGGAGGAAGGGTGGAAACCTGTCGTATGTGGCATTTTGCCAAGGAGAGGAGTTGGAAATGAATGGTTGTCCAGAGCAATTGGTGTCAATTGCTGGCTGGACAAATACTGTAAGGAAAATGGCAGAAATGACATGTATGCCAGGGATGGGGTTCACTTATCTAGGTGTTGGGTGGGAGCACTGGCCAACGCAGTGGAGGGAGCTGTTAGTTCTTTAAACTAGGAATAGTTAGTGGTATGGGTTTTGGAGGGAAAACAGTGAAGTCCCAGTGTAGTAATATGAGTACTAGGAGAACTAGTAATAGGCACAATGAGGTGGATATTGGAAAGCCAGTGGCACAAATTGACAAGGACAGTAATAGGTTTAGCAGAATAACAGAAATGAGCACAAGGGTAAAGAGAAAGAAGAGTCCTTAAATATATATTACACAAATACTCGTATGCTAGAATAAGATGGAAGAGTTGAGACTAGTTGCTAGTGTAGGTAACATTGATGTATTTGCCTTAACTGAGACGTGGTTCAACATGAACAATCGAGACATCCTGCGGAATGTCACATTCAGGGTTTTAAATTGTTAAAAGTAGACAGAAGTATCGGCAAGGGGTGGGGTGCCCATTGAATGTCCGAGATCGCTTGAACTGTTGCATAAAAACGGGTATTAAGTCTGAAGTAACACATACAGTGCCTGTTTGGATAGAATTTTTAGAGGGCAATGAAAAATTGATTTTAGGTGTGATATACCGTCCCCCAAACTTAGATAGGACCAAGGGAGACTACTATGGGAGGAAAATGTTAGGCCACATGACACAATAATGTAGTAATTCTAGGAGACTTTAACTTTAGTCATATTGATTGGAATTTCTTGACTGGGAATTCGAAGCATACGACTTCTTAGAAGTAGTTCAGGATTGTTTTTTTGAAGCAGTTTGTGACAGAACCTACAAGGGGTAATAACCTGCTTGACTAAATTCTGGCAAACAATGAATCCCTTGTTAATAATTTAGAAATTTCAGAGGAACTGGGTGCTAGCGACCACAAATCAATTACATTTAGCATTGAATTGAAGTATGATAGTACGGATAACTCAGTAACAGTCCCAGATTTTCGCTAGCAATTACGATGGGCTTAGAGAACACTATCATCTGTTGACTGGGGTAACAAAGAGAGCTATCAATATAACAGTTTTCTGAACACTATACATGCTGCTCAAAGAACGTTTATCCCGTATAAAGAAATTAGATCAAATAGAAATGACCCAAAATGGATGAATAATAGGCTGAAATAACTACTAGGGCATAAGAAAGAATTTATAGGCGTATCAAAAGAGGTGAGGGTCATCTTTGAATCAGTATATTAACATTAAGAGGGACATTAAAAAGGGGATAAAAAAGCTAAAAGGGACATAAATTAAAGTTGCTAGGGATTCTAAAAACTAACCCAAAAATTTTTTTTCCAGGTCATAGAACAAAAGTTAGAGATAAGATAGACCTCCTTAAAAATAACTATTGGCATCTTACTGACAAAGAGAATGAAATGTGCTAGATTTTAAAATAATTATTTCTCTCGATTTTTACATACTAAGAACACTAACAATATTCCAGTAATTAATTTTACAGTGGGCCAGAAGAACATAAATTATGTAACATCACAGTCATTAGTGAAATGGTTGTGAAGCAGATAGACCGACTGAAGCAAAATAAGTCACCGGGTCTTGATGAGGTTTTTTTCAAGGCTCTTAAGGAATGCAAAATGGAACTCTGTGAACCATTCACTAAAACTTTTAATTTATCTCTTCAAACAGGTGTAGTGTCTGATACTGGAAGATGGCTAATGTAATTCCTATTTTTAAAACAGGGACAAGTCGTTATCGTCAAATTAACGCCCAATAAGCCTGACCTCAATTGTAGGCAAATTACTAGAGTCAATTATAGCTGAGATTATAAGAAGCCATCTCGATAAGCATAGCTTGATTAATGATACTCAGCATGGATTCACAAGAGGCCGGTCTTGTCTAACTAATTTATTAACTTTCTTCAGTAAAGCTTTTCAGGCTGTTGGCCACGATAAAGAATTTGATACTGTTTACTTAGATTTTAGTAAGGCTTTTGAGTAGAGTTCCGCATCAAAGACTGTTAAAGAAAGTAGCAGCTCATGGCATTGGGGGAAGGTGCTCTCGTGGATCGAATCATGGCTCACACACAGGAAGCAGAGTGTGTCCATAAATGGGTTAAATTCGAGAGAGGATCAGTAACAAGTGGCGTTTCCACAGGGATCAGTCTTGGGCCCATTGTTGTTTATAATATATATCAATGATCTTGATGAAGGAATTACTAGTGATATTAGCAAATTCGCCGATGACACAAAGATAGGTAAGATAATTGATTCAAACGTAGACGTTAGGAACTTCAGGAGGATTTAGACAAACTCTATTCTTGGTCAGAAAAGCGGCAGACGCAGTTCAATGTAGATAAATGCAAGGTTCTGAAGCTCGTGAGTGTCCATAACCCTAGCACTTATAAGTTAAGTAATGTAGAACTAGCCATACAGATTGCGAAAAGGACTTGGGGGTTATGGTAAGCAGCAACCTTAAACCAAGACAACAGTGCCTAAACGTACGTAATAAGGCAAATAGATTACTTGGATTTATATCAAGAATGTAAGCAACAGAAGTCCAGAGGTCATACTGCAGCTTTATACATCATTAGTAAGGCCTCACCTAGATTATGCAGCTCAGTTCTGGTCTCCATATTTCAGAATGGACATAAATTCGTTAGAAAACATTAAGCGTAGGATGACTAAATTAATACATAACATAGAAATCTTCCTTATGAAGAAAGATTGAAGACTCTTAAATACATTCACTTGTTAGATGAAGAATGAGGGGAGACCTGATCGAAGTCTATAAGTGAAAGATAGGTATTAATAAAGGGGATATTAATAAATTCTTGAGGATGTCTCTCCAAGAGAGAACCCGCAGTAATGGTTTTAAATAAGATAAGTTTAGATTTAGAAAGGGCATAGGAAAGTATTGGTTTGGAAATAGGGTAGTTGATGAGTGGAATGAGAAGGCTTTACTCAGCTCTGTAACAACTTCAACAGTATTACCAGGCTGGCTCCTCCTCAGGAAAATTAATGTATAGAAAGAGAATAAAAACTGACAAACATAAACACTTTATTATTTAGAAAATATAAAATATAAAACACTTAAATATGAAATATTGATCCTACATTAAAGAAAATGAAAAATGAAAAAGATAAATGATAACTGAATTCAACGCTAATAAAAACTTGGGTGTCTGGTGTTGGTGACACTGCGTGTTGTTGAAATCGTAGCCGTTGCCTATGATGTGGGGGGGGGGGTCGCGGTATTGATGACAACCCACCGGTTCCTTCTTCACAGTATAGCCTTGAGTATTCTATCCCAATGACAGGAAAGCAGGTTCTTGACCGCTGCAATGATGAGGGGTTACGTACCTGCATAATTTCATACAGGTGCACAGGTAATTAAATCCAAAAAGGGAATCTCAGGACATAGTCCATGTCCATCAATTCTACTTCGTTGAATGGCAGGTTACGCCCTCTGTCATCCAAGCGGAAAGATAGACAGTTAACCACTGCTTAAGAAATCACTCCCATGATAAGTACGAAACCTAAAAGAATGGTGATTATTACAAACAGTCAACTGGAGCAAGACTGAAAGGACTAAAGTTTTATTATTGGTCAAAAGTGAAGCTTTCAACCAATAAAATCCACTAGAATACAAGGCAGGCATGTACTACAGTATGCTGGGAGCTGTGATTTAGTGATTACTGTTTGGACGGAGCCCCACACGTCACCTTTACGGGAGGGGGAAAGAAGGAGGAAGGGATAGTGGGAGCTAGACTGACCCTACCTTAAAAGTAGCCGCAAGCAAACTATCACTTTCGGGGAGGGGGAAAAAAGGCGGGAATAGCGGGAGCTTGACTTACCCTACCTTAACAAGTAGCCGGCAATGAAACTATTGTTACATATATACTCCCTCGCTACTCCCTATCTATTTGAACTTACCCTCACATGGAACAGTCTACCTAGTTGGGTTATTGAGGCTAGGACTTTGGGTAGTTTCAATTTTAGGTTGGATAAGTACATGAGTGGGAGGGGTTCGATTTGAATGGAACTTGAGTAGCATTGAAACTTGTGTTGGGCAAATGTTTTGGTAGTGGGATAAATTGCAAAGGACCTGCCTAGTATGGGCCAACAGGCCTGTTGCAGTGTTCCTCTTTCTTATGTTCTTAAATCTAAACTGGTCTAATTTAAATCCATTACTGCGGTTTTCTCTTGGAGAGATATTCTCAAGACCCTATTAATATCCCCTTTATTAATACCCATCTTCCACTTATACACTTCGATCATGTCTCCCCTCATTCTTCGTCTAACAAGAGAACATAATTTAAGAGTCTTCAATCTTTCTTCGTAAGGAAGATTTCTGATGCTATGTATTAACTTGGTCATTCTACGCTGAATGTTTTCTAACGAATTTATGTCCATTCTGTAATATGGAGACCAGAACTGAACAGCATAATCTAGGTGAGGCCTTACTAATGATGTATAAAGCTGCAGTATGACCTCTGGACTTCTGTTGCTTACACTTCTTGATATAAATCCCAATAATCTATTTGCCTTATTACGTATGCCTAGGCACTGCTTTCTTGGTTTAAGGTTACTGCTCACCATAACCCCCAGGTCTTTTTCGCAATCTGTATGGCTAAGTTCTACATTACTTAACTTATAAATGCTAGGGTTATGGACACTCCAGAGCTTCAGAACCTTGTATTTATCTACATTGAACTGCATCTGCCACTTTTCTGACGAAGAATAGAGATTGTCTAAATCCTCCTGAAGTTCCCTAACATCTACGTTTAAATCAATTATACTACCTATCTTTGTGTCATCGGCGAATTGCTCATTTCACTAGTTATACCCTCATCAAGGTCATTGATGTATAATAAACAATAACGGCCCAAGACTGATCCCTGTGGAACGCCACTTGTTACAGACCCACTCGATTTTAACTCTACCAAAAGCCTTACTAATATCTAAGTAAATAATATAAAATTCTTTATCGTGATCAACAGCATTAATAGCTTTACTGAAGAAAGTTAATAAATTAGACAGGAACGCCTCTGGTGAATCCATGCTGAGTGTCATTAATCAAGCTATGGTTATCGAGATGGCTTCTTATAATCTCAGCGATAATTGACTCTAGTAATTTGCCTACAATTGAGGTCAGGCTTATTGGCAGTAATTTGACGGTAACGACTTGTCCCCTGCTTTAAAAATAGGAATTACATTTTCCATCTTCCACATATCAGACACTATACCTGTTTGAAGAGATAAATTAAAATATTAGTTAATGGTTCACAGAGTTCCATTTTGCATTCCTTAAGAACCCTTGAAAAAAGCTCATCAGACCCGGCGACTTATTTGCCTTCAATCTGTCTGTCTGCTTCAGAAACCATTTCACTAGTGAATGTGATGTTACATAATTTATCTTCTTCAGCCCACTATAAAAATTAATTACTGGATATTGTTAGTGTCTTCCTGTGTAAATACCGAGAGAAAAAAAAATATTTAAAATCTAGCACATTTCATTCTCTTGTCAGTAAGATGCCCATAGTTTATTTTTAAGGGGACCTATCTTATCTCTAACTTTTGTTCTTTATACCTGGAAAAAACTTTTTGGGTTAGTTTTTCGAATCGCTAGCAACTTTAATTTCATAGTCCCTTTTAGCTTTTCTTATCCCCTTTTTAATGTCCCTCTTAATGTTAATATACTGATTCAAAAGATGACCCTCACCTCTTTTGATACGCCTTTAAATTCCTTTCTTATGCTCTAGTAGATATTTCAGCCTATTATTCATCCATTTTGGGTCATTTCTATTTGATCTAATTTCTTTATATGGGATAAACGTTCTTAGAGCAGCATGTATAGTGTTCAGAAAACTGTCATATTGATAGCTCTTTCGTTACCCCCCTCAACAGATGATAAGTGTTCTCTAGCCCATCGTAATTTGCTAAGCGAAAATCTGGGACGTTACTGAGTTATCCCTACAATCATACTTCCATTCAATGCTAAATGTAATTGATTTGTGGTTGCTAGCACCCAGTTCCTCTGAATTTTCTAAATTATTAACAAGGATTCATTGTTTGCCAGAACTAAGTCAAGCAGTTATTTCCCCTTGAGGTTCTGTCACAAAATGCTCAAAAAACAATCCTGAACTACTTCTAAAAGTCGTAAAATTCTAAATTCCCATAAAGAAATTCCAATCAATATGACTAAAGTTAAAGTTTCCTAGAATTTCTACATTATCGTGCCTTTGGCCTTAACAAATTTTTCCCCCCATAGTAGTCTCCCTTGGTTCCTATCTAAGTTTGGGGGCGGTATAAACACACCCTAAAATCAATTTTTCATACCCCTCTGAAAATTCTATCCAAAAAGACTCTGTATGGTTACTTCAGCTTAATACCCATTTTTATGCAACAGTTCAAGAGATCTCGACATACAACGCCACCCCACCCCCCTTCCCGATACTTCTATCTACTTGGAACAATTTAAACCCTGAATGTGACATTCCGCAGCATGTCCCGCTTTTGAATTAAACCACGTCTCAGTTAAGGCAAATACATCAATGTTTCCTGCACTAGCAACTAACTCATCTCGTCCATCTTATTCCTACACTACGGCTGTTAGCATAATATACCCCTGAAGACTCTCCTTTCTCTTTACCATTTCTGCTTATTTCTGTTTTGTACTAAACCTATTACTGTCCTATCACTATTGTTACTGGCTTTTCAATATCTACCTCGTTCTGCTTATTTCTAGTCCCCTAGAACTCATAATATTACTAAAACACTGGGACTTCACTGTTTTCCCTCCAAAACCCAACCACTAACTATTCCTACTTTAAAGTCCTAACAGCTCCCTCCACTGCAGTTTCCATACCCCTACCCCAGACCTAGATAAATGAACCCCATCCCTGGGATACATTCATTTCTGCCATAAAAGGTCTCATTTTAAAAAGAATGTTACTGCATTTTCCCACATATTTGTCTAGCCCAATGACACCAAATTGCCCCGGACAACCATTCATTTTTAACTCCTCTCCTTGGGAAAAAACCAATATGACAGGGGTTCCCCCTCTTCCTCCTAATTAAATTTTTGTTTCTGACCTATACCTGCTAAACAGTCCCACTCGTCCCTCTGCCAACATCATTTCTGCACACTGAGACAGATAAAAGGGTTTCTCCTTACCTCTCAGAGTCATCCAGACGGCTAACAAAAATCCCCATCCCGGCCCCGGGAAAGCAAACTCCCCTGTCTCCTGCTTCTGTCCTTTAAGCAGAACGCCCATCCTTGACCTAACTTGGGTAGCCCTGTACCCAACTTGGGGTATCCCTGTACCTAATTGAGATGCCTTTGAAAGAAAAAAACCACACGCTTATAAACTAAATCATGTTTCTTACCAGAATGGAAAATTTTTTAGATGTTCTCTTTGCAGAAACCATGTGTCGAAATATAAATAAAAGAGTTCTCAGGCTTTTTTCCTCGTAAATTTTTGGTTAGCCCATTTAATTAAGCTGCACAGTTCTGGTCCCATATTCAAATGAACATAATGCGCTGGAAACGGAAAGGTATACAAAGTGATCCCATGTATCAGGAATCTTTCGTACTGGGAAAATTATGGAACTAATCCGCATGGGTTACTTTCCCCCTGTGGGTTTTTCCCCGGTGATACCGCCTACGATTACTTTACCTCACGGTCCGAAGAAAAATTGCCCTTCTTCGCGCATATACTGTGTTCTTTCAAGATTATGAATAATTTCTCTATCCAGGTTGAGGGCTGTTTTTTTTCTTTTTCTTTGTATTCAAAATAATGAAACTACTGGATACAAAAATTTTCCCCCCCACGAAGAAAACCCAAATGTTCCACATATTTAAATTTTTTCAACTTGTGATTCTAAAAAATTTATCATTATCTTACATCCTTTTGCAAAATTTCATTTTTGAAAGAAAATAAATAAAATGAAAAAGCATAAAAATCTAATGATAATTTTCATCAGTAAAGTAAGGGCCCCCCCCCCCCCCCCCCCCCCCCCCCCCCCCCCCCCCCCCCCCCCCCCCCCCCCCCCCCCCCCCCCCCCCCCCCCCCAAAAAAAAAAAAAAAAAAAAAAAAAAAAAAAAAAAAAAAAAAAAAAAAAAAAAAAAAAAAAAAAAAAAAAAAAAAAAAAAAAAAAAAAAAAAAAAAAAAAAAAAAAAAAAAAAAAAAAAAAAATCCAAAACCCCAAACCTTACACCACAACCCACAACTAGCCTATGCAGCGACTTACACAATTATCACTCTGCCCAAATAGAACACCACACACAAAACACAAATAAGTCGACATGTTTCGTATCCAGGTTGAGGGACTGATTTTTATTCTTCTTCTTTGTATTCAACTAATGAAACTACTGGATGACAAAATGTTTTCCACACTGAAGATACCGAAATTTTTCCACATATGTCTAATTTATCAACTTGTGAGTTCTATGAACCATTTATCATTATATTTAAACATCTCTAGTGCAAACTTTCATTATTGAAAGAATATATAATAAAATAAAAATGCATAAGATGCGTAATGATAATTTTCAGTACAGTAAAGTGAAGGTCACTGTGGAAGTACACTATTTGCTTCCAAAAAAAAATTAAGGCCGTCACCGACAAGAACTTTCATAAATTTTTATTGTCTAGTTTGGGTTTAGAAAGACACGTAAGCTAACACTGGGGACATATTTATTAGAAAACGTTTCGGTCCTGGGACGTTGATCACTTCTAACATACGAGGTAGAAAGACATTATATATAAGGCGGAGAGTGAGGTGTGAGTGACGCATGGTGACCTAAAAGAATGCCCATGTTGGGATGAGGAGGGGTAGACGATGAAATCATGTGACTCCTGTGTTTGTTGATTGGTGGTGCTTAAGTATCATGTACACTGGAAACTACAAATTTCCAAAAATTGGCATACATGATACTTAAGCACCACCAACTCAACAACACAGGAGTCACATGATTTCATCGTCTACCCGTCCTCATCCCAACATGACATTCTTCAGGTCACCATGCGTCACTCACACCTCACTCTCCGCCTATATATATAATGTCTTTCTACCTCTGTATGTTAGAAGTGATCAAGGTCCCAGGGCCGAAACGTTTTCTAATAAATATGTCATAGTGTTTTGCTTACGTGTCTTTCTAAACCAAGCTAGACAATAAAATTTATAAAAGTTCTTGTCGGTGACATACACTAATGACATTCCAACACCTGTACACCACAACTCCATCACACTAGCCTTTTGC
Source organism: Cherax quadricarinatus (assembly GCF_026875155.1). Classification (NCBI taxonomy): domain Eukaryota; kingdom Metazoa; phylum Arthropoda; class Malacostraca; order Decapoda; family Parastacidae; genus Cherax; species Cherax quadricarinatus. The sequence continues at coordinate 43,014,851 of NC_069418.1, read as the reverse complement.
AACGACTTACACAACTTATCACTCATGCAAAATAGATACACCACAACCCCAAAAAAACAAATAAGGGCGACAGGATACCATCGGGGAAAAAAAATGGGATCAAAACCCAAAGCAGTTAAATCCAGCATACGTATTTTTAAATACAGGAAACGTGATCCCCATTACCCGTCAGCTCAGAAAACTGACCCCCGCCTTACGACTGACTACTGGGCCCTCTCCTTGACGAAACATTCGCGACCCACAAACCAAAACACCCTTTCTACCCTTCAAATCCTGCCCTAACCCATTTACAAAAAACCTGGGGTTTGCGACAGTACCTTTTAGACAGGACCATTCTCTGACCCACGTTCGCCTTAGCTTTTGGGGTTTAAAACCCTGGCCCAGTTTTACACTCCTCTTTTTGCGCAAACCCGCTGTCCCTTTCCTCCCCCGCTCACCCCACCGAGTTTCCCCAAAAGAAAAACCTGAATTTCTCTTCTCAATATCGTCCCACATCGCCTTCGCTGGGGGGGGGTTAACCCGGGCTCTTTTTCTACGACTAAAAAAACTCCTCCCCACATATCTTCTTTGCCCGCCCCCCCTCACCCATTTGGATCTTACCTGAATTTTCGTTCGTTCGTTTCTTCGTTTTGTTTAAAAGGGAAACAAGGTCCCGGGACCAAACGTTTTCTAAAAAAAATTCATATTTTTTTTAAACTGTCTTCTAAACCAATTTTGTGGTTTTATTCCCAAAGGTTTTAAACCCCATTGCTCTTAAACACTTATTTTTCCTTAAGTTGTATGAAAATAATTTGTTGGAAAAGGGACAAAAATTTGCTGAAGAAGTATTTTTTCTCGTGAATTTTGGGAAAGGGTTTTAACAACTTGGGTGGGTAGATTTGGGGAGATTTTGAACAAACCCAATTTCTTCTGTAGGGACAAAACTCTCTGTCTTGTTTGTGTGTTGGTCTATGTTTGCTGGGCTTATTAGAAGGGGATTTCTGTGTGATAAAATTAAAAAAAATATTTAAATTTGTAAAAAAAACCCAAAGAGAAAATTAAAATAATTCTTTAAAGGCTCCTTACATAAAAAAATTTAGAAGACAAAGTAACCCGGAGTATTAATTGCCTTTATTACTGCAGCAGCCGCTAATTAATGCCCCAAGTTATACGGTGTTTCATCCATCAATTAATTTAATGTTGACACATTCCCAGTTGGTAGTTTCCCCCCGGGAGTCTGTGAGTGTCCTGTCACGCAGTCTTGTATTTTTTCAATGCGGTTTTGCGCGCTGCGCTGCTGCTCGTTTTGCTGTTTCGCCTATTGTCGTTCTTACTGCGTCCCCATTTGCCGCTGTAGAAAGTATCATACAGCATAACAGAAGCAGCACCCCCAAAAAGGCACAATACTACACTCACGAAAGACGCTCAGCGAAGCCAAACATTAGCTCATCAAAACAGCAACAGCAACTGTGCTACTTTTGATGCTGTTTTTGGTTTCTGCTGATGCTGGCTTGCTGTTTTGTTTTTTTAGTTGCTGATTTTGGTGTTTTTTAGATTCTGGCAATACTTAAAGGGTTACTATACAGTTTATATAAAGGTTTATTAACAGTTTATTTAAAGTGATTATACTTTTGCTTGTCTGATAACGCTACAGCAATAAATGATACTGCGTTTTTTCGGGAAATAATTTGGCGCTGCACGCTTGAAACACTTCTGATGCCTAAAACAAATTTTTAGAAATTTAGTTATCATGTCTGGGCTATTTTGATCACTTTTAGGAATTGCTTTGTTGCCTTGCAATATTTTTAACCCGCGCTCCCCTTTTTTTTGCAGCTTTTGCTGTTCATGCGCCCCTTCCCTGTTTCTACTGTTTTTAACCCAAGATAAATTGTTACTGTTGTTTCTAAATGACACCTCTGAATAGCTCGTAACATTGCTGCTGTTATTGCACTGTTAACAATACAGCCATTTTGCAGGGTTATGCAAAAAAACGCAGCTGCGCTTCAACTACCGATGCTATGCTGTCCCCTTATGCTTCTACACTTACACTGCTGTCCTGTTGCCTCGGGAACTCAAAATCGTGACATGAGGGTTGTACCTGCGATGAATTGATGACAAGAAAACTTTTGTGCTGCGTGTACGTTTGTTCTGTTGCTGTAAATTTATTATGATACGTTTATGCTTACGATGATAAATAATGAAAATGTTTTTTTTTAATGACCGACATCGACAGTGACCCTGATAAAGGTGGCTACGATAATGATCTGATATGATACGATCATAATGCGCTGCAGCAGTTGATATGAGATTGGATGACGAAAATGATTATATAAAAAATTTTTGGGGAATATTTCTTTGGGGGGCCCCCCTACAAATGTCCACCTGCTGCTACTTCACCTGCTGCTACTTCACCTGCTGCCTTTCACCTGCTGCACTTCACCTGCTGCTACTTCACCTCTGCACTTCACCCGCTCTACTTCACCCGCGTTACTTCCCCTGCTGCTACTTCCCTGCCTATCACCTGCTGCTCTTCCCCTGCTGCTATTTCACCGTGCTACTTCACCTGCTGCACTTCTCTGCTGCTACTTCACCTGCTGCCTTTTCACCCGCGTACTTCACCCCTGCTACTTCACCTGCTGCACTTCACCGCTGCTACTCCCGCTCTACTTCACCTGCTGCCCTTCCCCGCTGCTACTTCCCCTGTGCACTTTGTTGCAACCCCTAATGGGTTGCAATATATATAATATATATATGAAGAAAATTATAATAAAAATTAATATATATATATAATATATATATATTATATATATATATATATAATTATCACCTTTTCATAAAATTTTATTTTGCTTATTTTTGCGTTTAAAATCAATCGTAAATGTATTGCTTTATATTATTATTTGACTTTTATTTTTTGTTGGGTGGGAAAACATATAGTGCCAGTTAAAGTCTTATTGCTAACTATGTAATTATCGCTTGTGGCTCGTAAACGGGCCCCGGTTTCTCGTTGGCGGGCACAACCCAGGGAGCTAACCCCGATCGAGGGGGGTCCTCACCTCGCCTGAAGTATTCAGCTGCTCTAGACCCCTTTTGGGTGGTTGGACAGATTGTCTGTCTCTTATTCTTGTTAGTTCTGTAGAACTCTGTTCACAGAACTTTTAAGACTTAGGGGATTTTCGACTTGTACGAGTTGTTGTCTCATAGACACTCGGGAAAACTCAGGTCCTGAACTGTATTTCTCACCAACTTGTACGGGTATCTTGTTTTATCACAGTTGGGGTTTTTTTAGCGAACTTAATTCATATTAGGGGAGTTTTGTGTTTTTTGGGGAGGATCCTGATGGTCCCTACACTGTCTTTAATTATCTCCTTGTTCCTGATTCTGTGTCGCAGTTGCTTTTTTTATATTGTTTTCGGCTTACAGCCTTTTTTTGTTCAAGCAGCTTTTCCGACTGCCAGTGGACAAGAATTAGTTTATGAAGGACTTTTCAGTCATTTTTTTAAGTCTAGTCGTTTTGGACATAGCGAACTACTTAGAGCACTTACACACATACAAAAACTTACTTGTACATATTTGTAATACTTTTAAATTTTAATGAAACCAATGGTACTAAAATTTATAATGTGTAGTTCTTTTAGCACATTACTATTGTTCAAGAGAATGATATTTTGATTCCTTGTTAATTTAATTTAATTTGAAAATTTAAAACCCTAGACTTAATAAATTTTTTAAAAATTTTAAATTTCTCTAGTTAGTACCTACCAGTTTGTAACCTGAAGCCATTGAATCACCACTAAATTTTAAATGGAAAATTTGGGCAAGATACTGACTACTTTTTACAAAAACCCCCAGTAACAGGCTGGATGCAAAAGGGGCAGTCCTTTCTGTATTCACGGGAATCTCTAATTTTTTAAACGCTTTTTTTGTAACAAATGGGGCCTGCCGGGGGGCTCTTATCCAAGGTGTTGGAGAAATTGTCCATTTGAAAACTATAACTCTATGATCAAACACTTGAGTATTTTCCTAATCGAAGATTTTGATTTAGTCTTGTACACAACCAGGTGGATGTATGTACCTACTTGAGTCTCTTGACCCAAGGAATGGAAATACTGTTATGATTCTAACTCTAAATATCCAACACAAAAATTTCTATTAGGATTAATTTCCCATAATCACCCCGTAGTACAATTATTTCGTGATGTATGCCAAAGTGAAACAGTTAATTGATACTCGACTTTGTCTGATTAAGTACAAAAAAACTTCAACGTTTTTTGGCGAGTACCAAATATCTCGGTGTGACGTTAAAGGAATTACACCCAGAAACTGTCATGCGTTAATTAAAGAATATTGTTTCCTCTCTACAAGATGCCCCTGATTATGTTTCAGATTCAGAAAGCCTAGTGTCACAATTGGGAAGTAACTCTATTTTAAGAAAAAAAAGGAACAAGACAAAGTGAGCTAGTGTCGACCAAAGTAGCCAGTTCTCGCTCACCCTTCCCTCACTGCACATTATACAGAGAAAAACTGTTAGTATGACAAGCCCACGCTAGTCAGTGAATGCTACACCTGTATTACTTATCATGACCAGATTTACCCCCAGAAAATCTGGGAAAAATGAATAGCCCAAAAAAGGCCCCGGTGAATGCAACAGATGAAGTAGCAGCGGTGAAGTAAACACAGGTGAAGTAGCACAGGTGAAGTGGGAACAGATAAGTAGCAGCACGTGAAGTAGCAGAGGGGAAGTGGGAACAATAATACACAGGTGAAGAGCAGCAGTTGAAATGCAACAATGAAGTAAACCGCAGGGGGAAGTAGCCGAGGGGGAGTAGCGCAGGTGAATAGCAGCAGGGGAATACAGCAGGTGAAGTGGGAAATTAATAAGTACACAGGAAGTACAGCAGGGGAAGTAGCAGCAGGGAAGTACACAGGTGAATGGCAACAGATGAAGTAGCAGCAGTGAAGTCAGTAAGTAGCACAGGTGAAGTACAGCAGGTGAATAGGCCCGGTGAAGTAGCAGCAGGTGAAAAGGCAAAAGATGAAAGCACAGGTGAAGTACAGGGGAAGTACAGCAGGAAAATAGCACGGTGAAGTGGCAACAATGAAGAGCGCAGGGGAAATACAGGTGAAGAGCAGCAGTGAAATACAGCAGGTGAAGTATCACAGGGAAGGCAAAAGTGAAAATAGCAGCAGGTAAGTACAGGGTATAGCAGCAGGTGACGTAGCAGCAGTGGAGAGCACAGTGAAGTACAGCATTGGGGGTAAACACAGGGAGTAGCAGCAGGTGAAATAGCAGCAGGTGAAGTAGTACAGGTGAAGTAGCAGCAGTGAAGTAGCGCATGAGAGCAGCTTGAGAAACAGCAGGTGGTACAGCAGGTAGTAGCAGCGTTGGGGTACAGCAGTGGGGTACAGAGGTGAATAGCAGCAGGGAAGTAGCACAATGAATAGCAGCAGGGAATACACAGGGAAGTAAAACATTAGAGAGCAGCAGTGGATACAAAGGGGGAGTAGACAGTGGAGTACAGCGTGAAGAGCAGCAGGTGAAAAGCAGCAGGTGAAATACAAAAGGAATGGCAACAGAGAAGACAGCAGTGAAGTACAGTAAGTAGCACAGGGGGAATACAGCAGGGAATACAAAGGGAAGTGGCAACAATAAGTACCAGGGGAAGCCACAGGTGAAATAGCAGGCGGAGTACAGCAGGGGAAGTAGCAGCAGGTGAAGTAGCAGCAGTGAAGTGGCAACAATGAAGTAGCACAGGGGAAGTGGCAGCAGGGGAAGTGGCAGCAGGGGGATAGAGCAGGGGGGTGCAGCAGGGAAGTAGCAGCAGTAACTACAGCATAAGTGGCAATAGATAAGTGCACAAAAACAGGGGAAAAAAAAAAAAAAAAAACAAAGTAGGCAGCAGGTGAATGGGACAGGTGAAGTGGGACAGGGGGAGTACAGCAGGGGGGGTAGCACAGGTAATAGCACAGGTGAATTCAGCATGAAGTGGCTGAAGAAATACAGCAGTGAAAAGCACAGGTGAAGTACAGCAGGGGAAGTAGCAGCATAAGTAGCAGCAGTTGGAAAATAAGGGGAGATTTTGGGGTAGCAGCGGTAGTAACACAGGGGGAAATACAGCAGTGAAGTACAGCAGGGGGTACACAGGTGGAGTAGCAGCAGGTGAAAGCAGCAGGGGAAGTAGCAGCAGGTAAGTAGCGCAGGTGAAGGTTTGGTGGCCCTAAAAACTTGGGGCGATGGTCACTTCACGGTGCACTAATCGCAAAACACGCTGAATTCACTGGTGCCAAAAACACTGGGTCACTCACGCTGTAATCACATGGGTACCTAATTTGGGGGTCTACTTCACCCGTTCCTTCACCTGCTGCTACTTCCCTGCTCACTTCACCCTGTCTTTGCTACCACCTCTGCCTTACCCGCCCCACCTGCTGCTATTTTCCTGCGCTACTTCACTGTTGCCACTTCCCCTCTGCTACTTCATGGTAGTATGTTGGGTACCCCCGCTGCACTCCCTCTGCTACTTTACCCCTGCTACTACTTTTCCACCCCCGCTGTACTTTACCTCGCTACTTCCCTGTGCCACCCCACCTGCTCTACTCCACCTGCTGCTACTTTACCTGCTGCTACTTTACTGTTCCACTTCCCTGCTGCTACTCACCGCGCTACTTCACCTCGCTACTCCACCCCTGCTACTTACCCCCACCACCCCCTCCCACCTCTTCCACTTTCCCCCTGCTGCTACTTCACCTGCTGCACTTCACCTGTTTTTCACTCCACCTGCTGCTACTTCCCTGCTTACTTCACCTCGCTACTTTTACCTCGCTACTTCACCTGCTGCTCTTCACCTTTGCCACTTCACCTCGCACTTCACCTCGCTACTCCCCCGCTCTACTCCACCCGCGTACTTCACCTGCTGCTACTTTATCTGTTGCCCCACTTCACCAGCTGCTACTTCCCTGCTCACTCATCGTTTCCACTTTACCCGCTCTACTTCACCGCTCTACTCCACCGGCTGCTACTCCACCGCGCTATTCCCCGCTGCTACTCATCTTTTTCCCCTTTACCTGCGCACTCCCCCCCGCGCACTTTTCCTGCTGCACTTCACTGTTCCACTTGACCCGCTCTCCCCTTCACCTGCTGCTACTTCACCTGCTGCACTCCACCCTGCCACTTCACCTGCTTTCCCCTTCACCTCTGCTACACCACCTGCGCTACTTACCTTTTCTACTCGCCTGCTACTTCACCTGCGCTACTTCACCGCTGCTACTTCATCTGCGCCACTTCACCTGCGCTACTAACCCGCTGCCCCTTCACCGCTCTAAATTTACCTGCTGCTACTTCATGCTGCTACTTCACCTGCTGCTACTTCACCGCTCACTTCACCGCGCTACTTTTACCTTTTCCTTACCCCCTCACTTCTGTCCCCTTCACCTGCGGGTACTTCATATTGTGCGAATTTACCGCGCCATTTGTGGGGTTTTTTTTTTCAAAATTTTTTTTTTTTTTTTTTTTTTTTTTTTATTCCCCCTTTTTTTGTTTTTGGGGGTTTTTTCCCGTGGGGGGGGGGGGGTTTTTTTGTTTTTGATTAGTTAAAATGGGATTATTTTTTATCTTTGATTATTGATTCCCGCGCTACTCCACCTGCGGCCTTCACCGTGCTACTTCATCTGTTGCCACTTCACCTGCTGCACTTTACCGCTGCACTCCACCGCGCTACCTTTACCTGCTGCACTTCACGTTGCCACTTTACCTGCTGCCACTTCACCCCCTGTACCCACCTGCGGCTACTTCACCGCTGCTACTTCACTTTGCCCCTTCACCGCTGCTACCACCCCTTCCTATTCACCTGCTGCTACTTCATCTTTTGCCACTTCACCTGCTGCCACTTCACCTGCTGCACTTCATCTGTTGAAAATTCACCTGCCCCCCTTCACCTGCTGTACTTTATCTGTTGCCCCTTTACCTGCTTCCACTTCACCTGCTTACTTCACCCGCGCATTCACTGTTCCACTTCACCTGCTTCCACTTTACCCCGCTTTTACTTTCACCCCTTTCCCCTTTACCTGCCACTTTACTGTTTTCCCCTTTACCCTTTGCACTTCACTGTTCCACTTCCCTGCTTCCACTTCACCTGCTGCCACTTCACCCTGCTACTTCCCTTGGGCCCCTTCCCTGCCTTTTCCACTTCACCCGTTCCCCTTCACCTCCACTTCACCTCCATTCACCGCGGTACTTTCACCCCGCGGCACTTCACCTGCGGGTAAATTCACCTGCGGCTACTTACCCGCGTCCACTTCACCTGCTTCCCCTCACCTCGGGTACTTCACCTGCCGCCACTTATTTCAAGTGATTTTTCTCTTCCTGAAAGGTCATTTTCTTTTTGTTGCTTCATTCCTGTTGATGCTTTAAAAATTTTAAATATTCTCCTTCCCCCAATAAACAACGATACTATTTTTATATGTTTTTTCTTTCTTAATTGTAGCTTTGTTGATGTTCAAGTCTTCCATATTATGGTTAGCTTGCTTTCCGTTTTTTGAGCTTTTGCTTGTTTTTAGTCATGTGACTGTTGATTTTTACGAGATTTAGATATGAAAATATGAGAGGAGGAGCAGTACAGCAACTTTCTGGCCCAGGGTATCATTTTCCCCCCACACCCACCACACCCACCATTACTTTTATCCTTTTCTAAAGCTACACAGACCTTTTTCCCCCCCTCCACGACTCTATTACCAATCCTGATCATTTATAATTTTTTTTAATCAATATTTTCCAACTTGAACTCACTGATGCCACTACTCAAGGTTGTATTTTTCAGGAGGTTATTTTTCCCCTTTTATTTACTCCTCTCATCCTTTTATAAACCGTTATGTAATACTTAGACCGTTACAGGCAGCTAATCTAAATGGGCCCCTCAAAGAATATTTGAATTAAAAAAATAACCTGAAGACTCATACATAAAACATACCTTTTCCCACCAAGGGAGGGGCCGAAAAAAAAAAAAAAAATTTCATCATTCACTGTCTTTCCAAGGCATGCCACATAGAGTTAAAAACGCAACATTAAACCCCCCTTTCAAGGCAGACCGTACTTTTCCTCTCGCTAGCATTGGTCTGGCGCCCAAAGGGAAATTTGGCCAGTTTGGGGAGAAAGGTATAGACTGCGTACCTTTTCCAAGGGTTCATGGTTCGATCTCCCTTTAGCCAGAATCAGTGTTTTTTTATATATTAATATAATATATATATATATATTATATAATATATAATTTTTTTTCAAACACCAGCAAAAAACCCCACCGAGCAGGGTGGCCCCAAAAAGGAAAAAAAGAGTTTTTCCTTTTACATTTGTAATATATACAAGAGAAGGGGTTACACCCCTTGCTCCCGGCATTTTTTGTCGCCTCTTACAACACGCATGGCAACAAGGAAAAATTCGTTCCACTTCTCCATGGAGATAAAGGGAAAAAAACAAGAAAAAGATAAAAGAAAAGCAGAAAAAACCCGAGGGTTGTAATAATGCTTGTACATTTTTGTAGTGTGACCCAAGTGTAAGTAGAAGAGCAAGACAACCTCAACCTTACATGTTTATGAACAGAAAAAAAGGCACCAGCAATCCCCAAACCCCAATGTTAAACCCAAATTACAGGCTTTTTGTTTTACACCACTTGCAGGACGGGTACCTCCCCAACCCCCAGGGAGGTACTACCCTCCGCCAATGGTGTAAAACGAAAGCCCGAAATTGTTTTACATAGGTTGAACGCGAGTTTTTTTTCTGTCTAATGAACACCCAAAATTTCAGGTATGTCTTCTACTTCTACTTCCAGTTAGTTTTACACTACACATACATGTACAAGCATAATAATACACACCCCTCTGGTTTTCTGCTATTTTCTTTCTAGATCTTGTTCTTTTCATTTCCTCTTATCTCCATGGGAATGGAACAGAATTCTTCTCCGTAAGCCATGTGTGTTGTAAGAGGCGGCTAAAATGCCTGGAGCAAGGGGCTAGTAACCCCTTCTCCCTGTAAAATATTACTAAATTTAAAAAGAGAAACTTTTGTTTTTCCTTTTGGGCCCCCCACCTCAGTGGGATACGGCTGGTGCGTTGAAAGAAGATTATATATATATATATATATATATATAAAATATATAAATATATATATATATATAAATATATATATATATATATATATATATATATATATATATATATATTTATAATATGCAATAAGATCACAGTAAACAGTGATTTCAGAATATGCAAAACAACCACTCTGAAAGAAAGGAAATTCCAAGCGCTTTCGTGACTACTCACATTATCAAGGAACTATATAGTTCCTTGATAATGTGATAGTCACGAAAGCGATTGGAATTTCCCTATTCATTCAGAGTGGTTGTTTGCATATATTATATATATAATATATATATATATATATATATATATATATATATATAAATAATATATAATATATATATATATATATATAATGTCGTGCCGAATATGTAAAACGGGTCAATTAGCAAGAACTCATTTAAAATTAAGTCCTTTCTGAAATTTTCTCTTATACTTTGAAGATATATATTTTTCATTAATGTTAATGTAAAAATTTTTAATTTTTCACCTAAAGAATCTTAGAAAACTTACCTAACCTTTTTAAATAACAAAGCAATTTATTTTAGCCTAACCCAACTAAATATATTTTAAATACTTTTACAATAATTTAGTACTAAACAAACACAAATCAAATATATTTTTTTCGTTAGGTTCAGAATGATTTTTGCAAAATTTAAATTGCATATACAAATTTTCACTTGTCCTATAGGGCAAGATAAGCGTTTGAAATTTTAAGCCAAGATCGCAGTTCTGCCTATTCGGCACTATATACATATATATATATATAATATTATAATATATATATATAAAATATATATATATAATATATATAAATAAAATTAACAAATTTGGGATGCCAGAGGCAAATGAAAATGGGGAGCCTTTAATTGAACTTTAAGTAGAAAGAGGTTTCGTAATAAGTAATATATCTTTTATGATTTTATGAAAAAGAGGATAAGTATACAAGGTATGATACAGCATGCAATGAAAATGGTTTAATATATTATATATTGGTGATAAATGGTTGATGGATAGGCTTCAGGATTTACATGTTTATAGAGGGGCAACGGATATATCGGATCATTATTTAGTTGTAGCTACAGTCAGAGTAAGAGGAACATGGGACAAAAGGAAAATGGCAACAGCAAGTCAGAGGGAGGTGAAAGTGTATAAGCTAAGGAAGGAGGAAGTTAAGGTGAGATATAAGCAACTATTGGCAGAAAGGTGGACTAGTGCAAGTATGAGTAGTGGGGGTTAAGGGGGTTGGAATAGCCTTAAAAATGCAATATAAAATGTGGGGGCAGAAGTTTGTGGCTATAGTAGGGTGGGTGCAGCAGGAAAGAGGAATTATTGGTGGAATGATGAAGTAAAGGGTGTGATAAAAGAGAAAAAGGTAGCTTATGAGATAAAAGAAGAGCAGAGTATATGGAAAATAAAAGAAAGGTGAAGAGAGTGGAGAGAATGCAAATGGAGAGCAGATGATAGAGTGGGAGAGGCACTGAGATAAACAAGTTAAGATATCCTAGGTAATGCATGCATTTGTTAGTTAAAAACAGAGTAGGGAGTTAGTAGATGGGGAACTGGCAGTATTGGGTAGATGGCGGGAATATTTTGAGAAACTTTTAAATGTCGATGAAGAAAGGGAGGGGGTAATTTCATACACTGGCCAGAGAGGTATACCATCTTTAAGGAGTGAAAGGAGCAGGATGTGAGTGTGCGGGAGGTACGTGAGACATTACGTAGAATGAAAGGGGTAAAGCAGCTTGAAGTGACGAGATCATGACAGAAATATTAAAAGCAGGGGGGATATAGTATTGGAGTGGTTGGTATTTTTGTTTAATAAATTTATGAAAGAAGAGAAGGTACCTATTGATTGGCAGTGACTGTACATAGTTATTTTTAAATAAAGGGAAGGGACATAAAAGAGAGTGCAAAAATTATGGGGAAATAAGTTTACTGAGTATACCAGGTAAAGTGTTGTGGTATGCAAAGAGTACGTACCCTTCATTCGGTGCGTGTACACACCCTCACTGAAAGGCTTTCTCCCCCAACCGGGAAACAAGGTGCTAAGGGATGACGAGGGGGTCCCATCGTCCGATTAATACCCAGGTTCCAGCCAATGGTTTTGGCAATTGCAGAGGTGTTGTGGGTACCACACTCCTGTCTGCCCTTGTCATTCCCATTCAAGAGCTGGTTGAAGCACGGTCTGCTCTCTAATGGCTTCTATTCTGCCTTGCTTACCGTGCAGTGCACTAATACCTATTGTTGTACATAGTGTATATAGTGTACATAATTCTGTTCTTACTTGGGAAGAAAAT
>NC_069418.1:42849856-43001947 GCF_026875155.1 Cherax quadricarinatus | reverse complement strand
TTTCAAGTCACCTCACTACAGTATATAAGCCACGTCTACGGCCCTATGCTGTACACTCTACAAGATTGATGGACCTGAACACATCGACTCCAGGCTGAGGGACTGATTACCTCATACTCCTCCTCTCCTTACGCCTTCCTCTTTGTAATGGACTGATGAAGCCACTGTGTGGCGAAACGTTTCCTGAATAAAGATTTCCATATGCTGCATAAGTGTCTCAATCTTCAACTTGTCGGTTTTTCAAACCATTCATCACAACTGTCAGACACTGCAGCATCATGGGATCTTCTTACAAAGAATTCTTCAACACTTGTTCAACCTTTGGACAAAGACCTACTTCGACTAGTGGATGGTACCACTATGATCCCGCCTCCACCTGCTTCAAGTCACCTCACTACAGTATATAAGCCAAGTCTACGGCCCTATGCTGTACACTCTACAAGATTGATGGACTGAACACATCGACTCCAGGCTGAGGGACTGATTACCTCATACTCCTCCTCTCCTTACGCCTTCCTCTTTGTAATGGACTGATGAAGCCACTGTGTGGCGAAACGTTTCTTGAATAAAGATTCCCATGTGCTGCATAAGTGTCTCAATCTTCAACTTCTTGATATAAATCCCAGTAATCTATTTGCCTTATTACGTACGCTCAGGCATTGCTGTCTTGGTTTAAGGTTGCTGCTTACCATAACCCCCAAGTCCTTTTCGCAATCTGTATGGCTAAGTTCTACATTATTTAACTTATAAGTGATAGGGTTACGGACACTCCCAAGCTTCAGAACCATGCATTTATCTACATTGAACTGCATCTGCCACTTTTCTGACCAAGAAACTCTATTCTTGGTCAGATGTGTCCAACTATGTGACGTGGGTGAAAGTACGAAACCTGCCTTTTGAGGCGACAGAGCATGATGTGATGGCGGTGTTTAGCAGCTATGGAAAAATCCACTCAGCTGAGATGGGGGTGTGGCAAAATGGACCTTATGAGGGGCTACCTGAAGAATCATTTACGCTGAAAATGACGTTGAGGCAGCCAATTCCATCATACGTACTTATGGAGGTCTTCCGGACGCAGGTCTACGTGTACTACTCATGGCAGCTGAAGACTTGCAGATTATGTGGTTCGTTTGAACATATGGCGGCCAAATGCTATAAAAAAGCTGGACGGAAGGGACAGGTACCATTTTAATGTTCAACCAGTGATCTTACATCAGAGGAATGCTATGGGGGCGTTGGAGGAAGGAGTAAGGCCTAACAAGAATCCTTCCAGATGGAGTGAAGAAGTGGATAGGGCTGAGGCGGCTATGGAGGAAAGTGTAACACTATCAGTTTCATTGGGGTTTATATGCCAGCAGAGAATATAATCAAAGTAAAAGAGGATTTTGTGAGAGACGTTTTATGTGTATTTTTTAAGGGGTTTACCTCTAGTAACTGTAATTGGTGGGGACTGGAACTGTGTTATAAGGGGGGGACGTGGAGCCAAGGGGGGCGGGTTGTGTATTACGGTCGTTATGCAATGTTTTACAGGATGCAGAGGTAAGGGACGTGGAGGGGAGTGGGGCTTGGAGAGTGGATTTTACTTTTGTTAGTAGAGATTATTCAGCGAGGTTAGATAGGATTTATATAACGGGAGCAGTTAGTGTAGGAGGGGTAAAAACAGTGGATGTAGGGTTTTCGGATCATAGGGCAGTTTTGGTAGAGCTGGATTGGGAGGGAGTGGTAAAGGTATATTCAAGTTTCTGGAAGTTAAATGCGAGGTTGGTGAGGAGTGAGGTGGTGAATGCAGAGTTTAGAGACTGGTGGAGACAATTGTGGAGGGCAAGGGATGGGGTAGGGAGTATTTTGGATTACCTGGAGTTTACCTGGAGAGAGTTCCGGGGGTCAACGCCCCCGCGGCCCGGTCTGTGACCAGGCCTCCTGGTGGATCAGAGCCTGATCAACCAGGCTGTTGCTGCTGGCTGCACGCAAACCAACGTACGAGCCACAGCCCGGCTGGTCATGAACCGACTTTAGGTGCTTGTCCAGTGCCAGCTTGAAGACTGCCAGGGGTCTGTTGGTAAATAGGGCTAAACCTGGTATCGCGGGGTTTTATAAATATAAAGGAAGGGAAGAGGCGAGGTGGAGGTACGGTTTACAGAATTATTTGGAACAGCAGCTAAGTGAGTGTTATGCGAGTGAGGAAGGGAAGTCTTTTGAAGAAATATCAGGGCTAAGAGAGAGATTAAGGGAAATACATAATGAAAGATTTGATAAATTAAGGGTAAGGGCAGGTATGGATGCCGTGCTATGGGCAGATAAACCGTCGGGTAGTGTGTTAAGAAGTTTTCGCATTAGACAACAGGAGTCCACTATAATACTTTTAGAGGTTAGTGACGATTTGGAAGGTTATGCTAAGGGGCAAATGTTGGTGACAACTGAGGGAATAAGTAATTATGCGGACTATTGGTTTAAAAGGAAATGGGAAAAGGGTAACGTGGGGATAGTTAATAAAGAAAGAGGTGTGAAGGCCCTGGGGAAAGGTGGGGAGGGCAGAGGGGGTTTGGATGGAATAATAAGTATGGAAGAAGTGAAAGAGGCGGTGTTCAATTTAAGTAAGGGGAAAGCACCTGGAATTGATGGGCTTTCCAATTATTTTTATAGAGTGCATTGGGAAACCATACATGTTTGTTTGGTTCAGGTATTGAATAGTATGCTGAAGTAAAGGAAATTGGGAATGTCACAGAGGACGGGTGTGGTCGTGCTTGTAAAGAAAAAGAGGGAGGGGAGAACACTGAGCACGTACAGTGCCATATCTTTAATGTGTACGGATTATAAGATTTTTGCGAAGATTCTAGGGAACAGGATGAAGAGGGTAATAGGTGGTATTGTGCACAAGGGTCAGTTGGGAATTCCGGGTCGTAGTATGAGGGATGGACATAGTCGTATTAGGGAATTTTTGCAAGGTTGTAAGGGTGGTGGAAATTTGGGCATTGATTGGGAGAATGCTTATGACGGTGTGGATAGGGAGTACATGGTTGACACTTTAAGGCTTATGGGTTTTGGGGAAGGAATAGTAAAATGGGTGAAGACCTTGTATGCAGAAGCCACGATTCAGGTGCAAATTAATGGTAGGTTGGGTATCGTGTTGAAAATGGAGAAAGGTTTGAGACAAGGGTGTCCTATGTCTCAAATTCTGTTTGCATGTATGCAACACCCGTTTTATGGAATGGTTGAGGAAGAAACAACATTACAGGAGGAGGGGTCGGGGTTCACAGAGTTAGTTGGTTATGTAGATGACACAACAATACTGATCAGTGATGTCGAAGGTTTGGGAAAGGTGGAGAGAGTAATGAGGTTTTTTGGAGAGGGGTCAGGCATGCGTGTCAACAGAGCTAAATCGAAATGATTAGATATAGGAAATTGGGTGGGGGGAAGAATGGGGGTGGAGTTTGGATGGGATGTGACTGAACAGCTGAAAATTTGTGGGAATATCTATATGGTTGATGAGCAAGTGGCTTGACTGAGGAATTCGGAATTGGTGGGAGAGAAAGTTGTACAACGGATTAGGAACCTAAGAGCGAAGGATGTTACTTTAATGCAAAGGGCAATAATTATAAATTCATTAGTTTATAGTAAAGTGTGGAACGTGGCAGTGGTGTATCCTTTACGGGAACAGGAGATAAAGGAGATACAGAGGAGGGTGCTTCGTTATATATGGGGTTTTGGACGAGCATGGCTAAGTAAAGAGGCGGTTATGACGAATGTGCACAGAGGGGGAGTAGGGCTTTTGATGCTAGGGCCGAGGGTAAAGGTCATGTATGTTAAACAGAAGTACGTAAGGGAGGGGGGGGGTAAAAGGGGTGAGGGTTGGGAGGGTGATGGGGGATGTACGACGATGGTGGGGAGGAAAGGACATAATGGAATGTAAAAAATATGCTAAGGGTTATGTTAGTAATAGGTGAGGTAAACAAGCTCAAGGTGGGAAGGTTGGTAGAGATGAGTAGGAAACCAGAAGTCATGCAAGGGGTGGCGGTATACCCTTTGTATGATTGGGGTACGATTTGGCATGATTTCCAGAAACTTAGATTAATGCCGAGGGTAAGGGAGTTAGTTTATAGGTTTGTAATGGGAATTTTAGCGTCAAAGCAGGCTTTATGTGTGATGGGTTTGGTAAAGGAGGCGAAATGCGATCATTGTGAGGAATCGGAAACAGCCTTTCATGCCGTATATTTTTTTAGGGAGTTGGGGCAGGTACGGGTGTGGCTGGCTAGAGTCTTCAAGTTAATGGGTGGGGGCAATGTAGAGCTCCTGCGTGCCCTAACTTTAGAGGTAAGGGGGGTGTCTGAGGTTGTAAAGAAAGCCATTCTGTACATTGTGACAGATTTCTTGTTTTATTCCTGGGACTTGAAGGAAAAAGGTGGGGGGATTAGGGTAAGGGCAATTGCAGCAGCAATTTATCGCACAGTATGTAGAAATAAACTCATTTATGGTAAAAGGTGGGCAACTGCGTTCCCGGAGGCATATAGAAATATAACGGTAAAGGGACTCAGTAATTTGGCTACTTAAGTACTAAGGGACCATTTTCCTTTTCGAGAGCGAAAATGACCATAATGAAGGATATGTGAATGTGGTAGGATTGTCATGAGAGTTGTATGGGAGGGGATGACATGTCAGATGTGGTGTAATTGGAGAGTTTTCTTGTGTGTGAATGTTTTAGTTTAGCCATGTGTTGAAAGACAAGAGGTCATTGATGATCATAGTTTTAATAAAGTAAATGATCTTTGTAAGTGAGACAACTACAAGAGGGAACAATCAAATCATTGTTAACATTTTGGTATAAAGGATACAGAGTAATCATGTTTTTCTCAAAATTATTCAATTGCCTTGCTTATTTCCTAATAAAGGATTAAAATATAAGGTTGTAAAAGTCTTATCTATTGTTGTGTTAATGTGTCGGTGTGGGTATGCGTGATCGAGTATATACACAAATGTATATATATGTAAGAGTATATTGTTGTGTTAAAGTGTGTGTATGAGTCGGTGGGGTATGTGTGATCGAGTATATACACAAATGTATATCTATGTAGAGTATATTGTTGTGTTAATGTGTGTGTATGAGTCGGTGTGGGTATGTGTGATCGAGTATATACACAAATGTATATATATGTAAGAGTATATTGTTGTGTTAAAGTGTGTGTATGAGTCGGTGTGGGTATGTGTGATCGAGTATATACACAAATGTATATATATATGTAAGAGTACAGGTATGTATGTTACCAATTTTTAAAAGTCTGCCTTCTGTGTAAGGCGACCTTTTTAGCATGTGCATATTATGTTCTTGTGAGATATAAGGAACTCAGTAGTTTTAGTTAGTAATATGTAACATACACCGTGAATTTAGAACCCAACATGGGGGGGGGGGTTAAAGGGGGAGATTGTGTGTTGTCAGGAAGAGAGAGGTTTATGGGGGATAATTATAACTGAAGTTTTTTAAGTTCATATGGTTAACCATGGTTGTCCATTTCAAACATTGTTAAAAATGTCAGAGGATATATAATATGGGAAGTGGTCATCTTATCAGATGGCTTTTTCCATGGTATAGTAGGAATATATATACGGGATGAAGCAACTAATTAAGGAATATTTTATATTGTTTATATATTAAGAGAAATACGAAATGACACATGTATGAGAGGATCTAGGTCATTGATAACAATGGCAACTGTCATCAATTGGATGAGTTTGAATTTTAATTTTAATTGGAGGTAGAAAAGTTTAGTTGATACATGACATGATGTTATATTCTTAGGTCATACTGTATGTTGTAAGATGGAGGGAATACCTTTAGGGTTTTTAGACAATGTTTGAAGGCATAACCGTCCGCAGGAGGACATATGTATAATGGTTATGGTGTGGAGTTCACTTTTGTATGATTATCAGTTTATATTCAAATTTTGTATGTAGTTTCGTTTTTAATAAAAATAAAAAAAAATAAAAGTCTGAAGCTCACTCCCTGTTGATGAATGTTGGAGAGGCTGCACAATACATCTAGTCACCATAAACCAGTTTCGATAATATTAGGGTAGAATGAAGACAAAGTAGAGTTGGTGTAATACACAAATAACCCGCACATAAAAGAGAGAAGCTTCTCTCTTTTATGTGCGGGTTATTTGTGTATCGTTCCAGTCACGGTATTGTGCTTTTTTTGTTATTTAGAGTTGGTGTCTCATCCCACAAGAAACAATGGCAAGGGTTTTGAAGAGATTCAGCCGGCTATGACAAATTGCTTTCAGGGAGCTAATGCCAAGTTTCCAGGACATCCGTCGATCAAACAGAAGACCGAGAAACCTGACCTTCTTTCATTCAGGAATACGGGAACCACACACGTATAACGCTGTATTAGAAACAACAAAGCGTCTAGTAAATGTAATCTGATGTGGTTCAGTAAAAGAAAAGTTTAAACTCATGAATAGTGACACTGTGTGAAACACGGTAGACAGCATTCTGGAGAGAAGCTTCAAATAGATGAGTCAGCTTCTTCGCTGACTGTCATCTATAATAAATTTTATTCTTCATCACATGTTTTTATTCGCTATCAATGATCTTGCCTTTGTTCTTCCATTATTTATTTGATTGTCACCTTAAATGACAATCAAATAAATGATGGAAGAACAAAGACAAGACCACTGATAGCGAGTAAAAATATGTAATGAAATATTTTGGTAGGTCCAAAGCCTTTTTCGGACCTCTCAAAGAACTTACTACCTCTTTCGAGTAACAATTTGTTGCACACATCTGGTATCGAGGTTCTGACTAACACTTTTGGTACATCGGACCTCAGCATGCGTCGATTTTCGAATCGTCCGCACAATCTCAGGACCGACCATCTCTGGTCCTTCGTTCAAACGACCCCGACGTACCACAGGTGACACTTACCCAGTTACCTCTCGCTCCTCTCTGAAACGACCTGCTAGACAGTTTCTTCCCTAACACTGACAGATGTTTCAAGGTACTTCATGGACTTAATTCTTTGCTCTCCAGCGAACGCCTTCCACAGATTTTTTTTCACATTTTTTTAGGCACTCCCTTGACATGTTTCACAAAATATTTAATTTCATGTTTGTAAGAAAAGCGTACACATTGTCATTGTGCAGAATTATTAGCAAGCTCATAGTCTTTCCACTCTTAAAAATAATCCGGTTACGATTTGTCCACACATTTCCCTTAATTCTTGCTAAAGAACTATTCTTCCAGTCTCCACAGATTAACGAAAATTTCTCATGTGTGATGCAGACATTATGCAGCAGCTTCAGTTCCAGGACCTCCTGATTTTAATGTAGCTAAATTAACTTTTGACTGCCTTGAACTTCCACCTTCTGTTTATATAAGAGGACAGCACTTATAAGCATGGAATTGATCCCTATTCCACAACAATGTAGAAGTTACTGGCTCTTTGGCCATCCCGCAAAAAACTGCAGATAAACAGCAAATGTCCTGTCTGTGTTGTAGCTGTCTATAGCAATCCAATTTGCAGCCAATTTCCCACTTGCTTTAAGCATAAAGAGGCACACCCTGCTTTTCTCGCCGTTTGTACGATTTTCTTAACAGAAAGGGAGATTCGTTGTCTTTAAAGGAATGAGGGTTCATCTTAAGTCTCGACAGTTTTCCATATCTTCCTTCAAGAAAGATTCCCACGGCTTTCTTATTCCAAAGTTGCTAGACGGCTTCACACCACGGAAGTACTTCCACATTCACCTCTGAAGTTCTTATTTTTACAGTCACCTCTGTGTTTTACACATTTTTTGGCCCTAGGCGCTGACGTTCTTACCTAGTCGTCTCCTACTGGCCCTACTTCTGCATCTTCTCACTTGCATGTTTCAACATGCACACGATCTTCCCTAACTAAATCATCTTATATCTCCTCTTCTCCAAAGTCTTAAACACCAACAAAGTACAAATCTTCTTTAGAAGATTTGTACTTTGTTGATGTTGAGTACAAAGAACTCAAACATTTTATTTTTTTTCCTGTTTCTGAGTCTAGTCTTTTAGCTAATAATCTCTCCTTTTCCTACTCAGGTTTCTTCTCACCAAGATACCTCTAGCTTCTCGTTATCTCCCCCTTCTTTAGTAACTTCAATTGTCTCTCTTATCTTTACTCAGACTATATATTCTTCTCCCTTCGACACCATGCTTCCTGCACCTTCTCTGTCATGAAGCTACTGAAGCCATCTCCGCGATTACCGAGAAAGCAAAACCAGTGATGAACATGTATCCACCTCCCTACACTTCACAGTCTCACTTTACGCAACCTTCTATACAAAATCTTTCTTATCAAACGCCCAGTACTTCGTACCTTAATTATTTCTCGTTACTTCGAAAGTAGACTTTACTGACCTTTTTAATCTTTAGACATCTCTTGCTTACTGGTTCTGATATACATCTAACTGCAGATTATGACTTACAATGGGAAATTAGAGAACTCAGTTGCAGTCAGTGTTAGCTTCAGGTGTCGCTCTCGCAGTTTTCCCAATATGTGTTTACAAGAACCAAAATTATGCTGCGCTGTCATCCTCCCAATCTCTGGCTAGTTTTATTGCGATCACCAGATCCTTTTCCCGATGTCACATTTAATGAAAATACACTTCTTTTGCTCGCCGGTTTACCACAATCTCATATTTTTGTTCATTCTTCTCTGTACTACACTGCATCCCGTATCTACTTGAATAAGTGGTATAAAGTCTGCTCTTTCTCCTTTTCGACCATTATCTATTCCTGTTGTTGATTTTCTGGGTTCTTCCCTACTTCCACCAATTCTTTTTATTAAGTGGCTTTAATGGTCATCATTTCCTCTGGAGAGGGTCTCACTGTGACCATCGTGGCGATCAGTTGAAGGCTTTTCTCACTTCTCTTCCTCTCTATATTTTAAATACAGTTACACCCACACATTTTGACCTTCGCACTCAAACTATTGCTCTTTTTGCTCACCTTCAAATACCCTCCTAATTACCTGGTCTGTTGTACCAAATTTGCATGACAGCGATCATTGTCATAATCTCCTTACCACCCATACATATTTTCAATCTCCTCGTAGTCCAAGATGGCAGTTTGACGTGTGGTTTGAAATCTTTCATGGTCAGTGGCCTCTCATGATGAACTGTTACAAATATTTACAATCTCTGTTTTATCTGCAGCTTCAGATATAATCTCCAAGCCCTCGAGTAGACATTCTGGGAAAATGCGTACCTTGATGGAATCCTGCTTATGCATTTGAAGCGTGCTCTGTGAGGCCGTTATTGTTACAATAGGGTCCAAGAGGACTGAGATCCTTGATCTCATTTAACTTCGGCCGTCTCTCACCAAGGCACGGTTTCCCGAAAAATGAAAAACTTTCATCATCATTCACTCCATCACTGTCTTGCCAGACTCGTACTTACACTCCAGTTGTAAAACTGCAACATTAACACCCCTCCTTCAGAGTGCAGACACTGCACTTCCCATCACCAGGACTCAAGTCCGGCCTGCCAGTTTCCTTGAATCCTTTCATAAATGTTACCTTGCTCGCACTCAAACAGCATGTCATGTCCTAAAAGCCATTTGTGTCCATTTCGCTCTTACCAATGGAGACAAATGGTTTTTAGGACTTGACGTGCTGTTGGAGTGTGAGCAAGGAATATTATTTTGCTGAGAGAATACATGAAATCAGTGTCATGTTAGGACTAAAGCTGCTGCTGAAGCCACACATAAAAATGTTTGAACTGCATAAACAATATCATATTCGGAAACAACAGCATTTCCTGTCACCCTGAAAGATGACAGCTTTTGATATCACTATGCCTACCTATCTACCCAGGAGATTAATCGTGCACAATCTTCAGCATCGAATACTTTCTAATATCAGTACTCTGGTATACATACATGACCACAAGACAAAGAATACTACCACACAGATTATCTCCACTGAAGGATCCCTTAACTCTGACAGTAGGAGAGCAACAGAGACATTAGATGGTAGCAAATAATTAACTCCTTTTAAGTTTTTTTTATACTAATAGAAGGAGCGTACGAAATAAGATTGAGCTAAGATTAATTGCATGTACAGAAAGCCTAGATATTATGGCTATAACAGACCTGGTTCAATCTGAAAGATAGAGAAATACCTTCTGAATGCCACATACAAGGTCATCAATTGCTTAACCCAGACAATGGTTAATGGGAAGGGCCAATAATGTCAGAGATAATTTAAACTGTAATAAAGTTGGTAGAATTACCGACAATATGTAAAGTAAAAGGACACAAGTGCAACTAATTGACATTTATTGTGGCAACGTTTCGCTCTCCAGGAGCTTTATCAAGCCATTACAAACAATACATGGACACAGAGGGTATATAAAGGCTCAGAGTGAGGTGTAATACTAGTGAGGTACCATTTCGATGTTCACTAGTGGTAGTAGTAGTAGTAGTAGTAGTGGTAGTGACAAAAGTAATACAATATGGTAGAGCAATTAATTCGTACATGAGTAAAAGGATATAAAAGCTATTACTTGGTAACATAAAAATGGTTGGACAAATATAGACTGGAATGAGGCAGCTTGTTTCAGTGTTCACTCTCTGTGCTTTGTGTAGTATAACAGGAGAGACTATGTGATGGCAGGGTTTACTGTTTTCAGGAGATTCTTGCTAAGACTTCGGAGATGGTGAAGCTGCCGTTGTTTTGTTTAATTGTATTTGAAACAGCGATCAGTGCTGATTCGAGGCACTTGCGTCTGTGGAAATTAGTTTCTTTGATCACTAATTGGCGTCTCTGAATTTCATGAGATGATTGGGGGAAATTTTTCGGTGTTGTACACAGGCGTTGTTCAAGTTATCGTTCCTACATGCGTAAATGTGTTCATTGAGGCGGGTGTCGAGGTTTCTGGCTGTTTCACCTACGTAAATCTTGTCACAGCCTCCACAGGGTATAGTGTAAACTCCTGCATTGACTGGTTCGTGGTGCTTGCTTTTGTCCTGGTTATATCCTTTATTGAAGTGCTAGAAGCGATGGCGACTCTGGTGTTAGCTTGTGAAAGTACTTTTGAGACGTTCAGTGCAACCTGGCTGTTGGGAAGAATTATAACTTTGCTGGGAGTGGTGTTGATGCGTGGAGAATTTATGATCTGAAGAGCTCTTTTCTTGCAGTCTTTGATGAAAAAAGAAGGAAAATGTAACTCAGTGAATGTTTGGTGAATGTATGTACATTCCTCGTCAAGAAACTCAGGACTACAAATTCGGTATGCTCTTAGGAAAAACCCGATGATGATGCCTCTTTTGGTCTTGGTATCTTGACTGGAATAGAAGTGTGTGAGATCATTTTATTTGGTGGGTTTCCGATAAACTTGAAATCTTAGGTTGTTGTCTACTTTGTGAATGAGGACGTCGAGGAAAGGTAGCTTGTCATTGGACTCTTCTTCTAGTGTAAACTGGATCGCCGGTTCAACTGCGTTGAGCCTTGCCTGAAGATCCCGTACATCAAAACGTTTTGGAGTTATTACGAGGACATCGTCCACGTAACGTAACCAAGTGACGCTTGAAGGGATGATGTTGGCGAAGTGTTCGGACTCTAGGTGTTCCATGTATAAGTTGGCTAGGACGGCACTTATGGGGGACCCCATTCCCATACGAACCCATCAGCACTCAACAGTGGGAGATGCTCACCAAAGATTTTCTATACAAAACCAGACAAATACTCAAACGCACTAGAGAGGGGAAGAAACTTCTGTACTTGTTACCAAGCAACCCTAAACCAGCACACATGTATGGTTTACCCAAGACCCATAAACACAATATTCCACTCAGACCAATCACGTCAGGAATAGGCAGTGCTCCACACAAACTAGCCGGAGTTCTTGCCAAACATCTTTCCTGCCTTCTGGGGACCATCAGCCCCGCTCATCTTAAACACTCAGGTGACCTTCTCAACCGCATCCGTAACCTCTCCATCCGTAACAAGAAACTAAGCAGTTTGGATGTGACTTCCCTCTTCACAAAAGTACCTACCAAAAAAGCCATCGAGGTTCTACGACGTAAAGTCAATCAGGACCTTAATCTTCCTCTACCTCCAGGGGATTTTGTTGACTTAATTGAACTCGGCATGGGAATGGGGTCCCCCATAAGTGCCGTCCTAGCCAACTTATACATGGAACACCTAGAGTCCGAACACTTCGCCAACATCATCCCTTCAAGCGTCACTTGGTTACGTTACGTGGACGATGTCCTCGTAATAACTCCAAAACGTTTTGATGTACGGGATCTTCAGGCAAGGGTCAACGCAGTTGAACCGGCGATCCAGTTTACACTAGAAGAAGAGTCCAATGACAAGCTACCTTTCCTCGACGTCCTCATTCACAAAGTAGACAACAACCTAAGATTTTAAGTTTATCGGAAACTCACCAATAAAAATGATCTCACACACTTCTATTCCAGTCAAGATACCAAGACCAAAAGAGGCATCATCATCGGGTTTTTCCTAAGAGCATACCGAATTTGTAGTCCTGAGTTTCTTGACGAGGAGTGTACATACATTCACCAAACATTCACCGAATTACATTTTCCTTCTTTTTTCATCAAAGTCTGCAAGAAAAGAGCTCTTCAGATCATAAATTCTCCACGCATCAACACTCCCAGCAAAGTTATAAATCTTCCCAACAGCCAGGTTGCACTGAACGTCTCAAAAGTACTTTCACAAGCTAACACCAGAGTCGCCATCGCTTCTAGCACTTCAATAAAGGATATAACCAGGACAAAATCCAAGCACCACGGACCAGTCAATGCAGGAGTTTACACTATACCCTGTGGGGGCTGGGGACAAGATTTACGTAGGTGAAACAGCCAGAAACTCGACCCCCGCCTCAATGAACACATTTACGCATGTAGGAACGATAACTTGAACAACGCCTGTGTACAACACCGAAATTCCACCAATCATCTCATGAAATTCAGAGACGCCCAATTAGTGATCAAAGAAACTAATTTCCACAGACGCAAGTGCCTCGAATCAGCACTGATCGCTGTTTCGAATACAATTAAACAAAACAACGGCAGCTTCACCATCTCCGAAGTCTTAGCAAGAATCCTCCTGAAAACAGTAAACCCTGCCATCACATAGTCTCTCCTGTTATACTACACAAAGCACAGAGAGTGAACACTGAAACAAGCTGCCTCATTCCAGTCTATATTTGTCCAACCTATTTTTATGTTACCCAAGTAATAGCTTTTATATCCTTTTACTCATGTACGAATTAATTGCTCTACCATATTGTATTACTTTTGTCACTACCACTACTACTACTACTACTACTACTACTACCACTAGTGAACATCGAAATGGTACCTCACTAGTATTACACCTCACTCTGAGCCTTTATATACCCTCTGTGTCCATATATTGTTTGTAATGGCTTGATAAAGCTCCTGGAGAGCGAAACGTTGCCACAATAAATGTCACATTAGTTGCACTTGTGTCCTTTTACTTTACATAATTTAAACTGTTGCATTAGACAAGATATTAAATTAGAAGGGACTAGCATAGAATTTTGTTTGGCTACAGGTTCTGGAGGAACGTGAAAAACTAATCTTGGGAGTTATTTAGAGGCCCATAAATCTTGATAGTGAATCCGGTAAATTTCTTTGAAAAGAAATTCATAAGGCATCTAGATAAGAAAATATATTAATGAAAGATTTTAACCTTAAACAAATTAATTGAAATCTTGAGTGTAGCAACCTCACTGATACGATCCGGGATTGCTTTTTAAAATAGTTTGTGACAGAACCAACTAAAGGAAATAAACTGGTTGACTTGGTTCTTACCAACGAAGAATAAATCATTAATAATCTTTAGGTTAATGATGAACTTAGGAAGAGCGATCAAAAATCGCTCAGTTTCAGTATGTCATGGAATTACCTTAATAACTACAATCAAGCCAGTGTCGCTGATTTTTTCTAGGCTGATTTTATAGGACTGAGAAATTTCCTGGGTGGGTTGAATTGGTGTGATCTGACCGGTACTTATTATG
Source organism: Cherax quadricarinatus (assembly GCF_026875155.1). NCBI lineage: Eukaryota > Metazoa > Arthropoda > Malacostraca > Decapoda > Parastacidae > Cherax > Cherax quadricarinatus. The sequence continues at coordinate 42,987,917 of NC_069418.1, read as the reverse complement.
TCGGTCAAGAAAATGGTGATGGTTGCCAATACGACATTTTTCAAAGCATAGTTCAAGTCACCCATTCTACTAATGTTCCAGATAGGGAAATTAGATCAAATAAAAATGATCCTAAATGGAAAACAATAGTTGAAAAACATCTCACAGGTCAAATGAGAGACCCTTAACAAATTCAAAATATTAAGATGTAAAGACAAATATAAAAGGAATATGAAAAGTCAAAATATTTAATGAAGTTAGTAGCATGGGATACTAGTATAACATAGGGACACTTAAAAATTGCTCATGTCAGCTCACTGACATGAGCAATTTTTAAGTGTCCCTAAGTGTTGAAGATGTGCTCCGTCTTCAACACTTACTTCCTCTCAGTTTTTACAAATTAGGAAACTAGAGAAATTCCAGAAACAACAAAATATGTAGATAGGGACGACAATAAGCTGTGCACGACCAAAGTCACTCTTGACGTGGTCCTCAGAAAAACCTTAATGGACTGTTTGTAAGAGTTATAAAGGAATGTAAGGAAGAACTTGGCAAACCATTGACCAGACTAGCACTGGCATAGTGCTAGATGAAGGGAAAATGGCAAATGTGATACCTATCTACAAATCAGGAGAGAAGTCTTTAGCTTCGAATTACTGACCAATTAGCCTAACCTCTACTGTGAGAAAAATTACGGAACCAATAATTGCCAAGGTTTTTTGAAGCCACCTTGAAAGACAAATTGATTAACGATTCTCCGCACTGTTTTACAAAAGGGTATTCCTACCTTTGAATTACTAACTTCTTTCACTAAGGTATTTGAGGAAATGGATCATGATAATGAATATGATATTGTGAACATTGACTTCAATAAGGCTTTTGAAAAAGTTCCACATAGGAAATTGGTGAAGAAAGCAGAGGTGCATGGAACGGGGAAATATTTTTTTACTTGAGATAGGCATGGTTCACAGAAAGGAAGTAGAGAGTTTGCATAAATAGGGAGAAATCAGAGTGGACATGTCTTACAATCGTCACAAGCGGTGTTCCACAGGGGTCAGTGTTGCACTCTTTGTTGTTTACAATATACAAAAACGACATAGATTAAGGAATCAATAGCGAAATAAGCAAGTTTGTCAATGTCATCAAGATAGGCCTTCGGATTAATTGTGACTAGGACACTAGGGTACTACAGGATCGTTTGAACAGATTGATGCAGTGGTCGGAAAATTGTCATCATATGTCGTATCCCTGCGATCCCTGTTAGGAAGGGGAACTTTTACTACTACAATCGGCATCATCTTCCACGATGCACTTCTGAAACCGAGCGAAGATAAAACCAAGAAGCGAGACAGCCAATGGCTCGTCCAAATTAGCACTTGCAGCTGCTGTTAGCGGCATTCTGCAAGTCTAATGTAATGCGATTATATCGTTCAAGGTGGCTCTCGTTGTGGTCTGTACTGACGACATTGAGGTCAAGAAACTCATCACCATTGACGCTTCAAGCACTATCAACCAACAAGGATTTCAAGTCATGACTTCCCCAGTTTTGAGGGCCAAGAGAACTGTGTTCCTCAAACGACTGGATAAACTCGTCACTACCCAGGATATTGAAGAAATCAAAACTTCCACTGAAGGCCTGAACCCTTGGGCAACGGTGGAGCATATTAACAAAATACCTTCTCTGATGTCAACATGGCAGCCTAAGCTCTCGCAGAGGGACTGGCAATTCACTACTTTTATATCAACCCAAGTAACATTGAAGCCGAGAGACTGAAGAACATCACTAAGGACTATCCCACAAAGGATAAGAAGATCCTCTCGACCTGTGGCAACGAAGGCCATGATTTCAAGTCTTACACCATCACCACTTCACCTAAATGCCTGAACTGCAAACATGAGCACCATACCCTTGTTGCCAGATGCCCAACTAGAAGTGCTCAAGAAACAACTAGACTAGCTAAAGAAAAATACTTGTCAATCCCCAGCATGTGCTGTAATTACAAAACTGCAAGCAGACAACACCAAAATTCTCAAGGCCACTCAAACTGCGTCCTCACCACCAATTCCTGCCGGAGACTACAAAAATTCTCTACTGCATAATGTATGCTCACGTGCACAATGTAGCTGCACCTGGATCCTTCAGTTCCACCATCAATGAACTCTTCAGGCTCAACAACATGGCCAGATTTACTTTCCCTGAATTTCCACCCTCAACAAACATCATCAAGTACACCGCAAATATCGCAAATATTGTCAATGTTCCCACAACTCCACCACCACCGCCTCCACCTTCACCCACCGCGATGGACCAATCAGCGACCTCGCCATCCACATCTCAGCCACCAGCCAAGAGAGCTAAAACACTACAACATCGTGATGAAACTCTCGCTGCCTCGGCCCAATCAGTCACTCCTTCAGCTGCTACTACTGCCAGCCCTCCTGTGGATGCCTCAGCCCTTGATACTGAGCCTGAATACATGTTTTTACCTGGTGTCTGGTTCTACACTACTGACAAATACAAGGACGCAATGTTTACCAGAGAAGTTCACCAGAGACTACAAGATGGGACTGTTAAGTTCACCAGCGAATCAAATGTCTACACCACCGAACAAATACTGCAATGCATCAATCAGCGCATAGCAGACACCAGAAACGTGATTCAAGTGGACTACATCTCAAGGAAGAAATTTAGATGCCTCAACAACGGTTCACTCCAATAGCAAGCTTCCCACCGACCAATCACCTTGAATCTTAGTTCCCCAGCACTCAGCCACTGTCTAAAGCTGGGTTGTGGCTCCAATCGACCCTGTAATGGCTGCTTTCTCGGCCCTTCCTGACACTACCTGATGCTGTGCAGCTTCAATATTATGCCTTCACACTCCTTATCCTGGGATCCAAGGCCGGGTCACCATCCGGAGAAGACCTGGGGCCAGCAGTACCGGAGAATCTAAAGCAACAACAACAACAAAGTTCTACGCTTTAGAAAAGAAAATAATCATCGTGTTTATGAGCTATATAATGTAGATTTTCATAACACTGCAAAAAAGATTTAGGAGTTCTGGTTAGCAGTATTCTAATGAAGTATAAATAACAGGAGTGCTCGGGTTATTCTTTAATTGTACATATAGTTACTCAGGTCTCATTTAGACTTTACTGCACATGTATGGTCACTATATTACATAATAGAGATAAATGGCCTGGAAAACGTACAGAGAAGGATGGCAAAGTTAATTTCAGGTTTAAGAAATCATTCCTACGAGGACAGTCAGAGTTCACTGAATATGCACTTATTAGAAAGGCGCAGAATTAGGAAGGGGAGATGTTTGAGGTGTATAAAAATATTTAGCTAGGTTAGGACGCGCAGTAATGGGTTGAAGTTGCAAAAATTTAGATTTAGAAAGGATTCAAGAAAGCACTTGTTTGGTAATAGAGTTGAGGATGATTGAAGCAAACTCCCGAGTAGAGTTAATGAAACTAAAATAGGTTAGACAAGTACACAAGTGGGTGTGAGTTGGACTTACTTAGGCCAGTAGGCCAGCACTAGCGTTCTTAAGTGGTTGTGACTTGGACTGCTTAACATGAACCAGTAGGCCTACTGAAGAGTTTTTTCTTTGTTATGTTCTTAAGTGTCTTTATTGTAAACTGACTTGCTGGTACTTTAATACAGAGGTTTATCGGAATTAATAATTGTGCTGCCACCTTACAAACTAAGCTGTTTGTCTCGTTTGTTGTTCTCAAGCTTGTGAAAACTACGGCAGCACAAAGTTAAACTGGACCTTTCCTCATTACTTTCTCTAAATAGCCTGAGACCAAAATGTAACTTGCTTGTGTATGAAGCTAGGCAGAGACATGCACGCTAATTAGGAAAGGTATTACAGTTAAGCTTTAGGGGATTTCCTCTCTCATAGGTGTCCAGGTGCATAAACAAAGTTAATGAACTAATACTGCCTGAGATTATATTCAGATTAAATTTTTCTACTGACGAGGCTAATTTATTATGCCCCATTTTTCATCCTGTGAACGGAAGCACACTAGGATATGGACCGAGAAAATAACTGAGAACTAGACCCTAAAATGTTTAACAGGAGCACATTTGTATTTATATCTACTATTGTTAGATGAAAGCAAATTTGGGATATTTTCATAATATGCTTGGTATTTTATTTTCTTTAATAATGGAACTTTACATATAACAAAGGTCATTTTCTGTATATTCCTCAAAAGTCGACAATTAAGCACATAAGATTCAGGAACTATAAGGCTGAACACTTACCTTGTATTTAGTTTGATCATCGTCTGTGAGTCTTCCAAAAAACCAGAGCTGCACTACTTGTAACCAAGCCTGAGCCTGGTTACTACATCAGTCAGAACGTCCACATTGCAAGTTACTCCATAAAAATACTTATCTACGGTTATTTAATGAGTTATTCATCTACTGAGGCTTCTAACTGCATTCTTATGAAATTCAGTTTCATGATTTATTTGTTGCTATTATTATTCTTAATGTTACACACAGAAACACTAACGTTATATTCTACATTTTCATTCAGGATACTTTCTTTGGATAATTTATAAACTGTTTCAGAAAAGACCAGATTAATGTGTGACAGAATTTTAAGAAAAATAATTTCCTTTTCCTTGATTGTTTTTTATCATCATTTCTCGGCTACTCCAATGAACATGAGACAAGTGCTTTCAGTGATACATAGAATCAGTAATAATCAGAGTCAAGCTGAATGCCATAAGTTAACTTTAGCGCCATTAGGATGGCAAAAATTCAGTGTAGACGCCCAGTTGTTAATTCTTATGCATAATTCCCACACTTGCGACAGCTCTAATCCAGGGAGCTGGGAAGAAGAGCAGATACATCCATGCCAGAAGATTCTTTCTTAAATACATCAATGAATATAACGGAGTATATTTACCATAGTAGAAATACTTTCTGTTCCCACTTAGCTAGGAGCTTCAACCTTCGCAATCTTCTGATTAAAGGCATCTGAATATCGTGCATGCATGAATCTTAACTGCAATATGTGAAAATAGATGAAACTTATGTAAATTTTTGAGCACCATTAAAGTAAATATTATTTATATTATTTTACACGTTGTAAAATAACTCACTTTGATCTTCCTGCAACAACTCATAGCAAAAATTCTCATATTGTTTTCACCTTATCTAGTGAAAGAAGAAAATATATGGATCTTTATTTCTTAGAACTAACACATTTAAATACATTATGTGAAATAAAGCTTATTTAGGTATTTGTAATCGTGTTGTACCTTTGCCTTATTTAATGTAACAAATATTACACATATATTCTTCATCTGTTGACTCTGATCGAAAATGTAACTAATCGTATTGTTAAGTAAGTAATTACATTTATACACAAAATATGATGTCTAATATTTGTTTATTATTTATTATTTATTATTCAAAGTTAGTAGAATTAGTAGTAGGTGAAGAAAATGATTTAACAAAGTATCAAGTCATTGTAATTGTGGCTTTCTATTTGTTTCTGACCAAGCAACTGTATTTGTAATTAAAAAGCTGGAAAAGTAATTAAAATTGTAATTGCGATTGACTTTGAATCGTGTAATTACTCCAGGCCTTTGGTTGGGTCTATAAACAAAGCACTCACTCATCATGACTCACCTTTGTAAATGAAAACATCGCCATCAGATACAATGAGCATCATCACCCCAGCCACAGAGAGCAAACTGGCTTTCACTGAGACATCTTTCTGTGTGTAGTATCTGTGCTCAGTGATGACATATATACCCAAATAAACGTTTTCCTACTTAGTTTGAAGTGTCATTACTTCCTGAGTCACGATCAGAACAAAGCATTAATCCAAGATTGAATGAGTATTGGCTGGCCAGTTTCTTCTCATAGCAGAGCTCTACTCACAATATGGTGATCAAAATATTCCAGTTCCCGCAGTCTGGTAAAAAATAGTGAATACTAGAAAATGCTAGTATCGAGACCCTGGATTTCAAGGTAAGTTAGGAGGGTAGCGAAAGACAAGATCAGAAGGGAGAAAAGATGCTAGATTCATCACAGAATACAGACTGGGAGGAGAGATGCTACAATCATTAGAGAATACAGTCTGTGTGAAGAGGTGGTACAGCTTTCACAGAATACAGTCTGGAGGAGAGATGCTATAGCCATTACAGAATACAGTCTGGATTAGAGATGGTATAGTCATCACAGAATACAGTCTGGGAGATGAAGTGCTACAGTCATCACAGAATACAGTCTGGGAGATGAGGTGGTACAGTCTTCACAGAATACAGTCTGGGAGGTGAGGTGCTACAGTCATCACGGAATACAATCTGGGAGGTGAGGTGCTACAGTTGTCACAGAATGCAGTCTTGGAGGTGAGGTGCTAGAGTCACCATAGAGCACAGTCTGTATTTGTGTGTGTGTGTTGAATAGGAGAGAGCAGAGAAAGGAGTGTTGACCAGTAACACAGAGACGAGACGAGACGAGATGTTTATACCTTACACTTCTGCTGTGAAGTGGCTTATGGTTTGTATTGGAGTTTAATACTTTTCAGAAGCATGTACACCTACTTGAGCCATCTTCCTAGGGTATATTGGAGGGTAAAACGGCGGTGATTCTCTTGATTTTTTTGTGTGTCATTTTTGTATTAGAATACGTTACATTTAACATTGATTGTCAAACACTGCGTTTTTGAACCCTGTATTGACCATCTGTATAGCGCTATTTTTTTTTAGTTTACGATAGACTTTTGATTAGGCCAAATTACTCCTTCACTACTGTTTACCGCTAGAGGTCACACCACTGAGTTACACGCATACAAATAGGGAATCTATGTGTATGTCATTGTGTTCAGTAATAACCCACATGGAGATAAAAACTCAGAAAATTAATTGACCTGTGTATTTCGACTCCCTTCTAGGGTCCTGTTCAGAAGATACGTAAGTGAACAGGTATAGGTAGGTTCGCTACAACGGATCCTGATTCGGGTTTTCTTGATATGGTGACATAAAAACATAACAGAAAGGAGAACAAGAATATAAGAGGAAGGATGCGCCTCACCTCGTGTCATGTAGTAAGTGGGTTAGAAGACAGGATCTGTGGTAAAGCTAAAAATTTGGGTAGAAAGTTAAGTGATTCTTGATCTTGTGTTCACGTTCTGCATTAGGCTATGTCATGAAGGCGAATTTTAATATGATGTCTGGCTTACATTTTCTCTGTGTGATGTTGCAATTAGGAGTTGTTCTTATGAGGGCAAATTATACGATTTTGCGTTTGTAGCTACAATGTTATTTTGATGGTGGCAGCTTCCATATGAATATCGTGATTGTTGTCGCTTACATGCTAAAAAATGGCTGAATTATCCTGTGCATAACATATTTCCCTCTGGTGTTCGATGATCCTTGTAGATAGCATTTGGCCTGTCTATCCTATGTATACTTGGCTGAAGTCTTTACATGGTATCTGGTAAACATCTGGTGTGTCTTGCATAGCTGGATGTTTTTGTTTCTTGGAAGAAAGATTTCCTAGTTTGTTATGGTGGAACATGATTTTGTTGGAAAGTTTGTTGAGACGACTGAATACACCTTGGTGGTATTGTACCATGAGTTGTGACTTACTGGATGCAATTGAGTTTTAGTGAATTGAGGTTTTGTAATAGTTGACATTTTTTTTTTTTCTCCCAGTTTTATAAATAAGTCAGGGTATCCTAATTTGGAGAATTGTGTTCTAAGGATTTCATTTTCTTGGTTTAACTTTGCATAACCTGAGTGCGTGCAAAAAAGGTTTGAGATGATGCTCTCCTTGATTATTACATTGAAAGGTGGCTGTAGAAATGAACGTAGCTGAGAACCTGATCGTTATTTCTGGTGATGAGAATATCAAGGAGTGGAAGTTGATTGCTCGTTTCCCATTCAACTTCGAAGTGTATATAGGGAAAAACATGGTTAATTTTCTCAAAGAATGTGTAGAAGCTGCCCCAGCTGTCGTCCTATATGGAACATACCTATACCAGATCTTATCTGGTGGTTTGATGCCGGGAAGGATGGTAGTTTCACAGTAATCTACATAGGGATTAGCTAGTACTGGAGAGAGTGAATTTCCCATACCGCACCCAAATTTCTGTTTAAAAAAAATCATTATTGAAAGAGTAAACATTGGTAGTGACATAATTTGGCGAGGGCTAAGATTATCTTGATGTTAATTGGGAAATCGTTATAAAGTGTAAGCGATTTGATGACGAGGAAACTCAGGACATCATCGACTGATACTCTTGTGAAGAAATAGTACATATCCAGATTTCACATCATTTTATTCTTCACCTTTGAACTCTTCTCCAGGCTGCGGGACTGACCACCTCAAATACTTTTTCTCCATAGTTGATGGACTGATTACATCATCTTTATTTCATTCCTACTGCTCCCTTTGTATTTAACTGAAGAAACCTACTGTGTAGGTGAAACATTTCATCAACAGCTGCGTATGTGTCTTAATCTTCAATTTATTGGTATTTTATACCATTTTTAACAATTAATCGTCTGCGTTATTACTGAGCACTGACAGGTGTTCATTACTCTTTAGTTATCCGTAACATTACGTCTTAATTGGAACTGGCTGGATGCCACCTTATGATTATCAAAGGATGCGCTGGATCATTTGATATAATATTTTCAAAGTTGTACTTTGCGTAAATATTTCAGACTCGAATGATTTCAGATCATTAAGATCTCAGTGAATTGATGTTCCCCAGAATTGTAGAGGCAGAGTGTATTTACCGTTTTCTGCATCCTGTGGTTTAGAAGCTGTATTTCTGATGTCAACGAAATGGGGCCAAGCGTGGTTGATAACGTAACAATATTGGGCACCGCTCACTGTTAAGTACTGAAGAAGCCAATACAATGGCAGAGTCATCGAAGCTGGGTCCAGGAGAGAGATAAGCCGTCTTGTGCGGTATTCAATTCTGTTCAAAAATCGTATATGAGATTCAAGGCAGACAGTCCAACAAATTGGTGGATAATCTAGGTGTGAGCTCAGTGTTGACTTGTACGGAATTTTGCAACTGTTTAACAGGTACGAGATACACCTTAGTGCTGTTAGCTTCTTGGCTGCCTTGCTTGAAGGATTTACCACTTGAATCTTCATACACATTTTGAAGTCATATTTCACCTGTAGGATATTTACTTCATCCCACGTTCTGTAACTCTTCCATTCATTCTTACCTCTGCTCCAGTATAAAAATTATGCTGCCTAAAAATCATCATCACTTGTGTTTTCTTATAGGCATCTATAACCGGTACTGATTTTCCCCAGGATGATTTACTTGACAACTGCTAATAGATGTGCCTGAGAATAGCTGACACTTTCTCTCTTTGAAAAGTAAATGCCAGAGTACAGTCATTTGCATAGGCAAGGGATTCTTTAATGAGATGAAGTAGGTTACTGAGGTAGACATTCCTTAACAATGAAATAAGCAAACTTGCATTGAGAGCTTCTCTTAGAGATTTTCTTTGAAGAGTCAAAGTATCCATGTGACTGCAATTCTGCTAAGAGTCCCTGATGCCATACTTGGTCGAAAACGACAGCAATTGTATGGTATAATTTATCTCGCCAAATTATGGTTAAATAAATTTGTAGAAAAAAGCAACTTTGTTCCAGTCATGAGGATACTTAGCTTTGTTGATGTCTCTGCCCAATCGCAGCCTCTGACGATTGTCACCTTCTATGTGAAACAGTTGTTCTACGACCATGTGGTTGTTGGGAACAAGTGCTTATAAGTATAATTACCCCTAGGGGTGTTGTGTCAGTATTTCATTGAGTAACTGAATACTGAAGAGAGCCTTATACTCACTTGAGTTGGAATAAAAAGCCCACACCTTACTGCCGACTATAGGATGATTTTGAACCCCCTGTGACACAAGAACTGCGCAGCTCCATGCATGACAACTGACTTCAAAATTTACCTTGTTCTTGTAGCATGAGCTATGGTGTTGTATGCAGCAATTTCGACAGGAATAGGTGACTGACAGAAGCCGAAGCGTCCTTAAGAACGCCCACATCTTCCACAGTCTAGGAATAAGCACACTGGTGCACTATGTTCCACAAGATATTTCATTTTCACAGTGATATCATTACAGGAAGCTGATTACACTTCTCTGTAATTGTTCTGCTGTGTTAGTTGAGATTCTTTTTATGCATAAAAACGTGAGGATCAGTATTCTTTGTTCGTTATCCCGGCGTTAATATTTTCCCTGGCTGGGTTTAAAGTAATCTGATGATGCCACAGCGCTCTATGCCCTGCTTCCCGACACACAAAAGAAGTGCCGACAAAGCATATTTCCCTTGCTTGCTAAACTTCCACCATGAAGCAATGCCGATTGCTTGATTCTTGCTGTCTGGGCATAGACAACAATTTATGCTATCTGTAACATGGTAACAAAGTTGGAGTAGGATTTTCCCTAATTGTCCTGCTAAGGTAAGAGATTGATTGTCTCTTATTAAACTACACTATTTGCAACACTGGTCTCTTGCAAAGATGTAGGGTGTCTATGACACATGTTGGTACTGCATCTGAAATCAATTAGTGTTGATGCAGAAGCAAAACGCCATTACCTTTTCATCGAGAGGGTAGGGCCCCCTCAGGGCTGCAAGGGCTGAAAAGGGCTGAAAAGGGCTGACAGAGGCCAATACCCCCCCCCCCTTCCTGGAGAAAATTTCTCCACAGCAATGGTCAGTGCTACAACACATCAGATCTTCGATTTAGTTACCGGTGCCACATAGAACATAGGTTAAAGAAGAAACAATCTTCAGCGATCATTTATGAAACTATATTATCAGAGTAAAAGAAACAAGTGATAGTCGAAAAATACTGTCATTTTCCGTGAGATTATTGTCTCAAGAATCTTCCAGTGTTTGACAGGAATCACAGCAATATCCACTTACAGTGTGACAGGCAATGCGAATCGATGCATTACAGTTGAGGTTCTCTGGTATGCATATCTACTAATCCTGGGGTTCTCAACCAGAGGAAAATTCTTCCCTGGTAGGAATTTTAGTGTTTCATTGAGAATTAAGACCATTATTCAACAAAGTGTGATATCCTATAAATTATGTACAATCAGAAGAATTGTAGTGTGTTTTTAATATAATCTCTGTCATTCAATAACGTTTACTGAATGTCACAGATTAAATTAAAATTAAAGATAAATTTCTCGCTTTTTAACTGACTTATTCTTGTTTTTTTTTTAAATTCAGAGAATTTGGAGACCATCATGAATGTCAAAAAAAAGAGGGTACAATGATTCATATATTCAATATGTTTTCACATTCGTCATCATCAATGGAGAAGATAGGAGTCATTGTGTTATTTCTAGCAAATTGTCAAATGATCCTATGAGACCAACAAATAATAAAAATAATCGTAAAATATAACACTTTTTTCTACAAGTACATATGCAAGATATACAGATCTAGCTGACATAGAAAGCCACTTGTTATGCAGAGCATTTAGGGGAAAATTGGTCATTTTTGTCTCAGGATGCGACCCACACCAGTCGACTAACACCCAGGTACCCATTTTAATAATGGGGAACGTAGATAACCGGTGTAAAGAAACACGCCCAGTGTTTCTACCCTCGCTATGAATTGAACCCAGACCTCACCGTGTGAAGCGAGAGCTTTAGCCACCAGTAACATTTGCAAAATATTTATCCTCAACACAAGGAGAAAATTTTTTTAAACGTCATGGTAATCCTCTCAGAAAGACGAAGCTTGATTCAACAGGTATTCCATGGAGTGAAGCAAAAGGTTATTGAAGCTTCTTTTATCGTAGCACTGGAGATAGCAAAACAGATGGGAAAACTTTGATCAAACCTTAACCTCTCAAAATGGTTGAAATTTTGTTGAGAAATGCACTGAAGAAAAATTTCCAGCAGTTTCAGTATCGAACAGTACTGGTCAAAGGAAGATCAGCAACATGAAAACTGACAAGGATAAAATTATACAGATCTAGCTTATTTTCATTTGAACTTGATGAATGGATTGATGTTGCGTCGTGTTCCCAGGTGCTGATGTTTTGTAACATATATTCACTCAGGTTCATTTAAAGAGGAGCTTCTCTTTTGTTCTTCTCTTGAAACAACTACCAAGGCCTCAGACATTTTGGAAAAGATTTCATCTTTGAATCAGAAAATCCTTTGTGGAATGTCTGTGGATGCTGTACAGATGGAGCACCCGCTATGCTAGGGACATAATCTGGATTTCAAGTTTATGTGAGAGAACATCAAGAGTGAAAGTCATTCATTGTGCGATGCATCGTCAGGCACTGGCCTCAAAAACGCTTCCAGCTCCACTAGGGAAGGTTTCTGATCAAATAACTCGAATCGTGAATTTTGTCAAAGAAGGAACTCTCAACTCATGACTTTTCAAGCAGTTGTGTATTGACATGGATGTAGGCCATCACTTGCTTGTCTTCCACACAAATGTTCGATGGCTTTCAAGAGGAAATGTAACTGAGCGAATACTTGAGCTTAGAGAGATCAAAATATTTTTTGAAGATCAGGATAAGATACCTGGATGATGAGGAATGGATCATGTGCCAGGCTTATTTGGTTGACATTTTTGAGCAGCTGAATAAACTAAATCTTCAGACGCAAGGAAGGAATACAAACAAAATTCATGGATCCCAAGAAAGTTTTCATAAGCAAGCTGGAAACCTGGAAGAGAAGGGTCAAGACAAATGTTGTAGTTGTTGAGGAAACTGTCACTACTTCTTGTTGCTGGTGATAAAGACCAATTGCTTCGAGAATTTAAGAAAAAATGTAAAATTTTGCAGCATTTGACGCACTTCAAAATTAATTGAGCTTCTATTTTCCTGAACTAAATGATAAGGATGAGAGTAAGACACATGTGCAACATCTGGGTATCTTTATTGTAGACGTTTCGCCATCCAGTGGCTTTATCAATACAAATTCTAGGACATAACTTGAAGACAGTAGAACTATGTACAGAAGATGAGGTAATCAGTCCCTCAACCTAGGAGTAGATGCGAACAGCACCATAGTCGTGGAGAATCTCCACGACTATGGTGCTGTTCGCATCTACTCCTAGGTTGAGGGACTGATTACCTCATCTTCTGTACATAGTTCTACTGTCTTCAAGTTATGTCCTAGAATTTGTATTGATAAAGCCACTGGATGGCGAAACGTCTACAATAAAGATACCCAGATGTTGCACATGTGTCTTACTCTCATCTTGTCGGTATTATATACCATTCGTACACATAAATGATAAGGAGCTGGATTTAGTGCGAAATCCATTTAAATTGTCAGTTGAAAAAGTTCCTGACGTTTGTCAAGATGAATTTCTGACACTGAAGAAGGATTCTGGATCGAGAGAAATGTTCAAAGAAATCAATCACATAATTTTGTCCTTTGATGTGGGATTTCTACCTAAAAGTTGCAGAAAGAGCTGTCCATGCATTGCTTCCATTTGTGACGACAAATTTTGGTGAGTCAGGCTTTTCAACTCTGTTTATTCTGCACTATCTCCTGACCCGCTGCGGTGTTTGACCCTTGTAGGCTTAGCGCTTCTCTCTGATTATAATAATTATAATTCAACTCTTTCGTAAATGAAAACGAAGCAACAAAGTATACTACATTGTGCCATATCCAGCACTTCTCCGTGTATTGAAGAATTGACGAAGAAAAAATAATCGCAAGTTACTTAATTGACTGTAATCTTCATCATAATAAATTGAATTACAATACCCTGGCATTCTATTGAACTTCTTGTTTACTGAAGTATACTTTAGTAACCTTAGTCTGTTAAGTAATTAGTTATGAATATATTTTTTTCGGTTTTAAGATCCATCAGCATTTTCTATTGCTATTAAATTTGTAAAAATATCCGCTATAAAAATAATCTAGGAGGAAAATAAAATATTTTCAATATTATCTGCATATTATTTTAAATGCGCCTCTTGAGTCAGACAATCTTGGAAAAGGGGGACTGACATTCTGACATACTCTGAAAAGGGTGAATAGTACAAAGAAAGGCTGAGAAACACTGCACTAGTCATCTTCGACTCGCCTAGTCAGAACTCACAACTTTTCCTTGGTCTCGGGAATTTTGGTGGCAGTAGTTTTCATTATGTTTTATTGTCACCTTTGATAATTTAGATACTGTTCTTTCGGCTAGCAAAAGAAGTTCCTTTACTGGAACATGTCGCAAAATGCTGTTCCATCATTGTGAAGGCTTGCTCAACCCTGTAACAACTTCAGTCCGTATTACTAAGGCTGGCTCCTCCTCAGGAAAATTAATGCATAGAAAAAGAACAAAAAATTGACAAACATAAACATTTTATTATTTAGAAAATATAAAACATAAAACACTTAAATATGAAATATTGATCCTACATTAAAGAAAATGAAAAATGAAAAATATATTTGATATCTGAATTCAACGCTAATATATATAAAACTTGGGTGTCTGGTGTTGGTGACACTGCGCGTTGTTGAAATCGTAGCCGTTGCTGATGATGCGGGGGGGGGGGGGGGTCGCAGGTGTTTGCGACAACCCACCGGCTCGTTCTTCACAGAGTCTATATAGCCGTAAAATAATCTATCCAGATGACAGGAAAGCAGGTTCTTTACCACTGCAATGATGAGGGGTTATGACCTGCAACTTCAAACAAGTGCACAGGTAAGCAGATAAAACATGGGACGTCTCAGGACGTTAGTCCGTCTCCTTCAATTCTACTCGTTGGTTGGCAGGTGACCCTCTCTGTCATTCCAAGCTGGAAAGAGAGACAGGTTACCCACTGCTTAAGAAATCACTTTCCATGATAAGTACAATACCTAAAAGACGTGGTGATTATTAAGACATTTAACATAGAACAAGACTGAAAGGACTAAGTTTATTATTGGTCAAAAGTGAAGCTTTCAACCAATAAGTCCACTAGAATATGAGCAGGCATGTACTTACAGTAGTGCTGGGAGCTGTGAGTCGAGTGATTACTGTTTGGCCGGAGCCCCACACGTCACCTATCGGGGGGGGAAAGAGGGAGGGGGAAGGGATAGCGGGACAAGTAGCCGGCAATCAAACTATTGTTACTATATACTCCCTCGCTACTCTTATCTTTTGAACTTTTCCCTCACACTCCCCCATACCAAGACTTATAGTCAAGGTGTATAAGAAGAATAGGCGAGGAAAAAGTTCTAACACGTGGAAGTCGCGTAAGGCAACAAATCTTCTACTGACTGTCACGACTTAACCAGTCAGAGAAATAATTGGATGAACCATTGATATACACTATATGGAACTTAAAAGCTTGGAGAGCCAATTTCCACCTCAAGAAGCGACTGTTGGTTTCCTTAAAAGTTTTCTAGGTATATCAAAGGTTTGTGATCCGTTTCTATAATGAATTCTTTTCCCAGTAAATAAAATTTAAGCTTGGAGATACCCCACACAAGAGCCAAACATTCCTTTTCTATGGTGGAGTATCTCGTTTCTGCACGAGGGAAGTTTTATATTTAATAAATATACAGGATCTAGTAGTGTGTATTCTGTGTAGTAAGCACCTGACACCTATTGCAAGAACTATACTTCTTTGTAACCTGAGAATACATGCTTGGCCAAAAATAAGTGTGCTTGAGTTTATGCCACGTCTTACGATGAGCCAAGTGTTTGGTCACTGGCAAATTATGAGCCATTTGAAGAACAGTCTCTCGACATGGTTTAGGAACAAGTAGGGAATAATCTATCACTGAAGAATGAGATTTAAATACCGATTTATATAAGATACCATTAATATATTCAAATTTATGAGATACGTATCTCCCATGGATAACTTTGTTGTTAAAAGCTTGATTATGACAATCCCGAAGTGAAGGGCAATTGCGCTGTATATTGACAAAGTCTTCCTTGGACATAAAATCTGGGAAAATAAAAGGACTCACGGTGGGAGAAGAGGAGGTAGGAGAAACCAGTGTTATGGTCTGAGTCCTAGTCAAGACATTGAGAGTGCCGGAGGCAATACCCTTACTTTCACCTGACGAGTGGACAGGTGATCCTGCTACCTCACTATCGAGAGCAGTATCATCTGTTTCCACCCCCAAATGAACAGTACGAGACAATGCAGCTTCCGGTGCGGAATTGTTAAGGGGCTTATTTAACTTGCAAGGGGGAAGAGCTGGAAAACTTAGATCCACGGGTGGTGACGAAAGATCCACCTCTGAAGCAAGAACGGCACCTTTAATGTTACCCACTATTATAGAACAAGTAATTGGGGCTAGTACGGCATTAGTCCAACCGGTGAACCATTTAGTTTTCAAGTAACAACGTATTGTAGGGAAAGTATTTTCACGACCCAAGTAATCTGAAAGAATAGAGGACACACGAGAGGTTTTAAAGTAAGGGAACAGTTTGTCCGAAATTACAATGCACGTACATCCAGTGTCACGTAATGTATCTGAGACTTTTATACCATTAACTGCTCCTGAACAGAAGGGTGCTTGGTCATTACCGTCAACAAAACATCTTCCAACTTTCTCTATTTTCTTGGAAGGACACTCTGGACGTTTATGTCCTATACCACCACACCGATGACATGTTGGTATAATAGCTGGTGACTTTGCTTCTACTGTAGGCTTCTTAATCTTTGGTTCAGGTGAACCATTGACCTTAAGGTTTGATCCCTTTAGGTCTTTATAGGAATTGTGAGCCTCAGCATACAAGTCAGCGGCCTCAGCAACTTCCTCAGCTTTAACCAGGTTACGTTCTCTAATGAATGTTCGTATCTGGTGAGGAAGAGCTGTCAGGAACTGGTCGGCAACCATGAAGTCTCTAAGAGATTCATAACTGTGATCAATTCCTGAGCTCTCTATCCAAAAGTCGAACAAACGAAAGAGTTTGTAGATGAATGGTTCAGAGAACCGACTTGTTGATAAATTAGACACATCTGCAACTCTTGTGTATCTTAATTGAGGAAACGTTTCGCCACACAGTGGCTTCATCAGTCCATACGTAGGAGAAACTTGAAGAACAGGAGGAGAATGAGGTAATCAGTCCCTCAACGGTATTCTATTCAAGATTGATGGACTGAACACATCGACTCAAGGTAGAGGGACTGATTACCTCTTTCTCCTCCTGTTCTTCAAGTTTCTCCTACGCATGGACTGATGAAGCCACTGTGTGGCGAAACGTTTCCTCAGTTAGGATACACAAGAGTTGCACATGTGTCTAATTTATCAAACGAAAGAGTGTTACCTGTAACTGCTGAAAGTTTTGGCCATGCTGTAAGGTGGCATACCTGAAATCTTTCCTGTAAGAATTTGTGTTTTTTTGATATGCTTTAAGGATTGCCTTCTTCAGTAGGTTATAGTTACATATGATATCCTGCGACAAAGTTGCAGAGATATTCAAAGCTGTACCAGAAAATAACATTTCTCACCTGGTAGCCCAGGTGTCAGCAGGCCATTCACAGAGGGTAGCGGTATTTTCAAACCTGATAATGTATGAAGTAATATCTTCACCCTCTGGAAGGGAGGTAAATTAGGTGTTGGAATATGTGCACTAGCTGCATGATGTTCCATTACTCCTTCCTCTAATTGTTGTTGTGTAAAAGTTAACTTTTTATTCTCTAATTCAAGGCGAGCTTTTTCGAACTCACGATCTTTTTCTCTCTCTCTTAACTCAAGCTCTCTAGCTTTTTCCTCACGTTCTTTAGCTTTTTCCTCACGTTCTCTATCCTTTGCTCTTTCCTCAAGTTCTCTTAATTTAATTTGTTCCTAACGTACTTTAGCTCTCTCCTCACGATCAAGTCTATCATACTCTTTTTTGTCTTCTATCTCTCTTTCTAACTGTCAATCTTGGTTTTCTCTTTCGATTCTCTCTCTCCTTTTTCTCCTGTCTTTCAAGGTTCTCTTTCTCCTTTTTCTCTTCTCTTTCGATTCTCTCTCTCACCTTTTCTTCTTCTCTTTCGATTCTCTCTCTCTCCTTTCCTTCTTCTCTTTCCCTTTCTGTCTTTCTTCTCTCTCAATTCTCTCTCTTTCAAGTCTTTCCTGGATCTTAGCACTAATGAAAGATTCTAAATTTTTCCCTGTTATTCCTAACTTACTTCCAGCATTCATCCAAAACTGGTATTCCACCATACTTGCAAGAATAACTTAAACTATCAGGGGAAATTAAACGGGTATTAAAGAAAACGGAGGGTTCAATTCCTGCTCCGCTCAAACTGTAAATAAACCAGAGGGCTCGATCCCTGCTTAAATTAAACAATATGTATTAATGAAAACGAAGGATTCTATGCCGGCTCCGAGCAAACAGTAAGTAGAATGGGGTCCCTTGACCATCCAGTCTTCTCACCAACAAATCAAGAGTGTCCTACGACAGTTCCCTTGATATAATAAAGAGCTCAATGAAACAAAATGTCACTGGAAAATCTCGGGTCCCTAGAGTCTAATCCTCCAAAGTGTTTTAAGCTCACACAAATATATATGGGGCAGAATTAACTAGTATTCCTGCCTTGACTTGACTTACAATAAATTGAGACTACAACAATCACCAAATCTTTTAAATACCTGTACTGTAGTCCTACCATAGAGAATGATTACTCATGGCTGGTGGTAACCGTCTGTGGTATACGGCGTTGAAGTTCCAATGGTAGATTCGAGATGGAGTTGAGTCTTGATTCAATCGAGTTGGTCCTGGCAAGGTCGCCACTTGTGAAGGCTTACTCAGCCCTGTAACAACTTCAGTCCGTATTACCAAGGCTGGCTCCTCCTCAGGAAAATTAATGCATACAAAAAGAACAAAATCTGACAAACATAAACACTTTATTATTTAGAAAATATAAAACATAAAACACTTAAACATAAAATATTGATCCTACATTAAAGAAAATGAAAAAAGGAAAAATATAAATATCTGAATTCAACGCTAATATATATAAAACTTGGGTGTCTGGTGTTGGTGACACTGCGTGTTGATGAAATCGTAGCCGTTGCTGATGATGTGGGGGGGGCGCAGGTGTTGGTGACAACCCACCGGCTTGTTCTTCACAGAGTCTATAGTCGTAAAATAATCTGTCCGGATGACAGGAAAGAAGGTTCTTTACTGCTGCAATGATGAGGGGTTATGTCCTGCAACTTCATACAAGTGCACAGTTAAGCAGATAAAACATGGGACGTCTCAGAACGTTAGTCCGTCTCCTTCAATTCTACTCGTTGGCTGGCAGGTGACCCATTCTGTCATTCCAAGCTGGAAAGAGAGACAGGTTACCCACTGCTTAAGAAATCACTCTCCATGATAAGTACAATACCTAAAAGACGTGGTGATTATTAAGACATTTAACATAGAGCAAGACTGAAAGGACTAAGTTTATTATTGGTCAAAAGTGAATGTGAAGGCTTCCTCAGCCCTGTAACAACTTCAGACAGGTTGTTTAGGTAAGACACATATGCAACAGTTAGGTATCTTTATTTCGAAACGTTTCGCCTACACAGTAGGCTTCTTCAGTCGAGTACAGCAAAGTTGACAGAAGCAGAAGAGACTTGAAGACGATGTAATCAGTCCATCACTTTAAGGGTGATGGACTGATTACATCGTCTTCAAGTATCTTCTGCTTCTATTAACTTTGCTGTACTCGACTGAAGAAGCCTACTGTGTAGGCGAAACGTTTGGAAATAAAGATACCTAACTGTTGCATATGTGTCTTACCTAAACAACCTGTCGGTATTTTATACCATTTTATTGTTCAACTTCAGACAGTATTACCAAGGCTGGCTCCTTCTCAGGAAAGTTAATGAATAGAAAAAGAAATAATAATTCACAAAGAAAACCCTTTTATTATTTTTTAAAGCAAACATAAAAAATAAAACAGAAAGAAATCCATTTGAAAAAAATAAAAAATTTAAATGAATAAAATAACTTTGAACTAAAAGCTAATTATATAGGGTGTCGGGTGTTGGTGACACTGGTGTTGCTGAAATGGTAGCGTTGTTGATGAGGGGGGGGGGGGTTGCTGGTGTTGGTTAAACCCCCACCAGTTCGTTCTTCACAGTATAGCCAGTTTTATCCCGATGAAGAAAAGCGGGTTCTTTATGCTGAAATGAGGGGGTTCATCCTGCAATTTCAACGGGTTTGACGGGAAATTTAAAACCCAAAAAAGGGGAAGTTCGGGACTTTCCATCCCATAATTATACTCGTTTGATTGGCAGGTGCCCCCTCTCTGTCACCCAAGTGGAAAAAAGACGTTACCCATGCTTAAAACCACTCTCCAAAATGAAACAAAAAGATGGGGTGATTATTACAAATCAACCTAGAAAAGACTGAAAGGACTAAGTTTATTATGGTAAAAAAGGAAGCTTAAACCCAATAAACCCTAGAATACAAGGCAGGCAGTATTTACAGTAGTGCTGGGAGCTGTGGTCTAGTGATTCTGTTTGGCCCGGAGCCCCACACGCACCTTTCGGGGGGGGGGGAAAAAAGGGAGGGGAAGGGATAGCGGGAGCTAGACGCCCTCCCTTAACAAGCCCGGGCAATAAAAATATCACTTGGGGGTGGAGGAAAAAGGGCGGGAAAGGGGAGCTTATTTCCCCTCCTTAAAAAGTAGCGGGAAAAACAACTTCACTTTCGGGGAGGGGGAAAAAAGGCGGGAAAAGGGAGCTGACTTTCCCTACCTTAACAAGTGTCGCAATGAAACTGTTTATATTGCTCCCTCGCATCCTTCTATTGAAATTTTCCCCCACACTCCCCCCCAAACCCAAAAAAGTCAAGGGTATAAGAAAATAAGAAAAATTTTAACATATGGAAGTCGCTAAGGGAAGAAACTTCTAAAACTGTCACAAAATTAACCGTCCAGAAATAATGGGGAACCCTTGATATACACAATATGGGAAATTAAAAACCTGGATGCCAATTCCACCTCAAGGGCACTGTTGGCCCTAAAAGTTTCTGGTACACAAAATTTTTTGGTCCGTTTCTAAAATGAATTCTTTTCCCACAAAAAAAATTAAGTTTGGGGATACCCCAACAAGGGCCAAACAATCCTTTTCTATGTGGAGACTCGTTTCTGCGGGAAGGAGTTTCTGGTTGGGAAAGCATACAGGGAAGGAGTCCCCCTCAGGGTTTATTGTAGTAAACCGCACCTAAGAAAGTATGGAGGCATCAGTTCTTAAAACAAAATGCTTTATTAATATCTGGAATCTTAAGTATAGGGTCTTTCAAAAATATATTTTTAATCTCATTAAACTTTTCCTGAGCTACATCGGAAAGTTCAAGGGGTTTCCTTCACAGACTTTTAAAGGGGAAGCGGATAAGATGCCTGTAAGATCAGTAAGGTTCGGGATAAAACCGTGCATAAAAATTTACAGAACCAAGAAAGCAAACATGAGCTTCTTGGTTTGGGGAAATTTTTAAATTTAAAAAAGGGTGGGAGAGGCTGCGGGGAGAGTTAAATTAGAAAGTATCAGTCCAAGATTCTAATTTTGGGTTATACCCAAGGGAAGCTTTTCCCTTCGGCTTGGGCAGTGAGGCCATGTGAGCGTAACCTACGCAAACTGATGTTAATGTTTGGATATGTTCGCCCCACGTGGATGTCATTACGTAAATGTTATAAAAATAAACTGAAACATTTGGCATATTACCCAAGACCTTTTTATCAGTCTCACGTGGTAGCACAGGCAGTTTACCAAACCGAAGGCATAGTTCTATATTGCATCAGTCTTGGGTTGTGTAGGAAAAAAGCAGTGTATGGCTTAGAAGAAGGATCTAACATTACTTGAAGATATCCTGGCAATATCAATCTCTGAAAAGAAGGGGTCATAAAATTTGTGTAGATCGCTATCTATTAAGGGCATAGGCTCAGCATCCCACCGAGTTATAGCATTAAGGCCTCTGAAGTCAATAGCAAGTCTTATGAATTATCCTCCTTCTTAACCATGACTTACTGGTGAACAATATGAAGATACTGAAGGTTCAATGATCTTTAGTTTTAATAATTTGTCTACCTCTCGGTCAAATGCATCCCTAAGGTGAACTGGAACTGGGTATAATTTTTCTTTTGATAGGATTGTCCGTCCTAAGTAAATCTTATGGACTACCGTGGAGGTATCACCTGAATATCAGTAAAGTCGTTGAAAAGTTACTCACACATTGAAGTAGTTCATGTCTTTTATGGTCATCCAAAGATTCTTTAAATATTAATGTGGGTTCGCCCGAGGGGTCAAGAGGTCACCCAAGTTCATGAGTTCTTCATCTTAGTCAAAAGTTAGAGGTGTCAATTAGCACATTTTACATTCTTCAGTTGTCGCATCAAGTTCTTGTGGAAAAACAAAAGTCAAAGTTATTAAGGCAGTTAACAGAATTTCTTCGGTAATATTTCTTAAGGATTTATATGATAAAGTTTAGGTTTTCCCCTTGACTTCTTTGAGGTAGTCAACTTTCTCACAAATTTTCATACTTTATATGGACCTTTCATGCTACTAATAATTTATTTGACTTTATCGGCAAAAGTACAAGAACTTCATCCCCTATTTTAAAAAACTTCCCTGGCTTTTGGAATCAAAATAGGTTTTGTACTGGTCCATTGACAAACTTAAGTTTTCGAAACTATGTCGAGGTCCCCTCAAGTTTGGATCTAAGGTCAAGGAGAAACTGAAAGACTGAACCTCAGCATTTACCTCTCATTAGTCATAAGTCTTTGAAGGATGGACATTTGGGCCTCTGGCCTGTTCTACCATAGAGAAGTTCAAAATGTGAAAACCCAAAGAGTACTGGGAATTTCCCCTCATGGCAAACAAAGCACAGGGTAGGAAACGATGCCACTCCTTAGGTTTAAGGGAGCAAAGTTTCCTTAAAAGGACTTGAGAATCAAATGCTGGCCTCAATCCTCCCTTTACAGCGGGATGATAGGGTGTGGTGAAGAGAGGCTTCACTCCCAGAAGTTGGTATAGATGGTCCATTAAGTCAGATGTGAATTGTGTCCCACGGTCGACAAAATTTCTTAGGGATGCCAACTCTGGAGAAGATGGACAAAAGGGCTTCACCCAAACTCTGTAGTAATTATGGTTTTTAAGGGAACGGTTCAGGGAAGCTCGAAGCATAATCAACTAATGTTAATATATATCAGTGTCCCCCAGGTGGAAGTGGAGATGAAGGATCAACGATGTCAATAGCTACTCTTTCAAAAGGTACCGTAAAGACGGGAAATTTCGACCATAGGTACTCGCCTGGTCCCTCGGGAGGATACAGTTGGCAAACTTTAAACGATCTACAATAGGTAGTGACATCTCAGGATATTTTTCGCCAAAAATAGGTTTCCCTAATTTTATTAAGGTTTTACGATGCGAGAAATGTCCGGCCACGGGCAGGCATGTGCCATTTTAAGAACAGTCTTCTGCATTGACTTGGAACAACTAAAAAGGAAATAGTCTGTCTCATCTGAATTTAATTTGAATACTGACTTGTACAAGATACCTTTTTTATATTAAAAATTATATGAAAAGTTTTTTTGGTAACTTGATTTTGTTTAGCGGCTTTATGGCAATTCTGAAGAGAAGGGCAATTATTTTGTAAATTGACAAAGGGAAAGTCCTTCGTTTACATTAAAGGCTTGAAGTCATGGAAATCAAAGGATGGATAGTAGGAGAAGCCTGGGCTTTGGTCGAGCCTAGTCAAGACATTTATGTATCGGAAGGTGACATCTTCACTTTCATCTATAGGTGAACCGGTGACCCTAATACCTCGCTTTCGAGAGTAGCATCACTTTTTTTTTAATCCCACATGAATATCACGAGACATTGTCTCACCTAACTTTCGAGGGGCTTCTCTGATTTACAGAAAGAGGATCTGAAAAGTTTATGTCCACCTTTGGTGATGAAAGGTCAACCTCAGAAGGAAGAATGTCACCTTTTACATTACCTATTAGTATGGAGCAAGAAGTGAGGGGAGTTTAGTACGGCTTCAGACCAACCTGTGAACCATTAGACCTAATGTAACAACGTTGGTAGGAAAAGTGTCCGTACGGCCCAAGTAGTCTGAAAGTATAGCAGAGGAATGAGTTTCTTTAAGGTTAGGGAACACCTTTTCAGAAATGACTATACATGTGCATCCAGTGTCTCGTAAAAAAGGTAGATACATTAAGTCATTAACTGTTCCTGAACAGAAGGGTGCTTGGTCATTACAGTCTTTTTAAAAAAATTTTCCAACTTTTTGACCTTCTTAAAAGGACAATCTGGACGTTTTTTGTCCCTTAACACCACACAAAGACAAACAGGGAATAAAAGAAGTCATTTTACTTTCCACTAGAGCTTTGATTTTAAGGTCTGATTTAACCCTTGCCCTTAGGGTTCGATCCCTTTAGGTCTTTATAAAAATTTTGAGCCTCAGCCATACAGGTCAGGAGCCTCAGCAATTCCTCAGCTTTAATCAGGGTTTCGTTCTCTGATGAATGTTCGTATTGATGGGAAGAGCTGTCAGGAACTGGTCAACAACCATGACGTCTCTAAGCGATTCATAACTGCAACCAATTCCTGAGCTCTCTATCCAAAAGTCGAACAAACGAAAGAGTGTTACCTGTAACTGCTGAAAGTTCTGGCCAGGTTTTAAGGTGGCATACCTGAAATCTTTCCTGTAAGTATTAGTGGTTTTTTGATATGCTTTAAGGATTGCCTTCTTCAGTAGTTATTAATATGAATCCCTGGCACAAAGTTGTATAGATATTCAAGGCTGTACCAGAAAATAACATTCCTAACCTGGTAGCCCAGGTGTCAGCAGGCCATTCACAGAGGGTAGCATTATTTTCAAACCTAATAATTTTAAGAAGTTATGTCCCTTTTCCCTCTGTGAAGCGAGGTAAATTAAAGGGGTTGGAAAATGTGCACTGACTGCACGTTGTTCCATTACTCCTTCGTCTAATTGTTGTTGTGGTAAATTTAACTTTTTAAATTTTCTAATTCAAGGCGAGATTTTCGAGCTCGCGATCCCTTTTTTCTCTCTTATTAACTCATGTTCTCTAGCTTTTTCCTCAACTTCTCTATCCTTTGCTCTTTCCTCAAGTTCTCTTAATTTAACCTGTTTTCCCCAGTATCTTAGCTTGTTCCTCACGTATTTTAGGTTGTTCCTCACGTGCCCTATCCTTTGCTTTTCCTCAATTCTCTTAATTTAACTTGTTCTTCAAGTACTCTAGCTCTCTCCTAACGATCAATCTATTGGCTCCTTTTTGTCTTCTCTCTCTTTTTCTGTCTTTCTTGGGTTTCTCTCTCAATTCTCTCTCTTCCTTTTTTTCTTTTCCTTTCCCCTACTGTCTTTCTTCTCTCTCAATTCTCTCTCTTTCAAGTCTTTCCTGGTCTTAGCACTAATGAAGATTCTAAAATTTTTTCCCTGTTATTTCTAAAATTACTTCCAGCATTTATCCAAAAATGGTATTCCTCCATATTTGCAAGAATAACTTTAAACTACAGGGAAATGAAACGGGTAAATTAACGAAAACTGAGGGTTCAATTCCTGCTCCCCTCAAACTGTAAATAAATCAGAGGGCTCCATCCCACTTTAATTAAACAATATTATTAAATTTAAAAAAAAGGGTTCTATGCCGGCTCCGAGCAAACAGTAAGTAGAATGGGGTCACTTGACCATCCAATCTTCTCACCAACAATCAAGAGTGTCAACGACAGTCCTTGATTTAAAAAAAAGAGCTCAATGAAACAAATTGTCACTAGAAAATCTCGGACCCTAGAGGGCTAATCCTCCAAAGTGTTTCAAGCTCGAACAAAAAGGTGGGAGAATTAAATATTTTATCCCGCCTGACTTGATATACAATAAATTGAGACTATAACAATTACCAAATCTTTTAAATACCTGTTCTGTAGTCCTACCATAGAGAATGATTACTCATGGCTGGTGGTAACCATCTGTGGTGTGCGGCGTTGAAGTTTCAATGGTAGATTCGAGATGGAGTTGAATCTTGATTCAGTCGAGTTGATCCTGGCAAGGTCGCCACTTGTGAAGGCTTACTCAGCCCTGTAACAACTTCAGACAGTATTACCAAGGCTGGCTCCTCCTCAGGAAAATTAATGAATAGAAAAAGAAATAATAATTCACAAAGATTAACACTTTATTATTTATTAAAGCAAACATAAAACAATAAAACATAAAAGGTATATCCTATTTGAAAGAAAAATGAAAAATGAAATGAATAAAAT
The DNA here is from genome assembly GCF_026875155.1 of Cherax quadricarinatus. Taxonomy (NCBI): domain Eukaryota; kingdom Metazoa; phylum Arthropoda; class Malacostraca; order Decapoda; family Parastacidae; genus Cherax; species Cherax quadricarinatus. Next base: position 42,961,739 of record NC_069418.1, on the reverse strand, counting down.
AACATTTGAACTCAACGCTAATATATACAGGGGTGTCTGGTGTTGGTGACACTGCGTGTTGCTGAAACCGTAGCAGTTGCTGATGATGGGGGGGGGGGCCAGGGGGTTGGTTTCAACCCACCCGGGTTTGTTCTTCACAGTATAGCCGGCGAGTATTCTATCCCGATGACAGGAAAGCAGGTTCTTTACCACTGCAATGATGAGGGGTTACGTCCAGCAATTTCATACAGGTGCACAGGTAATTAAATCCAAAAAGGGGAAGTCTCAGGACGTTAGTCCATCTCCATCAATTCTACTCGTTGATTGGCAGGTGACCCTCTCTGTCATTCAAGCTGGAAAGATAGACAGGGGTTAACCATGCTTAAGAAATCACTCTCCATGATAAGTACAATACCTAAAAGATGTGGTATTATTACAACAGTCAACCTAGAGCAAACTGAAAGGACTAAGTTTATTATTGGTCAAAAGTGAAGCTTCAACAAATAAATCCACTAGAATACAAGACGGCTGTACTTACAGTAGTGCTGGGAGCTGTGAGTCCCAGTGATTACTGTTTGGACCGGAGCCCCCACGTCACCTTCCGGGGGGGGGGGGGGGGGGGGAAGGAAAGGGGGGGAAGGGATAGCCGGAGCTAGACTGACCCTACCTTAACAAGCAGCCGGCAATCAAACTATCACTTTCGGGGTGGGGGAAAAAGGCGGGAATAGCGGGAGCTTGACTTACCCTACCTTAACAAGTAGCTGGCAAGCAAACTATCACTTTCGGGGGAGGGGGAAAAAAGGCGGGAATAGCGGGAGCTTGACTTACCCTACCTTAACAAGTAGCCGGCAATGAAACTATTGTTACTATATGCTCCATCGCTACTCCTATCTATTGAACTTTTCCCTCACAGTGAAGCTTTCAACCAATAAGTCCAGTAGAATATGAGCAGGCATGTACTTACAGTAGTGCTGGGAGCTGTGAGTCGAGTGATTCCTGTTTGGCCGGAGCCCCACACGTCACCTTTCGGGGGAAGGGGGAAAGAGGGAGTGGGAAGGTATAGCAAGAGCTAGACTGACCCTTCCTTAACAAGCAGCCGGCAATCAAACTATCACTTTCGGGGAGGGGGAAAAAGGGGGGAATAGCGGGAGCTAGACTTACCCTACCTTAACAAGTAGCCGGCAATCAAACTATTGTTACTATATACTCCTCGCTACTCCTATCTATTGAAATTTTCCCTCACAATCATATATAAAAAAATATTATTTTTAAATGTTGGAACAGCATTAAAAATTATATCGCCAAGTGATTATCCTAGTGTGTTCTTGACCACAGAAGATATATCGTAGAGCCTACTCATATGATACCACTTTAATGTGTCAGTGTTCTATCTCTCTCATTCTCTAGTCTCTCTCTCTCTCTCTCTCTGTCTCTCTCCCCTGATTCATCAAAGGATGCGTCTCCATTGAAATGCAGTTAGTATAGGAGATGTAAATTGGTATGCGACTCTCACCCTCACGGATCAATACTGTAAGTGTACATTCCATCATTCCATATCGGAAATTGGATATGAGTGTGCTCAATCGAGGGAGAGGCTGTAGTCACGGTATTCACATGCGTGTAGTAATGACGCTTATATTCTCCGGCCCTGACATGGTGTAGTTAATTCGGTATCATTCAGCGAGCAATACCTGGTAGTCATGCTTATATTCAACAGCTACAGACAGGCATTAGTCACGTTAGCGGCCTCCAGCGGTATACAGGCCAGTACTGCAGTGATTATTGCTTAACGACCACACATACAATATTAGTCATCTAGGTCGCCAGGCCATCTGAGTAAATCCGCTTTATAATTTCAGGAAATCTTAGTGGATTATAACGAATCCTCAGAAAAAAAGTGCCCTAAAAGCATTGTTTATTTACGGCTACTTGGAAAATTTCACCCTGTTAAAACGCTCTTTAAGATTTATGAAAATATTAATCTAGTAACTGTTGGATGATATCAGATTACCAAGATGCTTCAAAAAAGTCCACCTGATATAACATGAACTTAATGTTCCTTAGAAAATTTCATACTTCAAGTTCCATAAAAGTTGTTACAATCAAGAGAAGTTTATATTTATACACGACCCTCAGCATTTGGTGTCTATATGGAGGAATGAAAATGTCAAATGTCGGAGAATTTCAGTTTTATGAGAGGCATAACACACCACAGGTGACTGTGTAGAATAGCTGTTAGTTACAAACCATTCACTGGATTGAAACACACCTTTTGTGTAAAAGATATCTCATATGCTCGGGTGAAAAATGTCAAATCAGAAGATATCGACTTCAATGTTTCTTGTGTTGACATTATGCGAGTGAAACATAAATTTTGCAGTTAATTCTATCTTCTAGAATCACAAAATCTTGGCTACGCACCTGAACGTTAAGTTATTTAAATGCTAACAATTAATTTGGATAAGTATGCTTTGGAGTGCTAGACTTTTTTTTAAAATTTTATTGGATTTTAATAAGTCCTTTTTCAGAGAGTGCTGAAGGAACTAGTTGGGGTTTTTTAGGGAATTCTGTCTCAGTTGTTAAAGGAACTATGTACATGAAGTTTATTCCTTCTCACGACCGGCAGAAAGAGATCTGCTTCCCCGTACCATATTCATATGTTTTATGATATATAAGGTTATGTAGGAGAGAGGGAGATTGTTTACCAGTATCAGTAGGCCTTATGCAGGTAAGTGGAATGTCACATTTTTTATAACATATTTATATATGAGGCTGAATGCTGAGGTGATAGGGAGAGATGTGGGACTGAAAGATAGTTGACACTGTTTATACTATGCTATTGTTAATTTTAGGAATATCAGTTGTGTGCAGAATGAAGAGGAAATAATTGAGAGAAAATTTCATAGCAATTCGGTAGCATTAAATGGTAAAAGAAGCTAGAGAGAAAGTGGTAAGTGCAAGGATGAACAGGGAAAAGAGAGAGAGGAAAGGGTTTCTAAGCATTTATTTCATATTTAATCATAGAACTATAAGCAAGATGGACGATTTGAGATCCCTGTGTGGCAAATGTTTATCCTTCTCCCATAATTGAGTCGTTGGTTTATTTGAAGGGCTGAGATGTGCCTGTTGAGTTCCTTGTTCAGGGGTTTAGTTTGTTCCACAATTGTACAAATAAAGGGTAAGGGGAGGCGGAGATGGTGATATATCCTAGTGAAAACTTAAAGTTTTGCATTATAAACAAGTATAAAGACTTCCCGGGTAGATTTTCCACAGGAACGTAAGAAGTTGATTTTAAGCTTAATAAACTGTTCCTTGAATTTGGATAGGGTGCCTTCCTTGGGAAGAAATTGTTAAGGTTAAAATCTATGATACTGTAGCCATTCAAGGATACTTATTGTGACAGCACGAGGACACTCGTGCTAGTGACAGCCTCCACATGCCGTTTATATAGTAACGAAACTATGGAACAATTGGTACTGAAACATTTACCAAATTGCGGCCAGTCAAGATTTGTTCCCGTGACACATTCTCCCTCCTCAAGAGACAGAACAACATTCACATTGCCTTAACCAGGTGCTGTTAACTAGTCTGCAGATCTACTCAGCAATCTTGGGCTGAACACAGTTCTTGCGGCTAGCTAAGGAGGTTCCCTTACTGGATCAGGAACTAGCATCTTGGCTGGAAAGTGTTCGGCAAAGAGGTCAAATGTTTAAAGAGTGCTTGTAGAGTTTGTCCCATTCTTTCGATTCAGAAGTGAAATAATTTTTTCATGTGAATAACCTTGTCGGTGTTTGACCAAAGACCACCAGGATTTGGAGATCACTCAACCTGATTCCAACTTTATTTCAATGTCAGTCTCCCATTTATAGATTGCCCACTTTTGGACTTCTCTTTCATGCCTACATGCTTGCTTGTGCACGTTCCTCATGTAGATAGTGGAATGCTTCTTTTACCTTCGCCAAGCCTTGTACTTAGCAGTAGCAGCCTCTCTACAACGAAAACCGAACCAAGGCTGATCTTTAGGCTTCGTCACATACTGCCGGTGAGAGATGTGTTCTTGTTGGAGATTAATGATGTGTTCAGTGAAAGCATTCACTTGGTTGTCGAAATCTCATTTGAGAAGACCATTCCAGTCGGAGGATGCGAGCCAGTTTCCTGTTACCCACAGCCAGGATGTACGTGTACATTCTTCACCTCGTTTTGTTGAGATCTTCAGTGTCGTAAAGACATCCTTGTGGTCAGGTGATCCAACATTGCCAAGGGCTTGGCAAATGACTGGTCGAAGGATGAGCCAGAGATGTGGGTAAGTAAATCAACAAAGTTTATCATGTCAAACACTGCAAGAATGCCATCAAAGTTTCTCTGTATAATATGCTTCAGCACAAATGTCAACATATTATATGTTGACATTAATATTGAAGCTGAAGGGAGTCCACAATTTCTACTAGGAAGTTGAGGGGATCTGCATGTTGTCACTGAGGTTTGTACATTTCATGTGCTAGTACATAAGTACTAGAGTTTATGAATAGCTTGTTAATAGGGATGACAACATCAATGGGCTAGGTATGTGCACTTTCGAGAAGCACACAGCAACAGCTGCTCCTTGTCCTTGCTTGTTTTTTTCTCATCCATGAGGTGTAGTCAGCAATTCTAGCAAAGTTGTCCGGAGTCTTGCTGTCTAAAAACTCTCAACAATAGAGATCATGAGATGTTGTCGAGTGTTCACGAAAGTGTACGTAATGGTAATGAAGCTTCTAACGTCGGTCGAAAGGATGCTGATAGACTGGCTCCTTATGACTGTGTTCAGCTTCAGATGATGGGTGTGTTAGGTACTTACTTGCCGTTGAAACAGGTAGGACACCGGGCCAGCTGCTGGGGTGTATTTCTGTAGTCCAATGATGGCAGGTGTAAGAGAGTTGACAGCTGCAAGACTTGTTTCGCTGCTGGGTAATAGATGATCAAAGAACTTATCTTAGATTTTTTTCATATGCCTTGTTCTTAGCTCTGTCTTTCAAGCCCTACTGATGATTGAATTCCATCAGCTATTCGTCGCTGGGTAGATTCAATATGAGTCTTCCAGTCCTCAAAAGTGTCAGCATCAGCTGAGCACGTTATGTCCCTTGATGTATTCCTACACCGGCCCTCTGCAATAGCTTGGAGCAAGTCTAATGATCGGAGGTCATAAAGTACTTCCCTGTTATGAATTATCTTATCAGCAACTTTATGGCACAGCACGTTAGAGCAATCTTGATTATTTGAAAGTACCTGAAATACCTCTTAACATTACACAAATAAATAGCATATAGGACTTTGTAAATGGTCCATGTCTGACCGAAACGTCGTCGTAAGCTCCTCTGTCCTATGTGCGGGTTATATGGTTGTTCCATGCATGGAAACGATGCCCATTTTTTTGTTTACCTCTGAACCTTCTTGTTGTCACAGGATCTAGAATATCTTTCAGTCTCTTAAGATGTTCAACGTTGCTACAAGAGAAGACTTCCTCTAACATGCAGTCTGTGTAGCAGTAGTTGAAACATGTACCTTAAGAAATTGTAGGTCTCTTGTAGTCGGTTCACTAAAACTGCAGTGGCTCCTGGGACAGTTGCCAGACAGTGATGCTGTTCTTCCTGTTTTGCAATGTAAAGTCATCACAGAGGAACGCTTGAAGTTCTCAGGAAAGAGAATAGTAGGTTTTGTGATTGTTTCGGGGGTGGGTCTGTGCAGATGGTAGTTGATGTTTTGTTGTGGCCGGTCAGCTAGAAGTGTTGCCTACAGGCTATCACTTAATAGATAACTGTTTGAATGTTATACGCTTTTTCCATTCTATTAAAATTACTAACATAAATGACTTGTAATAGATGCCCAGTCACGTTGATGTAAAGCATCTAGATGTTATTACATAGCACCAACGAAAGACTATTTAGATATTCATCGTGTACATGGGTCTGCCAGCTCCGTCAAACACACTACACTTGTGCATACATCACACGTAAATATCACTGATTTCGCTGATATTCACTTCCCTGAAGGAGTTGACTTACTCCTACTGATGTGTTGTAGGTGGTACAGTGTCACTGAAAAGTTTTCTCCTCACCAACCTTTCTAGTTAAGTAATAACTAAGAAAGATTGTGGAGCACACATTAACACGTCCTACCACAATCTCTCTCACACTCTCTCTCTCTCTCTCTCTCTCTCTCTCTCTCTCTCTCTCTCTCAAAAGGTGTCCTTTCAAAAGAAGACAGATTTCATAGTTCAAAAAGACCCTCTGAACTGCAACATGAGCACCCATCTTTCAGAGTGCAAGTTTGTCCTTCCCACTTTTAGGAATTAAGTGCAGCTAAAATATTTCCAGTTTTCTTCCAAAATTTTACATCACTCTTGCTCCAACAGCACGTCAAGCCATGAAAACTAGCGTTCCCCATTCACTCTGATGTAACAGACTCACACTAGCTTGCTAGTTGATAAAGCTTCTAGAAATCAGATCTGTTTTTTATCCCAATCACACCATCCCATCCCATTTTGACCATTACTGTTTTTGTGACAATGTCTTTTATTGTGTGTGGGTTGTGTCTGTAGTGGCATTTTTGTCCAGCCATAAATTTAGGTGCTCTAATTTGGGAGAGAACTTCGCTAGAATGATCACTCCGCGAAAGGAGGAAAAACTCTTTTCTGCGATCTTGGTCAAAAAATGTTAGATTCTTATGTGAATTTTCTTTAAATTAAGTATATCGGTGTATTATTAATGGAGTTTCTGTTATGCTTGGATTTCGCTTTGGCTTTACCACCAAATTAGACACTCAGACTGCAACTCAAGGATTACTGTACCCGAACATTATGAAATTTGTAAATAAAATATAGAGCCTTGAATACATGATTGTTTAGAAGGTTGTGTACCGCGAATTAATGAACAGTGCCAGCCTTTCAAGGTCTCTTAAAGTGGTGGAGAGAAGAGATATGTGGATATTTAATAAAACGGAAATGCCATCGATACCACCTTCATTATTTTTATTTTAGCTTGTAATTAGCTTATACTACTGAGTCTTTTCAGGTCTTAAATGTCCTTAAATCTAAGAGGGAGAGATAGCGCTATCATATGAAACTTTGATGAAATGTAAATATTTTTCCCTAAGCAATTGTAGTAAAAAATGTTGCATCCTACAGGAAGACACAGTTTTCTCATTGTCAAAAATTAGTGAAAAAACATGAAGCACGGAGATGGTCTTTTAGCTGCAGTTGAGAGTCGTCTTCAAACTCTGGAGGACCAGTTTCGTAAATATTTTTCATACGTAAATCAATGCAGTTTAGAATGTTGCCTCAGAAGGAATGTTGAGAAAACCCATCAAGCGACACTAAAGCTATGCATAAGGCCAATGATGTCAAAGAACCTCACTTGGCTCCACTACGGATACTGAGAAGACATCTGCTGTACCACAAGACGGGTAGCAAACAACAACTACTGTTCACTCTGTGTGTTCCCTTCTCAAAAAAGTTAATTCATCTGGTATTCGTTCCAAGAATGAAACTGGTCTAGAAAATGTTCATACTGCGTAACAATATCGATGAAATAAATTCAGTTGACCAAATAATATACGTATCTGGCTTATAGATGGTTCCAACTCCATCATGTTTGCTATTAGTATGCTTTATAAGTTTAATGAAGGTAATGCTTTCATATAAGATGAAGATAATAGCTCTTAATTTGCAAATAGAGGCATTAATTTTTGGGCCTAACGCTGTGAGAATCTCCTCTGTATGACTGGCTTTAAAAAGCCTTTCTTGAGATTATAATAATGCAATGAAGAGAGCTTGTTGTAAAGTTATCTTTGATCTACACTTAGCCAGAAAAATATAATAAAATTCTGTGTAAGTATTCTTGACGATCCATCTCATTAAAAGTATTTACTTCTCATAATGTTCTCTATTCAAAGAACTTTTTATTGCAGTGTGAGATGTAAGTGCATAGAATCAGTACAGTCTTTTCATCTGTAATTACTTGGTTGTAATACAAGGTATACAGGCCTAGCTGACATCAGTGACATACTACTATATAGAAAGCCACTTGTTACTCAGAGCATTTCGGGCAAATTAGGTCAGTTTTGTCCCAGGATGCGACCCACACAAGTCGACTAACACACAGGTACTTATTTTACTGATTGGTGAGTATAGAAAGCCGATGTAAGGAAACTCATCCGATGTTTCCACCCCTTCGCCAGGACTCGAACCCGGGCCATCACCGTTTGAAGCGAGAGCTTCTGTCACCAGGCCACCGGGCACATATTGTACACAAGGAGTTGCATTCGAAATATTTAATATTATTTCACGTTGGGGATGTTTTTATTTTATTATTAAACATATATCCAGAAAATAAATTGTATTTTATTCGATACATTGAACCACAAGAGGAATATGAAGGTGGGTGAGACTTCGGTTCGTTAAAGGGCGATGGCAAACAAAAAAGTGTGAGAACAACGGGTGCAGATGAAAAGAATATTAAATAAGAAAGAATATTAATGCTGCGTATTGCAGAGGGAACTGGTGAAGGTAGACCACTGCAAGAAGGAGCGAGGGAAGCACAAGAGAATAATCAGAGGAGCAAGACAAAGACCAAGAAGGGGATGGAAATGTAAAAAGTACATTATGTCAGTGACAGAGGAGAGATAGAGAGAGCGAGAGAGAGAGAGAGAGAGAGAGAGAGAGAGAGAGAGAGAGAGAGAGAGAGAGACAGACAGACAGACAGACAGACAGAGACAGAGACAGACAGACAGAGAGGGAGAGAGAGAAAGAGCGAGAGAAAAACACAGAGAGAGATGTAAAGTGTAGACAGTAGCTTGGTCGTATAGTAGACCTGGTTTTTTGGGGGAGGATGAGTTTCTCCATGACGTCACGGTGTGTCAAGAGCCAAGTGTCAGGTGTTGTGCCAAGCACTACTAGAGTGAGCAAGAGAGTGAAGCCCCACGAAGGCTCACTTTAATGCAGCTCTCCTAGCCATAGCGAGGATTATCCTAAACAGGCTATGGCAGGCATTATGAAATTAGAACTAAAAACACCGTTACACTCACACTCCGCATGACGCTAACCCGAATAATGCTAATTCATTATAATCCTATATTCAGTTTTAAATTATTTTTAATTGAAATTTAAAGTAATGACAAAAACGAAAAATTCCTTTAACAGCAGTAAACTACACTCTCAAAAGCGGCCGTCACACCCATTCATTCACACTCGCCATGAGCCACTCACAGCTAATGCTGCCAATCATGTATTACTTTACGCTGCGTATACATTCTGGCTTCCCCCCAAATATTTTTCATTTTTTTCACAAATAATGTTTGGAAAACGACCTGCAACTTCCAGTGATGGTAGCGCTTCCAAGATGTCTGGGAAGCATTACAACGGATGAGAAACTGCAAGTGGTACGGCGCCTGGAAGCTGGTGAGGGTCAGGCTGATGTCAGCGCCTCTTTGAACTTGGTTACATCGACGTTCAGAACAATTTTAAAAATGAAAGTTAGATAAAAGTTTCTTCAACACGGAGGTGACTTGTTCGAGGAGCCATTAGCTTGAAAAAATGGGAAAAAGATTTAAAAAAATGTGTGGATGACCAAACACATATAAAGCCCATAAGCCAGCTGATAATAAAGGAAAAACCGAAAAGCATCTTCAGTTATTTTCAAAAAGAAGAAGATAAACTGGAAACATTCATTTGGGTTCAAGGTTGCAAAGAACAGGATAACAATTTTTCTTGGTGGCAATGCTATGATTAACTTTAAGTTAAAACCTATGCTTGTGAATCATTCTGAAACACCGCAATCAATGAAAGGCATTTTAAAGCCAAGTCTACAGGTGATTTGAAAGTCAATCAGTCCGGGGTAACAATTGATGTTTTTCAAATTTGACTTGATTCTCGTTTTTGTCCAACAGTGAAGCGGAATTATGAGGAACATGGCCTCTAACCTGCAGCACTGCTGGTGCTTGATAATGCCCCAGGCCTCGCTGAGAATCTTGACATCCTTCAGATCTGCATTCCTGCAGGAGTAGTTTACCTTCCATCCAACATCACTTCATTATTGAAACCAATAAATCAAGAAGCAATATTGAATTTCAACGCCTTCCTTACACATTCAAATAACTCGGAGGCGAAACAAATAGTGAAGACAAACAAGCCACAAAACAATTTTGGGAAAACTACGTTGTCATAAAATTTGTAGACAGTGTCAGAGCAGCCTGAGCTAAAGTAACTTCAAATTACATGAACAGAGTGTTCAAGAAGCTGTCTGTGGCCAGAAGCATGCAGCGGTTTTCAAGGATTTCAGGCGGAACCAGTCATCCAACTGACTTACAGAAGGATTTCCTAGGGTGTTATATGTAACATTAGAGGGCGGTACCTTCTCAAAATATGATACAGTCTGTATAGTAAGTGCTGCGTGTGGGATAACTTACAATTGCAGAACATCTAAGGAAGATGAAAATAAATGGGATAAAATACCGACACAATGGAAACGTAAACCACCCAACCAAAACGATCTTCTCCACTTCTACTCTCACCACGACACCAAAACTAAACGTGGTGTAATTATAGGCTTCTTCCTGCGCGCACTCAGAATCTGCAGCAATGAGTTCCTTGAGGAAGAATGCACTATAATTGAACAAGTATTTTCTAAACTCCACTATCCTCGTCACTTTATCAGAGACTGCAGACGGCGGGCATTAAACATCTTCAACACACCCAGAGAAGACACTGCCGAGAAGAGATACATAGTCCTCCCCACCAACTCCATTGCCAAACATGTTTCCAACATCTTTTCCAATGGTTTAGAAAGACACGTAAGCAAACACTATAACATATTTATTAGAAAACGTTTCGGTCCTGGGACCTTGATCAAGGTCCCAGGACCGAAACGTTTTCTAATAAATATGTTATAGTGTTTGCTTACGTGTCTTTCTAAACCAACTTGTCGGTATTTATTACCAAGGTTTATACCATCTTTTCCAATACATCATTCCAAGTATCTACCTCCACAACCACGACTATCAAGGACATCACCAGTAGTAGACAGGACAAGCTTCCATCCTCTGCAGGGGTATACATAATCCATTGTAATGACTGCAACAAATTATATGTGGGCGAAACATCAAGAGACCTCCAAACACGTATTTCAGATCACCAATACGCAAGCAGGACTGACGATACAAGGAATGCCTGTGTACAACATCGCAATTCACACAACCATTTAATTAACTACAGAAACTCAAGACTTATCGCCACAGAAGATAACACTCAATACCGACGAATCCTGGAATCATCGCTTATCTCCATAACCAACAATTTCAACCAGAACAACGGCTTCTATAACATAGCTGAACCACTCACCAAGAAACTTCTTCATCGCTATCCCACATAAGAACATAGAACACTGCAGAAGGTCTACTCACAACTTGTCCAATACCCCTGCCAAGCTACCCAATACTCTATAACCCCGCTCGGTAGATCATCAGATGCAGCATTCTCCACCTGACCTCAACATTCTGAACCTGACTATAAATACTCCTGTACCTTCCACCGCAGGTAGATTTGTGTGTGGCTTGAAAAAGCCCACTGTGTGGGCGAAACGTTGCCAATAAAGGATCACATTAAACTGCATATGTGTTTACGTTTCCATCTAAGGAAGATACAATGGGTGTACGCATCTATATGGAACATTTATACATGGTGTAGTGTGCACCGACTCTGATATGTGAGCTAACTGTAATGCATGAGAACATTGATGCCCATTTCAGCAATAAGACAGTGTTGTCCACGATGGAGTCAGACACGTCAGGGGTTGTGTCGATGTCACAGAAATGTTCTGTGGTTCTAGGTCTCAGACCATAAATATATCATTGGACAGGAAGATAATCTTTGGTCACGACAGCAAAGGTAGAGGTTGAAGAAGATTTGTCACTAGGGTCAGTCTGTTCGCTTTGTCACAACACACATTCATTCAGTTCAAGGTACTTCATGTAGTCAAGGTGAGCTTCCTCAGTTGCACCACTGGCAATCTCCTTCGCCTTGAACTTGTTGTTGTGAAGCTGTTTGAAGGCACAGTAAGGACTGACAAATCTGGGAGCTTTGTAGCTTATGCAGACCAGGGTTTTGAATGGAATTTGGCAACTCGAATTTGCAACCTTGTACTGCCATACACTCCTTATTAATGACATTATGAGTAATCGTAAGCTTATCTGTTTCTCTCTTAAGATCTTGTACTCTCTGAAAGACGAACTGGTAAGTCCACATGTTAACGACGCTGAAATTATCAGTTTCATAGACGGGTTGAGGCGGAGCAAACAGAATTTCGTGCAGTGTATCTCCAGTCAAGCTATTGTGCAAAGAGTTTAGGGTACTCTGCACATCTGGAAGGGCATCATTCCACGTGGTACAACTTGGATTGATGGTCACTTTGAGCATCTATAAAATTTTGCCATTTGTGTGCTTGGCAAGGATACTGCTAGTAAGATGGCATGTGGCTATGTGTGCTTGGGTCTGCCGAACCTACAACAATTGTGGCATTAATGAACTCTGTACTATTATCCGAAAAAATAACAAGTTTGGAATGGTGATACCAGAGGATGAGGCTAGGACTTTTAACGGTACCATTGCGCTGGAAACAGACAACACATTTGTGCATGTACTTTGGAATTTCTTCTCCCATTTTAGGCCAGAAATATTTCATTCTTGTCCGTCTGACACAGAGGTTTTTACCTGAATGTGCGGCTCCAGAGACGTCATGGATCATCTTCAGAGTTGCTAGTACTTAGGACTCTGGGATCCCGAGTTGGTGGACATTGATGCCTAGCCGCTTGGCATGACACTCCTAGGTTAGCAACTAAGTCCTTCAGCGGTGCATACGGTTCGACCAGTAGGTCAGCTTCTTCTTTGGTTAAGATAAAAAAAACAGAAGACCGAACCGGGTCTCGACATTAGACTCTCTAGATCCTCAATGGAACAGTACTTGTCTTCACATACAAAATCTATATAACTCGACAGAACATCAGAAATAATATTCTGCTTACCAGGCGAGACCATCGAGCAAGCTTTTCTGAGAGATTCTTGTTTGCGAAGAGACAGAACATAAATCTGGATATGATATTGGGAGATAATGTCTCGAAAATGTCTAAAGACCTAGACAATGCCTAAGGCCTCTGTGTTACTGATTACATTTTTCACTTTTTGTAAGAAGAAGCTATTGGCTGATGCTTACCATTGACTTCCTGCGACAAGACTGCATACAGTGCCAACTTTGGCTGGCATTTGTATTCAAGGTAATCTCCTTGGTAAAGTCATTAATTTGAGAACAGGGGCTGATGTTAACCAATTCATGGTTACAATTTCACTCGAAGAGCACATCTTTCTAGAGAAACCGAATTAATGGTGTAGCTTTGGCAGAAATTCTGGCAGTGAAGAAATGGTAGAATCCAGCTATGAAGGAGTGAACTGCATTTTTTGTTATTGTTATATTTTATTTTTTTTTGCTATACTGTTTAGACTTCTTTGTCTTTATGTCATCTTAGTCGAATGCATTGCCCAGAAACTTTATATCTTTCTTGAGGAACTGGCATTTGGAGAGCGTAAGTTTGAGATTAGCCTCACTTAATGTTTCCAACACCTGCTCTAGTTTTACGAGATGGGAAGGTATATGTGATGCCTCTGGAGACCTGATCATCATCATGTATATATATATATATATATATATATATATATATATATATATATATATATATATATATATATATATAAAATGTCGTGCGGAATAGGCAGAACTTGCGATGAGAGTAAGACACATGTGCAACATCTGGGTATCTTTATTGTAGACGTTTCGCCATCCAGTGGCTTTATCAATACAAATTCCAGGACATAACTTGAAGACAGAAGAACTATGTACAACTACGACAACTACTACTACAACCCATCTCTTTGGGAAGGACCTACTTCCACTGGGGAATCCCGCCCACCAGTGAATTTGCCCTCGTCTGCTTCACCTGACGTTACTATATAAGCGCCAGGATTCTTTCTTCTGCTTCAGAATCTCCACGACTATGGTGCTGTTCGCACCTACTCCTAGGTTGAGGGACTGATTACCTCATCTTCTGTACATAGTTCTTCTGTCTTCAAGTTATGTCCTGGAATTTGTATTGATAAAGCCACCGGATGGCGAAACGTCTACAATAAAGATACCCAGATGTTGCACATGTGTCTTACTCTCATCTTGTCGGTATTATATACCATTCGTACACAACTTGTCAGACACTGCAACATCATGGAATCTTAATTCTGAGGACATGTACATAACCTTCACAACTACGACAACTACTACTACAACCCATCTCTTTGGGAAGGACCTACTTCCACTGGGGAATCCCGCCCACCAGTGAATTTGCCCTCGTCTGCTTCACCTGACGTTACTATATAAGCGCCAGGATTCTTTCTTCTGCTTCAGAATCTCCACGACTATGGTGCTGTTCGCACCTACTCCTAGGTTGAGGGACTGATTACCTCATCTTCTGTACATAGTTCTTCTGTCTTCAAGTTATGTCCTGGAATTTGTATTGATAAAGCCACTGGATGGCGAAACGTCTACAATAAAGATACCCAGATGTTGCACATGTGTCTTACTCTCATCTTGTCGGTATTATATACCATTCGTACAGAACTTGCGATCTTGGCTTAAATAGCAACGCTCATCTTCCAATATAGGACAAGCGAAAATTTGTGTATGCAATAATTTCGCCAAAATCATTCTGAACCCTACAAAAAAAATATATTTCACTGTGTTTGTTTAGTATTAAATTACTGTAAACAAATCTAAAATAAATTTAGTTGGGTTAGGCTAAAATAAATTGTTCTTGTTATAATAAGGTTAGGTAAGTTTTCTAAGATTCTTTTGGAGCAAAATTAAATTTTTTACATTAACATTAATGAAAAAAAATATCTTTAAACGTATAAGAAAAAACTTTAGAAAGGACTTAATTTTAAATGAGTTCTTGCTAATTGACCAGTTTTACATATTCGGCACGACATATATATATATATAATATATATATATATATATATATATATATATATATATATATATATATATATATATATATATATATATATTTATTTATTTATTTATTTATTTATTTATTATTACTATCATCAAAAAGAAGCGCTAAGAAGCAGGTCAGTGAATGGTGACGTACCGCATGTTACGCTAGCAAGGCTGCTGTGCTAAAATATCAGACAATGCTCGCCAGTAAACAAACGTATACACTAATATAGAGAGACTTTACTGGTAAACGTTTTCGGGCCTTGTATCAGCTAGAATGAAACTGCTATGACCTAGAACAACCAAAACACGGGACAAAGAATTTTCTTGAACTTGGAGAGTAATTTAACACAGAGAGAGACAATGTGTACGTACGAAGTGACTCATACCCACACACGCGCACACACACACACACACACACACACACACACACACACACACACACACACACACACACACACACACACACACACGCACACACACACACACACACAGGCCAGACAACATTTCTCCGTGGGTCCTTAAAGAGGGAGCAGAGATACTGTGTGTGCCATTAACAAAGATCTTCAACACATCATTTGAAACTGGGCAACTCCCTGAGGTATGGAAGATGAAAAATGTAGTCCCAATTTTTAAAAAGGGAGACAGACATGAGGCACTCAAATACAGACCTGTATCACTAACGTGTATAGTATGCAAGGTCATGGAGAAGATCATCAGGAGGAGAGTGGTGGGGCACCTGGAAATAAACAAGTGTATAATTGATAACCAGCACGGTTTCAGGGAAGGAAAATCCTGTGTCACAAACCTACTAGAGTTTTATGACAAGGTGACAGAAGTAAGACAAGAGAGAGAGGGGTGGATAGACTGCATTTTTTTGGACTGCAAGAAGGCCATCGATGCAGTTCCTCACAAGAGGTTACTGCAAAAGCTAGAGGATCAGGCACACACAACAGGAAATGCACTGCAATGGATCAGAGAATACCTGACAGGGAGGCAACAACGAGTCATGGTACGTGACGAGGTGTCAGAGTGGGCGCCTGTGACAAGCGGGGTTCCACAGGGGTCAGTCCTAGGACCTGTGCTGTTCTTGGTATATGTGAACGACATAACGTGTCCTTGTTTGCAGACGATGTGAAGTTAATGAGAAGAATCAAATCGGATGAGGATCAGGCAGGACTGCAAAGAGACCTGGACAGGCTACAAGCCTGGTCCAGCAACTGGCTTCTTGAGTTTAACCCTGCCAAATGCAAAGTCGTGAAGATTGGGGAAGGGCAAAGAAGACCGCAGACACAATATAGTTTAGATGGCCAAAGTCTGCAAACCTCACTCAAGGAAAAAGATCTGGGGGTGAGTATAACACCGAGCATATCTCCTGAGGCGCACATCAATCAGATAACTGCTGCAGCATACGGGCGCCTGGCATACCTACGGATAGAGTTCCGATACCTCAGTAAGGATTCGTTAAAGACTCTGTATACCATTTACGTCAGGCCCATACTGGAGTAAGCAGCACCAGTTTGGAATCCACACCTAGTCAAGCACGTCAAGAAATTAGAGAAAGTGCAAAGGTTTGCAACAAGACTAGTCCCAGAGTTACGGTGATTGTCCTACGAAGAAAGGTTGAGGGAAATCGGCCTGACGACACTGGAGGACAGGAGGGTCAGGGGAGACATGATAACGACATATAAAATACTGCGCGAATAGACAAGGATGACAAAGACGGGATGTTCCAGAGAAGGGACACAGACACAAGAGAAAGTTGAAGACTCAGATGAATCAAAGGGATGTTAGGAAGTATTTCTTCAGTCATAGTATAGTCATGCCATGGAATAGCCTAGAAATTGACGTAGTGGAGGCGGGAACCATACATAGTTTTAAGGCGAGGTATGATAAAGCTCATGGGGCAGTGAGATAGAGGACCTAGTAGCAATCAGCGAAGAGGCGGGGCCAGGAGCTATGATTCGACCCCTGCAACTACAAATAGGTGAGTACAAATAGGTGAGTACAAATAGGTGAGTACAAATAGGTAAGTACACACACACACACACACACACACACACACACACACACACACATCAACACGCGCACACACCGGTTGGAAGACATTGAAGGAACTAGGACATGTGCAAGGACCTTACCAGATACCTGTGGGGGCCAGGAACAGGTGAGCAGGAAAGACAAACCAAGAAGCATAGGGGCCATAACTAGGGAAGGGACTGAAGGAAGGAACACTCCACGGGAAGAAACTAAAACGAATCAGAGGATGCAATGGGAGTCACAGTGGGAGGTGGAAAGGGAGAGATCCGTGTTTGTCTATGGGCTAGACGAAGCTAAAGGGGAAACTTATGATGAAAGAAAGCAGGAGGAGAAAAAAGCGATTGAAGATATCATGAAGGTGATAGGCGAGGGGGACATGACCCAGGTGGCAAATTTTCAGAGAATTGGGTGGTTCACAAAGAAAAGGAATCGGCCTCTCAAAGTAATTTTCAAGGCAGAATCAACCCGAACCATGATCCTGCAGGAGAAAGCACGGCTGAGAGGCAAGCAGGAGTTCCGGAGTGTGTACCTCGATCGAGACAGAACACAGGACGAAAGGAAGACGATGAAAGAGAGAGCTCAAAAACGAAAGGAGAAATGGGAGGAAATGAAAAAGGAGAGAAGAATAACCCAGGATCAAATGGAAGGACAGGCACACCCCCCAGAAACACCTGCAGAAGGACTCCAGCCACGACACCCCCAAGGCAACTGAACAATCCAAACCAACCATCACACACTGATCCCTTTGTTTCCACCCTCCGCACCACAGTTACAGTATTAGAACAGAAGTTGAAGGTTTGGTACACAAATGCAGATGGATTAACGAATAAACATGAGGAATGGCAAGAAAGAATCAATGAGAAGTCCCCAGACATCATAGCAGTTACAGAAACAAAACTCACGGAGACAATAACAGATGCAATCTTCCCACCAGGATACCAGATCATGAGGAAAGATAGAAGGGGCAGGAGGGGAGGTGGGGATGCTCTGCTCGAAAAAACAGATGGAAATTCGAGAAAATGGAAGGCATAGACGAGACGGGAGAAAGAGACTACATAGCAGGTACACTTCAGTCTGGGGAACACAAAGTGTTCATTACAGTGATGTATAATCCACCACAGAACTGCAGGAGGCCAAGAGAGGAATATGAAGAGAGCAACAGAGCAATGGTGGACACACTTGCTGAGGTGGCAAGAAGAGCTCATTCCAGCAGAGCAAAGTTGCTGGTTATGGGGGATTTCAACCACAGGGAGATCGACTGGGAAAACCTGGAGCCACATGGGGGTCCCGAAACATGGAGAGCCAGGATGTTGGACGTGGTGCTGGAAAACCTCATGCACCAACATGTTAAGGACACTACCAGAGTGAGAGGGGAGGATGAACCAGCAAGATTGGACCTTGTATTCACCATGGGCAGCTCAGACATTGAGGACATCAAGTATGAGAGTCCCCTAGGAGCTAGCGACCACGTGGTTCTGTGCTTTGAATACATAGTAGAGCTGCAAGTGGAGAGAATAACAGGAGTTGAATGGGAAAAGCCTGACTATAAAAGAGGGGACTACATAGGGTTGAAGAACTTACTGCGGGAGGTCCAGTGGGACAGAGAACTGGCAGGAAAGCCAGTAAATGAAATGATGGAATATGCAACAACAAAACGCAAGGAGGCAGTGGAAAAGTTTATTCCCAAGGGCAACAGTAACAACGGGAAGACCAGAACGAGCACCTGGTTTACCCGACGGTGTAAGGAGGCAAAAACAAAGTGCAATAGAGAATGGAAAAAGTACAGAAGGCAGAGAACACACGAAAATAGGGAGATCAGTCGCAGAGCCAGTAATGAGTATGCACAGGTAAGGAGGGAGGCCCAGCGACATTATGAAAATGACATAGCATCGAGAATCAAGACTGACCCGAAACTGTTGTATAGCCATATCAGGAGGAAGACAACAGTCAAAGACCAGGTGATCAGATTAAGGACAGAAGGTGGAGAACTCACAAGAAATGATCAGGAGGTATGTGAGGAGCTGAACAGGAGATTTAAGGAAGTTTTTACAGTAGAGACAGGAAGGGCTGTGGGAAGACAGCACAGAAGGGAACATCAAGAGGGAATATACCAACAAGTGTTGGATGACATACGAACAACTGAGGAGGAGAAGAAGCTCTTAAGTGATCTTGACACCTCAAAGGCGATGGGACCGGACAACATCTCCCCATGGGTCCTTAGAGAAGGAGCAGAGATGGTGTGCGTGTCTCTAACTGGGCAACTACCTGAGAAATGGAAGACAGCTAATGTAGTTCCCATATTTAAGAAAGGAAACAGAAACGAGGCACTAAACTACAGACCTGTGTCTCTGACATGTATTGTGTGCAAAGTCATGGAGAAGATTATCAGGAGGAGAGTGGTCGAACACCTGGAAAGGAACAAGATTATAAATGAAAACCAGCATGGGTTCATGGAAGGCAAATCTTGTATCACAAACCTCCTGGAGTTTTATGACAAGGTAACAGAAGTAAGACACGAGAGAGAGGGGTGGGTAGATTGCGTTTTCCTAGACTGCAGGAAGGCCTTTGACACAGTTCCCCACAAGAGATTAGTGCAGAAGCTGGAGGATCAGGCACATGTAAAAGGGAGGGCACTGCAATGGATAAGGGAATACCTGACAGGGAGGCAGCAACGAGTCATGGTACGTGAAGAGGTATCACAGTGGGCGCCTGTTACGAGTGGGGTCCCACAGGGGTCAGTTCTAGGACCAGTGCTATTTTTGATATATGTGAACGACATGATGGAAGGAATAGACTCTGAAGTGTCCCTGTTCGCAGATGATGTGAAGTTGACGAGAAGAATTAAATCGGACGAGGATGAGGCAGGACTGCAAAGAGACCTGGACAGGCTGGACATGTGGTCCAGTAACTGGCTTCTCGAATTCAATCCAGCCAAATGCAGTCATGAAGATTGGGGAGGGGCAAAGAAGACGGCAGACAGAGTATAGGCTAGGTGGACAAAGACTACAGACCTCACTCAGGGAGAAAGACCTTGGGTTGACTATAACACCGAGCACATCACCGGAGGCACACATCAACCAAATAACTGCTGCAGCATACGGGCGCCTGGCAAACCTGAGAATAGCGTTCCGATACCTTAATAAGGAATCGTTCAAGACACTGTACACTGTGTATGTTAGGCCCATACTGGAGTATGCAGCACCAGTCTGGAACCCACACCTGGTCAAGCACATCAAGAAGTTAGAGAAAGTACAAAGGTTTGCAAGAAGGCTAGTCCCAGAGCTCAAGGGAATGTCGTACGAGGAAAGGCTAAGGGAAATCGGACTGACGACACTGGAGGACAGAAGGATCAGGGGAGACATGATAACGACATACAAGATACTGCGGGGAATAGACAAGGTGGACAGAGATAGGATGTTCCAGAGAGTGGACACAGGGACAAGGGGTCACAACTGGAAGCTGAAGACTCAGACGAGTCACAGGGACGTTAGGAAGTATTTCTTCAGTCATAGAGTTGTCAGCAAGTGGAATAGCCTAGCAAATGAAGTAGTGGAGGCAGGAACCATACATAGTTTTAAGAAGAGGTATGACAAAGCTCAGGAAGCAGAGAGAGAGAGGACCCAGTAGCGATCAGTGAAGAGGCGGGGCCAGGAGCTGAGTCTCGACCCATGCAACCACAATTAGGTGAGTACAATTAGGTGAGTACACACACACACACACCAACACGCACACACACACACACACACATAAAACACACACATACACACATAAAACACACACACACACCACACACACACACACACACACACACACACACACACACACAAACACACAGACACACACACACCAACACATAGGTACACAAATAACAAAAAAAGGCACAATACCGTGACTGGAACGATGCACAAATAACCCGCACATAAAAGAGAGAAGCTTACGACCACGTTTCGGTCCGACTTGGACCATTGACAAAGTCACACTAACCAGAAGTGGAGCAGGACGGCTATATATAGGCAAGAAGAGGTGGTGGTAGTAGTAGCAGTAGTAGTACAAGAATGGTATATAATACCGACAAGATGAAATTAAGACACATGCGCAACACCCGGTCATCCCTATCGTAGACGTTTCGCCACCCAGCCAGCCACTGGATGGCGAAACGTCCACAACAAAGACAACCAGACGCCGCACATGTGTCTTAATTTCATCAGTAGTTGTAGTAGAAGAAGAGGTAGTAGTAGTGGTAGTGGTAGAAGTGGGAAATAAGGATGACGAGCCAGTCAAATACAAAGGAAGGGGAGCACTGCAAGAGAGCTAGATACAAACAGAGGGAGAGCAAGCGCACAGAGGTGCGTGAAAGGGAAAGTGGTGAAATAAATGAAGAAGGAACAGAAACACGAGACAGAAGAGAGAAAGACAACCCTGAGTTGAAAAGGAAAGAGGAAAGGGGAAGAGGGAGAAGAAGAAAAAAAAAGAAAAAAAAGAAAAAATGAGAAGTCAGGTTAAGTCACGGGTGTTCTAAAGTTTGGAGCATTTTACAATGTTGTGGGAGAGGAAGACATCTACAGAGACGAAGCCAGGGCTAAGATTCATACAGCTGAATGGGAATCTAATTCCTTGCTTCCTTTCCTTGATGTCCATGTCCACCGCTCAGATACAGGTTTTTCCTTTTCCGTTTACCGCAAACCTATGCGCAGTGGCATGTACATTCACTACTTTTCCTATCATGCTTCCCCTGTCAAAAAAAGTGTTCTAATCTCCCTCATTCTCCGTGCCCTCCGCATCTGTGATCCTCAGTTCCTTCCAGCAGAAATTTCCACTCTTCATAATTCGTTTTCCCGTCGTGGCTACCCTTCCCATTTCATAGACTCTGCCCTCTCACGTGCTAAACGCAATTTCTTCTCTCCCAAACCCTCTACTCCTGGGAACTCTTGTATCCTCTGCCTTCCCTACATTTCCGGTCTTTCTAATCTTAACAATTCTCTCCGTCCCTTAGACATCAAGCTTACCTTCCACCAGACTAACACTCTTCCTTTACAGATGTTCCTGGTGTCTACTCTATTTCTTGCTCCTCCTGTCTTCTTCAATACTTCGGAGAAACTGGTCGATCTCTTTCTGACAGACTTAGGGAGCACAAAAATAGTGTTAGGCTTGCCGACACTAACAATGCTCTTTTCTGTCACGTCAGAGATCATGGCCATCCTATTGACTGGTCTTCTGCTAAAACTGTCTTCCCTACTTCCAACTCGAACAGTCGCCGTCTAGTTGAATCCTCTCTAATACACAACTTTCCTTGTATGAACCTTAGCCCTGGCTTCGTCTCTGTAGATGCCTTCCTCTCCCATTACATTGTAAAATGCTCCAAACTTCAGAACACCCGTGACTTAACCTGACTCCTCATTTTTTATTTTTATTTTTCTTCTTCTCCCTCTTCCCCTTTCCTCTTTCCTTTTCTCCTCTGGGTTGTCTTTCTCTCTTCCGTCTCGTGTTTCTGTTCCTTCTTCATTTATTTCACCACTTCTCCTTTCACGCACCTCTGTGCGCTTGCTCTCCCTCTGTGGGCACCTAGATCTCTTGCAGTGCTCCCCTTCCTTTGTATTTGACTGGCTCGACCTCCTTATTTCCCACTTCTACCACTACCACTACTACTACCTCTTCTACTACTACTACAACTACTGATGAAATTAAGACACATGTGCGGCGTCTGGTTGTCTTTGTTGTGGACGTTTCGCCATCCAGTGGCTGGCTGGATGGCGAAACGTCTACGATAGGGATGCCCGGGTGTTGCGCATGTGTCTTAATTTCATCTTGTCGGTATTATATACCATTCTTGTACTACTACTACTACTACTACCACCACCTCTTCCTGCCTATATATAGCCGTCCTGCTCCACTTCTGGTGACTTTGTCAATGGTCCAAGTCGGATCGAAACGTCGTCGTAAGCCTCTCACTTTTATGTCCGGGTTATTTGTGTAACATAGGTACGCTTCAGTCTGGAAAAAATGTGATGTATAATCCACCACAGAACTGCAAGAGGCCAAGAGAGCAATATGAGGAGAGCAACAGAGCAATGGTGGGCACAATGACCGAGGTGGCAGGAACAGCTCACTCGAGCAGGGCAAAGTTACTGGTTATGGGCGATTTCAACCACTGGGAGATCGACTGGAAAACCTGTAGCCACACGGGGGTCCCGATACATAGAGAGCCAAGATGATGGATGTGGTACTGGAAAACCTTATGCATCAACATGTTAAGGACACTAACAGAGAGAGAGAAGGGAGGATGAACCAGCAGTACTGGACCTTGTGTTCACCCTCAGCAGTTCAGACATTGAGGACATCATATATGAGAGGCCCCATGGGGATAGTGATCACATGGTTCTGTGTTTTGAATACATAGTAAAGCTACAAGTAGAGGGGGCAATAGGAGTTGGATGGGAAAAGCCAAACTATAAAAGGGGGGACAACACAGGTATGAGAAACTTCATACAGGTGGTTCAGTGGGACAGAGAATTGGCAGGAAAGTCAGTAAATGAAATGATGGAACACGTAACAACAAAATGTAGGGAGACAGAGAAAGGTTTGTTCCTAAGGGCAATAGAAATAATGGGAATACCAAAGCGTGTCCTTGGTTTACCCGAAGGTGTAGGGAGGCAAAAACTAAGTGCACAAGAGAATGGAAAATGTACAGGAGGCAAAGGACCCAGGAAAATAGAGACTAGTCGAAGAGCCAGAAACGAGTATGCACAGGTAAGGAGGGAGGCCCAGCGACAGTACGAAAACGACATAGCATCGAAAGCCAAGTCTGACGCGAAGCTGCTGTATAGCCACATTAGGAGGAAGACAGCAGTCAAAGACCAGGTGATTAAGCTGAGGAAAGAAGGTGGGGAACTTGCCAGAAGCGATCAAGAGGTCTGTGAGGAGATCAACAAGAGATTTAAGGAAGTATTTACAGTGGAGAGAGGAAGGTCTCTGGGTGGACAGAAAAGAGGGGGACGCCAACAAGGAATATACCAATAAGTGTTGGACGACATACACACAACTGAGGAGGTGGTGAAGAAGCTGCTAAGGGACCTTGATACCTCAAAGGCAATGGGACCAGACATCTCTCCATGGGTGCTTAGAGAGGAAGCAAAAATGCTGTGTGTGTGTCACTAACCACAATTTTCAACACATCCCTTGAAATTGGGCAACTACCTGAGGTATGGAAGACGACAAATGTAGTATCCATATTTAAAAGAGGCACTAAACTATAGACCTGTGTCACTGACGTGCATAAAATGCAAAGTCATGGAGAAGATTATCTGGAAGAGAGTGGTGGAGCACCTGGAACGGAACAAGAGTATAAATGCCAACCGGTACGGATTTATGGAAGGCAAATCCTGTGTCACAAACCTACTGGAGTTTCGTGATAAAGTAACAGAAGTAAGACACGAAAGAGAGGGGCTGGTTGATCGTATCTTCTTGGACTGCAAGAAGGTCTTCGACACAGTTCCTAATAGGAGATTGGTGCAGAAGCTAGAGGATCAGGCCCCTATAACAGGAACGGCACTGCAATGGATCATAGAATACCTGACAGGGAGGCAACAACGAGTCATGGTACGTGATGGGGTATCACAGTGGGCACCTGTGACGAGCGGGGTCCCACAGCGGTTGGTCAGAGGACCAATGCTATTTCTGGTATATGTGAATGACACGATGGAAGGGTTAAGCTCACAAGTGTCCTTGTTCGCAGATTATGTGAAGTTAATGAGGAGAATTAAATCAGAGGAGGATCAGGTAGGACTTCTAAGAAACCTGGACAGGCTGGACACCTGGTCCAGCAACTGGCGTCTCGAATTTAACCCTGCCAAATACAAAGTCATGAAGATCGGGGAAGGGCAAAGAAGATCGCAGACGGAGTATAGGCTAGGTGGCCAAAGACTGCAAACCTCGCTCAAGGAGAAAGATCTTGGGGTGAGTATAACACCGAGCATGTCTCCGGTAGCACACATCTACCAGATAACTGCTGTAGCATATGGACGCCTGGCAAACCTGAGAATAGCGTTCTGATACCTTAGTAAGGAATCGTTCAAGACACTGTACACCGTGTACGTCAGGCCCACACTGGAGTATGCAGCACCTGTTTGGAACCCACATTTGATCAAGCACATCAAGAAATTAGAGAAAGTGCAAAGGTTTGCGACAAGTTTAGTTCCAGAGCTAATGGGAATGTCCTACGAAGAAAGGTTGAGGGAAATCGACCTGACGACACTGGAGGACAGGATGGTTAGGAGAGACATAATAACGACATACAAAATATTGCGTGGAATAGAGAAGGTGGACAGAGACAGGATGTTCCAGAGAGGGGACACAGAAAGAAGGGGTCACAATTGAAACTTGAAGACCCAGATGAGTCAAAGAGTAGTCAGGAAATTGAATAGATTAGCAAGTGAGGCAGGAACCATACATAGCTTTAAGATGAGGTATGATAAAGCTCATGGAGCAGAGAGAGAGAGAGGACCTAGTAGCACTCAGTGAAGTTGCGGGGCCAGAAGCTATGACTCGACCCCTGGAACCACAATTAGATGTGTACAATTAAGTGAGCAACACCACACACACAACACACACACACACACACACACACACACACACACACACACACACACACACACACACACACACACACACACACACACACACACTCACACACACACACACCAGGCAGTACTACAGAGGACCTGAACAGGATGCAGGTCTTGTCCAGCAACTGGCAACACTACGAAGTGCAAAGTCATGAAGACTGGGGAAGGACAAAGAAGACCGCAGACGGAGTACAGTCTAGGGGGCCAGAGACTTCAAACCTCCCTCAAGGAAAAGGATCTTGGGGTGAGTACAACACAGGGAACATCTCCTGAGGCGCACGCCAACCAAATAATTGTGGTAGCTTACTGGCGCCTATCAAATTTATGAACAGCATTTCGACATCTTAATAAGGAATCATTCAGGACCCTGTACACTGTGTACGTTAGGCACATACTGGAATATGCAGCACCAGTTTGGAACTCTCACCTAGCCAAGCACGTAAGGATACTAGGTAAAGTGCAAATTTTTGCAACTAGACTGGTCCCGGAGCTAAGGGGTTTGTCCTACAAGGAAAGGTTAAGAGAAATCAACTTGACGACACTTTAGGACAGGAGAGATAGGGGGATATGATAACGACATACAAAATACTGAAAGGAATTGACAAGATGGACATGATGTTTCAGGGATGGGACATAGCAACAAGGGGTCACAGTAGTAAAATGAAGACTCAGATGAATGACAGGGATGTTAGGAAGCATTCCTTCAGTCACAGAATTATAGGAAGTGGAATAGTCTGGGAAGTGATGTAGTGGAGGCAGGATCCATACATAGATTTAAGAAGAGATATGATAAAGCTCATGGATATGGGGGAGTGACCTAGTAGCGGCCAGCGAAGAGGCGGGGCCAGTAGCTGAGTCTCAACCCCTTCAACCACAATTAGGCGAATTAAGTGAGTACACACACACACACACACACACACACACACACACACACACACACACACACACACACACACACACACACACACAAACACACACACAGGGGTCAGTCCTAGGACCAGTGCTGTTTCTGGTATTTGTGAACTACATGACGGAAGGAATAGACTCTGAGGTGTCCCTGTTTGCAGATGACGTGAAGTTGATGAGAAGAATTCACTCGATCGAAGACCAGGCAGAACTACAAAGGGATCTGGACAGGCTGCAGACCTGGTCCAGCAATTGGCTCCTGGAGTTCAATCCCACCAAGTGCAAAGTCATGAAGATTGGGGAAGGGCAAAGAAGACCGCAGACGGAGTACAGTCTAGGGGGCCAAAGACTACAAACCTCACTCAAGGAAAAAGATTTTGGGGTGAGTATAACACCAGGCACATCTCCTGAAGCGCACATCAATCAAATAACTGCTGCAGCATATGGGCGCCTAGCAAACCTCAGAACAGGATTCCGACATCTTAATAAGGAATCGTTCAGGACCCTGTACACCGTGTACGTTAGGCCCATATTGAAGTATGCGGCACCAGTTTGTAACCCACACCTAGCCAAGCAAGTAAAGAAACTAGAGAAAGTGCAAAGGTTTGCAACAAGACTAGTCCCAGAGATAAGAGGTATGTCCTACGAGGAGAGGTTAAGGGAAATCAACCTGAGGACACTGGAGGACAGGAAAGATAGGGGGGACATGATAACGACATACAAAATACTGAGAGGAACTGACAAGGTGGACAAAGACAGGATGTTCCAGAGATTGGACACAGTAACAAGGGGACACAGTTGGAAGTTGAAGACACAGATGAATCACAGGGATGTTAGGAAGTATTTCTTCAGCCACAGAGTACTCAGTAAGTGGAATAGTTTGGGAAGCGATGTAGTGGAGGCAGGATCCATACATAGCTTTAAGCAGAGGTATGATAAAGCTCACGGTTCAGGGAGAGTGACCTAGTAGCGATCAGTGAAGAGGCGGGGCCAGGAGCTCGGACTCGACCCCCGCAACCTCAACTAGGTGAGTACAACTAGGTGAGTACACACACACACACACACACAGCAGTGGAAAAGGAGGGAACAAGAGTGGGAGAGAAAATTAGGAGAGCTTTCTGAAAAAATGGAGAAAGAGCTCTCTGTGAAATTGGAAAAGAGGTTGGAGAAGGAGACAAAGAATTGGGAGGCACAAGTCGAAACTGCAGTAGCCAAGATAAGGGTCCTAGAAGTTGAGATAAATAGGCTGAAGCGAGTTACAGGGGCAGTGACCAGAGAAGACACAGCATATGAAGCTGCGAGGCCGAACAGGAAGGAAGGAATTATGAATTATGCTAAGGTCATATCAGCCTGCCAAGGAGGACCAAGGAGTGAAAGGGAAGAACAGCTGGTTGCAGATGGAGAGGGTGATAGGTCGAATGCTGAGGCACAACCAGGCTATCAAGAGCCACTGGAAAAACCAAGGGAGAAACTGACCACATACAGGCAGGATTCAAAGTCACAGAGGGTGAGGCAATGGGAGGAAGAAAGGGCAAAATCAGTGTTTATCCATGGGCTTCAGGAGAGAGAGGAAAGGACACACACTGAAAGGCAGCAGTAAGAAAGAAATAAGATTGAGAAAATCATCACGGAAATAGGTGAAGAGATGGACGAGATTGTAAATTTTCAGAGAATAGGGCGGTACTCGAAGGGGAGAAACCGACCAATCAAGCTGATTCTCAGGACGGAAACAGTGCGGAACAGGATCCTCCAAGAGAAACCACGATTGAAATACTCGGAATAGTACAAGAGGGTGTTCCTAGACAGAGACAGAACAAAATCAGAACGACAGCAGCTGAGGGAGAGGACAAAAAAGCGAAAGGAGCTAGGAAAAGAGACAAGGATGGAACCAGCAGAGGTCAGTTCAGAGCAGAACAGAACAGCAAGGGCAAGCACACACACAACTATTCTCAGAACCATGCAACCTATTACACCATCCCAACACACACTACAATCCATACCCACAGCCTCCACCCAACACCGAGCTATAGAATCCCACAGTATGCCACCAGGTCTCCCACCCTCACAGGCCCCCTCAAACCACAGTGTTGGAAAGGAAACTGAAGGTATGGTACACAAACGCTGATGGAATAACAAATAAGTGGGAGGAGTGGCATGAAAGAGTCAAAGAAGCATCACCGGACATCATAGCTCTCACAGAAACCAAGCTTACAGGTATGATAACAGATGCCATCTTTCCAACGGGATACCAAATCCTGAGGAAAGACAGAGGGAACAGGGGGGGTGGAGGAGTCGCGTTGCTGATCAAAAATCGCTGGAATTTTGATGAGATGGAGAGAGGAGACAGCGGAGAAGAAAGTGATTACATAGCGGGAACACTTCACTCTGGAGGTCCCAAGGTGGTAATAGCAGTGATGTATAACCACCACAGAACAGCAGGAGGCCAAGGCAAGAGTACGACGAGGCAATAGAGCGATGGTTGACACACTGGCTAGAGTGGCCAGAAGAGCTCATGCATGCAGGGCAAAGCTCCTGATCATGGGTGACTTTAACCACAAGGAGATCGATTGGGAGAACTTGGACCCACATGGGGGCCAAGATACATGGAGGGCTAAGATGATGGAGGTGGTACTGGAAAACTTCATGTGCCAACACGTAAGGGACACTACAAGAGAGAGAGGAGAGGATGAACCAGCAAGGCTGGACTTAGTATTCACCTTGAGTAGTGCAGATATCGAGGACATCACATATGAAAGACCCCTTGGGGCCAGTGCCCATGTGGTTTTAAGCTTCGAATACACAGTAGAGCTACAAGTGGAGGGAGAAGCAGGAAGGCCAGGACGAATGAAGCCAAACTACAAGAAAGGGGACTACACAGGAATGAGGAACTACCTGAACGGGGTTCAGTGGGACAGAGAACTGGCAGGGGAAGCCAGTTAATGAGATGATGGAATATGTAGCAACAAAATGCAAGGAGGCTGAGGAGAGGTTTGTACCAAGGGTAACAGGAATAATGAAAAGCCAGGATGAGCCCATGGTTTACCCAAAGGTGCAGGGAGGCAAAAACCAAGGGGTGCTAGGGAATGGAAGAAATATAGAAGGCAAAGGACCCAGGAGATAAGGAGAACACTCGTAGAGCCAGAAAAGAATATGCACAGATAAGAAGGGAGGCCCAAGACAATATGAAAATGACATAGCAGCGAAAGCCAAATCTGACCCGAAACTGTTGTACAGCCACATCAGGAGGAAAACAACAGTCAAGGACCAGGTAATCAGGCTAAGGAAGGAAGGAGGAGAGACAACAAGAAATGACCGTGAAGTATGTGAAGAACTCAACATGAGATTCAAAGAAGTGTTCACAGAGGAGACAGAAGGGACTCCAGAAAGACGGAGAGGTGGGGCACACCACCAAGTGCTGGACACAGTGCACACAACCGAGGAAGAAGTGAAGAGGCTTCTGAGTGAGCTAGATACCTCAAAGGCAATGGGGCCAGATAACATCTCCCCATGGGTATTGAGAGAGGGAGCAGAGGCACTATGTGTACCCCTAACAACAATATTCAATACATCTATCGAAACAGGGAGATTGCCTGAGGCATGGAAGACAGCAAATGAAGTCCCAATCTTTGAAAAAGGAGACAGACATGAAGCATTAAACTACAGACCAGTGTCACTGACATGTATAGTATGCAAAATCATGTTAGGTAAGACACATATGCAACAGTTAGGTATCTTTATTTCGAAACGTTTCGCCTACACAGTAGGCTTCTTCAGTCGAGTACAGAAAAGTTGATAGAAGCAGAAGATACTTGAAGACGATGTAATCAGTCCATCACCCTTAAAGTTTTGAGGTGGTCAGTCCCTCAGTCTGGAGAAGAGCATTGTTCCATGGTATGAAACAATATGGAGATGAAGCGACAGGATGGAGCCTTATATATAGCGCCAAGAGTTGAGACGTAGGTCACTAGGAGAGGTAAGAACTCAGATGTTGGGAGGACAGGTCCCTCTCAAATCCAGCCGTTATCACTAGTGGAGGTTGTCGAAGTTGATTGTAGGTCTGTACCAAGATACCCTTGTGTTGCAGTGTAGACAGATTGAACATTAAAATGGTATAAAATACCGTCTGACACTGCAACACAAGGGTATCTTGGTACAGACCTACAATAACTTCGACAACCTCTACTAGTGAGAACGGCTGGATTTGAGAGGGACCTGTCCTCCCAACATCTGAGTTCTTACCTCTCCTAGTGACCTACGTCTCAACTCTTGGCGCTATATATAAGGCTCCATCCTGTCGCTTCATCTCCATATTGTTTCATACCATGGAACAATGCTCTTCTCCCGACTGAGGGACTGACCACCTCAAAACTTTAAGGGTGATGGACTGATTACATCGTCTTCAAGTATCTTCTGCTTCTATCAACTTTTCTGTACTCGACTGAAGAAGCCTACTGTGCAGGCGAAACGTTTCGAAATAAAGATACCTAACTGTTGCATATGTGTCTTACCTAACAACCTGTCGGTATTTTATACCATTTTAATGTTCAATCATGCAAAATCATGGAGAAGATTATCAGGAGAAGAGTGGTGGAACACCTAGAAAGGAACGATCTCATCAACAGCAGCCAACATGGTTTCAGGGACGGGAAATCCTGTGTCACAAACCTACTGGAGTTCTATGACATGGTGACAGCAGTAAGACAAGAGAGAGAGGGGTGGGTGGATTGCATTTTCTTGGACTGCAAGAAGGCGTTTGACACAGTTCCACACAAGAGATTGGTGCAAAAACTGGAGGACCAAGCAGGGATAACAGGGAAGGCACTACAATGCATCAGGGAATACTTGTCAGGAAGACAGCAGCGAGTCATGGTACGTGGCGAGGTGTCAGAGTGGGCACCTGTGACCAGCGGGGGTCCGCAGGGGTCAGTCCTAGGACCAGTGCTGTTTCTGGTATTTGTGAACGACATGACGGAAGGAATAGACTCTGAGGTGTCCCTGTTTGCAGATGACGTGAAGTTGATGAGAAGAATTCACTCGATCGAAGACCAGGCAGAACTACAAAGGGATCTGGACAGGCTGCAGACCTGGTCCAGCAATTGGCTCCTGGAGTTCAATCCCACCAAGTGCAAAGTCATGAAGATTGGGGAAGGGCAAAGAAGGCCGCAGACGTAGTACAGTTAGGGGGTCAGAGACTACAAACCTCACTCAAGGAAAAAGATCTTGGGGTGAGTATAACACCAGGCACATCTCCTGAAGCGCACATCAACCAAATAACTGCTGCAGCATATGGGCGCCAAACCCAAACCTCAGAACAGCATTCCGACATCTTAATAAGGAATCATTCAGGACCTGTACACCGTGTACGTTAGGCCCATATTGGAGTATGCGGCACCAGTTTGGAACCCACACCTTGCCAAGCACGTGAAGAAATAGAGAAAGTGCAAAGGTTTGCAACAAGACTAGTCCAGAGCTAAGAGGTATGTCCTACGAGGAGAGGTTAAGGGAAATCAACCTGACGACAACTGGAAGACAGGAGAGATAGGGGGGACATGATAACGACATACAAAATACTGAGAGGAATTGACAAGGTGGACAAAGACAGGATGTTCCAGAGATTGGACACAGTAACAAGGGGACACAGTTGGAAGCTGAAGACACAGATGAATCACAGGGATGTTAGGAAGTATTTCTTCAGCCACAGAGTAGTCAGTAAGTGGAATAGTTTGGGAAGCGATGTAGTGGAGGCAGGATCCATACATAGCTTTAAGCAGAGGTATGATAAAGCTCACGGCTCAGGGAGAGTGACCTAGTAGCGATCAGTGAAGAGGCGGGGCCAGGAGCTCGGACTCGACCCCCGCAACCTCAACTAGGTGAGTACAACTAGGTGAGTACACACACACACACCTGTTTGGAACCGCACTTGATCAAGCACGTCAAGAAATTAGAGAAAGTGCAAAGTTTTGCGACAAGGTTAGTTCCAGAGCTAAGGGGAATGTCCTATGAAGAAAGGTTAAGGAAAATCGGCCTGACGACACTGGAGAACAGGAGGGATAGGGGAGACATGATAACGATATACAAAATACTGCTTGGAATAGGCAGGGTGGACAGAGACAAGATGTTCCAGAGAGGGGACACAGAAACAAGGGGTCACTCTTGGAAGTTGAAGACTCAGATGAGGCACAGGGATGTTAGGAAGCATTTCTCCAGTCACAGAGTAGTCAGGAAGTGGAACAGTCTGGCGAGCGAAGTAGTGGAGGCAGGAACCATACATAGCTCTAAGACGAGGTAAGATAAAGCTCATGGAGCAGGGAGAGAGAGGACCTAGTAGCATTCAGTGAAGAGGCGGGGCCAGGAGTTGAGTCTGGGCCCCTGCAACTACAATTAGATGAGTACACACAAGCAAATGTTCACAAAGACTTGTAATAACAGCAAATATAAAATTTCCGACTTTCCATAAATTTGTTCATACATCAGTTGCAATTAATACTCTTCATTACAAATATTTTTATGCATTTAGCTTCCTCTTTTAATTAAGCTTTAAGCTACCTGATTACAGTGATAAATTGTCCTGATTCGCCAGGCATTACGGGTGAGGATGAGAGAACAGAAGAGGCGGGGCAGGTGAACATATACTTGACGTTTTTTCTTTGTTCATTAATCATAATTTTCTATATGTTTACGAGCTTATTAATAAAATTAATTATAAGTCTGAGGACCCCAGCACTAACAAAGAAATATGTGATGTCTTGGAAATTGTGAGAAAATGTGTGATAATGAATGTTGAGAAGAGATTGGGGATGACTGATAGCAAAATAATGACAATAATAATAATAATGATGATAATATCTTTATTTGCTACAAATACATGTGTATGGTATACAGTCCTAGCTGATATCAATAACATACTATTATATAGAAAGCCCCTTGTTATGCTGAGCATTTCGGGCAAATTAGGTCAGTGGCCCAGGGTCGACTAACACCCAGGTACCCATTTACTGATGGGTAAACATAGATAACAGGTGTAAAGAAACACGCCCAATGTTTCTACCCTGGCTGGGAATCGAACCCAGACCCTCGCCTTGTGAAGCGAGAACGTTAGCCACCAGGCCACCAGAAAGAGACGGATGAGAGAAGCCACAGAAGTAAAGAGAAAGGAGGTTGAAAGCAATGATAATGGAGTGAAACGATGCGTAAGAAAGAAATGGAGGAAGATAAAGTAATAAATAGAGGGTGATGCAGTGTAAGGGAAAGAACTAAGATGTGAAGGACGGGGAGGCGGTGTCCCGTCTGTATATTGCTGCTTCTGTATCAGGAAATAAATATGAAATTGGAGAAAAATAGAGAGAGAAAATTTGTGAAGATCTTAGGCCTTTAGCTTTTGTTATTGGTACATAATTATATCTGTATGATCACCACCAGAGTGAATGAAGAGAAAATATATGAGATGGAAAAATACTAGTTGTTCAAAGAGTTAATAAAGCAGAATATGAAGATGAATATATCTTACAAAGCTGCCACCAGTTACTATGAGAATTATCTCATATAACTTCTCATTTATTTTAATCACCAAATTACTGAAAAATCTAATTCATATTTGATCTGGCAGGCACATTATTATTATTATGATCAAAGGGAAGCGCTAAACCCGTAGGATTATACAGCGCATGTGGGGGAGATGGAAGGCATTCTGGCTCAATTCAGGGAACCGGAGCACAGATCCAATTCCCTAGATCAAGAGCCCCTCACCAGCGTCAAGGAACCTCCCTTGAGGGGTCTGGCAGGCACAATTATGTCTACAAGCTGCTTTCAGCTATTTCCAATATCCCTACCAACTACTGCACTCCATAACTTTGGTTATCACTTGTAGGGTTTTTCACTGACCCTCTTACTACCGCTGGCTACTTCTGCAAGCAAATGTACTCCCTAAAAACACTATGATTATCAGAGCCTTGTGTCCCACTACACTACACTATTTAGTGAGTGTGAGATTGTACTCACCTATTTGTGGTTGCAGGGATCGATTCATAGCTCCTGGACCCGCCTCTTCACTGACTGCTACTAGATCCTCTCTCTGCCTGCTCCATGAGCATTATCAAACCTCGTTTTAATACTATGTATGGTTTCCCCCCTCCAATACGTCACTTTCTAGGCTATTCCACTGCCTAAACTACTATATGACTGAAGAAATACTTCCTAACATCCTTTTGATTGATCTGAGTCTTCAAAATTCCAATTGTGACCTCTTGTTTCTGTGTCCCATCTCGGAACATCTCGTCTTTGTCCACCTTGTCTATTCGCCCCAGTATTTTATATGTCGTTATCATGTCTCCCTGACCCTCCTGTCCTCCAGTGTCGTCAGGCCAATTTCCCCCAACCTTCTTCGTAGGACAATCCCCTTACCTCTGGGACTAGTCTTGTTGCAAACCTTTGCACTTTCTCTAATTTCTTGAAGTGCTTGACCAGGTGCGGATTCCAAACTGGTGCTGCATACTGCAGTATGGGCCTGACGTAAATGGTGTACAGAGTCTTGAACGATTCCTTACTGAGATATCTGAAAGCTATCCTTAGGTTTGCCAGACGCCCGTAGGCTGCAGCACTTATCGGACTGATGTGCGCCTCAGGAGATGTGCTCGGTGTTATACTCACCCCTAGATCTTTTTCCTTGAGTGAGGTTTGCAGTCTTTAGACACCTAGACTATACTGTGTCTGCAGTCTTCTTTGTCCTTCCCCGATCTTCATGACTTTTGCATTTGGCAGGGTTGAACTCAAGGAGCCAGTTGCTAGACCAGGCTTGAAGCCTGTCTAGGTCTCTTTATAATCCTGCCTGATCCTCTACCGATTTGATTCTCCTCATTAACTTTACATCATCTGCAAACAAGGACACTTCTGAGTCTATCCCTTCCGTTATGTCATTCATATATACCATAAACAGCACAGATCCTTGGACTGACCCCTGTGGAACCTCGCTTGTAACAGGCACCAACTCTGACACCTCTTCACGTACCCTGACTCTTGCCTCCCTGTCAGGTATTCTCTGATCCATTGCAGTTCCTTTCTTGTTATGTGTGCCTAATCCTCTAGCTTTTGCAGTAACCTCTTGTGAGGAACTGTGTCGAAGGCCTTCTTGCAGTCCAAGAAAATGCAGTCTATCCACCTCTCTCTCTCTTGTGTTACTTCGGTCACCTTGTCATAAAACTCCAGTAGGTTTGTGACACAGGATTTTCCTTCTCTGAAACCATGCTGGTTGTCGATTATACAATTGTTTCTTTACAGGTGGTCCACCACTCTCCTCCTGATGATCTTCTCCATGACTCGGCATACTATACACGTTAGTGGCACAGGTCTGTAGTTTAATGCCTCATGTCTGTCTCCTTTTTTAAAAATTGGGACTACATTTGCCATCTTTCATACCTCAGGGAGTTGCCCAGTTCCAATGGATGTGTTGAAGATCTTTGTTAATTGCACACACAGCATCTCTGCTCCCTCTTTAAGGACCCATGGAGAGATGTTGTATGGTCCCACCGCCCTTGAGGTGTCAAGTTCACATAGCAGCGTCTTCTCCGTGGTTATGTGTACCTCATCCAGCACTTGTTGGTGTACCTCCCTGTTCTGATTTTCTGGAGTCCTACCTGTTTCGATTGCAAATACTTCTTTAAATCTCGTGTTGAGCTCTCCATACCTTCGGTCGCTTCTTGTAATCTCCCCATCATCCTTCCTCAGTCTGATTACCTGGTCCTTGACTGTTGTTTTCCTCCTGATGTGGCTATACAACAGCTTCGGGTCAGACTTGACTTTCGATGCTATGTCATTTTCATATTGTCACTGAGCCTCCCTACTTATCTGTGCATATTCGTTTCTGGCTCTTCGGCTAATCTCTTTATTTTCCTGAGTTCTTTGTCTTCTGTACCTTTTTCATTCTCTAGTGCACCTAGTTCTTGCCTCCCTACACCTTTGGGTGAACCAAGGACTCGTTCTGTTCTTCCCATTATTCCTGTTTCCCTTGGGAACAAACCTCTCCTCTGCCTCCTTGCATTTTGTCACATAGTCTATCATTTCTGGTACTGGTTTTCTTGTCAGTTCTCTCTCCAACTGAATGTCTTGCAGGAGGTTCCTCATGCCTCAGTAGTCCCCTCTTTTGTAATTTGGTTTTTCCCATCCTATTTCTGCCACTCTCTCCACTTGAAGCTCAACTATGTAGTCAAAGCACAGAACCACATGATCACTAGCTTCTGGGGGCCTTTCATACATGGTATCCTCGATGTCCGAACTATTCAAGGTGAATACAAGGTCCAGTCTTGCTGGATCATCATCACCTCTCTCTCTGGTAGTGTCTCTAACATGTTGATGCATGAGGTTTTCCAGTACCACATCCATCATTTGGCTCTCTATGTTTTGGGACCCCCATTGGGCTCCAGGTTTTCCCAGTCAATCTCCTTGTGATTTAAATCACCCATAACTAGTAACTTTGCTCCCCCCATGTGAGCTCTTCTGGCCACCTCGGCTAGCATGTCGACCATTGCTCTGTTGCTCTGATCATATTTTTCTCTTGGCCTCCTGCAGTTCTGTGGTGGGTTGTACATTACTGCAATTATCACCTTATGGCCCTCAGACTGGATTGTTCCTACTAAGTGGTCCCTTTCACCCGTGCCATCCATTCCTCTCATTTTCTCAAAACCCCACTGGTTTTTAATGAGCAGTGCAACTCCTCCTCCCCCTCTCCTCCCTCTGTCTTTCCTGAGGAATTGATATCTGGGTGGAAAGATTGCATCTGTTATCATTCTGGTGAGTTTTGTTTCCGTGAATGCTATTATGTCTGGGGATGTCTCCTTGATTCTTTCATGCCACTCCTCACACTTATTTGTTATTCCATCTGCATTTGTATACCATACCTTCAACTTTTTTTCCAAGACTGTGGTCTGGGGGTACATTGGGGTTGGGGAAGTGGGAGACATGATAAGGAACTATTGGTGGTTAATGTGTGGGTGGAGTTTGTAATGAGGCAGGTGGGTGCTTTGGATATGGCATGGGTGTTTTGGGTTAGAATGTTGGGTTGCACTGGGGTTGTCCTGGTTGGGGAGCTTCTGTAGGTAGTTGTGAGGGAGGCTGTATTTGATCTGCCTAAGTCTGGGATATCCTGTCCATCTCCATCTCCATCTTCTCCTCTCTTTCCCCCTTTCGCCTTTGTACCATCTCTCTCAGTTTCTGCCTTTCTTCTTGTGTTCTGTCGGGGTCGAGATACACCTTCCAGTATGTGGGCATGCCCCTTAGTCTTGCTTTCTCCTGCAGGATACTGTTCCGAGTCGATTCTGCCTTGAAAGTCACTTTCACTGGCCGGGTTCTTCTTCTTGCAAACCCCCTTATTCTCCAAAAATTTTCCAGCTGGGTCATGTCATCTTCTCCTATTGCTTTTATGATGATTTCTATTGCATTTTTTCCCCTTGTTTTTTTGCTTCGTAAGTTCCCCTTCAACTTCCTGGAGCCCATACACAAAGACTGACCTCTCCCTTTCATTCCCACTGCATATCCCTATGTATTCACTGATTCAATTTGATTTCCTCCATTGCAGCTTTCCTTTTTACAGTTTCACTATCTATTGTGCTTGGGCATAATGACCTGTCATTTTCCCTCCTCAGCTTTCCCTGGGCTCTGCTGTGGTCTGGTAGGGCCTGCACATATAGCTTAGCTCATTTGTTTACTACAGCGCCCTCTGACAGGGCTTCAACATGCAGTTTTGCTCCTTTGTTTCCTACAGTCACCTTGTTTGTGATGAGGTAGCAGTCTCTGATGTCATTCCCAAATTGTTCTTCAGTTCTATTGGCTGTTTCAGATTTTTCAGTTCCTCTTCTAATCTCTGCATCCCAGTCTCTGCTGCTATGAATTGCTTTTCCCACTTCTTGCTTTCCAATTTATCCTCTCTTCCATTCTCATGCTAAGTTCATCTAGTTTCTTTCCCCATTCATGTTCCCTTTTCATGAGCTCTACTGCCCAATCTTCCCTTACAGATTCATCCTCCTGTCCCTTGGTTTACCTTCCTGCTCTTTGGCAACCCATTTTTTTGTTGTTTTGATTGCCTCAAAATGGAAAACTTACGTAAATCTGTGTCTTAGGTTTGTGGTGTGTTTGTCCGAGTGTGGGGGGGGGGGGAGGTAGAGGAGGAACAGTAGACAGTGGCTATATGGAGAGGGGGGATTGTGGGGGGAATATGGAGAGTGAGGAGAGGAAGACGCATGGGGGGGAGAATGGAGAGAGAGAGGGGGGAATGAGGGACAGATGGGGAGGAGGGTGAAAGAGAGAGGGGGGGGATCTGGGGAAGGAATGAGAGATTGGCGAGGGAGGGGGACAGGGGGGTGAGTGTATGTGTGAGTCTGTATATGTGTGATTGTATATGTGGGAGTATGTCATTGATGTCAGCTAGGGCTGTATACCTTGTACATGTACGAGAAGTAAAGTATATATAGATATTATATTATTATTAGGTGTTTGTGTGGTACAAGATATCACTAAAAATTGGCAGGTAGCATAGAGGAGGATCAGAGGCAAGGAACTTCTTCTGATTAGAGGAAGAAATGAGAGCTTACCAGAGTGCGGGCTCGGTCGTCACCCACTTCAGTGACGTAACGGGATATACGCCACACTTCACCAAGGCCCAGTTCACGTCAGTCTGGACCTACTCATCTTTTCGTCCCTCTTCACCAGAGCCTAGGTCATCTCATAAACCTGACGTCGTGAATCTACCTGCTTGGAGTCTCCTTGGAGAGTATTCTGAGGATCAACGC
This sequence comes from Cherax quadricarinatus, assembly GCF_026875155.1. NCBI lineage: Eukaryota > Metazoa > Arthropoda > Malacostraca > Decapoda > Parastacidae > Cherax > Cherax quadricarinatus. The sequence continues at coordinate 42,922,352 of NC_069418.1, read as the reverse complement.
CTCCGCGGCCTGGTTGATGACCAGGTTTCCCCATGGATCAGGGCGTGATCAACCAGGCTGTTACTGCTGGCCGCACGTTGTCCAACGTACGAACCACAGATCGGCAGATCCGGCACTGACTTTAAGTATCTGTCCTTCTCCCTCTTAAAGGCAGCCAAGGGTCTATTGGTAATTTCCCTTATGGCTGGTGGGAGGTTGTTGAACAGCCTTGGGCCCCAGACACTTATTGTATTTTCTCTTAGAGTACCATGGCGCCCTTACTTTTCACTGGGGGTATTTTGGACCACCTGCCCAGTCTTTTAATTTCGTAGAGAGTGATTTCTGTATGTGGATTCGGTATCATTCCTTCTAGGATTTTCCAAGTGTAGATTATAGCATATTTCTGTCTCCTGCATTCCAGCACTCAACTACTGCGTTCCCAGTAGTCGAGGTATATGATGTAACTTATATTTGCAGTAAAGATTCTCTGCACACTCTCTAGATCTGGAATTTCACCTGCTTTGAACGGAGATGTTAATGTATAGCAGTATTCCAGCCTAAAGAGAACAAGTGATTTGAAAAGAATCATCATTGGCTTGGCATCTCTTGTTTCGAACGTTCTCTTTGTCCATTCTTGTGAGGGAAAAGTTCAATAGATAGGAGTAGCGAGGGAGTATATAGTAACAATAGTTTCATTGCCAGCTACTTGTTAAGGTAGGGTCAGTCTAGCTCCCGCTATCCCTTCCCCTCCTTCTCCCCCCCCCGAAAGGTGACGTGTGGGGCTCCGGTCCAAACAGTAATCACTAGACTCACAGCTCCAAGCACTACTGTAAGTACATGCCTGCCTTGTATTCTAGTGGATTTATTGGTTGAAAGCTTCACTTTTGACCAATAATAAACTTAGTCCTTTCAGTCTTGCTCTAAGTTGACTGTTGTAATAATCACCACATCTTTTAGGTATTGTACTTATCATGGAGAGTGATTTCTTAATCAGTGGGTAACCTGTCTATCTTTCCAGCTTGGATGACAGAGAGGGTCACCTGCCAATCAACGAGTAGAATTGATGGAGATGGACTAACGTCCTGAGACTTCCCCTTTTTTGGGTTTAATTACCTGTGCACATGTATGAAATTGCAGGATGTAACCCCTCATCATTGCAGCGGTAAAGAACCTGCTTTCCAGTCATCGGGATAGAATACTCAAGGCTATACTGTGAAGAACTAGCCAGTGGGTTGTAACCAACACCTGCGACCCCCCCCCATCATCGGCAACGGCTACGATTTCAACAAGCAGTGTCACCAACACCAGACACCCAAGTTTTATATTAGCGTTGAATTCAGTTATCATGCATATTTTTCATTTTTCATTTTCTTTAATGTAGGATTAATAATTCATATTTAAGTGTTTTATATTTTATATTTTCTGTATAATAAAGTTCCCTCAAGGAAGGTTCCTTGATGTTGGTGAGGGGCTCTTGATTTAGGGAATTGGATCTGTGCTCCAGTTCCCCGAATTAAGCCTGAATGCCTTCCACATTCCCCCCCCCCAGGCGCTGTATAATCCTCCGGGTTTAGCGCTTCCCCCTTGATTATAATAATAATAATAATGTATAATAAAGTGTTTATGTTTGTCTGTTATTATTTCTTTTTCTATTCATTAATTTTCCTGAGGAGGAGCCAGCCTTAGTAATACTGTCTGAAGTTGTTACAGGGCTGAGTAAGCCTTCACAAGTGGCGACCTTGCCAGTATCAACTCGACGGAATCAAGATTCAACTCCATCTCGAATCTACCATTGGAACTTCAATGCCCCATACCACAAACGGTTGCCACCAGCCATGAGTAATCATTCTCTAAGGTAGGACTACAGTACAGGTATTTAAAAGATTTGGTGATTGTTATAGTCTCAATTTATTGTAAGTCAAGTCAAGGCAGGAATACTAGTTAATTCTGCCATCTAATTTTGTGTGAGCTTGAAACACTTTGGAGGATTAGACTCTAGGGACCCGAGATTTTCCAGTGACAATTTGTTTCATTGAGCTCTTTATTTTATCAAGGGAACTGTCGTTGGACACTCTTGATTTGTTGGTGAGAAGATTGGATGGTCAAGTGACCCCATTCTACTTACTGTTTGCTCGGAGCCGGCATAGAACCCTTCGTTTTAATTAATACATATTGTTTAATTGAAGTTGGGATCGAGCTCTCTGATTTATTTACAGTTTGAGAGGAGCAGGAATTGAACCCTCCGTTTTGGTTAATACCCATTTCATTTTATTTCTGGTAGTTTAAGTTATTCTTGCAAATATGGAGGAATACCAGTTTTGGATGAACGCTGGAAGTAAGTTAGGAATAACAGGGAAAAATTTAGAATCTTTCATCAGTGCTAAGATCCAAGAAAGACTTGAAAGAGAGAGAATTGAGAGAGAAGAAAGACAGCTAGAAAGGGAAAGAGAAGAGAAAAAGGAGAGAGAGAGAATTGAGAGAGAAATCTAAGAAAGACAGTTAGAAAGAGAGAGAGAAGACAAAAAGGAGCGTGATAGACTTGAACGTGAGGAACAAGCTAAAATACGTGAGGAACAAGCTGAGATACGTGAGGAACAGGTTAAATTAAGAGAACTTGAGGAAAGAGCAAAGGATAGAGAAGTTGAGGAAAAAGCTAGAGAACATGAGTTAATAGAGAGAGAAAAGGATCGCGAGCTCGAAAAATCTCGCCTTGAATTAGAGAATAAAAAGTTAACTTTTACACAACAACAATTAGAGGAAGGAGTAATGGAACAACGTGCAGTCAGTTCACATATTCCAACACCTAATTTACCTCCCTTCACAGAGGGGGACGACATAACTTCATACATTATCAGGTTCGAAAATACTGCTGTCCTCTGTGAATGGCCTGCTGACACCTGGGCTACCAGGTTAGGAATGTTATTTTCTGGTACCGCTTTGAATATCTATGCAACTTTGTCGCAGGATATCATATGTAATTTTAACCTACTGAAGAAGGCAATCCTTAAAGCATATCAAAAAACCACTAATTCTTACAGGAAAGATTTCAGGTATGCCACCTTACAGCCTGGCCAGAACTTTTAGCAGTTACAGGTCACACTCTCTCGTTTGTTCGACTTTTGGATAGAGAATTCAGGAATTGATCGCAGTTATGAATCTCTTAGAGACTTCATGGTTGCTGACCAGTTCCTGACAGCTCTTCCCCATCAGATACGAACATTTATCAGAGAACGTAACCTGATTAAAGCTGAGGAAGTTGCTGAGGCTGCTGACCTGTATGCTGAGGCTCACAATTCTTATAAAAACCTAAAGGGATCGAACCCTAAGGGCAAGGGTTCATCAGACCTTAAGAAATCAAAGCTTCTTCTAGAAAGTAAAACGACTTCTTTTATTGCTGTTTGTCATTTGTGTGGTGTTAAGGGACATAAACGTCCAGAGTGTCCTTCAAAGCACCCTTCTGTTCAGGAACAGTTAATGGACTTAATGTATCTACCATTTTACGAGACACTGGATGCACATGTATAGTCATTTCTGATAAGCTGTTCGCTAACATTAAAGAAACTCATTCCTCTGCTATACTTTCAGACTACTTGGGCCGTACGGACACTTTTACTACCATCCGTTGTTACATTAGGTCTAAATGGTTCACAGGTTGGTCTGAAGCCGTACTAGCTCCCATCACTTCTTGCTCCGTACTAATAGGTAATGTAAAAGGTGCCATTCTTCCTTCTGAGTTGACCTTTCATCACCAAAGGTGGACATAAAGCTTTCAGATCCTCTTCCTGTAAGTCGGAGAAGCCCCTCGAAAGTTCAGATGAGACAATGTCTCGTGAGATTCATGTGGGATTGAAAACCAGTGATGCTACTCTCGACAGCGAGGTAGTAGGATCACCGGTTCACTTGTTAGATGAAAGTGAAGATATCACCTCCGATACTATGAATGTCTTGACTAGGGCTCAGACCAAAGCCCAGGCTTCTCCTACTGTCCATCCTTTGATTTTCCCTGACTTTAAGCCTTTAGACACATCGAAGGACTCCTTTGTCAATTTACAACGTAATTGCCCTTCTCTTCAGAATTGCCATAATGCCGCTAAACAAAATCAAGTTATCCAAAGGAAAAACTTTTCATATAAATTTGAATATATAAAAGGTATCTTGTACAAGTCAGTATTCAAATTAAATTCAGATGAGGCAGACTATTCCATCTTAGTTGTTCCAAGTCAATGCAGAGAGACTTTTCTTAAAATGGCTCATGACCTGCCAGTGGCCGGACATTTCTCGCATCGCAGAACCTTAAATAAAATTAGGGAAACCTATTTTTGGCCTAAAATGTCCTCAGATGTCACTACCTATTGTAGATCGTGTAAAGTTTGCCAACTGTCATCCCCCCGAGGTACCAGGCGAGTACCTATGGTCATAATGCCAGTCTTTACGGTACCTTTTGAAAGAGTAGCTAATGACATCGTTGGTCCTTTATCTCCACTTTCATCTGGGGGACATAGATATGTATTAACATTAGTTGATTATGCTTCGAGCTTCCCTGAAGCCGTTCCCTTAAAAACCATAACTACTACAGGGGTGGCTGAAGCCCTTTTCTCCATCTTCTCCAGAGTGGGCATCCCTAGAGAAATTTTGTCTGACCGTGGGACACAATTCACATCTGACTTCATGCAACGTCTATACCAATTTCTGGGAGTGAAGCCTCTCTTCACCACACCCTATCATCCCAGCTGTAATGGGATGATTGAGCGCCAGCATTCGATTCTAAAGTCAATTTTAAGGAAACTTTGCTCCCTTAAACCTAAGAAGTGGCATCGTTACCTACCCTGTGCTTTGTTTGCCATGAGAGAAGTTCCCAGTGACTCTTTGGGGTTTTCGCCTTTTGAACTTCTCTATGGTAGACAGGCCAGAGGTCCACTGTCCATCCTTCAAGACTTATGGACTAATGAGGAGGTAAATGCTGAGGTTGAGTCTTCTTACCAGTTTCTCCTTGACCTTAGATCCAAACTTGAGGAGACCTCTGACATAGTTTCGAAAAACTTACACTTGTCAATGGACCAGTACAAAACCTATTTTGATTCCAAAAGTCAGAGGAGAAGTTTTAAAGTAGGGGATGAAGTTTTTGTACTTTTGCCGATCAAGTCAAATAAATTATTAGTAGCATGGAAAGGTCCATATAAAGTATTAAAAATTTGTGGAAAGTTGACTACCTCATAGAAGTCAAGGGGAAACCTAAGCTTTATCATATCAACATCCTTAAGAAATATTACCGAAGAAATTCTGTTAACTGCCTTAATAACTTTGACTTAGTTTTTTCACACGAACTTGATACGACAACTGAAAAATGTAAGGTGTGTGTAATTGACACCTCTAACTTAGACTATGATGAAGAACTACATGACTTGGTGACTCTTGACCACTCGGACGCAACCAACATTAATATTAATGAATATTTGGATGACCATAAGAGACATGAACTACTTCAATGTGTGAGTAACTTTTCAGACGTCTTTACTGATATTCCAGGTGTTACCTCCACGGTAGTCCATAAGATTGACTTAGTGACGGACAATCCTATCAAACGAAAATTATACCCAGTTCCAGTTCACCTTAGGGATGCATTTGACCGAGAGGTAGACAAATTATTAAAACTAAACATCATTAAACCTTCAGTATCTTCATATTGTTCACCAGTAGTCATGGTTAAGAAGGAGGATAATTCATACAGACTTGCTATTGACTTTAGAGGCCTTAATGCTATAACTCGGAGGGATGCTGAGCCTATGCCCTTAATAGATAGCTATCTACACAAATTTTATGACTCTTCCTTCTTTTCAGAGATTGATATTGCACAGGCATATCATCAAGTAACATTAGATCCTTCTTCTAAGCAGTACACCGCTTTTCCTACACACCAAGGACTGATGCAATATAGAACTATGCCCTTCGTTTGGTAACTGCCTGCGCTACCTACGTGAGAGTGATGAGAAAGGTCTTGGGTAATATGCCAAATGTTTCAGTGTATTTTGATAACACTTACGTAATGACATCCACGTGGGGCGAACATATTCAAACATTAACATCAGTTTTGCGTAGGTTACGCTCACATGGCCTCACTGCCAAGCCGAAGAAATGCTTCCTTGGGTATAACAAGATTAGATATCTTGGACTGATTCTTTCTAATAACTCTCTGCAGCCTCTCCCCAGTAAGATCAAAGCTTTATTAAAATTTAAATTCCCCAAAACCAAGAAGCTCATGCATAGCTTTTTTGGTTCTGTAAATTTTTATGCACGGTTTATCCCGAACCTTACTGATCTTACAGGCATCTTATCCGACTTCCTTAAAAAGTCTGTGAAGGAACCTCTTGAACTTTCCGATGTAGCTCGGGAAAAGTTTAATGAGATTAAAAGTATCTTTTCGAAAGACCCTATACTTAAGATTCCAGATAGTAATAAAACATTTTGTGTAAGAACTGATGCCTCCAATACTGGCTTAGGTGCGGTGTTACTACAATACCATGATGGTACTCCCTTCCCTGTATGCTTCCTAAGCTGGAAACTCCTTCCCACAGAAACGAGATACTCCACCACAGAAAGGGAATGTTTGGCCTTTGTGTGGGGTATCTCCAAACTTAAATTTTATTTGCTGGGAGAAGAATTCACTTTAGAAACGAACCTCAAACCTTTGATATACCTAGAAACTTTTAAGGGAACCAACAGTCACCTCTTGAGGTGGACATTGGCACTCCAGGCTTTTAAGTTCCATATTGTGTATTTCAATGGTTCATTCAATTATTTCTCTGACTGGTTAAGTCGTGACAGTCAGTAGAAGATTTCTTGCCTTACGCGACTTCCATATGTTAGAACTTTTTCCTCGCCTATTCTTCTTATACTCCTTGACTATAAGTCTTGGTATGGGGGAGTGTGAGGGAAAAGTTCAATAGATAGGAGTAGCGAGGGAGTATATAGTAACAATAGTTTCATTGCCGGCTACTTGTTAAGGTAGGGTAAGTCAAGCTCCCGCTATTCCCGCCTTTTTTTCCCCCTCCCCGAAAGTGATAGTTTGCTTGCCGGCTACTTGTCAAGGTAAGGCAAGTCTAGCTCCCGCTATTCCCACCTTTTTTCCTCCACCCCGAAAGTGATAGTTTGATTGCCGGCTGCTTGTTAAGGTAGGGTCAGTCTAGCTCCCGCTATCACTTCCCCTCCTTCTTCCCCCCCCCCCCGAAAGGTGATGTGTGGGGCTCCGGTCCAAACAGTAATCACTAGACTCACAGCTCCCAGCACTGTTGTAGGTAAATGCCTGCCTTGTATTCTAGTGGATTTATTGGTTGAAAGCTTCACTTTTGACCAATAATAAACTTAGTCCTTTCAGTCTTGTTCTAAGTTGACTGTTGTAATAATCACCACATCTTTTAGGTATTGTACTTATCATGGAGAGTGATTTCTTAATCAGTGGGTAACCTGTCTATCTTTCCAGCTTGGATGACAGAGAGGGTCACCTGCCAATCAACGAGTAGAATTGATGGAGATGGACTAACGTCCTGAGACTTCCCCTTTTTGGATTTAATTACCTGTGCACCTGTATGAAATTGCAGGACGTAACCCCTCATCATTGCAGCGGTAAAGAACCTGCTTTCCAGTCATTGGGATAGAATACTCTAGGCTATACTGTGATGAACTAGCCAGTGGGTTGTAACCAACACCTGGGCCCCCCCCTCCCATCATCGGCAATGGCTACGATTTCAACAAGCAGTGTCACCAACACCAGACACCCAAGTTTTATATTAGCGTTGAATTCAGTTATCATGCATATTTTTCATTTTTCATTTTCTTTAATGTAGGATTAATATTTCATATTTAAGTGTTTTATATTTTATATTTTATATTTTCTATATAATAAAGTGTTTATGTTTGTCTGTTATTATTTCTTTTTCTATTCATTAATTTTCCTGAGGAGGAGCCAGCCTTGGTAATACTGTCTGAAGTTGTTACAGGGCTGAGTAAGCCTTCACAATTCTTTCATAGAACATAAGAACATAAGAAAGGAGGAACGCTGCAGGAGGCCTGCTGGCCCATACTAGGCAGGTCCTTTACAATTCATCCCACTAACAAAACATTTGCCCAACCCAATTTTCAATTCCACCCAAGAAATAAGCTCTGATGTGAAAGTCCCACTCAAATCCAACCCCTCCCACTCATGTACTTATCCAACCAAGATTTGAAACTACCCAAAGTCCCAGCCTCAATAACCCAACTAGGTAGACTGTTCCACTCATCAACTACCCTATTTCCAAACCAATACTTTCCTATGTCCTTTCTAAATCTAAACTTATCTAATTTAAATCCATTACTACGGGTTCTCTCTTGGAGAGACATCCTCAAGACCTTATTTATATCCCCTTTATTAATACCTATCTTCCACTTATACACTTCGATCAGGTCTCCCCTCATTCTTCGTCTAACAAGTGAATGTAACTTAAGAGTCTTCAATCTTTCTTCATAAGGAGGATTTCTAATGCTATGTATTAATTTAGTCATCCTACGCTGAATGCTTTCTAACGAATTTATGTCCATTTTGTAATACGGAGACCAGAACTGAGCTGCATAATCTAGGTGAGGCCTTACTAATGATGTATAAAGCTGCAGTATGACCTCTGGACTTTTGTTGCTTACACTTCTTGATATAAATCCCAGTAATCTATTTGCCTTATTACGTACGCTCAGGCATTGCTGTCTTGGTTTAAGGTTGCTGCTCACCATAACCCCCAAGTCCTTTTCGCAATCTGTATGGCTAAGTTCTACATCATTCAACTTATAAGTACTAGGGTTATGGGCACTCCCAAGCTTCAGAACCTTGCATTTATCTACATTGAACTGCATCTGCCACTTTTCTGACCAAGAATAGAGTTTGTTTAATTCCTCCTGAAGTTCCATAACATCTACGTTTGAATCAATTATCCTACCTATCTTTGTGTCATCGGCGAATTTGCTCATATCACTAGTAATTCCCTCATCAAGATCATTGATATATATTATAAAGAACAACGGGCCCAAGACTGATCCCTGTGGAACGCCACTTGTTACAGATCCCCACTCGGATTTAACCCCATTTATGGACACTCTCTGCTTCCTGTCAGTGAGCCATGACTCGATCCACGAGAGCACTTTTCCCTCAATGCCATGAGCTGCCACTTTCTTTAACAGTCTATGGTGCGGAACTCTATCAAAAGCCTTACTAAAATCTAAGTAAATAATATCAAATTCTTTATTGTTCTCAACAGCCTCAAAAGCTTTACTGAAGAAAGTTAATAAATTAGTTAGACAAGACCGTCCTCTTGTGAATCCATGCTGATTATCATCAAGCTATGCTTATCGAGAGGGCTTCTTATAATCTCAGCTATAATTGACTCTAGTAATTTGCCTACAATTGAGGGCAGGCTTATTGGGCGGTAATTTGACGGTAACGACTTGTCCCCTGTTTTAAAAATAGGAATTACATTAGCCATCTTCCACATATCAGACACTACACCTGTTTGAAGAGATAAATTAAAAATATTAGTTAATGGTTCACAGACTTCCATTTTGCATTCCTTAAGAACCCTTGAAAAAGCCTCATCAGGGCCCGGCGACTTATTTTGCTTCAGTCTGTCTATCTGCTTCACAACCGTCTCACTAGTGACTGTGATGCTACATAATTTATCTTCTTCTAGCCCACTGTAAAAATTAATTACTGGAATATTGTTAGTGTCTTCCTTTGTAAAAACTGAGAGAAATAATTATTTAAATCAAGCACATTTCATTCTTTGTCAGTAAGGTGCCCATAGTTATTTTTAAAGGGGGACCTATCTTATCTTAACTTTTGTTCTATAGACCTGGAAAAACTTTTTGGGTTAGTTTTAGAATCCCTAGCAACTTTAATTAATTTCATAGTCCCTTTTAGCTTTTCTTATCCTCTTTTTAATGTCCCTCTTAATGTCAATATACTGATTCTAAGATGACCCTCACCTCTTTTGATAGCCTATACATTCTTTCTTATGCCCAAGTAGATAGTTGAGCCTAATATTCATCCATTTTGGGTCATTTCTATTTGAAACTAATTTCTTTATTATGGGATAAACGCTCTTTTAGCGCATGTATAGTGTTCAGAAAACTGTCAAAATTGATAGCTCTCTTCGTTACCCCAGTCAACAGATGAAAAAGTGTTCTCTAAGCCCTCGTAATCTGCTAAGCGAAAATCTGGGACTGTTACTGAGTTTTTGCTACTATCGTACTTCCATTCAATGCTAAATGTAATTGATTTTGGTCGCTAGCACCCAGTTCCCCTGAAATTTCTAAATTATTACAAGGGATTCATTGTTTGCCATAACTAAGTCAAGCAGGTTATTTCCCCTTTTAGGTTCGTCACAAACTGCTTCAAAAAACAAACCTGAAATACTTCTAAGAAGTCGTTTTTGATTCTAAATTCCCAGTCAAGAAATTCCAATCAACATGACTAAAGTTTTAAAGTCTCCTAGAATTACTACATTATCGTGCCTTGTGGCCTTAACAAAATTTCCTCCCATAGTAGTTTCCCTTGGTCCCTATCTAAGTTTTGGGGACGGTATATCACTCCTAAAATCAGTTTTTCATGCCCCTCTGAAAATTCTATCCAAACAGACTCTGTAGTGTTTACTTCAGACTTAATACCCGTTTTTATGCAACAGTTCAAGCGATCTCGGACATACAATGCCACCACCACCCCCCTTCCCAATACTTCTATCTTCTTGGAACAATTTAAAACCCTGAATATGACATTCCGCAGGGCATGTCCCGACTTTTTGAATTAAACCACGTCTCAGTTAAGGCAAATACATCAATGTTTCCTGCACTAGCAACTAATCTCAACTCGTCCATCTTATTCCTAGCACTACGGCAATTAGCATAATAAACATTGAAAGACTCTCCTTTCTCTTTACCCTTCCTGCTCGTTTCTATTTTTCTACTAAACCTATTACTGTCCTTATCACCCAAGGTCCCTGGCTTTTCAATATCTACCTCGTTCTTATTATTTCTAGTTCCCCTAGAACTCGTAATATTACTACACTGGGACTTCACTGTTTTCCTGCCAAAACCCATACCACTAACTACTCGTAGTTTAAAGTCCTAACTGCTCCCTCCACTGCAGTTGCCAGTGCTCCCACCCCACACCTAGATAAAGTGAACCCCATCCCTGGCATACATGTCATTTCTGCCATAGAAGAGGTCCCAGTTGTCAATGAATGTTACCGCATTTTCTTACAGTATTTGTCCAGCCAGCAATTGACACCAATTGCCCTGGACAACCATTCATTTCCAACTCCCCTCCTTGGCAAAATACCACATATAAGAGGGTTCCCACCCTTACTCCTAATTATTTCTATTGCTGACCTATACCTGCTAATCAGGTCTTCACTCCTTCGTCTGCAAACATCGTTGCCTCCAGCACTGAGACAGATAATAGGATTACTCCCATTACCTCTCATGATGTCATCCAGACGGCTAACAATATCCTCCATCCCAGCCTCAGGAAAGCAAACTCTCTGTCTCCTACTCCTGTCCTTCAAGCAGAACGCCCTATCCATATACCTTACTTGGCTATCCCCAACAACAACAATATTCGTACCTTCCTTGGTGTCGTTCGTCGTGACGTTCCCAGTAGTCGACTCACATTCGTCGGGTAGCACTGAGAATGTATTAGATGTTTCCACAACTGTTTCCACGGCAGTCTCTTTCTTCTTCATCGTTTCTACCTTTCCATTCGTCTTCTTGATCGTCAACTTCTTTCCCTGCTGTCCAGCCACTGACCAGTTTCCCTTCTTGACCTGAGGACTCAAAACAGGAGGTCTACTACGAATCTTTTTGTTTTCCTCGGTCAGTCGCCGAATTTCCATATTCGCCATCCTCAATTCTTCCTTAAGCTGTTGGTAAAGTTGCTCGATGGAGGGCATCTTGCTTCAATTCTAGAGAGCGCGCAAACAGGTCTTCACAGAGCCAAGTACGCGTCAACACCATTGTCTTTCCATTTGTGGTCGTGACACTGTTGTGATTCTTGAAAGTGAGATCCTCAGACATTACCACTCCATGGTCCCATAAATTATTTTTCTGCTCTATTAAGAACATAAGAAGGAACACTGCAATAGGCCTACTGGCCCATGCGAGCCAGCTCCAATTCTCCCACCAGCTTAAGCCAATGATTTAACTTAATCACATCAGTCACATTCACTTAAGGGAGGAGCACGGCATCTGACTTAGTAGCACTGTGAATTACTGACCAGCGAAAGAGTTATATTTACAAATTAATTAAAATAAATATATTTATGAAAGAAAGGATTAAATCTATTTGTCCACTCAAAACTGATCTTGACGAAAGCTATGTAATTGCACATGTATGAACAAGCAGCTTGAAACTGCGTTTGTGCGTGTGTGTACTTTGAAGCTATGTATTAATATGCAGCTTGAAGTCGTGTGTAAATGTGTACCTTCAAGCACACTATGTACACATAGCTTGAAGCCATTAAATGTCAATCTTGAAGTCATATATTTTCCTTATTTTTCACTATTCCTGGGAATATCTTATGACCGCGAAGTATTACCTATTTTATCTCTTAGATTTTATTCTAAGACTGTGTAGTTCTGTTTATAAAGATAATAAAATAATTATGGAATAGAGAGAATAAGTGTGCTTGTTAGATTGTAGGTAGGTAAGTGATCTAGGGATTGTTAGAGGGAGCTCTTGTGGTGGCTGGGGGATGGAGCTGTTCAAAATGGTAGGGGTAGGTATAGCATGCAGCTGCTCGTGGCAGGAAGTGGTTGGGAGTTTGACCTGTTAGGTGGGTATGGTAGTAATTGTTATGGTGGGTTGCGGCTGTTAGTGATAATGGGGGAGGCTCTGAGTTGCTGTTAGTATGGTTAGTAGTAGTGCTAATAGATGGTCAGAGTGAGGATCATTCTATGTGCCGGGTCGTAGGTGCTGAAAGTTGTTAGTAGAGATAGTAGAGTTGGCTGTTAACTAGGGCTGTTATATATCATTATGGTGGTTGTGAGTGGAAGCTGTTAGAATGGTTTATAATGGTGGGTGAGCGAGGGCCTTTTAATTAAATGGCGAGAGGAAGCCTGAAATTATACAACAAAATTTGAAAGTGCCAAATTGTTAGAGGCCTACCAGGCACCTGTTACCACACTGTTAGAAATGCACAAAGTACAAAGCGAGTGACGAAAAGTCAGAAGGTCAAGTGTTAAGTTTGGTTGGTTAATGAGCAAACTGTGAGGTAGCATACAGCGAGTGTGAAAAGTTAACAAGGAAGAAAAGCAAAAATGTAACCAAAGAAGGTGGCAGGCAGTAGGCCTCGAGGAAGTGGTGATGCCATAGCAGGTTGTGTCATCATAAATAAGAAGTATAATTTACCAAAAGTGAAAAGTGAAAACACTTGAAGAATGTGTGGTGTATGAGTATAAATGGATATAGCTTACAATGGGTGAAGAATTTTGAAAAAAGTCTTAGAAGACCAATGAGAATGACAACAAGGAGAGGCAGCAAGCAGCACTTATTACACCGCTTCACTGCCAGCCGTAAATACCACTCGTGAGCCGAGGCTCACTCCTGGGAGTTATTACCAGAAATAGAGTAAATAACATTGATACGATTGATGGGTGCATGAAGGCAGGCTAAGTAGAGAGGGACACTACCATTAAACACACACACATGTGTTCTTCAGGCACTTGTAGAAGCTGAGGTTAATGACACTGGGAAGGGCAGGAGAGATGAGCTGCTGGATAAGTACAGGTCAGCCATAGAAGTAGTTAGGTCTATGGGAGGAATCTCAGTCATATGTAGCATCTTGCCTAGAAAGGGAGTGGACAATGAATGGATGTCTAGGGCAATTGGTATAAATTGCTGGCTAGACAGGTACTGCAAGGAACTTGCAATCCCATTCATTGACAACTGGGACCTTTTCTTTGACAAACGTGATATGTATGCCAAGGGGATGGGGTTCATCTCTCTGGGGATGGAGTGGTTGCATTAGCCAATTCAATTGAGAGGGCAATTGATGACTTGTCTGGGAAATTTTTAAACTGATAGATTTTTAGAGGTATGGGTTTTGTGGGAAACAATCAGGCTGCAGCATTGGGGTTTTAAAAACAGCAGTTATTCCCGGGATACCTCCGGGATATGTTTAAAAGAACTTTTAAAAATAAAGTTGCTAGTAAGGGCCCAAATCAATTGATCAACAAACAAAGAGAGATAGTAGAGGGCAACGAGTGACTAGCTCCCTTAAGGTTTACTATACAAATAGTAGGAGTCAAAAGAAATAAGATAGATGAGCTAAGATTACTTGTAAGTGCAGGTAATATAGATATTATTGGTATAAACAGAGACCTGGTTCAACCTGAAAGATAGGGAAAAGCCTTCGGAATGCAAACATACAGGGTTATAAACTATACCACACTGATAGGGCCCAACTGGAAGGGTAGTGGAGTGGCGATGTATGTCAGAGAAAAATTTTAAAATTTCTGTCGTAGACATGATATAAGATTAGAAACATTGAACACAGAATCTGTTTGGCTACAGTTTCTCGAGGGACGTGACAAATTAATTTTGGGTGTGATTTAAAGGCCCCCAAACCCTTGATAGGGAGTGCAGTAAGCTGTTATGGGACAAATTCATAAGGCATCTAGATATGAAAATGTTGTGATAATGGGAGATTTTAACTATAGACAAACTGGAACAACATGACAGGAAATCTTGAGTCTAGTGATTTTCTTGATACGGTTCAGGATTGCTTTTCAGAACAGGTTGTTACAAAATCAACTAGAGGAAACAATCTGCTTGACTTGGTTCTTGCCAAAAAAGATTCACTAATTAATAATCTTGAGGTTAATGATGAGCTTGGGGGAAAGTGATCACAAATCACTTATTTCAATATATCATGGAATTACCCAGATAACTGCAACTAAATCTCTGTCCCAGATTTTTCACTTGGCCGAATTCATGGGACTGAAAAATTACTTGGGTGGGCTAAATTGGGATGTCCTGACTATGGATAAGGTAGGTGATCTTGGTTGCCAATATGACGTTTTTCAGAGCATAGTTCTAGCTGCCCAGACAACTTTTGCTCCAAGTAGGGAAATTAGATCTAACAAAAATGATCCCAAATGGATGAACAATAGATTAAAACATCTCATTGGTCAAAAGAGAGACATTATAGGCTATCAAAAAGGGGGATGGGCAGTTAAAAAATCAATATATTCAATTAAAGAGAGAAATAAAGAAAGGAATAAGAAAAAACAAAAGGGATTATGAGCTAAGGTCGCAAGGGATTTAAAGTTTAAACCCCAAAAAGGGTTCTTTCAGGTATACAGAAGTTTAAAGGGGACAAGATTGGCCCACTTAAGAGTAACTCTGGTCAGATCACTGACAGTGATAAGGATATGTGTGAAATTCTCTGTACCCACTTCCCCTCAGTTTTCGCCCAGGAAACACTAGCGATATTCCTTTAAGTAATAGATTATGTAGAACCCGGTTAATAAACTATTACGATTGCGGTAACTAGTGACATGGTCCTCAGACAAATAAGAAACTAAAGCCTAACAAATCCCCAGGCCCTGATGAACTGTTGCAAGGGTGTTTTAAAAGGGAAAGTAAAGAGGAACTTAGCATACCTTTGGTTAATCTTTTTAACATATCAGGCACTGTGCCAGTTAGTAGTGATAAGTGGAAAATGGCAAATGTAATACCTATTTATAAGGCAGGTGACAGGTCCTTGGCTTCGAACTATGCCTTACCTCCAAAAGTGGGAAAATTTATGGAATCAATAATTGCCGAAGCAATTCGTAGCCTTTTTGACAGGGGACAGATTGAATAATGAATCTCAACACGGTTTTACAAAGGGGCGTTCCTGTCTTACGAATTTACTAACTTTTTTCACTAAGATGTTTGAGGAGGTAGATAATGGTAATGAATATGATATTGTGTATATGGACTTCAGTAATGCTTTCGATAGAGTTCCACATCAGAGGATATTGAGGAAACTTAAGGCACACGGAAATAGGAGGAGAAATTTTTTCCTGGGTTAGAGGCATGACTGACAAATAGGCAGCAGAGAGTTTGCATAAATGTGGGGCAATCAGAAGGGGGAGCACGTCACAAGCGGTGCTCCTCAGGGGTCAGTGTTGGGCCGTTGTTGTACACAATTTACATAAACGACATAGATGAGGGAATAAATAGTGACATAAGCAAATTTACTGATGAAAACCAAAATAGGCCCGTCCAATTCATTCTAATGAGGACACTAGAACACTCCAGGATGATTTGAATAGACTGATGAATGGTCGGAGAAGGTGGCAGATGCAGTTTTAATACTGACAAATGCAAAGTTCTAAATGTTGGACAGTTAAATAACCATGCCACATATAAATTAAATAATGTAGATCTTAATACTACTGATTGCGAAAAGGATTTAGGAGTTCTGGTTAGCAGTAATCTAAAACCAAGACAACAGTGCATTAGTGTTCGCAATAAAGTTAACGGAATTCTTGGCTTCATATCTAGAAGTATAAATAATAGAAGTCCTCAGGTTGTTCTTCAACTCTGTATATCCTTGGTTAGGCCTCATTTAGACTATGCTGCTCAATTATGGTCACTGTATTACAGAATGAATATAAATGCTCTAGAAAACGTACAGAGGAGGATGACAATGATGATCCCATTTATCAGAAATCTTCCATATGAGGATAGATTGAGGGCCCTGAATCTGCACTCTCTCGAAAGGCGTAGAATTAGGGGGGATATGATCGAGGTGTATAAATGGAAAACAGGAATAAATAAAGGGGATGTAAATAGTGTGCTGAAAATTTCCAGCCAAGACAGGACTCGCAGCAATGGTTTCAAGTTGGAAAAATTCAGATTCAGGAAGGATATAGGAAAGCACTGGTTTGGTAATAGAGTTGTGGATGAGTGGAACCAGCTCCCGAGTACAGTTATTGAGGCTAAAACGTTGTGTAGTTTTAAAAATAGGTTAGATAAATACATGAGTGGGTGTGGGTGGGTGTGAGTTGGACCTGACTAGCTTGTGCTGCTGGGTCTGGTGCTGTGCTCCATCCTTGAGTGGAGGTGACTAGACTGGGTGGGTCATTGGGCTAATCCGGGGGGGTCATTGGGCTAATCCAGGGGGGGGGGACATGGACGTGCTCCTCATGGGTCAGTAGGCCTGTTGCAGTGTTCCTTCTTTCTTATGTTCTTATGTTGTTATTATTATTAGTATTATTATTATTGGTATTATTATTGTTATTATTAGTATTACTAGTATAATTATAAGTATATTATTAGTATTATTGATACATAGAAGGGTGAGGTGCAATTAAGTGAGGAGGATTATTTCTAGGCACATAAACATAAATGCCCACACACACAGACACACAGACACACACACACAGACACTATGACTCAACCCCTGCAACCTCAAATAGATGAGTACACACACACAATCCTAGTGTCTAATCGGCATGTGCCTGGGACCAAATGGTAACTAACAAGGTTTCACACCTTATGAAAACTGACCTGACATCCTCAGTCCTTATCTCTCAATCCTATACACACACAGATACACAAGCAAACGGTCTCTTCCCCTCTCAGTCTCCCCCCCTTCAAGGTTTCCTACCCACTTGGTCTCCCCTCCCTCAACCCCTGGCCCACTACACAGCTCACCACTCCACCCCTTCAGGCATTTTTCCTTACTCCCATCTCCCCTTTTCACTTACCAACCACTCTCTCTACCACCTTCTCTTTACCCCGCTGTCTCTCCACCTCTCTCGAACCCCTGCAGCCAAAATTAGGTGGGTACACTGCACACACTCAACACACTCATACAACACACACACCCCACCCCTCACTAAAACATATGAATACTATCACCCAGCCACATCCAAACACACCCAGACCTAACATGACAGACACACACACACACACACACACACACACACACACACACACACACACACACACACACACACACACACACACACACACACACACGCCACACACATGCATTACAATACCTAACCCCCCTCCTCCCGAAAAAAAATGGTGGCTCAGAAGGAAAGTCGAAGGCTTAGCCTTAGAGGATCAGACGAAAATGGCTCTGGTGAGGAAAAATGGATGGAAGACTGTAAAAGGATGGAACATGAGTGGGAGATCAAACTAGGTGAGTTTTCTGCAAAAATGGAGAAGAGGATGGAGGTAGAAATGAAGAAATTGGAGTCACAAGCCAGAGCTGCAGAAGCCTGGATACGGGCCCTAGAATATGAGGTAAATAGGCTGAAGCAAGTTACAGGGCTGTTGCCCAGAGGAGACGTAATATCTGAAGCAGGTACACCCGTACTGAAGAGAAGCCCAACGGAAAGGAAGGAGACATGACTTATGCTAATGCCAATCAGTCCTCCAAGCAGAGTTGAGGAAGGAAGGGGGAGAGCTGTTGGCAGCAGGGCTAGCAGTAGAGGAGGGTGGAGAGGGGGATATGTCCAAAGCAGAGGCACAACCATGCCACCAAGAGTTACGAAAATACAAGGGAGATCTACCTGGAGTTCATTACCTTTGTAACTAGTTCAGCTATCATAACTTTGGGGTCCAGTCCCTGGACCCATTATGTATGGGTATGGGGTGCATAATAAAGATATTAAACTAAGACAATGGCCATGTACAAACGGGACCCAAACAACAGACGGAAAGGCAATGGGAGGATGAACAGGAGAAGTCAGTGTTTATTCATGGGCTTCAGGGGAGCGAAGGGAGAACACACAATGAAAGACAGCAGGAAGAAAAACAGAGATTTAAAACATCAACAATGTAATTGGCGAGGAAGACATGACTGAGATAGTAAATTTTCAGAGAACAGAGGAGTACTTGAAGGGGAGAGCTCGGCTGGTTAAGCTGATTTTCAAGGCAGAAACGGTGCAAAACAAGATCCTGCAAGAGAAACCAAGGATGAAGGAATCGTCAACATACAATAGGGTGTTCCTAGACTGAGACAGGAAAAGACCAGAACAACAGCACTTGAGAGAGAGGACACAGAAGCGAGAAGGGCTAGAAAAAGACAAAAGCAAATTCAACAAAGGAAAATCAGATCAGGGCAGAGCAACAAGCACAAGCACACACACAACCACCCCAAGAATCTCACAACCAAACACACTATCCCAACACAAACCATAATCCACACTTGCAGCTCCCACCCTAAATTACACTGTAAAATACCACAGCACACTGACAGGTCCCCACACCCTCATAGACCCCCCGGAACACAGTGTTGGAAAGGAAACTGAAGGTATGGTACACCAACGCTGATTGAGCAATGAATCAGTGTGAGGAGTGGCATGAAAAAGTCACAGAACTGTCACCAGACATCATAGCTCTCACAGAAACCAAGCTCACAGGAATAACAGATGCCATCTTTCCATCGGGGCATCAGATCCTGAGGAAAGACAGAGGGAACAGAGAGGGTAGAGGAGTGGCACTGCTAATCAAAAACCAATGGGATTTTGATCACCTGGAGAAAGGAGACAGAGAAGCAAGTGACTACATAATAGGAATATTTCAGTTTGGAGGTCCCAAGGTGGTAATTGCAGTGATGTATAACCCTCAACAGAACATCAGGAGGCCAAGACAAGAGTATGACGGGAGCAACAGAGCAATGGTTGACACACTGGCTGAGGTGGCCAGAAAGGCTCATGTGAGCAGGGCAAAGCTGCTGATTATGGGTGACTTCAGTCATAAGGAAATCGACTGGGAGAACCTGGAGCCACATGGGGGCACAGAAACAAGGATGGCTAAGATGATGGAGGTGGTACTGGAAAGCCTCATGTACCAACACGAAAGGGACACTACTGCAGAGAGAGGAGAGGATGAGCCAGCAAGACCGGACCTAGTATTCACCTCTAGTAGTGCAGATATTGAGGACATCATGTACCAAAGACCCCTCGAGGCCTGTGATCACGTGGTTCTGAGCTTTGAATATATAGTAGAATTACAAATGCAGAGGGAAAAGGAAGAGCAGGACGAATGAAGCCAGATTACAAGAGAGGGACTACACAGGCATGGAGAATTTTCTGCATGGGGTTCAGTGGGGCAAAGAACTGGTAGGGAAGTCAGTAAACGAGATGATGAAATATGTGAAAATGATATGCAAGGAAGCTGAGGAGAGGTTTGTGCCCAAGGGTAACAGAAATAACGAGAAAGCCAGGATGAACCCTAGGTTCCACAGAGGCCAAAACTAAGTGTGCTAGAGAATGGAAGAAGTATAAAAGGCAAAGGACCAAGGAGAATAAGGAGAGTAGTCATAGAGCCAGAAATGAATATGCTCAGGTAACAAGGGAAGCTCAACGACAATATGAAAAATGACATAGCAGCGAAAGCCAAATCTGACCCAAAGGTGTTGCATAGCCACATCAGGAGGAGAACAACAGTCAAGGACCAGATAATCAGGCTGAGGACGGAAGGAGGGGAGATTACAAGAAACGACCATGAAGTATGTGAGGAGGTCAGCATGAGATTCAAAGACGTGTTTGCAGAGGAGACAGAAGGGACTCCAGAAAGAGAGGTGGGGTACTCAGTCAAGTGTTGGAGACAATAAATACAACCTAGGAAGAAGTGAAGAGGCTGCTAAGCAAGCTAGATACCTCAAAGGCTATGAGGCTGGATAACATCTTTCCATGGTTCCTGAGAGAGGGAGCAGAAGCACTTTGTGTACCACTTATAACAATCTTCAAGATATCTTGGGTGGCTACGTGAGGTATGGATCACAGCAAATGTAGTCCTAATTTTTAAAAAAAGGAGACAGACATGAAGCATTAGACTACAGACCAGCGTCACTGACATGTATAGTATGGAAAATCGTGGAAAAGATTATTAGGAGGAGAGTGGCGGAGAACCTGGAAAGGAATGAGCTTATCAACCACAGCTAACACTTTTTCAGGGATGGGAAATCCTGTGTCACAAACCTACTGGAATACTATGACAGGGTGATGGCAGTAAGGTAAGAGAGAGAGAGAGGTGGGTAGATTGCATTTTCTTGGACTGTAAGAAGGCGTTTGACACAGTGTCACACTAGAGATTAGTGCAAAAGCTGGAGGACCAGGCATGGATAACAGGGAAAGCACTGCAATGGGTCAAGGATTACCTGTCAGGAAGACAACAGCGAGTCATGGTACATGGCGAGGTGTCAGAGTGGGCGCTGGTGATGAGCGGGGTTCCACAGGGGCTAGTCCTAGGACCAGTGCTGTTTTTGGCATTTGTGAACGATATGACGGAACGAATGGATTCAGAGGTGTCCCTGCTTTCAGATATGGAGCTGATGAGAAGAATTCAATCGGACGAGGACCAGGCAGAACTACAAAGGGATCTGGACAGGCTGCAGTCCTGGTCCAGAAACTGGCTCCTGGAGTTCAACCCCACCAAGTGCAAAGTCATGAAGATTGGGGAAGGGCAAAGAAGACCGCAGACGGAGTACAGTCTAGGGGGGCCGTAGACTATAAACCTCACTCAAGGAAAAGGATCTCGCGGTGAGTAAAACACTGGGCACATGTTCTCAGAGGCACTCAACCAAATAACTGCTACAGCATATGGACAACTAGCAAACCTAAGAACAGCATTCTGACATCTCAATAAGGAATCGTTCAGGACCCTGTACACCGTGTACGTTAGGCCTATATTGGAGTATGGAGCACCGGTTTGGAATCCACACCTAGCCAAGCACATAAGGAAACCAGAGAAAGTGCAAAGTTTTGCAACAAGACTAGTCCGGGAGCTAAGAGGTATGTCCTACATACAGAGGTTACTGGAAATCGAACTGACTACACTGGAGGAAAGGAGAGATAGAGGAAATATGATAAGGACATATAAACTACTGAGAGGAATCGACAAGGTGAACAGAGACAGAATGTTCCAGAGATGGGACACAGGAACATGGGGTCACGGTTGGGAGTTGAAGACTCAGTTGAATCACAGGATGTTAGGAAGTATTTCTTTAGTCACAGAGTTGTCAGGAAGTGGAATAGTCTGAGAAGTGATGTAGATGGGGCAGGATCTATCCATATCTTTAAGAAGATGTATGGTAAAGATCATGTATCAGGAAGAGTGACCTAGTAGCGACCAGTGAAGAGGCGGGGCCGGAAGCAGTGAATCGACACCAGCAACCACAACTATGTGAGTACAACTAGGTGAGTACACACACAAACACTAACACACACATACACTCAAGCGAATACATACGAAGACATTCACATACACACATACAAGCTCAATCATATATACGTTCACTGCTTCAATAAATACTTCTCATTACAAATGTTTTTCCCCAGTTAACTTCCTCGTTTAAGCTTCAAGTTAATTATTGTATTTTTTTCATGATTACAGTGATAAACTGTCCTGACTCGCCAGACATTTCGGGTGAGAATGAGAACAGAAGAGGCGGGCCAGGTGAACACATACTTGACGCGTTTCCTTTGTTCCTTAATCATAATTTTCTGTATGCTTACGAGTTTATTAATAAAATGAGGGATATCCTAGGGAACCCAAAGGCTAAGAACTGAAATATGTGATGTCTTGAAAATTGTGAGAAAAATTTTTGATAGTAAACGTTGACAAAAAATCAGAGAGGATTTATAGTGGAAGTTAGAGAGGGCTGGGAGAAGCAATTAAGGTAAAGAGAAAGGAGGAAGAGAGCAGTGCTAACGGAGTGAAATAATGGGTAAGAGAGGAATGAAGAGAGAAAAAGTAAATATGGATGATGTGGGTGGAGAGGAAAAGTTTTCAGGAGTGGAGCACGGAGAGGTGGTGTTGCGTCTGTATAATAATGCTCCTGTATCAGTAATAAAAAAATATAATGGGACAAAGAGTGAGAGAGAAAGTTTGCGAGAAAAAGAAATAGGCCTTCAGCTTTTTTTTAGTGCATAATTATATCGCTAATCAAACCACCCAAATGAATGAAGAGAGAGCGTAATAGATGGAAAAATAGGATGCTACTTTTTAAAAGTTCTCAAAATAGAATATGAAAACTAACAAATCTTAGAAAGCTGCCTTCACTTATTACAAAGAAGATGGGCATTATGTACACAGGTAAAGAATGACCTGTGAGACCTGGTCGTAATGGGAATGTTTAGCAAACAAAACTCAACGGTAGACTATGAAGTATATTTGCCTTTACCAGATGATATATACAGGTATGTACACTATGTTCAATATGTACAAATAGAATATTAAGTGTACACCACGGTGACAGATGGCAAAGAGGCCAGACAGTGTGCACCTTGCTCAACCAGCAGTTAGGCAAGACTGTCAATACTTTCCACATGTGTACCAACATTGCTTCAGCTTTGTCAGGCTTGCCTGTGATTGGCCAATAAACCAAGGTACTGATTTCACTATGGGTACCCTATTGATCGTTAAAACCTTAGCACCTGGGATGGGAGGCAATCTATATGGGAGTGTGACATAAGGCGAAAAATTGTAACATACTCTTTGCATGCCACAATGGAGGACGAGTCTTGAAATGTACAACACTTAGAAATTTATTAACATATGAAAAAATTAAAACGTAAAGAGACATCTATAAAGAAGTTACGAATATGCATGTCTATATATATATATATATATATATATATAATATATATATATATATATATATATATATATATATAATATTATATATATATATATAAATATGTCGTGTCGAATAGGCAGAACTTGCGATCTTGGCTTAAATAGCAACGTTCATCTTGTCATATAGGACAAGTGAATATTTGTGTATGCAATAATTTCGCCAAGATCATTCTGAACCTAACGAAGAAAATATATTCACTGTGTTTGCTTAGTATTAAATTATTGTAAACAAATCAAAATATATTCAGTTGGGTTAGGCTAAAATTAACGGTTCTTGCTATAATAAGATTAGGTAAGTTTTCTATGTTCCTTTTGTTGAAAAATTATAAATTTGTACATCAACATTAATGATGAAATATATCTTTAAACGTAAAGAGAAAATTTTAGGACTAAATTTTAAATGAGTTCTTGCTAATTGACCAGTTTTACACATTCGGCACGACATATATATATATATGTATTGATTGTATGAAGATCGTCAACAAGCGATACAGGATGCAAAACAACCACCTGGGGAGCTGATTAATACCTCTGGGCCTATCGTTTTGCAATCAACAGGTCATCAGGAGCTTGCAGTGTTGTAGAAAAGCGAGGGAAATCTATGTAAATACATTCAGAGAAAGTGTCTTTGCTCGAGCAATTCCTCAGTGTGAAACTACAACACTTAAGATAATCCATATCATTCGTATAGGGTTTAGGCTATGTAAGAAAGTCTCAACTATAAACGAGTTTAATTTGAGTAAGCTGCCACTATTATTATATAATGAATGTTTATCTTGTTTTATTGTAGCAAATTGTATAATATTCTGTTGAAGCCAAGTGGAACAATGGACAGTGAGTCTGAATTCTAACCAGTTTGCCAATTTATTGCAGACTCTAATGGCTACAAATCACATTTGATTCCTAGGCAGTTCATATTGAATATTTGTGTTGTGATATCCTAACATCTAGAGGTTCTCCAGTCTGTCCCACAGCCAGGTTTCAACCATTTCAACCAGTTCTGTAGAATTATTTATGAAAATTCTTTTACCAGTCTATGAATTAAAAAAAAAATACTTGTTCAAACTTTTTGGAGCATTCAGTAGGACTTACAAATTCTCATTGTATAGGAAAATCTGCCCATTGTTGTTCTGAGGTGTTATCCTAGGCTCAGCTCTATAAGATTTCCTAGCTGCTAGCAACACTAATTCCATGAGCTTCTTAGAGTACCACAGCTTCATGGCAATGTCAAATATTTTCTTAATTTCTTCATCTGGGTTGAACACACGGTAAACTCTGGTCCCATGGTTGGAGTGGTAGTGAATACATAGGGCACTTGCTTCCTCCAGCAAAGACACGTCCTCTAACCATATTTGCTTGGACTTCCTCATCTTTTCTGCAATACAGCAACCTCCTGATGATTGATGTGTTGATTACAACTCGAAAGACCTAGAGCTATGATTCAACTCATAAGGAACTATAAATAAACAAATATAGAAACATATGTATATCATGCCGAATAGGTATAACTTGCGATTATGGTTGAAATAGTAACACACTTCTTGCCGAATAAGGCAAGCGAAAATTTGTTTATGCAATAATTTCGGGAAAAATATTCTGAACCTAATAAAAAAATGTATTTCATTGTGTTTGTTTATTACTAAAATGTATTTAGTTGGATTAAGCTAAATTAAATCTCTCCCTGAAAGCTGGCTGCC
Organism: Cherax quadricarinatus; assembly: GCF_026875155.1. Lineage (NCBI taxonomy): Eukaryota > Metazoa > Arthropoda > Malacostraca > Decapoda > Parastacidae > Cherax > Cherax quadricarinatus. The sequence continues at coordinate 42,897,011 of NC_069418.1, read as the reverse complement.
TTGGATCAACGTCTAGCGTAAGCTCGACGCCAAGGTATTCGTCCAATGTGGTGAGAATGGTAAAGCACTGCGTACCTTGTTCCAAGGTTCGTAGGTTCGAGTCTCCTTCGGCCAGAGATCAGTATATATATCAGTATGTATATTAAGCAAATATCGCAAACCAAGCGATACAAGATGCAAAACAACCACGGGGGAGTAGAATGATAGCTCTAGGCCTTTCGTGTTGCAATCAACACATCATCAGGAGCTTGCAAAATGCAGAGAAGAGGAGGGTTTCCAAGCGAATACGTTCCCAGGGGACCGCGTTCACTGGAGTGAGAGGGAGAGAAGAGAAGGAACCGGAAGTGTCCACAGGCACAACAGCCAGAAGGATGAATATTATTGAATAAGAAAAATCCCACAAGCATTGAACGAAATTTACGTAGCAATAATAATAAATTCAGTCATATTCCGCTATGACAATTTTAAATAGGTATATAAATATTGTCTGCGACATAGGAGTCACTGGTAACTATATACCCTCCATAGGACAACATGTCCTTTAAATAACATAAGAACATAAGAACATAAGGAGGCCTGCTGGCCCATACTAGGCAGGTCCTTTACAATTCATCCCACTAACAAAACATTTGCCCAACCCAATTTTCAATGCCACCCAAGAAATAAGCTCTGACGTGAAAGTCCCACTCAAATCCAAACCCTCCCAATCATGTACTTATCCAACCTAGATTTGAAACTACCCAAAGTCCCAGCCTCAATAACCCAACTAGGTAGACTGTTCCACTCATCAACTACCCTTTTTCCAAACCAATACTTTCCTATGTCCTTTCTAAATCAAAACTTATCTAATTTAAATCCATTACTGCGGGTTCTCTCTTGGAGAGACATCCTCAAGACCTTATTAATATCCCCTTTATTAATACCTATCTTCCACTTATACACTTCGATCAGGTCTCCCCTCATTCTTCGTCTAACAAGTGAATGTAACTTAAGAGTCTTCAATCTTTCTCCATAAGGAAGATTTCTGATGCTATGTATTAATTTAGTCATCCTACGCTGAATGTTTTCTAACGAATTTATGTCCATTTTGTAATACGGAGACCAGAACTGAGCTGCATAATCTAGGTGAGGCCTTACTAATGATGTATAAAGCTGCAGTATGACCTCTGGACTTCTGTTGCTTACACTTCTTGATATAAATCCCAGTAATCTATTTGCCTTATTACGTACGCTTAGGCATTGCTGTCTTGGTTTAAGGTTGCTGCTCACCATAACCCCCAAGTCCTTTCGCAATCTGTATGGCTAAGTTCTACATCATTTAACTTATAAGTACTAGGGTTATGGGCACTCCCAAGCTTCAGAACCTTGCATTTATCTACATTGAACTGCATCTGCCACTTTTCTGACCAAGAATAGAGTTTGTTTAAATCCTCCTGAAGTTCCATAACATCTACGTTTGAATCAATTATCCTACCTATCTTTGTGTCATCGGCGAATTTGCTCATGTCACTAGTAATTCCCTCATCAAGATCATTGATATATATTATAAACAACAACGGGCCCAAGACTGATCCCTGTGGAACGCCACTTGTTACAGATCCCAACTCGGACTTAACCCCATTTATGGACACTCTCTGCTTCCTGTCAGTGAGCCATGACTCCATCCACGAGAGCACTTTTCCCCCAATGCCATGAGCTGCCACTTTCTTTAACAGTCTATGGTGCAGAACTCTATCAAAAGCCTTACTAAAATCTAAGTAAATAATATCAAATTCTTTATTGTGGTCAACAGCCTCAAAAGCTTTACTGAAGAAAGTTAATAAATTAGTTAGACAAGACTGGCCTCTTGTGAATCCATGCTGAGTATCATTAATCAAGCTATGCTTATCGAGATGGCTTCTTATAATCTCAGCTATAATTGACTCTAGTAATTTGCCTACAATTGAGGTCAGGCTTATTGGGCGGTAATTTGACGGTAACGACTTGTCCCCTGTTTTGAAGATAGGAATTACATTAGCCATCTTCCACATATCAGACACTACACCTGTTTGAAGAGATAAATTAAAAATATTAGTTAATGGTTCACAGAGTTCCATTTTGCATTCCTTAAGAACCCTTGAAAAAACCTCATCAGGACCCGGCGACTTATTTTGCTTCAGTCTGTCTATCTGCTTCACAACCATCTCACTAGTGACTGTGATGTTACATAATTTATCTTCTTCTAGCCCACTGTAAAAATTAATTACTGGAATATTGTTAGTGTCTTCCTGTGTAAAAACTGAGAGAAAATAATTATTTAAAATCAAGCACATTTCATTCTCTTTGTCAGTAAGGTGCCCATAGTTATTTTTAAGGAGACCTATCTTATCTCTAACTTTTGTTCTATAGACCTGGAAAAAACTTTTTGGGTTAGTTTTAGAATCCCTAGCAACTTTAATTTCATAGTCCCTTTTAGCTTTACTTATCCCCTTTTTAATGTCCCTCTTAATGTCAATATACTGATTCATAAGATGACTCTCACCTCTTTTGATACGCCTATAAATTCCTTTCTTATGCCCTAGTAGATATTTGAGCCTATTATTCATCCATTTTGGGTCATTTCTATTTGATCTAATTTCTTTATATGGGATAAACGCTCTTTGAGCAGCATGTATAGTGTTCAGAAAACTGTCATATTGATAGCTCTCTTCGTTACCCCAGTCAACAGATGATAAGTGTTCTCTAAGCCCTTCGTAATCTGCTAAGCGAAAATCTTTGACTATTACTGAGTTATCGCTACTATCGTACTTCCATTCAATGCTAAATGTAATTGATTTGTGGTCGCTAGCACCCAGTTCCTCTGAAATTTCTAAATTATTAACAAGGGATTCATTGTTTGCCATAACTAAGTCAAGCAGGTTATTTCCCCTTGTAGGTTCTGTCACAAACTGCTTCAAAAAACAATCCTGAAATACTTCTAAGAAGTCGTATGATTCTAAATTCCCAGTCAAGAAATTCCAATGAACATGACTAAAGTTAAAGTCTCCTAGAATTACTACATATCGTGCCTTGTGGCTTAACAATTTCCTCCCATAGTAGTTTCCCTTGGTCCCTATCTAAGTTTGGGGGACGGTATATCACTCCTAAAATCAGTTTTTCATGCCCCTCTGAAAATTCTATCCAAACAGGCTCTGTATGTGTTACTTCAGATTTAAAATACCCGTTTTTATGCAACAGTTCAAGCGATCTCGGACATACAATGCCACCCCCACCCCCCCTTCCCAATACATCTATCTTCTTGGAACAATTTAAAACCCTGAATATGACATTCCGCAGGCATGTCCCGGCTTTTTGAATTAAACCACGTCTCAGTTAAGGCAAATACATCAATGTTACCTGCACTAGCAACTAATCTCAACTCGTCCATCTTATTCCTAGCACTACGGCAATTAGCATAATAAACATTGAAAGACTCTCTCCTTTCTCTTTACCCTTCCTGCTCATTTCTATTTTTCTACTAAACCTATTACTGTCCTTCTCACCCAAGGTCCCTGGCTTTTCAATATCTGCCTCGTTCTTATTATTACTAGTTCCCCTAGAACTCGTAATATTACTACACTGGGACTTCACTGTTTTCCTGCCAAAACCCATACCACTAACTACTCCTAGTTTAAAGTCCTAACTGCTCCCTCCACTGCAGTTGCCAGTGCTCCCACCTCACACCTAGATAAGTGAACCCCATCCCTGGCATACATGTCATTTCTGCCATAGAAGAGGTCCCAGTTGTCAATGAATGTTACCGCATTTTCCTTACAGTATTTGTCCAGCCAGCAATTGACACCAATTGCCCTGGACAACCATTCACTTCCAACTCCCCTAACGTATAGAGAGGAGATCTTTATGTAAACGGAACAGGGTTCATTAACATAACTCGTTTAAGTGAGGAGGGGAGGCATCTGCAATGACAAGATGGCCACCAATATTCATCTCACATAATCCTGAGACAAACAATGGTTCAACCTTCAGAAACTGCAGGAAAAAACGTCCTAATTCCTCGGTGTGACACATTTGAGACAGTCTGATGCATATGTATAAAAGCCCAATTTTAAACTGTGTACTATTGCCTTAACTAGAAATACATCTAATTTGAACAGCCCATCCCTGATATTGTATAATGACTGCTTGTCATGCTTAATAATTGCCGATTCTACAATATTCCTTTCAAGCCAGAAGGAACAAGGGAAGATGACTCTTGCTTCCAGCCAATTTGCAGGGTTATTACATGCTCTAATATGGTTGGAAATCGCGTTCGACTCCTGTACTATACGTATCGAATAACAGTGCTGGGACATTCTCACCTCCAATGGCTTTCCAGTTTGTCCCAAATAGGAGAGACTGCAACCGTTGCAACAAACTCTGTAGACACCACCGACACGTTGTTGAGTTACATTCTTTATCAAGATGCTTCTAACAGTCCGTGAATTTTTAATAACTACTTGTATATTAAATCTTCCAAGAGCACTCGGTAGGATAGATAAATTCTGGTTATATGGGAGGACCAGCACATTCTTGGTCTGAGGTGTTATTCTAAGTTCTGTCCTATAATAAGTTTTCTTAGCTGCCAGTAAGGCAGATTCCATAAATACTTCAGGATATCACAGTTTCGTGCCAATGTCAAATATTTTCCTAATTTCTTCATCTAGGAACTCCGGACTGCACACTCTATAGGCTCTCAAAAACATAGTAAGAAATACACTCCTTTTGACTCTAGTCTCATGGTTGGAATAATAGTGAATGTATGAGCACGCATTGGTGGTCTTCCTATATACTGTAAACTTAAACTTTCTATCAACCCTGTGTATCAGCACATCTAAGAATGGAAGTTTACAGCTTACATCTTTCTCCACGGTGAATTTAGTAGACGGGACTACAGCATTAACTCTTGGTAAAAATGCATCAAGGGCCATATCATCTGACCAAAGACACAAGATGCCATCCACATATCTGAACCATTTAGCTCTACATGGCAGGATATCTTTCAGCAGTGTAGCCTGGAAAAATTCCATATACAAATTGCTCAATAAAGGAGATAACGGGTTACCCATCGTCATTCCTTGTTTTTGAGCATAGTATTTCCCCTCCAGTTCTGTTGATTCTGAAGGGACACAGAAATAAAAGCACATTATGATGATTTAACCTATGATATCCCATTAAACTCAAACACACTGACTCGTTTCAAAACAGAAGAGATATTCTCTAATTATTTTACAAAGAATAATTCCATTAATAAAACTGGCAAGTTATAGCTTACACAACTTAACGTCTAGAGATTGTTTTCTCTGAAGAAAACACTTCAGCACTTAAAGCTAAAAGTTGACTAGATGTATTTTCCACTTAATATACAAAATTAAACAAGGTTTAGATCTGCAGAACCTAAACCCACGAAGCGTTTTATCCATTTCATTCACTGCATCAGTGTTTAAAATAAGCTGACATTCTCATATAACGCCTGTAAAATAGGAGGCATTTATATTCTATCCAAACAAGTGGAAGATAAATCCTTTTCCTTGGATTAAGAGTCCATTGCCAGCATGAAGGGAAAATAATACAATAAAGAGTGCAATTAACAGTGGGATAACGGCACTCACACTCTCTCCACTGACAATGGCGACCCTTTTCTGAGTAGCATACACGAGGTGATAAATGAGACACAAGTTCTACTTCTGGGTATCTTTATTTGTAATAATTTCGCCAACCAGTGGCTTTATCAATACAATACAAGGATATAATGTGAAGAATGTGGAGTTATTTACAAAAGCTGAGTGAATCAGATCCTCTGTCTTGGAGTCGGTATACTTGAAGTATACCTGGTTTATGGGGTCAACGCCCCCGCGGCCCGGTCTGTGACCAGGCCTCCTGGTGGATCAGGGCCTGATCAACCAGGCTGTTACTGTTGGCCGCACGCAACCCGACGTAGGAACCACAACCCGGCTGGTCAGGCACTACTTTAGGTACCCGTCCAGTGCCTTCTTGAAGACAGTCAGAGGTCTATTGGTAATCCCCAGCAAATTTAAATTTTTACTGAAATTGTTATGAAATTGAGAATCGTTTGAATATAATGAATAACTACAGAATGCCTTATTAACTTCAAACTCTAAATTTTGCTGTATGTTAGTTGTTAGAAGTTTTGCATTAATTTTGATTTGTGTCTGAGCCACCTTGCTGATTTTATGCTTTTTTTAAAGTGAATTTTCCTTTCAATTAAAAAAAAAAATATTTCCTTACAGGACTAAAGAGAATTTTAAGTGTTATGTAAATGTTTTAAAGTTTAACGAGGGTAGTCGTTGCTATTTTCGGAACATTCTCAGTGAAATTATTCGTTTTCTTTCTCATCAATTTTCGTTTATTACTGGAGATCTTATTCAGTCAGTTTAACACATCATCGCTGGTGTACTGAATTTAGGATAAAATTAAGGGACTACTTAAATTTGTGAGTGCTCTATGGACAATAATACATAGGCTATCCAATCTTTTTCTCCGGCTTCATGATTTCAACACTCGTGTATCCTGCACATGAATGGTATACAATACTGACAAGATGAAGAATTAGACACATGAACTTCATCTGGGAGTTTTACTTGTAGAAGTTTCACCAACCAGAGGGTTTATCAACACAATCTAAGGAAATAATGTGTATAATCTAGAATTTTATGTAGAAGATGATGTAATCAGTCTCTCAGAAATGAAGCTGTTGAAAAGCATCATAATCTTGAAGAATCTGAAGCAAAGGCATGAAACTTGGTGCTTATATCCCAGCGTGAGGTGAGTGACATGCAGCAGACTAAGACATTGTCACTAGGGATACCCCATCGAAAGTAGGTCATTCCCAAAGTTGTGGAAATGTCCTCTGTACCAACTTTTGTATATAATTCTAGTCTTCACCTTATGTTCTTGTATTGTATTGATAAAGCCACTGGTTGGCTAAACGTCTACAAATAAAGATACCCAGATGCCGTTGGTATTGTATACCATTCATGTCCAACTTGTCAGACACTACAGTATCTTGGAATATTGGTATAGACAACATCTCCACAATCTTCTCGCTTACAACCGACACTTCCCTTTGGTATGACGTATTTCCAATGGATAATCCCACTTATCAGTGACAATGTCTTCGTCTGCTGCCTGTCATTTCCCCAGTTAAGCCATGGATTCCATTGATTCAAAGTCTTTTAGCTATTTTACTATATTAAGAAATTTTCTTGCAAGCATAAAACTTCGTGAGGATTATTATCCTGGCCCTCAAATGCATTAGTTATAAAAAATGTAAGCGTCACTTAGCCAAGGTGTGTTGTTGGGAATGGTTCATTGAAGGCCTCCTTACTTCCGTCCTGGGCTTTCCACACCATTTGTCCCAGTTCTTCAGCATAAATGTGTCAGTAATTTTTATATTATGGATTGAGGCCGATATACACCAATTGACCTTCCTGAACACCTGGTTACATTGCACAGTTCAGTCCAATGTTCATACAGTAAATTCAATATGGCGTCTTAACCCCCCAGCGTCACTCCGCAGCTGTTCTACACCCCCGTCACTCGAAATTTCTCGAAATGCTCAAATCAGCATCATATTTTATTACACATTTATTATATTATTCATTGATATGTTCTACGTTTAGGAAATTAATGCAAAAAAAATCCACAGAAATTATCCAAATCATTCCAGGATGCTGCGAAAGAGTGAATTCACCATCTTTAGTCAGTCAGCGCCTGCCCGTGTCAATTGTTCCAAGAACGTGACGCGAGTTACCGTGACAAGCGCTGAAATTTTGAAGCCGACTGAATGAGGCGCACTAGAGTATTGAACAAAAGAATAACGAAAATTTGATGAAAGGAAAATGAAGAAAAAGAAGAAAAATTCAGGCATTTTTTTTAAACTCCTTCGTGATACCTAATGAAAGGAAAAAAACTCTGAACACATGTTAGTAAAAGTGCAGTGGAATAAACTAATTTCTTTGAATCAAGTGCCTCTTACATGCATTAAAACATCTTTGAGAGGTCTCTGTTGATGAAATGAGATCGAGGATTTCATATTCTTCAATTAAGAGTTCTTCTTTAGAAATTTTATTGCACAAGAAATCAGCATATATCGTCAGTGTTAGGTGTTAATAAGGACATAGCAGTTTACGTTATATTTCACCGGGCCTATCAGTACCCCACGAAATCATGCCTTGTATTCTTTTGAAGATCTGTTATGTAAATGTTGCCCAAATATCGGTAAAAAATGGGAGAAAAATAATGTGAAATGGAATTCATGCAAAAAATTTATTTGTTTATCCAGGATGAAGCCAGTGTTAATATTCTACCAGAGTTGAGAACCGGCTCCCATTATAACCGTAATTGTGTTCCTAGTGAAAAGTGTGTTGTTAAGGGGGACATGAGTGTTTGTGGTTAGTTGTGTTCCTAGTAGATAGTATGTGATGGTAGAGGAGGTGGGAGTGTTTGTGGATAGGAACTATTAGAAGGGGTTGAGAGTGGTCATGAGTGGAGATTATTACAGGGAGTTCTTGTGGTGATTGGGGTTGGAGACGTTCACTATGGTGGTGATGGTAGTTGGGGCACGCAGCTATTCATGGCAGAAATAGTGATTGGGAGTTGGTGTGAGTTGGGTGTGGTAGTTATCGTTACAGTGGGTTGGAGCTATTAGAGATAATGAAGATGGTTGTGAGTGGAAGCTGCTAGTAAGGGTAGTAGTAGTAGTAGACGTTCAGGGTGAGGATCATTCATAGTACCTGGTGGTAGGTACTGGAAGCTGTTAGTAAAGATAGTGGAGGTGGCTGTCAGCGAGCGCTGTTGGATTTAGTGGTTGTGAGTGGAAGCTGTTAGTATGGTTTGTAATGGAGATAGAGCGTTGGGCTGTAACTCGAGGTTATAGTGAGAGTTGTGCATTAAAGGTGTTTAGAGCTGTCTGTACGCACTACTGCATTTGCCAGATAAACTAAATGTTATTTCAGAATCTAGTTAGATTTGGCAGAAATTTGGCGATTAAAATGGATTAAAAGTAATCTGAGATAATGATTCTCGTTAAGAACTAATCACAGTCATTCAAATGAGTTTGCAAGTTCAAGTCTAATTGACAAAGTTTTCCCAGAGTGTTGGTTCAGTCACTCTCTATTTATCCTAGTTATCTCTCAAGATATTTGATAACATTTTGTTTGGAAAGGTGAGGCTGATTGATTGTTAGTGGACGAGGTAACAATCTATTGTCAGCAGGGCGACAGTCTATTGTAGACGCGATTGTGATAACTTGTGGACGTTGCCACAATCACTCGTGGACGTAATTACAATCTATTATGGAAATGGTCGCGATCTACTGTGTACTTGGTTATGCATTATATTAATGTAATGCGCGGTTACTTTCGCTGCGCTATGTAGATTATTATACTATTCCTTCTACACAGTGGGTAGTTTCCCCACACTGTTCCTTCTACACAGTGGGTAATTTCGACAGTGTCCCTACCCCTTACTGAGTAACTTCCCACACTGTTCCTTGTCCACAGTGGGCAGAATACCACTCTGTTCCTTTTACTTACTGAGCAGTTTACCACTCTGTTCGTTTTCCATACTGAATAGCTTCCCAAACTATTCCTTCACTACTCTAATCTTTTCCCCCAGACTATCGTTTCTCCTTCACTGTTCCTTCTTATATTGATTTGTTTTCCACACTATGTTCCTTCTGCTCATTGGTTGTAAATTGCTGCTACTTCTCAACACTGACTTACATTTTACAAATCAATTGAAAATTTCGCGACAATATTAAGATTTCTATTGGTAAATTTATGTCAGTTTCTGCCTTTGTAGTAAATAGGCTTCCCAATAGCAAAGTAGCCAAAGGTTCAATATAAACAATAGATGTTCTGGAGAATGATCGCTTGATATTAGAGACATCCGATGTGAATAAATAGACTGTAAATATTACCGTATGTTTTTCAGAAGTATATCTGGATACCGAAGTGTTTTATTGCTTCACTAACCCGAGAGTTAAATAATATATTTACAAATATCGTCCACAAAGGAAAACTGATAAACATGCAACAGAACAACACCTGAAATATAAGACGCAGTCAGCCTGAAATGTAGACCATTTACGTAAATTTTGTGATCTAATTTTGGTCAGAATTAATGTGTACCTGCAATATACAGGTGAAGAACTGACGTTTTCTTGGCTTCGTTATGTACCATATAAAGTGATATTACCCTGGAAAATGAAGTGGCTTAGTCTCCACACATAGTGAGGTTATAGTATTACTAAATAACAAAAAGACACAATACCTTGACTGGAACAATAAACAAGTAATCAGCACATAGGAGAGATGAGCATTAAGACAAGTTAAGGTACATATTACCTGAATGATCTGATTAATTTAAGACAGATTATAAGATTGTTAATTTATAAATAACTAATAAACATATTGAGGAAGTATTTGAAGAGTATAATTCAAATGAACATTACTGGGATACCTTTAACTGGTACCTTTGGAGTTGTTACCTGGGTTTTCACTTATATTTTCTTCCTCCCGAATTTCGTTTTTATTTCATTCATAACATAAGACCTCATCTGATTGGCCTTATATTTTCAAAGCCAATTAGTAATTAGGGCATGTGGAGGTGGCTTATGAGTTAAGCAACCTATTTCAAGTATGTTGGAAAGGACCAATAACTTTCAGAAGCCTCATTTCCTTGCCTTTAAACTATGCACTTTTACCAATTCCATGAAACAATTATATCACGGTAAATATACTTAAATATACATCTTTCAACGTTTAGTGGTTAATGGCAGTAGGTGTAAATTTGATAATTGTCACAAGAAAAATCATGAGAGTCATCGAAATCCATGTAATAACAGGATATGATTCATCTGATCATTGGTTACACAACACAAAATATCCAAGGACAGACTGGGTGTGTTCTGGCGTCTTGGAAGGAATTGCCATAAAACCAAGTAATTTGGGATTTGAGTTATGATATTTCTTCTGGAAAGGATTAATATCAGAATTCAGGGGGACACTGTACTGCATTTCTGCCAGTTTGTAATTATCTTTTTTGACATATTTCTGCCTTTCACTCAGAAAGTCAGCGGTTGTGCCGGTTGTAGGCTGAAGTTTGACATGTTTATGTAAACACTCAACATATCACTGTGTTTATCACTTCATTTGTGATGATTTTCACAATGTTTTGTATATTGATATTCACCATGGAATCAAAACAAGGAATACTAGTGATGCTAGAAGTACTAAGTGACTGTTTAAAAAACAAAGTGCGCAGGAATTCACTGCACACTTTGAGTAAGTGGCAATGAGGAAATTTCTCTTCACATCTATGGAGAAGAACGGTACGTTAACCCTCTCCACAAGCTTCTGTAGCCATAGACAAGAAAGAACAAAAATTTCCAGTGCAACAGAATTACTTTTTATTTCTTTTAGTTTATTATAACTGAGAAAGGTGTGCAGGAAAGAAATTATAATAGTCGCTAGTGCATTTTCAACCTTCCTATTTTCTCTGGGAAATATAAATGGAAAGATGCATTAAATACCATCCTCCCCTAGGCCTTACTTCAGTTTATTTATAAGAAAACTTTTTCTTCAAGGATTTATTTGCATAGCATACAAATTTTTTCAATGGTCTTGACAACGCCCATTTTATGGGTACATGAAAAGAGTGTATAGGATTACCCGATTAAAAATCTACATTAAAGTCGAACACTTGTTCAGGAAAATTTGGCGCTCATACATGGAACTAGGATAAGCGCAACATGATCATCGTCTGCACATTTCTAGATCAACAAGGAATAACACCTACAATGTAACACGTTAAAATTTTATTAACTTTGACCAGTTAAGAATTTATTAAAAGCTGAGTTGTTTCTAAGTGTTGTGGAACGCAATCCTAGACTTCCCATTACTTCTTCGCTCCCCATTACAGTTTCATGAATATATCCTTTTTCCTGGAGTGTAACCCTCATTAAAGGGATTTAAAAAATTACATACAAGAAATATTGGCTGGACTACTGCTGGAATCATTGTACAAAATTAAAAAAAAAATCATAATTCCAGATTTTTTCTTTAGTGATAATGTAGCATTCATAATTGTGTACGTACCTTTCATGTATTTGTACAGAGATTACATTATCTGGTAAAGACTAGCGAAGAAATATATATTTACTTGTTTCTGAGTGGTTGTCAGGCGGATAGGAGGAGGCAGGGTAATGGACGGTGGTGAGTAGATACCCAATGAGCCAATGAGGGAGGCCCAAGCCTGGAGAAAAAATCGTGAGGGGGAGGGATGGTTTGGAATGGTTTGAGACCCATGGGGAGTACCCCGGCAGGGTAACTAACTGCTTCTTGCCATTGCTCGTTGCCTCTCACTGCCTCCCTTACTGCTTTACTGCCTCTCTTCATGCCTTTCTCTATCTTTCCTTGCCTCTCTATACTTCCCTCATTAATTCATCGCTTCCCTCCCTGCCTTTCACCATCCCTCGTTGCCTCTCTCAATCTCACTTTGAATCTCAATGTTTTCCTCAGTGATTCACTGCCTCCTTCCTTGCCTCTCACTGCCTCTGTCAATCTCTCCTTGCCTCTCACCGTCTCCGTCAGCGAATCAGTCCCTCTCACTATCTTCCTGGCTCCACCACTGCCTCTCTCCATCCTTCCTTACGTCTCATTGCCTTCATCACTGATTCACTCCCTCTCACTGTCTTCCTGCCTTTCTCACTGATTCATCAGAACACTGCCTCTCAATGAATCACTTCCTTCCTCAGTACCTTAGATATATGCATGTACAAAAGACCAATATTTTTTTTAGAGATTGCCGAAGATATTTTCCCTAGATTAATTATTTACGTTACCTTAATGGTAGGGTGGTAGGCAGGGGATGTTGGGTTGTTGGCGTTGGACAGAGGGTTGCAGGCGGGATAGGTTGGGAGGAGGGATATTGTTGACAAGACAGAGAGGCGAGTGTTTGTGTGGAGACACAGTAGAGATGTTTTTGTCCACGACGCATCACGATCAGTCTGTGATACAGTACTTGACACAGTAAACTTCACTATCTGTCTCCACTATGTTCTCACTATATTACACAGGCACCCATCCACCCTCTCCCATTCATCCATCCACCAACCCTATCACATTCACTACCCAACCATTGGTACATAGACTCACAGGTCTTCACATTAAATGTCTTTAGCCTAGAGTGACTTCTTAATTGATTAAACCTGTATAAATGGCTAAAACTACCCGTGTCGGAAGTCCTCAGGTGCATCAACTCTCTGTTAATAGGGATATAATTATATCCTAAAAATGAGATAGTTTCAATTATGTAGATAGTTTACCTCCTGTGACCATACACAAGAAAACTGTTAATCTATTTGAGGAAATTTTTATTTGTGACCCTGTGAAATGCCCACTCTGGCAGTCATTGTTGACACAGGTACCCATGACTCCAAACCTCCCAGTCTCACAAATGATGCGTTTCCTTACACCTGTTGTCCTATTCACCGAGCAGCAAATAGGTACCTGGGTGTTAGTCGACTTGGGGGCAAGATTACGGACCCCAATGGAAATAAGTTAGACAGTCCTGGATGACGCACTGGCTTTCTTGGGTTAACCTGGGTGCTATCCCTCCGGGGTTAAAACTCTCTCTCTCTCTCTCTCTCTCTCTCTCTCTTCTCTCTCTCTCTCTCTCTCTCTCTTAGAGAACACTTCCTTATGAGAATTAATCTAACTTGCAGGAAATTCATATCTGCATGCACAAACTAGAACTGACTTGTTGTGGAGACTATGCTAACTAGAAATCCCCTGATTCTTCTAATGCAATCTAGACTTCTGTCCCTTCTCTCACTTCAAGATGCCAAGTGCACAGGACTTATTCCAGCAAATATTCAGATGGTAATATTATCCCCAGCCTGCACCTTGAGGGTCCCTGAATTCATTGGGTATTCCCCTAATCAATATTTATGCACTCGATGGGACACTAGCTTATGGACTAATCTTTAAGGGTTGTTACTCTGCAATCTAACTCTGTGTTGGAATTTCAACCGTCATAACCCAAAACCCAAACACTATGTTTTCCCTAATACCCGTAGCCAATAATATACGAGGAGAAATGTTGAGTATTTATCATACTAAGGGGGCCTGGGAAAAGATGAATAATCACAGTTGAAGGGAGCCTTTCCGTTTTCAAGGCAGGTTGTTTTGATGACTCTTGGGACACTGAGCACAAGAGCTGCTAAAAGTGTTGTTGTCGCTGTCAGTGTCTGTCGACTCCGTCTTGCCTGAGTTCAAGAATGGTGTTGCAAGTTAACATTATATCTAATTTCATTATCTAATAAATCTTAATATTAATCTATATTAAGGTCTAATGTTACATTATATCCTAATATTAGTTACTAACAATTTAAGCCTACCTATGTCTTCCACAAAATATAAATCTTTCAATTGGTATCTGTATTTTCAGTCTCCAAGCTAGTATCTGTTGTTTGGGTGGGTTTTAAGGGTTCCCGTGACTGTCGCATCAACTTATTTACAAACAAATCTGGTCGGTGGAATTTCTTGGACTGAAAAAATTTCACACTAGTATATCAAATTGTGGAAGCCATTTGAATATTCCACTTCCCTTCCAATCTTTTCACTGTGTTTTACCAATAGGTATAATTTATTACATAATATGGTACAAAAGATTTAAGAGATTGTTGATAAAAAGATTCCATATACAGAATATGAGGTGTGAGAGATACATTTCTAGTACATATTGTTACGTGTCACTGGTCAGTCGTCAGTGGTCAGTGGTCAGTCGTCACGTGAGGTCACAGGCCCAGAGCTGCTTTGGGGATTAGTGTGGACGGTTGCAAAGCCATGGCTTGCTTTTGCAGTGTTTTAAAAATTGAGGTTGGAGAGTCTTGCTTCTCCAGGAGGAAATTAGGAGGCTGAAAGTTCACCTCAATGGGTTTGGGAGCGAGTGTGAGGGGAATGAGGCTACCAGCAGAGAGGTGCAGTCTCTCTCGCTGCGAGGAAGCTGTATGGGAGGTAGCAACGGCTACCAGCAGTGAGGTGCAGTTCAGCACTTGCTACAAGTGGCAAGTGATTCCCAGTAATGGGAAAAGCATCAAAATAAGGAAAGTTAAGAGAGAAGATTTAAAGGTAGGAAATCGCTTCTCTGTTCTTCAGGATGAGTGTACTTCAGTGGGCAGTGAAGGTAAAGGTACTACTTCCCCTGCAAATAGAGGCAAGCACATACTTGTGGTTGGTGACTCACAGGTAAGATATATGGACCGTGTTTTCTGTAATAGGAATAAGAAGGTAAGAGATAGAGTGTGCTTCCCTGGACCTGGTGTTAGTGACATAGTCAACAGGTTGGATAATATCATGTCAGGTAATGGGAACAAGCCTATTATCTGTCTCAGTGCTGGTGGAAAAGATATTGGGAAGGGTAGGAGAGAAGAGATGCTAGAGAATTACAGGTCAGCTATAGATTTAATTAAGTCTAAGGGAAGGGTCCCAATCGTATGTAGCATCTTGTCTAGAAGGGAAGTGGGCAATAAATGGTTGTCTAGGGCAATTGGTGTAAATTGCTGGCTAGACAGATACTGCAAGGAACTTGCAATCCCATTCATTGACAACTGGGACAAATTTTATGGCAAACATGATATGTATGCAAGGGATGGTGTACATCTCTCTGGGGCAGGGGTGGTAAAACTTGCAAACTCAGTCGAGAGGGCCATTGCTGAAATGCCTAGGATTTTAAACTGATAGAAGATAGAGGTATGGGTGTGTGTGGGAAACAGTCAGGTGGCAACACTAGGGTTGAAAACAGTAAATGTATAAAAGACATTCATCATGAAGTTATAAATAAAGACAATAGATCATGTCAGCAAACAAAGAGAGACAGCAGAGGGCAGCAAGGGACTAGCTCCCTTAAGGTCTATTATACTAATAGCAGGAGTGTAACAAATAAGATAGATGAGGTAAGATTAATTGCAAGTGCAGAAAACATAGATATCATTGCTATAACAGAGACCTGGCTCAATCTGAAAGATAGAGAGAAGCCTTCTGAATGTCACATGCGGTGGAGTAGCGATGTACGTCAGAGACAATTTAAATTGTTGTGTTAGACAAGATATAAAATTAGAAGCATCAGCCACTGAATCTGTTTGTTTACAGCTTCTCGAGGGCCGTGAAAAACTAATTTTGGGTGTGATTTACAGGGCCCCAAATATTGATAGGGAGTGCGGTAAACTTCTATGGGAAGAAATTCGTAAGGCCTCTACATGTAAAAATGTTGTGATAATGGGAGATTTCAACTATAGACATATTGACTGGAGCAATTTGACAGGAAATTTAGAGTCAAGTGACTTTCTTGATACGATTCACGATTTTTTTTAAAACAGTTTGTGACAGAGCCAACTAGAGGAAATAACCTGCTTGACTTGGTTCTTGCCAGCAGGGAAACACTAATTAAGAATCTTGAGGTTAATGATAAGCTTCGGGAAAGTGATCACAAATCACTCAGTTTTAATATATCATGGAACTCCCCTAATAATGGCAATCAAGTCTCGGTCCCTGACTTACGTTTGGCTGATTTCATAGGACTAAAAAATTACCTGGGTGAGCTGAACTGGAATGACCTGACTATGGATCAGGTAGGTGGTGAAAATTGCCTATATGAAGTTTTCCAGGGCATAGTTCTAGCTGCTCAGACAACTTATGTTCCAAATAGGGAAATCAGATCAAGCAAAAATGATCCTAAATGGATGAACAATAGATTAAAACATCTCATTGGTCAAAAGAGAGGCATATACAGGCAAATCAAAAGGGAAGAGGTGCAGTTAAGAAATCAATATATTCAGTAAAAGAGAGAAATAAAAAAGGGGAATAAGAAAAGCAAAAAGAGATTATGAGGTTAAAGTTGCAAGAGAATCGAAGACTAACCCAAAACGATTCTTTCAGGTATACAGAAGTAAGATCAGGGACCAGATAGGCCCACTCAAAAGTTACTCGGGTCAGCTCACGGACAGTGATAAGGAAATGTGTAGATTTTTTAACACATACTTCCTCTCAGTTTTTACACCGGAAGGTGCTAGCGATATTCACATGGTCCTGAGGCAAATAGATGAATTAAAACCTTACGAATTTATTTACTTTTTTCACTAAGGTATTTGAGGAGGCAGATCATGGTAATGAATATGATATTGTGTATATGGACTACAGTAAGGCTTTTGACAGGGCCCCACATCAGAGACTATTGAGGAAAATTAAGGCACATGGAATAGGAGGAGAAATTTTTTCCTGGATAGAGGCATGGTTGACAAATAGGCCGCAGAGAGTTTGCATAAATGGGGAGAAATCAGAGTAGGGAAACGTCACGAGCGGTGTTCCACAGGGGTCATTGTGGGGGGCCCCCTGTTGTTCACAATCTACATAAACGACATTATGGGGGGATAAGAGCCACATAAACAAGTTTGCTGATGACACCAAAATAGCCGTCTAATTCATTCTGACGAGGACACGAGCCCCAGGTTTTTTTTTAATAGCTGAGCAGTGGCGGAAAAGTGGCAGATGGGGGTTAACCCATAGACAAAGCAAAGAAAAATAACAAAAAAGGCACAATACCGTGACTGGAACGATACACAAAAACCCCACAAAAAAGAGGGAAGCTTGCGACGACTTTGGGGTCCGACTTGGACCATTGAAAAAAGTCAAACAACCAAAATTTTTACAGGAGGGCTATTTAGGCAGAAGAGGGGGTGGTAGTAGTAAAAATTAGTACAAGAAGGGATGTAATACCGACAAAGAAATAAGAACATCGAAAACCCCCGGCATCCCGTGGGACGTTTCGGCAAAACGTCTACGATGGGGGATGCCCGGTTTTGTGCATGTGTCTTAATTTCCCCTTTGTCGTATTACACACCATTCTTGACACTCTACTACTACTACCCCACCACCTACAAATCAAATTTCAAAATGTTGGACGGGAAAAATAACCTGCCACAAAAACTAAATAAGTAGATCTTAATATACGGTTGGGAAAAAAGATTTAGAATTTCTGGTTAGCAGTAATCCTCATGCGGAGGCAACAATTTGGCAACTAGGAGGAAGACCTGATTCAGGAAGGGTCAGCAATAGAAATAATTAGGGGAAGGTGGGAACCCTGTCATAGGGGTTTTTTTGCCAAGGGAAGGAGTTGGAAATGAATGGTTGTCCAGGAAATTTGGGTGTCAATTGCGGGCTGGACAAATACGTAAGGAAAATGCGGAACATTCATTGAAAATTGGACCTCTTCTAGGCAAAAAATGACATGTTCCCCGGGGAGGGGTTCACTTTTTTTCATTTTGGGGTGGGGGCACTGGCAACTTCAGTGGGGGGAGCTGTTTGGATTTTAAACTAGGAATATTAGTGATAGGGGTTTTTGGAAAGGGAAAAAAGTGAATTCCCCCCGTGTAGTAATATTATGATCAAGGGAACATAAAACAAACGAAGTAATTGAAAAGCCGTGAAACAGGTGATAAGGGCAGAAAAGGTTTTTGTAGAAAAACAGAAATAGCAGGAAGGGTAAAGAGAAAGGGGAGCTTTCAATGTTTATTACAAAAACCGCAGTGCTAGTGTGAGGGAAAAATTTTAATAAATAGCGAGGGGTAAAAAAACAAAGTTTCATTGCCGCTACTTGTTAAGGAAGGAAGTCCAGCTCCCCCTTTCCCCCCCCTTTTTTCTCCCCCACCCCCCTAAAGTGAAGTTTTTATTGCCGGCTGCTTGTTAAAGTAGGGTCAGCAGCTCCCCCTATCCCTTTCCCTCCCCTCTTCCCCCCCCCCCCCCCGAAAAGGGGGCGTGTGGGGGTCGGGCAAACATAAATCACTCGCTCACACTCCCCCAAAATACTTTAAATACGCCTGCCTTTTATTCAGTGGGTTTATTGTTGAAAACTTTACTTTGACCAATAAAAACTTAGTCTTTCAGCCTTGCTCAAGTTACTTTGTAATAAACACCACGTCCTTGTAGGATTTTACTTTTCATGGAAGTGATTATTTAAACAGTGGGTAACCGTCATCTTTTTTTTACTTGGATACAGAGGGGTCACCGTCAAACAACGAGAAAACTGATGTAACGGACTAACGTCCGGAGACGTCCCCATTTGGATTTAATTTCCTGTGCCCCCATTTTGGATTTAATTACCTGTGCACCTGTAGAAATTGCAGGACGTAACCCCACAACCAGGCGGGAAATCCCTGCTTTTCCTCTCATCGGGAAAATACTCACGGGTATACCTGAAGAACTACCCGTGGGTTTAACCAACACCGCGACCCCCCCCCCCTCATCCACAAACGGGTAACATTTTAATAACAGTGCACCAACACCAGAACCCCCTATATATATTAGCGTTGAATTCAGTTATTTATATTTTTCATTTTTCATTTTCTTTAATGTAGGATTAATATTTCATATTTAAGTGTTTTATATTTTATATTTTCTGTATAATAAAGTGTTTATGTTTGTCTGTTATTATTTCTTTTTCTATTCATTAATTTTCCTGAGGAGGAGCCAGCCTGAGTAATACTGTCTGAAGTTATTACAGGGCTGAGTAAGCCTTCACAGCTAGGAATAAGATGGACGAGTTGAGATTAGTTGCTAGTGCAGGTAACATTGATGTATTTGCCTTAACTGGGACATGGTTTAATTCAAAAAGTCGGGACATGCCTGCAGAATGTCACATTCAGGGTTTTAAATTGTTCCAAGTAGATAGAAGTATCGGGAAGGGGGGTGGGGTGGCATTGTATGTCCGAGATTGCTTGAACTGTTGCATAAAAACGGGTATTAAGTATGAAGTAGCACATACGGAGTCAGGATAGAATTTTCAGAGAGGGCATGAATAACTGATTTTAGGTGTGATATACCGTCCCCCAAACTTAGATAGGGACCAAGGGAGACTACTATGGGAGGAAATTGTTAAGGCCACAAGGCACGATAATGTAGTAATTTTAGGAGACTAACTTTAGTCATATTGATTGGAATTTCTTGACTGGGAATTTAGAATCATACGACTTCTTAGAAATAGTTCTGGATTGTTTTTTGAAGCAGTTTGTGACAGAACCTACAAGGGGAAATAACCTGCTTGACTTAGTTCTGGCAAACAATGAATCCCTTGTTAATAATTTAGAAATTTCAGAGGAACTGGGTGCTATCGACCACAAATCAATTACATTTAGCATTGAATGGAAGTACGATAGTAGCGATAACTCAGTAACAGTCCCAGATTTTCGCTTAGCAGATTGCGATGGGCTTAGAGAACACTTATCATCTGTTGACTGGGGTAACGAAGAGAGCTATCAATATGGCATTTTTCTGAACACTGTACATGCTGCTCAAAGAACGTTTATCCCGTAAAAAGAAATTAGATCAAATAGAAATGACCCAAAATGGATGAATAATAGGCTGAAATATCTACTAGGGCATAAGAAGGGAATTTATAGGCGTATCAAAAGAGGTGAGGGTCATCTTATGAATCAGTATATTGACATTAAGAGGGACGTTAAAAAGGGGATAAGAAAAGCTAAAAGGGACTATGAAATTGAAGTTGCTAAGGATTCGAAAACTAACCCAAAAGGTTTTTTCCAGGTCTATAGAACAAAAGTTAGAGATAAGATAGGTCCCAAATAATTAGCACATAAAAGAGAGAAGCTTTACGACGACGTTTCGGTCAAATTTTCACCATTTACAAAGTCACACTAACCAGAAGTGGAGCACGACGGCTATATATAGGCAGGAAGAGGTGGTGGTAGTAGTAGTAGTAGTACAAGAATGGTATATAATACCGACAAGATGAAATTAAGACACATGCACAACACCCGGGCATCCCTATCGTTGACGTTTCGCCATCCAGCCAGCCACTGGATGGCGAAACGTCCAAAACAAAGACACCCAGACGCCGCACATGTGTCTTAATTTCGTCAGTAGTAGTAGTCGTAGTAGTAGTAGAAGAGGTAGTAGTAGTGGTAGTGGTAGAAGTGGGGAGTAAGGAGGACGAGCCAGTCAAATGCAAAGGAAGGGGAGCACTGCAAGAGAGCTAGGTGCCCACAGAGGGAGAGCAAGCGCACAGAGGTGCGTGAAAGGGGAATTGGTGAAATAATTGAAGAAGACACGAGACAGAAGAGAGAAAGACAATCCAGAGGAGTAAAAGGAAAGAGGAAAGGGGAAGAGGGAGAAGAAGAAAAAAAAAGAAAAAATGAGGAGTCAAGTTAAGTCATGGGTGTTCTGAAGTTTGGAGCATTTTACAATGTAGTGGGAGAGGAAGGCATCTACAGAGACGAAGCCAGGGCTAAGATTCATGCAAGGAAAGTTGTGTATTAGAGAGGATTCAACTAGACGGCGACTGTTCGAGTTGGAAGTAGGGAAGACAGTTTTAGCAGAAGACCAGTCAATAGGATGGCTATGATCTATGACGTGACAGAAAAGAGCATTGTTAGTGTCGGCAAGCCTAACACTATTTTTGTGCTCCCTAAGTCTGGCAGAAAGAGATCGACCAGTTTCTCCGAAGTATTGAAGAGGACAGGAGGAGCAAGAAATAGAGTAGACACCAGGAACATCTGTAGAGGAAGGAGAGGTATGAACGAGATTAGTACGAAGAGTGTTAGACTGGCGGAAGGTAAGCTTGATGTCTAAGGGACAGAGAGAATTGTTGAGATTAGAAAGACCGGAAATGTAGGGAAGGCAGAGGACAGAAGAGTTCCCAGGAGTAGAGAGTTTGGGAGAGAAGAAATTACGTTTAGCACGTGAGAGGGCAGAGTCTATGAAATGGGAAGGGTAGCCAAGACGGGAAAACGAATTATGAAGAGTGGAAATTTCTGCTGGAAGGAACTGAGGATCACAGATGCGGAGGGAACGGAGAAAGAGGGAGATAAGAACACTTTTCTTGACAGGGGAAGCATGATAGGAAGAGTAGTGAATGTACATGCCACTGTGCATACGTTTTCGGCTTGTCACGGTAAGGAAACATCAACTACATGCTTTGGAAACACTCTATATACCAGACAGGGAAAACGTATCTTAGCCAACTAACACCATTCACTACATAATCAACAAAAATTCTCATGTAAAGTAAAAGGACACAAGTGCAACTAATGTGACATTTATTGTGGCAACGTTTCGCTCTCCTGGAGCTTTATCAAGCCATTACAAACAATACATGGACACAGAGGGTATATAAAGGCTCAGAGTGAGGTGCAATACTAGTGAGGTAACATTTCGATGTTCACTAGTGGTAGTAGTAGTAGTAGTAGTGGTAGTGACAAAAGTAATACAATATGATAGAGCAATTAATTCGTACAAGAGTAACAGGATATAAAAGCTATTATTGGGTAACATAAAAATAGGTTGGACAAATATAGACTGGAACGAGGCAGCTTGTTTCAGTGTTCACTCTCTGTAATGTGCTTTGTGTAGTATAACAGGAGAGACTATGTGATGGCAGGGTTTACTGTTTTCAGGAGGATTCTTGCTAAGACTTCGGAGATGGTGAAGCTGCCGTTGTTTTGTTTAATTGTATTCGAAACAGCGATCAGTGCTGATTCGAGGCACTTCCTTCTGCGGAAATTAGTTTCTTTGATCACTAATTGGGCGTCTCTGAATTTCATGAGATGATTGGTGGAATTTCGGTGTTGTACACAGGCGTTGTTCAAGTTATCGTTCCTACATGCGTAAATGTGTTCACTGAGGCGGGTGTCGAGGTTTCTTGCTGTTTCACCTACGTAAATCTTGTCACAGCCTCCACAGGGTATAGTGTAAACTCCTGCACTGACTGGTTCGTGGTGCTTGGATTGTGTCCTGGTTAGATCCTTGAAGTGCTAGAAGCGATGTCGACTCTGGTGTTAGCTTGTGAAAGTACTTTTGAGACGTTCAATGCAACCTGGCTGTTGGGAAGAATTATAACTTTGTTGGGAGTGGTGTTGATGCGTATAGAATTAATGATCTGAAGAGCTCTTTTCTTGCAGTCTTTGATGAAAAAAGAAGGAAAATGTAACTCAGTGAATGTTTGGTGAATGTATGTACATTCCTCGTCAAGAAACTCAGGACTACAAATTCGGTATGCTCTTAGGAAAAACCCTATGATGATGCCTCTTTTGGTCTTGGTATCTTGACTGGAATAGAAGTGTGTGAGATCATTTTTATTGGTGGGTTTCCGATAAACTTGAAATCTTAGGTTGTTGTCTACTTTGTGAATGAGGAAGTCGAGGAAAGGTAGCTTGTCATTGGACTCTTCTTCTAGTGTAAACTGGATCGCCGGTTCAACTGCGTTGAGCCTTGCCTGAAGATCCCGTACACCAAAACGTTTTGGAGTTATTACGAGGGCATCGTCCACGTAACGTAACCAAGTGACGCTTGAAGGGATGATGTTGGCGAAGTGTTCGGACTCTAGGTGTTCCATGTATAAGTTGGCTAGGACGGCACTTATGGGGGACCCCATTCCCATGCCGTAGGTTTGTTTGTAGAGCTTGTTATTGAAAGAAAAACAGTTGAAATTAACACAGAGTTTAATCAAGTCCAAAGGTTGGGCAAGCGTTGAAGTCTTTGTGCCAAGATCCCATGATGTTGCAGTGTCTGACAGATGTGACGAATGGTTTTGAGAACCGACAAGCTGAAGAATTGAGACACTTATGCAACACATGGGAATCTTTATTGAAGAAACGTACAAAGACTTCAACGCTTGCCCAACCTTTGGACGACGACCTACTTACACTAGTGGCAGGTCTCACTGTGATCCCGCCTCCTCCTCCTTCAACTCATCTCACCGCAGTATATAAGCCACCTCTCTGGCCCTATGCTGCACTTCCTACAAGAGTGATGGACTGAACACATCGATTCCAGGTTGAGGGACTGATTACCTCAAACTTCTACTCTCCGTACCCACTTCTACTTTGTATTGGACTGATGAAGCCACTGTGTGGCGAAACGTTTCTTCAATAAAGATTCCCATGTGTTGCATAAGTGTCTCAATTCTTCAGCTTGTCGGTTTTCAAAACCATTCGTCACATCTGTCAGACACTGCAACATCATGGGATCTTGGTACAAAGACTTCAACGCTTGCCCAACCTTTGGACGACGACCTACTTACACTAGTGGCAGGTCTCACTGTGATCCCGCCTCCTCCTGCTTCAACTCATCTCACCGCAGTATATAAGCCACCTCTCTGGCCCTATGCTGCACTTCCTACAAGAGTGATGGACTGAACACATCGATTCCAGGTTGAGGGACTGATTACCTCAAACTTCTACTCTCCGTACCCACTTCTACTTTGTATTGGACTGATGAAGCCACTGTGTGGCGAAACGTTTCTTCAATAAAGATTCCCATGTGTTGCATAAGTGTCTCAATTCTTCAGCTTGTCGGTTTTCAAAACCATTCGTCACATCTGTCAGACACTGCAACATCATGGGATCTTGGTACAAAGACTTCAACGCTTGCCCAACCTTTGGACGACGACCTACTTACACTAGTGGCAGGTCCCACTGTGATCCCGCCTCCTCCTGCTTCAACTCATCTCACCGCAGTATATAAGCCACCTCTCTGGCCCTATGCTGCACTTCCTACAAGAGTGATGGACTGAACACATCGATTCCAGGTTGAGGGACTGATCACCTCAAACTTCTACTCTCCGTACCCACTTCTACTTTGTATTGGACTGATGAAGCCACTGTGTGGCGAAACGTTTCTTCAATAAAGATTCCCATGTGTTGCATAAGTGTCTCAATTTTTTAGCTTGTCGGTTTTCAAAACCATTCGTCACATCTGTCAGACACTGCAACATCATGGGATCTTGGTACAAAGACTTCAAAGCTTGCCCAACCTTTGGACGACGACCTACTTACACTAGTGGCAGGTCCCACTGTGATCCCGCCTCCTCCTTCTTCAACTCATCTCACTGCAGTATATAAGCCACCTGAACATCAAAAATGGTATACAATACCGACAGGTTGGTAGGTAAGACACATAGGCAACAGTTAGGCAACTTTATTCCGAAACGTTTCGCCTACACAGTAGGCTTCTTCAGTCGAATACAGAAAGTAGGCAGGAACAGTAGAGATGTGAAGACGATGTAATCAGTCCATCACCCTTGAAGTCGTTGAATTTGAGGTTGTCAGTTCCTCGGCCTGGAGAAGTTCAGTTCCATAGTCAGGAACCTCTCTGGCCCTATGCTGCACTTCCTACCAGAGTGATGGACTGAACACATCGATTCCAGGTTGAGGGACTGATTACCTCAAACTTCTACTCTCCTTACCCACTTCTACTTTGTATTAGACTGATGAAGCCACTGTGTGGCGAAACGTTTCTTCAATAAAGATTCCCATGTGTTGCATAAGTGTCTCAATTCTTCAGCTTGTCGGTTTTGAAAACCATTCGTCACAAGATTTACGTAGGTGAAACAGCAAGAAACCTCGACACCCGCCTCAATGAACACATTTACGCATGTAGGAACGATAACTTGAACAACGCCTGTGTACAGCTCCTTCTCCGCACGTATGCCGTATTCTATTCAAGATTGATGGACTGACCACATCGACTCAAGGTTGAGGGACTGATTACCTCATTCTCCTCTTGTTCTTCAAGATTCTCCTTTGCATGGACTGATGAAGCCACTGTGTGGCGAAACGTTTCCTCAATAAAGATACCCAAGAGTTGCACATGCGTCTAATTTATCAGCATGTAGGTTCTCTGAACCATTCATCTACAAACCTGTCAGACACTGCAACTTCTTGGGATCTTAATACTTGGGAATTCTTCACTTGCCTAATTCTTGGGCACGACCTACTTCCACATTGAACAAATGTGACACCACCTATGACTGCTGCACCTCTCCTACCAACGGTTCATAAGCTCCTTCTCCACACGTATTCCGTATTCTATTCAAGATTGATGGACTGACCACATCGACTCAAGGTTGAGGGACTGATTACCTCATTCTCCTCCAGTTCTTCAAGATTCTCCTTTGTATGGACTGATGAAGCCACTGTGTTGCGAAACTCAAGAGTTGCACATGTGTCTAATTTATCAACATGTCGGTTCTCTGAACCATTCATCTACAAATGTCCATAGTTATTTTTAAGGGAACCTGTCTTATCTCTGACTTTTGTTCTATATACCTGGAAAAAACTTTTTGGGTTAGTTTTAGAATCTCTAGCAACTTTAACTTCATAGTCCCTTTTAGCTTTTCTTATCCCCTTTTTAATGTCCCTCTTAATGTCAATATACTGATTCATAAAATGACCCTCACCTCTTTTGATACGCCTATAAATTCCTTTCTTATGCCCTAGTAGATATTTGAGCCTATTATTCATCCATTTTGGGTCATTTCTATTTGATCTAATTTCTTTATATGGGATAAACGCTCTTTGAGCAGCATGTATAGTGTTCAGAAAACTGTCATATTGATAGCTCTCTTCGTTACCCCAGTCAACAGATGATAAGTGTTCTCTAAGCCCATCGTATTCTGCTAAGCGAAAATCTGGGACTGTTACTGAGTTATCCCTACTATCATACTTCCATTCAATGCTAAATGTAATTGATTTGTGGTCGCTAGCACCCAGTTCCTCTGAAACTTAAAAATTATTAACAAGGGATTCATTGTTTGCCAGAACTAAGTCAAGCAGGTTATTACCCCTTGTAGGTTCTGTCACAAACTGCTTCAAAAAACAATCCTGAACTACTTCTAAGAAGTCGTATGATTCTAAATTCCCAGTCAAGAAATTCCAATCAATATGACTAAAGTTAAAGTCTAGAATTACTACATTATCGTGCCTTGTGGCCCTAGCAATTTCCTCCCATAGTAGTCTCCCCTGGTCCCTACCTAAGTTTGGGGGACGGTATATCACACCTAAAATTAATTTTTCATGCCCCACTGAAAATTCTATCCAAACAGACTCTGTATGAAGATTGAGACACTTATGCAGCATATGGGAATCTTTATTCAGGAAACGTTTCGCCACACAGTGGCTTCATCAGTCCAATACAAAGAGGAAGGAGTAAGGAGAGGAGGAGTATGAGGTAATCAGTCCCTCAGCCTGGAGTCGATGTGTTCAGTCCCTCAATCTTGTAGAATGTACAGCATAGGGCCGTAGACGTGGCTTATATACTGTTGTGAGGTGAGGTGAAGCAGGCGGAGGCGGGGTCATAGTGGTACCATCCACTAGTCGAAGTTCGTCTTCGTCCAAAAGTTGAACAAGTGTTGAAGAATTCTTTGTAACAAGATCCCATGCTGCAGTGTCTGACAGTTGTGATGAATGGTTTGAAAAACCGACAAGTTGAAGATTGAGGCACTTATGCAGCATATGGGAATCTTTATTCAGGAAACGTTTCGCCACACAGTGGCTTCATCAGTCCAATACAAAGAGGAAGGCGTAAGGAGAGGAGGAGTATGAGGTAATCAGTCCCTCAGCCTGGTGTCGATGTGTTCAGTCCAGAATGTACAGCATAGGTATGTATGTATGTATGTATGTATAATGTTATATACTGCTTATGTACTGCGGTGATACGCAAATAACCCGCACATAAAAGAGAGAAGCTTACGACGACGACTTTGTCAATGGTCCAAGTCGGACCGAAACGTCGTCGTAAGCTTCTCTCTTTTATGTGCGGGTTATTTGTGTATCGTTCCAGTCACGGTATTGTGCCTTTTTTGTTATTTATACTGCGGTGAAATGATTTGAAGCAGGAGGCGGGATCACAGTGGGACCTGCCACTAGTGTAAGTAGGTCGTCGTCCAAAGGTTGGGCAAGCGTTGAAGTGTTTGTACCAAGATCCCATGATGTTGCAGTGTCTGTGATCCCACCTCCTCCTGCTTCAACTCATATCACCGCAGTATATAAGCCACCTCTCTGGCCCTGTGCTGCACACACCAGAGCACTGCTTACTCACGATGCATTACTCTAACAGAGTAAAGATCAAACCAGCGAGTGACACAACCAATGAGTCGTCCAAACTAGCACTTGAAGCTGTCGTTAGTGGCAAACCATACCCCCGACAGGGATTGAACCCGCGGTCATAGAGTCTCAAAACTCCAGCCCGTCGCGTTAGTGGCAGGCTGCAAGTCAAATGTAATGCGATTTTATCGCTCAAGGAGGCCTTTGTTGTCGTCTGTACAGACGACACAGAGGCTGAGAAACTACTTACCACTACTGCTACTACCTCTCTACTAGACCAGGGATTTCTTGTCTTAACTTCCCCAGCACTGAGGGCCAGGAGAACTGTGTTCCTCAAGCGACTCGACAACCTTATCACTGTACAGGCCACTGAAGAAATCAAGTCATCTATCGAAGCAAAGAACCCTTGGGCCAAGGTGGACTTCATTACTAAAATACCCAATGCTTCATCCATGCTGAAGGTCACCTTCAGTGACGTCAACATGGCAGCCAGAGCTGCCATGTTGAAATTCCAACATATCTCACAGTGCTATAATTGTTACTCATACTTACACACCACAAATGATTGTCCTATCAAGGACAAGAAGTTTTGCTCCTCCTGTGGCGGTGAGGGTCATGACTTCAAGAATTGCACTACTGCTTCACCACCTAAATGCTTGAACTGCAAGAATGACCACCATACTCTTGCTGCCAGGTGCCCTACCAGAAGAGACATACTCAAGAAACAACAACAACAAAAGAAACCTAACCCACAAGCAACCACATATTCTGCTATCGCCAAGCTTCAAGCAGACACTACCAAGATACTACATGCCACGCAAGCTGCTCCCACCACTTCCCTGCCAGCACCTACTGCCGACTCCACCAAGATTCTTTATTGCATTATGTATGCTCATGTACAGAATGCAGCTGAGCCTGGTTCCTTCAACCCACCATCAATGAACTTTTCAAACTAAATAATATGCCTGGCCTCACATTCCCTGCATCACCACCTTCCACTGAGATCCTAAAATCTACTGCAAATGTTGCCAGCATCACCGCTGCTCCACCGCTGTCACAACCTCCACTAGACACAGAGATGGACCAATCAGAGACCACTGAGACGTCGGCAAACCCCACCAATGAGAGTCCATACCGCTTGCATCCACTGCTAGAGCAACTGACCAGTCGGAAATCTCGCCTTCACCAGTTCAGCCACCAGCCAAGAAAGCAAAAACACAAGAAACTGCGGATGCACCTCACGGTGCCACTGACACTGCTGCACCACAACAAGTCCGATATCTGAAGGGTGTATACTTCTACACAACCAAGCAGTATAAGAACACAATGCTGTCTTCAGAGGTCCATCAGCGCCTCCAGGACAGAACAGTCAAGTATACCTACGACCAAGCTGTTACATACACCACTGCAGACATGACCAGACTACTCGCTGCCAACACCCAACACCTTGTGGAAGTCGAGTACACCTCAAAGAGGAAATTCAGGATGCTTCAGAATGGGGACCTTGAAGACGGTACCCTCCTCTAGCACGACTGTCCATGACCATTCACCATGAAGATAAGTTTCCCCAGCACTTTGCTGTCCGCTAAAACTGGGGTGTGGCTCCAATCGACCCTATAACTGCTGCCTCTGCCGGACTGCGCTTCTCTTCGGGGAGGTCAGCGCGGGATGGAAGAAGACGACACACTCCAACTGGAGGGCCAAGAAAGAGGAAAGAAGATGATCGACACCCCCCACCTGGGGGGCCGTTGCCGGTTCGCCATCTGGAGGGGACCTGGACCGGGAGTACCGGCTAATCAACATGAATGAATGAAAATAAACACCAACACACGACACTCCACACAGGAGAGCACAGCGCTAGCACGGTCGACACCATGCCTTGCCCTTCTAGGGCAGGGTTGGTGCCAGAGCCCGAGTTTGTAGCTCACAAGATGAGGGGGTACTTGTGCCTCCTCCCATGGGAGACTTAGGTCTCAGACACTCCATAGATAGGGAGCCATTGCGGGCCACCAAGTGGAAGGGCCCGGGCCGGGAGAATACCGGCGAATCTTTAACAACCTGTGCTGCACTTCCTACAAGAGTGATGGACTGAACACATCGATTCCACTTTGAGGGACTGATTACCTCAAACTTGTACTCTCCGTACCCACTTCTACTTTGTATTGGACTGATGAAGCCACTGTGTGGCGAAACGTTTCTTCAATAAAGATTCCCATGTGTTGCATAAGTGTCTCAATTCTTCAGCTTGTCGGTTTTCAAAACCATTCGTCACATCTGTCAGACACTGCAACATCATGGGATCTTGGTACAAAGACTTCAAAGCTTGCCCAACCTTTGGACGACGACCTACTTACACTAGTGGCAGGTCCCACTGTGATCCCGCCTCCTCCTGCTTCAACTCATCTCACCGCAGTATATAAGCCACCTCTCTGGCCCTATGCTGCAGGTTAGAACAGCACACCATACAGCGGGAGCATCGTCACCATGCCCAGCCCTTCTAGGGCTGGGTAGGTGCCTGAGCCAGAGCTTTCAGCTCACAAGACTGTCATTCCCATTAGCCCCCTTGGGGCGCGGATGGCAGACCAGAGAGGCCTAGCTTCTCCCTACAAGCCCCTAGAGGGCGGGGAATGTGGCTAGGCCTGGGGACAGTTGGTCCCAGAGATGAGGGGTATGATTAACACCATGCCTAGCCCTTCTAGGGCAGGGTTGGTGCCTGAGCCCGAGCTAGTAGTTCACAAGATGAGGGGGTACTTGTGCCTCCTCCCATGGAAGACTTAGGTCTCAGACACTCCCTAGACAGGGAGCCAGTGCCTGGTCACCACTTGGAAAAGGCCCGGGCCGGGAGAATACCGGCGAATCTTTAACAACAACCTATGCTGCACTTCCTACAAGAGTGATGGACTGAACACATCGATTCCACTTTGAGGGACTGATTACCTCAAACTTAAACTCTCCTTACCCACTTCTACTTTGTATTGGATTGATGAAGCCACTGTGTGGCGAAACGTTTCTTCAATAAAGATTCCCATGTGTTGCATAAGTGTCTCAATTCTTCAGCTTGTCGGTTTTCAAAACCATTCGTCACATCTGTCAGACACTGCAACATCATGGGATCTTGGTACAAAGACTTCAACGCTTGCCCAACCTTTGGACGACGACCTACTTACACTAGTGGCAGTTCCCACTGTGATCCCGCCTCCTCCTGCTTCAACTCATCTCACCGCAGTATATAAGCCACCTGAACATCAAAAATGGTATACAATACCGACAGGTTGGTAGGTAAGACACATAGGCAACAGTTAGGCAACTTTATTCCGAAACGTTTCGCCTACACAGTAGGCTTCTTCAGTCGAATACAGAAAGTAGGCAGGAACAGTAGAGATGTGAAGACGATGTAATCACCCTTGAAGTCGTTGAATTTGAGGTTGTCAGTCCCTCGGCCTGGAGAAGTTCAGTTTCCATAGTCGGGAAAACCCTCTCTGGGCCCTAGCTGCCCTTCCTACCAGATGAGGACAAAACACATCGATTCCGGGTTGAGGACTATTACCTCAAATCTACTCTCCTTACCACTTTCTTTGTTTTAGACTGATGAAGCCACTGTGTGGCGAAACGTTTTTTCAAAAAAGTTTCCCCATGGTTGCTAAGTGCCCCGTTCTTCACTTGTGGGTTTTAAAAACCATTCGCCAAAAGTTTTACGTGGGTTGAAACGAAAGAACCTCGACACCCGCTCAATTTTGGAACGAAAACTTGAACAACGCCTGGTACAACACCGAAATTCCCCAAAATCTCATGAAATTCAGAGACCCCAATTAGTGATCAAAGAAACTAATTTCCCCCCGACGCAAATGCCTCGAATCACATGATCGCTGTTTCAAATACAAATTTAAAAAAAACAAGGCAGCTTTCCCCTCTCCGTAGTCTTTGCAAAAAATCCTCCTGAAAACAGTAAAACCCGCCCACATAGTCTCTCCTTTTTTTAACACAAAGACATTACGAGAGTGAAAACGAAACAAGCTGCCTTTTCCAGTCTATATTTGTCCAAGCTATTTTTATGTTACTCAAGTAATAGCTTTTATATCCTTTTACTCATGTACGAATTAATTGCTTTACCATATTGTATTACTTTTATCACTACCACTACTACTACTACCACTACTACCACTACCACGAGTGAACATCGAAATGGTACCTCACTAGTATTGCACCTCACTCTGAGCCTTTATATACCCTCTGTGTCCGTGTATTTTTTGTAATGGCTTGATAAAGCTCCTGGAGAGCGAAACGTTGCCACAATAAATGTCACATTCGTTGCACTTGTGTCCTTTTACTTTACAACTCTTGGGTATCTTTACTGAGGAAACGTTTCGCCACACAGTGGCTTCATCAGTCCATACAAAGGAAAATCTTGGTGGTTAACGCTCTCGCTTCACACGGCGAGGGCCTGGGTTCGATTCCCAGCCAGAGTAGAAACACTGGACGTGTTTCTTTCCACCTGTTGTCTATGTTCCCCATCAGTAAAATGGGTACCTGGGTGTTAGTCGACTGGTGTGGGTCGCATCCTGGGACACTGACCTAAGGAGGCCTGGTCACAGACCGGGCCGCGGGGACGTTGACCCCCGGAACTCCCTCCAGAG
Organism: Cherax quadricarinatus; assembly: GCF_026875155.1. Lineage (NCBI taxonomy): Eukaryota > Metazoa > Arthropoda > Malacostraca > Decapoda > Parastacidae > Cherax > Cherax quadricarinatus. Next base: position 42,864,443 of record NC_069418.1, on the reverse strand, counting down.
AAACTCCAGATAATCAGTCCCTCAACCTTGAGTCGATGTGGTCAGTCCATCAATCTTGAATAGAATACGGCATACGTGCGGAGGAGCTTATAAACCGTTTGCAGGATAGGTGCAGCAATCATAGGTGGTGTCACATTTGTTCAGTATGGAAGTAGGTCGTGCCCAAGAATTAGGCAAGCGAAGAATTCCCCACCTATCCTGCCAACGGTTTATGAGCTCCTTCTCCGCACGTATGCCGTATTCTATTCAAGATTGATGGACTCACCACATCGACTCAAGGTTGAGGGACTGATTACCTCATTCTCCTTCTGTTCTTCAAGATTCTCCTTTGTATGGACTGATGAAGCCACTGTGTGGCGAAACGTTTCCTCAATAAAGATACCCAAGAGTTGCACATGTGTCTAATTTATCAACATGTCGGTTCTCTGAACCATTCATCTACAAACCTGTCAGGCTCTGCAACTTCTTGGGATCTTAATACTTGGGAATTCTTCACTTGCCTAATTCTTGGGCACGACCTACTTCCACATTGAACAAATGTGACACCACCTATGACTGCTGCACCTCTCCTACCAACAGTTCATAAGCTCCTTCTCCACACGTATTCCGGATTCTATTCAAGATTGATGGACTGACCACATCGACTCAAGGTTGAGGGACTGATTACCTCATTCTCCTCCTGTTCTTCAAGATTCTCCTTTGTATGGACTGATGAAGCCACTGTGTGGCGAAACCCAAGAGTTGCACATGTGTCTAATTTATCAACATGTCGGTTCTGTGAACCATTCTTTTCTAAAAATTTGCCCTTAGTTTTTTTTAAGGGAACCTGTCTTATCTCTGACTTTTGTTCTATATACCGGGAAAAAAACCTTTTTGGGGTTATTTTTAAAAAATTTCTACAATTTTAAAACTTCATGGCCCCTTTTTTACCCTTTTCCCAAATTCCCCTTTTTAATGTCCCTTTTAATGTCAATATACTGATTTCATAAGATGACCCTCACCTCTTTTTGATCCCGCCTAAAAAATTTTCCCTTTCTTATGCTTAGTAATATTTGGGTATTATTAAACCTTTTTGGGTCATTTCTATTTGTCTTTTTTTTCTTTTTAAGGGTTAAACCGCTCTTTGGCCTCATTTTATAGTGTTCAAAAAAACTGTCAAAATTGGGATTTTCTCCCCTTCGTTCCCCCCCGTCAAAGATGATAAGTGTTTCTCTAACCCCATCGTAATCTCCCAAGCAAAAATTTGGGGACGTTACGATTTTATCCCAACAATCTTTATTTCCCTTTCAAAAAAATTTGAAATTTGGATTTGTGGTCCCCCTAGCACCCAGTTCCTCTGAACTTCAAAATTTTAAATTAACAAGGGTTTTCTTTTGTTTGCCAAAAACCTAAGTCAAGCGGTTATTCCCCCTTTGTAGTTTTTGTCACAAATGCTTAAAAAAAACCAATCCTGAACTATTTTCTAAAAAATGGGTAGGGATTTTTAAATTTCCCCAGTTAAGAAATTCCAATCAATATAATTTAAAATTTAAAAGTTTCTAGAATTACACTTTATGTCCCCTTTGGGGGAAAAAACCCAATTTCCTCCCAAAAGCCCTTCCCCCTTGCCCCTACCAAAGGGTTTTGGGGGACGGAAATATCAAAACAAAAATTTAATTTTTCATCCCCTCTAAAAAATTCTACCCAAACAGACTCTTATAAAGGGATTGGGGACATTTTTTGCAGCAAAATGGAATTTTTAAATTCAGGAAAAACGTTTCGCCCACCAGGGGTTTATCAGTCCAATACAAAGGGAAAAGGCGTTAAGGAGAGGAGGGAAAGGGGTAATAGCCCCTTTCACCCTGGAGTCGATGGTTCACCCATAAATTTCTTGTAGAATGCACAGCTTTGGGGCCGTAGACGTGGCCCTTTTATAGGTTTTGGGGGGTGAGGTGAAGCAGGCGGGGGGGCGGGGGGGCATAGTGATACCAACCAAGTCGAAGGGGGTTTCGTTTTCCCAAAGGTTGAACAAGTTTGAAAAAATTTTTGTAACAAGGGCCCCTGCTGCAGTGTTTTGGGCAGTTGTGATGAATGGTTTGAAAAAAAACCCACAAGTTGAAGATTTGGGGGACACTTATGCGCATATGGGGAAACTTTATTCAGGAAAAAGTTTTTGCCACACATGGCTTTTATCAGTCCAAATACAAAAAAGGAAGGCGTAAGGAGGGAGGAGTATGAGGTTTAAACAGTCCCCCAGCCCGGGGGTCGATGTGTTCAGTCCATTTAATCTTTTGGAATGGGACAGGCCCTATGTATGTATATAAATTTTGTATGTATAATTTTTATACTGCTTAATACGCGGTGATACACAAAAACCCGCACCAAAAAGAGAGAAGCTTACGACCCAAGGGCTTTGTAATGGGCCTAAATCGGACCCAAACTTTGTCGTAAGCTTCTCTCTTTTATGGGCGGGTTATTTTTGTATTTGTTCCAGTTTACGGTAATTTTGCCTTTTTTTTTATTTAAAAATGCGGTTGAAATGGTTGAAACCCAAGAGGCCCGGGGTCAAAGGGGGGACCCTGCCTAGGGGTAAAATAGGTCGTCGTCCAAAGGGGGGGCCCAAACGTTTTAAAATCTTTGTCCAAGATCCCCTGATTTTTGCAGTGTCCCCGTGGGTCCCAAACCCCCTCCTGCCCTTTAACTCATTTTCACCCCGGGTTTTTAAGCCACCCCCCCTTGGCCCTGTGCGGCACACACCCGGCACTGTTACTTTACGATGCTTTCTCTAACAGAGTAAAGATCCCAAAACCCGCGAGTGACACAACCAATGAGTCTTTCCCAAAATAGCACTTGAAGCTGTCGTTTTGTGGCAAACCATACCCCCCACCGGGAAAGGGAACCCCCGGTCCTTTGAGTCCAAAAAAAATCCAGCCCGTCGCGTTGTGGGGAGGCTGCAAGTCCAAAAAGTAATGCGATTTTATTTGCTCAAGGGGGGCCCCTTTGTTGTCGTCTGTACAGACGACACAGAGGCTGAGAAACTACTTACCATACTGTACTACCTCTCTCCCTAGACCGGGGGTTTCTTGTCTTAATTTCCCCAGCCTGAGGGCCAGGAGAACTGTGTTCCCAAGCGACTCGACACCTTATCCTGTAAAAGGCCACTGAAGAAATCAAGTCACTATCGAAGCAAAGAACCCTTGGGCCAAGGTGGACTTCTTACTAAAATACCCAATGCTTCATCCATGCTGAAGGTCACTTCAGTAAACGTCAACTTGGGAGCCAGAGCTGCCATGTTAAAATTTTCCAACATATCTCACGTGCTATAATTGTTACTCTACTTACACCCCCACCAAATGATTGTCCTATAAAGGGACAAGAATTTTGTCCTCCTGTGGCGGTGAGGGCCCATGACTTCAAAATTGCACTACTGCTTCACCACCTAAATGCTTGAACTGCAAGAATGACCACCATACTCTTGCTCCCAGGTGCCCTCCCAGAAGAGACATACTCAAGAAACAAAAAACAACAAAAGAAACCTAACCACAAGCAACCACATATTTTGTATCGCCAAGCTTCAAGCAGACACTACCCAAGATACTACATCCCACGCAAGCTGCTCCCACCACTTCCTGCCAGCACCTACTGCCGACTCCACCAAGATTCTTTATTGCATTATGTATGCTCATGTACAGAATGCAGCTGAGCCGGGGTTCCTTCAACACCACCATCAATGAACTTTTCAAACTAAATAATATGCCTGGCCTCCACTTTCCCCTGCATCACCACTTCCACTGAGATCCTAAAATCTACTGCAAATTTTTGCTAGCATCACCGCTGCTCCACCGCTGTCACAACCTCCACTAGACACAGAGATGGACCAATCAGAGACCACTGAGACGTCGGCAAACCCCACCAATGAGAGTCCACTACGCTTGCATCCACTGCTAGAGCAACTGACCAGTCGGAAATCCGCCTTCACCAGTTCAGCACCAGCCAAGAAAGCAAAAACACAAGAAACTGCGGATGCACCTCACGGTGCCATGACACTGCTGCACCACAAACAAGTCCGATATCTGAAGGGTGTATATTCTACACAACCAAGCAGTATAAGAAACAATGCTGTCTTCAGAGGTCCTTTCAGCGCCTCCAGGACGGAACAGTCAAGTATACCTACGACCAAGCGTTACATACACCACTGCAGACATGACCAGACTACTCGCTGCCAACACCAACACCTTGTGGAAGTCGAGTACCCCTCAAAGAGGAAATTCAGGATGTTTCAGAATGGGGACCTTGAAGACGGTCCCCTCCTCTAGCACGACTGCCCATGACCATTCACCATGAAGATAAGTTTCCCCAGCACTTTGCTGTCCGCAAAAAACTGGGGTTTGTGGCTCCAATCGACCCTGTAACTGCTGCCTTCTGCCGGACTGCGCTTCTCTTCGGGGGGTCAGCGTGGGGATGGAAGACGACACGCTCCAACCCGGGGCGGCCAAGAAAGAGGAAAGAAGATGATCGTCACCCCCACCTGGAGGGGCCCCTGCCGGGTCGCCCTCTGGAGGGGACCTGGACCCGGGAGAGACGGCTAATCAACATGAATGAATGAAAATGAACACAACACACGACACTCCATACGCAAAAGCACGCGCTAGCACGGTCGACACCGTGCCTTGCCCTTCTAGAGCAGGGTTGGTGCCAGAGCCGAGTTTGTTTGCTCACAAAGATGAGGGGAATACTTGTGCCTCCTCCCATGGGAGACTTAGGTCTCAGACACTCCCTAGACAGGGAGCCAGTGCCGGGCCACCAAGTGGAAGGGCCCGGGCCGGGAGAATTCCGGCGAATCTTTAACAACCTGTGCTGCACTTCCTACAAGAGTGATGGACTGAACACATCGATTCCAGGTTGAGGGACTGATTACCTCAAACTTCTACTCTCCTTACCCAATTCTACTTTGTATTGAACTGATGAAGCCACTGTGTGGCGAAACGTTTCTTCAATAAAGATTCCCATATGTTGCATAAGTGTCTCAATTCTTCAACTTGTCGGTTTTCAAAACCATTCATCACAAGTGAGAATTGTTGGATTTGAGAGGGACATGACCTCTCAGTGGCTACATTCTCACTGCTACTACTACTGCTACTACTACTCTGCACCTCTCCTTCCGACAGTATTTAAGTCTCCGCACTGTCGCTTGATCTTCAGATAGTTGCTGACTATGGGACTGAACTTCTCCAGGCTGAGGGACTGACAACCTCAAATTCTACGACTTCAAGGGTGATGGACTGATTACATCGACTTCACATCTCTACTGTTCCTGCCTACTTTCTGTATTCAACTGAAGAAGCCTACTGTGTAGGCGAAACGTTTCGGAATAAAGTTCCTAACTGTTGCCTATGTGTCTTACCTACCAACCTGTCGGTATTGTATACCATTTTGATGTTCAACCTGTCGGTATTGTATACCATTTTGATGTTCATTAAGGTTGCTGCTCACCATAACCTCCGAGTACTTTTCGCAATCTGTATGACTAAGTTCTACATCATTTAACTTATAAGTGCTAGGGTTATGGACACTCCCGAGCTTCAGAACCTTGCATTTATCTACACTGAACTGCATCTGCCAACCTGTAATGGCTTGATAAACCTCCTGGAGAGCGATAAGTTGCCACAATAAAATGTCACATTAGTTGCACTTGTGTCCTTTTACTTTACATATTGTCGGTAATTCTACCAACTTTACTACAAGAATATAGTTTGTTTAAATCCTCATGAAGTTCCATAACATCTACGTTTGAATCAATTATCCTACCTATCTTTGTGTCATAGGCGAATTTGCTCATATCACTAGTAATTCCCTCATCAAGATCATTGATATATATTATAAACAACAACGGGCCCAAGACTGATCCCCGTGGAACGCCACTTGTTACAGATCCCCACTCGGATTTAATTAACCCCATTTATGGACACTCTCTCCTTCCTGTCTGTGAGCCATGACTCGATCCACGAGAGCACTTTTCCCCCAATGCCATGAGCTGCCAATTTCTTTAACAGTCTTTGGTGCGGAACTCTATCAAAAGCCTTACTAAAATCTAAGTAAATAATATCAAATTCTTTATCCTGGTCAACAGCCTCAAAAGCTTTACTGAAGAAAGTTAATAAATTAGTTTGACAAGACCGGCCTCTTGTGAATCCATGCTGAGTATCATTAATCAAGCTATGTTTATCGAGATGGCTTCTAATAATCTGAGCTATAATTGACTCTAGTAATTTGCCTACAATTGAGGTCAGGCTTATTGGGTGGTAATTTGACGGTAACGACTTGTCCCCTGTTTTAAAAATAGGAATTACATTAGCCATCTTCCACATATCAGACACTACACCTGTTTGAAGAGAAAAATTAAAAATATTAGTTAATGGTTTACAGAGTTCCATTTTGCATTCCTTAATGAGTCGCTCTCCTGTTGGATGTTCAGATCTTCCATTCTGATTTCGTCCCTCAGTCTGGTGCCTGTGATAAAGCGGAGTGCCTTGTTCTGGAATCATTGCAGCTGAAACATGTGTTTGTTGTTGTTAGTTATATTAAGAAGCACCACATAAGATGTTAAGACATATCCGCATTTTAAGTACGTGCTTCTTGATATGAGAAGGAATCTGATTAATCCTGTATAGGTGACCGAGGTGGGATTTTTGATGACATATGATTAGATAGGAGTAATTTGTCTACCTCGTAACCCAGGATCTTACCTGGCCCATCTTGAGGGATTCCCGGAATAACGGGAATCCCTCCAATAATTTGTTTCCCCTTAGCCATTGATATTAAGTATTCTTCCTTGCCTAAACCAATTAATGTAACCTTGCTAGTGTTTAAATTTATATAAAAAAATTAATGTTCCTAATAATTTTGCAAATCCTCTGAAATACTGGATTCAAAAAGTGCAGGAGGAAGTGTATGGAGATGAAATTAAATTGCTGTTAAAGGGAAATTTATAAAAGGTTCAATAATAGATAAATTAGGGCTTTATTTAGATTATGTAATTATGTGTAGAAATAGATTACAAAATGAATTGTGTGAATATGTAATGTATCCTATCTTTATACCAATGCCCATTCTCTGATAATTTTAATTATAAATGTGTGGAAATATTGTTAAGCAAGTTAGAATACAAAAACAATTTAAATTGAGTCGTTTATCAACCACCATCCCCCGGCCACAGTGTGAAATTTTCTAAATGTAGAACATATGAATAACAATAATTATATAATAAAATGTGCAGTTTGGATCCTTCGAAAAATTTTAAGTGAAGAGGGGATGGGAGCAGCCAGTAGGGACGCCGTGGATGGGGACGCCATATTGAATTTAATGTGCGAAAACTGGTCGGAATTTTGCACTAGGAATTCGGCGTTTCCCGAGGCATTAATGTGATGTTTCGGCCTGGATTTTGAAAAGGTGCCTGTCTTAATGTCCGCTGCTGAAGAATTGGGAAAGAAAATTTGTGGGATCTCAAGAATTACAAGTGGATGGCGAAATAAGGGAAACAGACATCACTCACAGGGATGTACTCCATAGTCCTTGCATTTAGATCTCAGCTGGCCAGTATGGTCTAAGTGTTAGGCAGGTGCTGTGGTGTGATCCATCTATGGCAATTAAATGGTAAGTGGTAATACAAAGTTCTTTTCTAATAATACCATTGGATTATAAGTATTGTACTAATAATTATATTTTTGTGTACCCAGCAAGCAAGCCTAATTCTATACAGTCCACTAAACTTCAATGTATCGGAGTAGTTGGTTTTAATATTATAATTTTTAGTTTAATGTTAGGTCTAGATATTTGTGAAATTAGTGAGGAAGTGCACAGTCGAAGGAGTGCAGTTCTGTGACCCACTGTGACTTAAGCATACTAGAGTTTTGAGTGGAATTCTGAAGTATGACGATGTAACCTGGTACTACCTTACTCCCCTTAGCAATGATATTACGATTACTATAATAATATCTTTATTTACAAGTACTTCTATAAGATAAACAAACCTAGTTGACATCAATGACACCACTATATAGAAAGCCGCTTGTTATGCAGAGCATTTTGGGCAAATTAGGTCAGTTTTGTCCCAGGATGCGACCCACACCAGTCGACTAACACCCCAGGTACCCATTGTGAGCATGGACAGTAGGTGTCTTAAGGATACACATCCTAATATTTTCCAGCCAAACCAGAGATTCGATCTCTGGACCTCAGTGTGTGAGATGAGTGAACTAGCGATCGAAATAGTACACTCGAGATGCCTTCTTAAGCTTTTCTTGCACTCTCTGAAAGACGAGCTGGAAAGTCCGCATTTTACTCACACTGAAATTATCAGAATCATAAACCGATTGGGGAAGTGCAAACAGAATTTCAAAAGACAAATAATTTTCATAGCCATACATTGCAAAGTGTGGTGTCTCTTCAATGGAGGTGTTGTATGAAGAATTTAGGGTAGTCTGCACATCTGGAATAGCATCATTCCTTGTGGTACAACTCAAATTGATGATAACTCTGACCATTTCTAGCACTGTGCGATTTGTACATTCGGCAAATCCTTTGCTCGCAGGATGGTGAGGAGTTATTGGCGTTCGGCTTATGCTGAATCTCAGCAATGACCTTCCATTTGTGGCAAAAATGAACTCCTATCCATTGTCCAACAAGAGGACATGTGGGTAAGTAAGACGGAGGAAAAAATATTTTCTGAAAACATTAGGAACTTTCTCGGTACTGTGTCAAATTAACAACCATCATAAGCAGATGTTTGTAAATTAGACACATGTGCAACTCTTGGGTATCTTTATTGAGGAAACGTTTCGCCACACAGTGGCTTCATCAGTCCATACAAAGGAGAATCTTGAAGAACAGGAGGAGAATGAGGTAATCAGTCCCTCAACCTTGAGTCGATGTGGTCAGTCCATCAATCTTGAATAGAATACGGCATACGTGCTGAGAAGGAGCTTATAAACCGTTGGCAGGAGAGGTGCAGCAGTCATAGGTCGTGTAACATTTGTTCAATGTTGAAGTAGGTCGTGCCCAAGAATTAGGCAAGCGAAGAATTCCCAAGTATTAAGATCCCAAGAAGTTGCAGTGTCTGACAGGTTTGTAGATGAATGGTTCAGAGAACCGACATATTGATAAATTAGACACATGTGCAACTCTTGGGTATCTTTATTGAGGAAACGTTTCGCCACACAGTGGCTTCATCAGTCCATACAAAGGAGAATCTTGAAGAACAGGAGGAGAATTAGCTTATAAACCGTTGGCAGGAGAGGTGCAGCAGTCATAGGTGGTGTAATATTTGTTCAATGTTGAAGTGTTGAAGTATGGACTGATGAAGCCACTGTGTGGCGAAACGTTTCCTCAATAAAGATACCCAAGAGTTGCACATGTGTCTAATTTATCAACATGTCGGTTCTCTGAACCATTCATCTACAAACCTGTCAGACACTGCAACTTCTTGGGATCTTAATACTTGGGAATTCTTCGCTTGCCTAATTCTTGGGCACAACCTACTTCAACATTGAACAAATGTTACACCACCTATGACTGCTTCACCTCTCCTGCCAACGGTTTATAAGCTCCTTCTCAGCACGTATGCCGTATTCTATTCAAGATTGATGGACTGACCACATCGACTCAAGGTTGAGGGACTGATTACCTCATTCTCCTCCTGTTCTTCAAGATTCTCCTTTGTATGGACTGATGAAGCCACTGTGTGGCGAAACGTTTCCTCAATAAAGATACCCAAGAGTTGCACATGTGTCTAATTTATCAACATGTCGGTTCTCTGAACCATTCATCTACAAAGCAGATGTTTCTTACCCTTCTCCGAGGTCAAGCAGTTTGTCAACCAGTCGAACGAGGTTCTTTCCCATGGCTACTTTATAATGGGATACTTGAGGATAGGGTTAGGTCCGTCAAAGGTACATTTATGGTGGAGGGAAACAATACATTTGTGCACTTTGCAATTGCCATTTTATGGCAGGAAGATTTCATTCTCCCCATTATGACACAGTGGTCTTTACCTGGATGTGCTGCTCTTGGGACATTATGGACCAGCTTCGGAGTTCATGTTACTAGGGACTCCGGGATTACCAAGATTCGCTAGTCTTGCCACTCGCTACTGCACTCCTTGGTTGACAACTAAGTCCTTCAGAGGTATAAGCAATTTGACCTACAGGTCGGCATCCTCCTTGGTCAGGAAACAAAAGGCTGGTGACCAAGCACCATCTTGACACTGGGCTCTCTCTAGAACATAAGTTGAGAAAGAGTTGTCTGCACTAACAAAAGAAGTGTGCCTCGAAAGAGCATCAGTGACGACATTCTGCTTACCCCAAATATAACCAATTTCCTTGTTATAGTCACTGAAATTGAGAGATTACTGAGAAAACAAAGCAAGTGATCGGTGTAAATCTTGATGGAATATTGGAAGATGATGTCTCTGAAATGATTCAAGGCTTTGACAGTACCTAAGCCTTCTAAATCTGTTAAAGAGGAGTTTATTTTGGTTTTGATAAGAACACGACTAGTGAAACCTATTGGCTGTTGCTTACCACTGACTCCTGCGACAAAATAGCATCAGAGGCAACTATGTTAGCATCAACTGTCAAGTAGAGAAAAGAGGCAAAATTTAACCTATTCCTAAGAGTAACAAAGGCTCTTTCCCGGTTGCAAGTTCACTCAAAGGGCAATCCGTCCTGAGAAGCTGGGTCAGTTGTGTTACTGTTATGGGGCTATAGGACCCAACATGTATTTATAAGTAACAGTTACTCTGGAATACCTAATTATATTAAATTGATGTCATAAGGGCAGATCACCCTTATGACTGAGAGGCAGCTGGGTCAAGCCTATTTTTCTCAATATAATAGGTTATACTATAGACACACAAACACACCATTTAAATAAGCAGTTTATAAAGTTGTAATTCTTTTTGTAAAAGTAAAATTAAGGTGTGGTAGAAGTGTGGTAACTGGAGAATTGTGCTGGGCAACAGTCTTTTATTGGTGTGGGAGGATACTCGTTGCTGGCTTGGGGCCAAGTGGTTTGCTGTTGCCTGGCTTGGGGCTGCTGGTATTTATAAAATATGTAGAAAACTTCGTAGTAACACAGTTGAACCACCACAAAGAGTTGATTATTAGCTGAACACAGTGTGAGAGCATGGAATGTAGGTGGTTGGTTGAGAAATGGTTGTGTTGTGATGTAGTCCATTACACCTGTGAGGTCTCTGAGGGAGACCTAATTTAACTAGTAAATGGTCACACCTTGGCTTGGCAAATAGCTGTCAGACACACCTTTTGGGTAAAGTCTCAGGCCCTTTTTTCTTGATGGTGTCAGATCTGGGTGTCAGGTCAAAACACGTGGTGCACACCTCATTGTGGGGGGAGGGTGCTTTGAGGACCATATAAGCCCAAGGAACAGCTGAGCAGGGGATTTGAGTGGAGCTGGTGGTGGTGTGCAGAGCTCAGGAGACGGCTACTGGAGAGTCTCTGGAGGAAACTCTGTTGGAGACACTGGGCAGAGTACTGGCTTGGAGCAGTGCTCGTGCTGTATAGTCTTAGGACCTGTGGCTATTGTGTGCCTGAGTTCCTGTGGTAAACTCTTCTCTGAACTATATTGTAAGTTATATTCTATCTCGTCAGTTGATTGTATTCCCTGTCTCGCCTCTTATATGTACCATCCCCATTTATCTAAACCCAATAGTGTTCTTCTGTTCCCAAATATATTATTATATAATGACTTAATAATAAACTGTATTTGAGTGGAATAGTAACATTCACTGTCCCCGTTATTTATTCTTTTATTCATACTCTTATTTCAAGTACTGAGAGGGTGAGTAGTGTGGTAGAGATAATGAGAGGTGATGATGTAGTCTCCAGTGACCTCACATTACCTCCGCTCCTGTCACTCGATGCACCTCTCCTGCCTACTCCCTCTGATTACTCCCATATTCCCAAATTATCCATACATTCCATTACCCCCCTTCATGGCATGGCAGCGGTGGGATGGTTCTTATTATTTTTATAGTAGGAATCAGTCCCATGTGTCTTTTTGACTGCTCGGTTATACTTATACTACCATTTGCTATCAATTTTTTTTGTGTGTAAGGCTAAAGTAAATATTTGTGTGATATTATAATCCTAGTGGCCTTAAATGACCTTTTTTGACCGTGGGTCTGAGTAATTGCGTGGCTGTAACATTGTATTTGGTGGAGTTGTGTGTTGGTTTGGGATAAATGGTGGAAGTTATGAGTGTCTGGGTGAGACTTTTGGGGGAAACAATTGCTGAAATTGAATATTTACAGAGGAACGAGAAGTCACCCAGCCCGCCTTGGAAGACTTACCCACAACTGTCACCCATTGAAGAGCTGCCTATGATTGTTATCAACCTGATGTGCCCAATTACTCAGCTGATGTACCCCAGTTGCTGTATTGCTGCCCTGGTCTGTCATCCACTGTAGTGGGTGTCTGTCTGCGTCACCCAGCCTTTGTGACCATCACCCACTGATAGCCAGTTACCCGCAGTTGTCAGGGATGGGTGACAGCACCTCTGTTAATGACCTGAAGTGACCTCAACTCATCTCTAGCATCTGACTATAGCCTGCTACTGCTGATGTCGACTGCTTATGATGCTGGGGTTTACTGAGATGAGGCTGTCTGATACTGTCTGTGTTGCTGCCATGCTGGATCTACTGAGGTGGTGCTGTGTGCTGCTGTCTGCCATGCTGTGACATGGCCATGCTGTTATACTGCGATGCTTTGGCAGTGCTGTGATGCTGTCTGCTATGCTGTGGCTGTGCTGTGATGCTGAGATGCTGGGGCCATGCTGCGATACTGTAGCCGTGCTGCGATGCTGTGGCCGTGCTGTGATGCTACGATGCTACCGAGCTCAGGAGGAGATGATGGCGGTGATGCTGCAGTTGTGTATGAGTGATTCTGGCTGGTGTGCCATGACAGGAGAGTCTGCTATGAAGGAGTTGCCATCATCAGAGATTTGGAAGGATGCGAGCCATGGAGATGGACTCCAGCTACTGGAACCAGCGTGTTTCCCTGGGTAGTATGGCGGTATATGCTGTCATTCTGGCCAACCTGTACGATTGTCAGAAGTGTTAGTGTTACCTGTGTGGAATGAGTTGACCTTGAAAACGGTCCAGTGATTATGACAGCCTTGTTTTATGAGGCCAGTGAATCCCAGTAGTGGCACAGGATTATGGTGCGTCTTAGCTGCGATACCTTAGCTGCCATGCCTGTCCTATCTCGATTTTCAGATGCTGAAATATGTATGTGAAGTGTGTTGAAAATGTGACCTTGGTGTTCGTGAAGAGGTCCAGTTGCAGTTACTTGAAAGAATGCAACCCGTTGGAGCAGTTTTCCATGCCAACGAAGCCTAGAGATGTTTGGCCGAATGGTTAACGTGCGAGGGTGACTAGTACTGGCTAGTGCATTTCTAATAGAAGTAGGGAAGGCACTGGAGTCAGATATTTAGTTTTAAGGAGAAATGAAGGGTAAGGAGGCTTTACACCAGAGAGCCACTGTTATGCTGGTCAGCTGTGAGGTGTACTGATTATGTTGCCTTGTGGTAGTTGAGAAGGCTGTAGGAAATGTATGTAGTTGAATAATTATGTATTATGCTATATGTAATTTTGTCTTTGTATTGTAATAGAATTAAGGGGTTAGGATTAAAATAATCTAATAACTTAGGACAAATTGTTCTAGTTCTCAGATATTCTAAACCGGGGTAGAAAAGGGGATGTGATGTAGTCAACTATGCTTGTGAGGTCTCTGAAGGAGACCTAATTTAACAAGTAAATGGTCACACCTTGCCTTGGATAAATAGCTCTCAGATACATCTTTCGGCTTAAGTCTCAGGTCTTTTGTTCTTGATGGCATCAGATCTCAGCGTCAGGTCAAAACACGTGGTGAACACCTCATTGCTGGGGGAGACCGCTTTGAGGACCATATAAGCCCAAGGAACAGCTGAGCAGAGGATTCGAGCGGAGCTGCTGCTTTTGTGCAGAGCTCGGGAGAGGGCTGCTGGAGAGTCTCTGGAGGAGAGACTGTTGAAGACACTGGGCAGAGTGCTGGCTTGGACCAGTGCTCGTGCTGTATAGGTCTTGGGACCTGTGGCTAGTGCGTGCCTGAGTTCCTGTGGTGAACTGTCCATTGAAGTATATTGTAAGTGATATTCCATTTCGTCACTTGATTGCATTCCCTGCCTCACTGCTTATATGTACCATCCCCATTTATCTAAACCCAATAGCGTTCTCCTGTTCCCAAATATATTATTGTACAAGGACTTAATAATAAACTGTGTTTGAGTAGAATAGTAATATTCACTGTCCCTGTTATTATTTATTTTATTCATACTCTTTTTTCAAATACTCAGAGGGTGAGTAGTGTATTAGGGATAATGAGAGGTGATGATATAGTCTCCAGTAACCCCACATTACCTCTGCTCCTGTGACTCGAAGCACCTCTCCTGCCTACTCCCTCCGATTACTCCCATATTCTCCAATTATCCATACATTCCATTAACCCCCTATATGACATTGTAGGATGTGAGCTGACCTGCCACTGCCTACCTTAGG